>OY992787.1:18905165-20105165 GCA_963921375.1 Tiliacea citrago
AGTTAAACCATTGTTTAAAAAGGGAAATAAAGACGACATAGAAAATTACAGACCAATCGCGATTTTATGTGTTATCTCCAAAATTTATGAAAAATTCATATACAAAGAATTAAGCAAATATTTGGAAAAAAATAATCTATTAGTAAACGAGCAAAAAGGATTTAGAGAAAATCAAACTATTAATATGGCGTTGTATGATTTTCTGTATAGAGTTATGCTAAATGTTGATAAGACCAACCCTGTTTGCACAGTATTCTGTGACATGACCCAAGCGTTCGATTACGTTAGGCATGATATTCTTCTAGATAAAATGGAGGCATACGGTATTAGAGGCAACGTTCTAAATTTATTTAAATCATACCTGGAAAATAGAAAGCAACTCACGGAAATATCCTCAATAAATACAAAAACTAAACGTGAAGAAATATTCCAATCACGTGAACGTGGCATTAAATATGGAGTTCCTCAAGGCAGTGTGTTGGGCCCTCCACTATTCATATTATATATAAATGACCTACCTAAATCTGTTGATCAACCTGTGACCCTCTTTGCTGACGACAGTACCATAACAATTCAATGCGATACTAAAGAAAAATATAAAAGTGACATTAATAATTCTCTTAAATCAATAATAAAATATTTGGATAATAATAATTTGAAAATAAATCTCAATAAAACTAATATTATGCACTTCAGTCAACGCTTACCAACTTTATCTGATCTCAAGGTTCAATATAATGACAAAATAATTGAAGAAGTCAACACTGCAAAATTCCTCGGTGTGACTATTGACAAAAAGTTAAATTGGAAAGAACACGTTGAAATTTTAAGCAAAAAAATTAGTAACTCTGCTTATGCCCTACACAAATTAGTTCCTGTGCTTAACACTGACGCGTTGCTAACAGCTTACCATGGCCTAGTTTCATCGCATCTAAGGTACGGAATTATACTTTGGGGCAATTCGACTGACAAGGATATACCTTTCAAAGCCCAAAAACGGTGTATTAGGACGATGTTTAAATTAGATTCGACCGACAGTTGTAAACCGTATTTCATTAATTATAACATACTGACGTTACCTTGTCTGTATATATTCGAAGTTGTCATGTTTGTAAAATGTAATCGACAATTATTTCCACGTATGGCAGACAAAGTCAGTCGCAACAGACGCGATAACAGTATGCTTTGCTCACATGGTTCCAAAACAGCATTAATGCGGAAAAGTGTATTTTGCATGGCGCCTTTAATATTTAACAAACTTCCAAAGACATGGAGGGAACTAAGTGCGCACAAACTAAAAAAGCGGCTAAAATTATATCTAGTTGGGAAAGCATACTACAGTATTTTAGAATTTTTAAACGAGAAAATGTAATATTTATGTAAAATTTAAAATTAGATTATAGGACAATTTAATTCAAATTTGTAATTTACTAATCTAATAATATTTTTAGCTTCGTTTGAATGACTTTTGTTTCATAAGTATATATTTGTATGCCCCAAAGGCCGAACATGATGGATCTTTTTGTTTATGAACAACCTGCATATCTTGTATGTATACTCATGTTTCCACAAATAAATGTCTTGTCTTGTCTTGTCTTGTCTTGTCTATACTTATAGATTACAGCAAAAACTATAAGAAGTCTGTGGTCTTAAAATAACATGGTAAATCTCTCAATATTGTGCGTAAAAACTTACATTTGCAGTTGGAATATATGGGAGAATATATTTTTCAACTACAATGTTAAGTTTTTCTTGGGATAAATTCATCCCCACTACGGAACCCGTCATTATGCGTGGTCCGACACTTATTTTTTTATTAATAATGTACCTATGTATTATAATTTATAAGGAATCAATACTCTTAAAAGCATTTATTTAAACTAATCTATTTAACACGTCTAGCGAACCTAACAGACGTTGTTTTGCACGAACAGCGACCTCTACCGGGTCCAATTTTGAATCTAAACCCACCGGCTTGTGTACTTGTTTGTGAGTGACAAACAAACACACAAGCCGTTTAGGGGAAATTCAATGACATACACACGTTAAGAAGAATTATAATGTATAAAGAAATATAATGTGCGTACAGACGTAAAATTTGTGAGTTTGTATGTAGAGGGTAATCTTCGGAAGTACTGATCCGATTCCGAAAATTCTTTCACTAATAGGAAGCTACAGTATTGCAGACTGTCGTATGATATGTATTTTATGGAGAAACAGGAAATTTCACAGAAGCTAGTTATTAATATTATCTCTAAGTTTTGTCACTGTTTAAAGTATATTATTTTCTCATTAATCATCATGTTATTATATACGTCACGACACTATATTCGTATCACAACAACGCTTACTACTTAAGTTCCTCTCCAGGTAGCAACAATAGTTGCGGACACGCAGCTGGTGATCGAGGGAACTCAGCCGCACGCGCCATACAACGTGTCGGGCACTGCGACAGAGTTCCAAGTGACGTTGCGCTGGCAGCCGGGGTACGCCGGCGGGCCCGACTACAAGCAAGACTACACTATCTGGTACAGGGAGGCCGGCTTCTCCGAGTGGACTAAGGTTCCAGTCACGCCATCTGGTGCTACTTCTGTGAGTATTCGTAGTTTTTTACCCGATTGCGCTGTCGTGCAAAAATAGGGTTATGTTTATCTATGTAACTTTGTATGTAGGATTCTTTTTACCCCCGAAGCATCGTAACGGTTGAATTTATTTTAATATATGAGAGGTGTTTAAGGATTTATCTGGGTCGGACTTTAAAAGAGACCTGGGGGTCTACTCCGAACCGTTAAACCGAAGTATCGGCCGATACTAGGCCGATGCCGATGATAGGCCGTTTTATAACTTCCATAGTTTCCTTTTTTGACTTTGAATCCATACCCGACTAAGTCACATTTTTGACTTTGGCTTATCTCTTTGACTGTCCTTTTTTTTCTTTCGCCGTAGTCAGCCATAGATAGCCGTAGTCAAGCAACGGTCGAATATTCAGCCGATACTTCGGTTTAACGCTTCGGAGTAGACCCCCCCCACTTCGGAGTGTTACCTCTGAGCTTGTTTCGGTGTTTCTTCTCAGAGTAGTCGGGTGGGAAACAGCGACTTGTTCTAGTTTATAGGGTTCCGTACCCAAAGGGTAAAACGGGAACCCTATTACTAAGGAGCCGCCGTCTGTCTGTCTGTCTGTCTGTTCGTCTGTCACCAGGCTGTATCTCATGATCCGTGATAGTTAGACAGTTGAAATTTTCATAGATGATGTATTTCTGTTGCCGCTATAACAACAAATACTAAAAAAAACAGAATAAAATAAATATTTAAATTTTTTTTGCTCGTTTTTGCTCGATATTGATAACGGCAACAGGTAGACGCTTGAAATATTCACAGAATATTTAGTTATATATTCACTTTAAAAAGAAATAATTAAATTAAAATAAAACAACTATGGTTGAACAAACGTGATTTTTTTTTGCCGTTTTTATAGATAATGGTACGGAACCCTTCGTGCGCGAGTCCTACTCGCACTTGGCCGGTTTTTTAAATATATCGGCGTGTAAAATATTTGTAGAAACCTACTTACAGAAATAAAATCTTTTATCAGACGAAGTGAAGAATAAAAAGTCTAATATAAACTGTATAGAGATGTGCTAAATTTAAAATGAGCGTAGCCGTCGTAATTTTACCAAAAGTATTTGAAAAACATTTCGTAGCGTCGCTCGTAGAGGGTCTACGCCGCAGCGTCGAGAAGCGCGGAACTTTTGGTTCGAAGGACCAAAATGATTGATGATCTTTGCATAGTCTGATAAATATTATCGTTAGGTTTGTAAACTTTATTCGAGACAATTTAGGTTAGGGTCCTTGACAACCAAACATTGATGAAAAGATTTCAAAGAAGAAAAACAAGTTACCTTGACTAATTTAAAACTTTACGTAGTATCGAATAAATTCCATCAAATCTAGAAAAAATATCATTTTAACGTTGACCACTTGTTCCAAATCTCCAACTTGGCGACTTGAATTAACTCAAGCGAGAGACTCTTGCTTCTGCCTCTATACTTTGAACTTTTTGTAGCTTGGTGCCTTTCAAAGAAGGACTAATTAAACTTGTTCTTTGTATACAGGTCACAATAAACCGGCTCCAACCTGGTACGACGTATGAGTTTCAAGTGAACAGCAAGAATACGATAGGAGAAGGAATGATGAGTAAAGCTATTACAATACGAACTCTTGGTAAGTGCTACAAATCTACAATCTTATTTATTTAAGTGTGGCGGAGCTTAACATGTGTGTGTTATAATATAACATGATAATATGAAATAATCTTAGTCTTACGATGTTATTAAAAAAAATATTTTCCGTGTGCATAACAGGTATGGGTTGTGGACTGCTTGTTAACTTTTGTGTCAACAGAGATAAAATTATGTTCAAAGGAACGGACTAATAGATAAATTGAGGAAAGTTTCCAGATACACGGTCTGGTTGGATTTGAGGTGGGTTGTTTAACTTAAGATTGCTTTTTGTAGATGTAGGCGCCAAACCGAAGGCGGCACCCACCCCGGCGGGGCCTGTAGACGAAAAGATATTCCAAAACGCACCCGAAGGCTCTGGTATATACCCACAAATGTTGCACAGTAATCACTAACTTTATCACTTCATCTCATCTCATGTAAACATCATCCATGTATCTAGTTAGATATTTTGTTTCAAGTAGACTCATTTAGATACATCTTAACGACTGTACGTAGACTTGACTCTGTGTTGACATTTTTAATTAGTGCATGGTTTACGATGTTTTAGTTGTGTTGTTTGTAATTTGTTCTGTATTTAAATTAATAACCGTTGCATGTTCTAACCTTATCTCCATTTTTCTCGAATATGTTTGTTTCAATTTTATAGAATCAAGTTTTTTTAACTGAACAGACTGGGGAGTTTGTTACGCCACTTCTTCCCAGCTTAAGCACTAGGAAGTGGTGAAGGTTTTGGGGGAATGTCTTATGTAATTTTGACGTTCGTAAAGTGCCGATTCTCAGTCTAGTATGAATCAGTGACTTTTGATTTAGATTTTAACGAAAACGCAATTTTGCATTTTCAACTTTATCTAGTGATAACACCACATTCTAAACTTTAAGCATTACATTTTTTTTTCCTTGCTCAGTATAAATACTTACCCACATTTATTAAACTAGTTACTATATCCACCACATAGGTATAACATGACATTATTTATATCAAATTAGCCAAATTCATTTGATCATTACCACATCACGTGTTTCTGAGGTAACCCAGGCTATAACTCTGTCTTAACATAGGTCCGAAGTCTGGTCCTCCCCGCAACCTGACGGTGACGGAGGTGCACAACGGGTTCCTCATCACGTGGCAGGCACCGCTGGAGCGCGCTCACCTGGTGCAGTACTACACCATCAAGTACCGAACTGATGCGCAGTGGAAGACGCTCAACCGAGGGCAGATACGACCCGAGGAGACCAGCTACCTGGGTAAATTATGACAGACAAGCTGCCCTCTACTAACGATATTTTTGATACCTAATTATAAGGTTATTTTTCTGACGAATTTATGAAAGTTTCTAGATTTATTATGTAGTAGGTACGTGGTTTGCGCTCCAATGAAATAAAACACAGGCTTAGCAACGAAAATGCCATTTAATATTTTCTAAAATAAGCACAGGTAACACAACGGACCAATAATTTAAGGTAGGTATTGACTTTGAGCTGCGATAGATTAGAGCCGGTTTGAGATACCTACATGCTATAATCCTACTTGTTACAATACTTTATATTACCTACGGTATTCTAATTTGAGATCGAATTTAAGTGAGTTTTTGCGTATTTTGGGACTATACCTAGATTAATTTTAATTGTCTGGTTCCAGCTGGCTCTGTTTGTCAAAATATGAGATCGTTTAACCAGTCTTTCTTTCATAACTTACGCACTAACTTACCATAGATGTATCTCTGTACTAATAAACAGTATCAGATCACAACAAAATACAATGTTCATCACAGCAACCTTACAAACATTCCAGTTAAAAACCTAGTCGGTGGTCGCACGTACTACTTCCGAGTGCTGGCCAACTCGGCCACCAGCTACGAGAGCTCGGAGGAGGTGAAGTTCCCCGTGCCGGCGCGCGTCAAGCACAAAGCGATCACAGCGGGCGTGGTGGGCGGGATCCTGTTCTTCATCGTGGCCATCATCCTGTCCGTGTGCGCCGTCAAGATCTGCAACAAACGTAAACGACGTAAGCAGGAGAAAGGTGAGACTCGTCACACAAGCGGCCGCTAGTCCGCTGCCGGCGCTAGTTATCCCGCGATCTTGCCTCCATATGCGCTAGCTTTTATGGAACTTACTAATGCCATAATATTTCATAAACTTTGACGGTTAAAACGAACTGTGTTGCCTTGCATACTTCAAGCACAGGATGAAACATAAATTAACTCGTAGCGTCATGTCAAAACGTCCGTGTTTCCACAGACTGGAAATTGTTAATAGTTTAAGTATATTTAGTAGAATATACTAAAGTACTTCATATTTTAATGAGATCCTAGTACAAAATAAACATTTCGCGATGATGGTTTGAACAATAAATAAGTCAACCCATGGCCCTGAGACTTAACTGATTACCTTCAGTTCACTTGGACTGAAAATGTCATACCGACTTGGTCGCTGCAATTTCGAAACAAAAATATTGTCAGTGACTAGCAATTCATTATTATAAACGGCGAAGTTCCGGGCCCTTAACATAGATAACGCGTTCGTAGAAGACAGGTAGACTTCCTTACATAACTTACCATATTGTCGGCAAATTACATATTCGTTCGTATATTATCTGCTTAATTCACTCATACAATGGCGTTTCCTTTGTAAGCTTTTTGCATGCGTTAGGTTAATGTAAATAATGCATTTTTTGTCCTAAAAAATATGATGAAGACTCGTTAAACATCAAGTAGTCCAAGATAAAGCAGTACCAACGGCTAGAGAAATCGCGACAATAATATACGTATAAACTTTAAGAGACAAAGAATGTTGCCCTAGCTAGCTAGAGTAATTTCTTTGCTTCATACATAAGGACGGTACCTACTTAGTCTGCTATCAGATACAGCTGTTCTTCGTGAATTTATTTTCTTGTCTCTCGTGGGCAAGAGTAGGTATCTATGGAAGATACCTACTATGGATATCATGACAAAGATTGAACCTAGAAGGTTTGTATGAATTAAACGTAAACTCATAAATCCTTCATCAGCAATAACCAGCATAAAAATATAAGCACCTATTCAACTATTCGCGCAGCAAATATCGATCTGCATGTTGGGCACCAAGTTCAGTGCAATTGTGTGAACGATGGCCATCGACATTCTGCTTGTAGTCATCATCACGTCACGACATTATTGCATAGTTTCATCGTCATATGAACGCGCACTGGAAAGAACCCCCGACCTGCATAGCTCCACTCTAAAGGCTGGGAATCTTTTTACCTTTTCTAGATATAATTTAAGTTTGATAATTTCGATGACTATAGATAGTTACAGTAACATTTCTAATCATTTCCGGTAGTGAAACGAATCCCAAAAATTACATCTAGGAGTCCATTCCAGTGCTCGTTGTGTTTTGGTTGACAATATGGTGGGTGGTGGTGGTGGTGGTGGTACATAGCGAGGGTGGCGGGCGGCGGCCGGCTGGGTCGGGGCGGAGCGCCACTCCACTACGTTAATGTTCAGAAATTATCCGATTGCAGCATACAACATGGTAGCCGCGCGACTGACAGACCTCCGCGCCGCAGATAGCACTCAAGTGCCTTTTAAGAAGTGAGTACTTATGTACTTGTACTTATTTACTTAATTAATTGACTTTTTTGGTCCTTTTGAGCAACTAATTTTTACTCACAACATTCTCGCTGCTTTAACAGGAAATCAGGTCAGTTTTACCTACATATTAAATTGATTATTCTGGTCATATCGTGTATTTAATTGGTTAAAGTACCTGTAGGTACACTGATGCACGTTTATAGGTAGTTAAGGTATAGGCATAGCGTACCTAGCTAACACATGTTTGTTGTGTTCATACAGATTTAGAGAACGCGGAATATCGAGTATAGTACAGTGTTTGCGGTTTACTGCAAACTGGGTGTGGCCGGCGTCGCGCTGCGGCGGCGAGCCGCGGTACTGGGTGTCGGTGCGGCGCGTGTCGGCTGCGCCGTCCGCGTCGCCCGCGCCCTCGCCTGCGCCCTCCTCGTCCGACGACGGCGGCTTCCTGCCGCGCCTGCGCGCACCCCTGCGACCGTCCGCCGCGCCGCCGCTGTTCCGCGCCTCATCGCCGGCGTTGGCGCTGCACTGGCCACCGTGGCCGCCGTGGCCTCCGTGGGCGGCCGCCTGGACGCCCTGGTCGCCGCTCCACGTATCCGACCTCAGCTCCGTGCCCTTCCCGAGCTCGGCCGACGGCTCGTTCCCGACGCCTCCGTCTCCCTTCCGTCTGAGATCGCTGCGACAGAGTGCTCACGACCCGACGCGCGCCACCTCCGGGCCTCTCGCCAGACCGCGCGCACGGCCTCTGCCGCGGCACGCTCGCCCGCGGGCCGGCGCGGATTTGCCGCCGCCACCCCATGAAGCGTCGCCCGAGAGTCGGTCATCGTCCAGCGGATTCGGTAGCAAAAACGCTTCGTCCTCGCAACACAATCGCAGCAGCCGCACGGGCAGCCTGGCCGAGTGGCGGCCGCCGCCGTACCGGCCGCCGCCGCCGGCGCCGCCGCCGCGGCCCGGCTCCGGCGAGGTGGGCGACGCGGGCTCGGTGGACGTGCACTACGAGTGGGACCGCGCCACGCGCACGCCGACGCCCTCGACGCCGGAGCGGACTCGCGCGCGCCCCTGCCGCGACGACGTAGAAGCTCGAGTGCGCGCCATGAAGGAGGAGTTCCTCGAGTTCCGCAAGCGCCAGGCGCTGCGGCGTCGCTCGCCGGAACCGCTGGCGCCGCCACCACCACTGTCACCGCTGTCTTCGCTGTCTCCGCTGTCGCCGCTGGCTGCGCTGGCGCACTCGCCGCCCGCGCCTGCCGAGACTGTCTGCTGACCGCCGCGACACCGATCATTTCGAGCTGCTTGCTCTAAATGGTCTCTCTTTATTCCCCACCGACCCCTCGTGTTTTACAGACCTGCGCTTCATCTTTTACATGCCTAGATGTGGTGAAGTATATAAACATTCCGAATTTTACTTCTGCAACTCAATCATTATTATTTGTATACCTAACACTTTAGCTTGAGCATAAATTATTCAATATCGGGCACGAACGATGATCGACTATCAGTTTCGAATATCGGTAAAAAATCATCATTTCATAGAGCCCGAGAATCCACAAACGGGGGCTATTCGAAAGTAGATATTGATTTGGTACGTTCACTGTTTATGTAGTGTTAAAAGATCCCACCAGGTCACTGGCGTTACGACCACGCCGCCAGTAACCGTTATTATAAATACTAGATACTTAGAAAATGATGACTTAAGTCGCACAAGAATATTTGCGACTGTAATAATGTACGTATAAAAGTGGATGCTGTGGCGTTTCATGCTCGCACTGTCTGCTTTCCTATCTAATAAAATATGTCAATTAATTGTTCGAAGTAACCTCACGCACGACGACGCGGACGCTTAATTAAATAAACGTGGCAAAATGAGACCTATAGCGACAAAAATACAGGCACTTCCATTTTTATTCTAATTAAATATACATTCGATTACCGTTAGGCTAATGTAGGTACTAAATGCTGAAAGTGATTACGATGAACAGAATGTGCCATAAACAGATCAAAGTATTGTTTTATATTTAAAGTGATGTGGGCGTGTGCCCGGCGAGCAGCCAGTGCGAGAGGCGTTCACCTTAACGCTTTAGGTATGAGCGGGGAGCATCCACGACACCGCTCATACCAACATTATATTGTAGTTATTATTGTAACTAATTACGAATAACGATTTACTAAAAGAGCAGCCGCGACTGGTGGTCGAGTGCGCGAGCAGTACGAAGCTTGTCAGCGCCCGCGCACAGGCTTCAGGGGCGCCACCGTCGGGCGCCACAGTTGGGCGCCAGTCGGGCGCCACAGTTGTACGCCAGCCCGGCACCACAGCCGGGCTCCAGTCCTACGCCACAGACGGGCGCCAATTGCGCATTCGGGCGCCAGTCCCGACTGCTCGTTTATAATATACAACAAAATAATCATTAAGTAGATTTTAGAAATAATTTAGATTGATACAAAACGTGTAAACTCAGTTTTGTTTGACATTTTTAAATGAATTATTATTTTAAAAGTACAAATTTATTTTTATTATTTTTATTTTTGTAGTTACAATAATTTAAAAGGAACAACTGTACATATGTAAAAACATATTAGATATTATATACATTTATTTATTTAGGTGTGGTGTGGTATGATTGAGGTTCTGAAGAACTGTTTGCCAGCGCTTGTGACTACTTGTGAGGCACTCGACACTGTCGCCATTAGACACTGCCGACTAAGGAACTTCCCACGTTTATATTAAGTATTCTTTATATTGATGACTAACTTATTTTTTTATTCTTGTGTGGCTGATGATGACTTACCTTTTAGGACGATGCGACTTGATGTGTCAATGCCCAAAGTAATCGCAAAGGTTCAGTCAATTGTTTTGAACTTCTTAAAGTTTTTGTATGTCATTTTTTTTACCTTTTTCTACAATTCACTAAGAAATAACAATGATTGTTTGTTATTTCACAAGAATAATAATAATTTACTTATCGGTTCCTTGAGTAATCCCACCTATGTAGTTGACCAGTCAAAACCAAGACTGTTTAGTATTATGTTCGTTATTAGGTTTACTTATTGTGTCAAATGTGCTCTTAGATATTTCCTTGCATGCACGTCGCACTTTTTGTACCTATTGTTTGTACTTATGTAACGCAGAACTTTTTTTATTCGGATATCGAGTTAAGGACCTCCTATAAATAAGTATAAAAATGTACGCTTTAAAGAAATTGGAATAAATTACTCATAACAAATAGATAGGTAGGTATGATAAGGTGTAGTTATATATGTGCGTGCATGGAAGCGTCTGATACGAAGAAATACGGCGCGTCGCGCCAGGAGGCACGCGGCGTGTCGCGCGGGGCAGCGCGCGAGGCGCTGGCGGCGCTGGTGGCGCCCGCCACACCGCGCTCAGCTCGAACTCGACACGCCCTGTCGTCCGCACTGTGTATTGTTACGTCAAGGATAGCGAACAAGCGCATCATTAGTTCACTGCTGATGACGGTGTAGAGTTAAGCTACGTATAACGACACAATAGACCCTTGTTTTGTTTTTTTACTCGTTCTCTAAGTAACTTCCGCCATAGCATACACTTAGAATATTAGGATCGACAATTTGTGCAATAAATTATCCACTGTTCAATATAAATAAATTATAATATGTTAAAATAATGATGTATGTATATGCTCAATATTTTCGACTGACCAACTGTAAAAAATATTATCGGTAAATTACGAAATCAAGATTGTTTAATGCGAATTTATTATGCTTTGATATAGAAATTGATACTTTGCCATTCTTACCGTCGATATTGTCGATATTCTTGGGCAAGCTTACATTGTGGCCGTGTGGCCAGCAGTAGTGCAGGTGCCTAACTCGTAATTCTTGTTGTTTTATTGACCGTGGCGGGCATATCACGAAACTAAAAATAATAGTCCTGTTTTTAAAGTTTGATCTTTTAGTATAATACTTATAGAATTGTAAATATTTGTTTTATTGATTTCATGTCATTCGACGGGTGATATAAAGCGACCACAGATTTATCGCACACAATAGTAGGTGCACGACTACATTCGAGTAGTTTGCGTAGGTTTTATATTATAATGCCTAAATCACTCGTTTAACTGAAATTATATTTAAATGCGATCATTGTAACAACCACCAAGACTTGAAATTCAATTAACGTGAGCTGTTCACAACGTATGTACCTACTTAGGTATTATTTTGACAAATTTATTATAATTGTACGTACAAGAGTAAGAAACAAGAGTAATATATACATATAGCTCAAACCATGTGATATCTAGTCTTTTCCATTATAAAATTATCCTTCCTTTACATACTAAAATTTTCATTAAAAATCGCATTTTCACTTATTTTAACCTTTACAGATAATTTGGATATGACTGCCTCCTATTTGTCTGAATTCTGTCGATGTCAGAGTACACCGAAGTTAGCCCACTGTCGAAGCACTTGCATTTCTTCAACGGTCTACACACTCAACTTTCATCGTCCAATTATTTCATAAACCTAAGTGAAGGCTAAGAAGTAAAGCATTGCTGAATAAAATAGCCCAAACATCATTCGACAATTTCTAGACTAAAATGAAAAAGATAGCAATATTTTAGATTAATGTAACTAAATCGTATGTATCAGTTTGTATAAAGGAAAGTAAGTAAACGAAGTTATTGCACATTGGCAGAATGTATTGCGGTGAAACAGGGCACCCAAATCTTAAAAACTTAAGGCATAATGCACAATATCTCAGCACAATAAGTGATATTATATAATACTCGAATCTTCAAAATATCATACTGAGCACTTTAACTGTTACTCCAATGAATCCACGATAAGTTTGCCTCGATCGAAAACAAAATATGCACAAGCAACATTTTTATAACTCGAGTAAATATCCATTTTCATTTATAGAATATTTTTAGTTATAAGTGTTGAGATCATGTGTTTACTGTGTAAGCACAAAAAGGATTCAATTCAAAAAAATAAAAATACAATAACGTTGCTATGATTATATTGTTGTATTATTTCTACCTGGAGCTGCATTTTCGCAAGAAATAAACTGTAGCACGGACTTGTGCTGTAGATAAACTACATATTTTAGAGTAATCCGAAAGGCAGGACTTAATCTTGCTAGGAAAGTAGTGTACAAGCCACACAATGTAACCACATAGCAACCATAGAAATCTTCTTTCTTATATCTATGATAGTAACACTAAAAGCGATGGAAAACGGTTCTGTTTTTTAACCGTCTTCAAATAACCTCCTTTTTTTTGAAGTCTGTAAATCGGCGGTTTTTCTCCTTTTTGTGTAGGTTCGTCACCCATTTGTCAACCTGTTTGTGAGCAAAGCTAAGAAGGTCGTCAGTAGGAGTAATGTAGCTGTTGATTTTTTTTTATCTACTTTAATACGAGAGCTGAAATTTTCAGGACATATATTTCACAAAACACTCGTATATCCGGATTGCCCCCTAACATCTTGGGTTGATTCTGTTTCTTGCATTTTGACGTCAAAGCTACGACATTGTTAGTTTTGAGTTGAAGTGATATTATAAAAAAAACGCGTTTATGCTGTCATAAAACTATTATGGATGTTAAGGTAGAAAGAATTACAAGAAGAACCGAATACCATTTTCAGTGAGTTTATAAGTTCTAAACTATTTTGTATCATTGATGTGTCTCTGTCAGCTTCAAGCTTCAGCTTGACAGTAACAGGACGATGTTTTAATTACTTACTTCCGTTTTCCGTAACGCATTTAGTGATTTCTGATTCAAGCGGGCCTAAATATTACTTCAAGATACGACCTGTGAATTATCGATATCGGATTGAAGGACAAACTTAACTTTGCAGTTGAAAAAAATGTTCTCCGATACATCGGGCTACATCACCATCGACGCTCCAACTCCAAAAGATGCAATCGCAAAAACGAATATTTTTATGTAACATAACTACAAATTAACAATTTTCAGATTTTTCCTTTGCTTGCAGGTAGGTAGGTACTGTGACACATTGCTTCTAGTCGAAGAAGTAGGTAGGTAACCTGTAGGGTTTTGGAAAGTGAGATTCTCATCAAAATATGTGACATAATTGATTGTAGCCATCTCTTGATTGCCTTGAGTTAGGAAGATTTAATTTTTTACCCGTCCAGACAACCGCAGACCGTATAGTACCTACTTACCTATTTCATATTAATTTCAACTTGATACCTCTAGCCATTCCTGAGAAAAAGGGTCTTGAAAGATGGACAACAAAGTAATCCTACAAGGGCTTCGTATCATCCTTTTGATGTAGGTACGGAACCCTAAAAACCACAGACAATTTATGTGTCAAAAATTTAAATTATGAAGTTTACGAGTGGCCTTCTGAGAAACGAATTGTGAAACGGGAGTAGTAGCCTAGGAAACTGCTTACGTTAGGCATCACTTAACTAGACGTTGCTTTGCTGGTTGTTAGTGAAAACGGGCATAATGATTAAAACAGCAGGAATGCTACTAAGAAGCAGAAATAGGTAGATCACGTTAAAATACACAGCTCCCAACTCAGCTACCTACAGTACCTACTTAAATACTATGCAGTGTTAGGGTAGTGCGCGACTGGGCAGGCGCCCAGGGCGCCCGACATGAAGGCCGCCCTACGCGTATTTCTTAAACTTTTCTCTTATTTAACTCTTACTCTCTTTTTTATACCCGACTGCGCGACAGCCAAGGCAGGGCGATGTTTTTCTCTAACTTTTCTGTACAGGTCGACAAAGTTTACTATTTCTATATGAGTGGACCAAAGAAAAGCAGAGGCGGGGTGCAAACAAATTTTGAGCTCCCTCTTGCAGCCTGCGTTCTTTGAAGTCTGAATTCTCAAACTTTTCTGCATAAGTCAACAAATTAACTCATGATTCTGGTATGAGTGGTCAAAAGAAATCATAAGGTTTCCGTGGCGAGATGCTAAAACTTTTCAGCTAGCTTCACTCGCTTTTGCATCCTGTATTTTCCTATTCCTCAAACATTACTGCATGAGTCGACAAAGTAACTCCTATTTCTGTATGAACGAATTAACAGCGAGGGTTCCAAAATGTTCGAGCTCGCTAAGCTCGCTATTGCTTCCACATCTCCCTTTTCTAGTTAGGTAAGTTGTATCTCATATTAAACTGTATCAATGTAAAGAAATAAAAGCTAAAATGTTCGCCCCTCTACTCTCCAAGAGTATGGTGTGGGGCTGTGGGGCACCGCAGAAATCTCGCCAGGGGCTGCTGTAGTGCTAAACCGGCACTGATACTATGAAGCTACCAATATGATGTTAAGTTGGTAGGTAAGTAATCTTTCGTATATTTGTCTATCACAGAAATTAATAAGTATAAAATATTGAGTACCTATAAATAATAAGAAAACAAAAATGCTCCACACAATGTAACATAACCTGAACCCGACAGCGTCTTTTAAAAAACCAGGGGGTCTACTCCGAAGCGATAATCCGAACTATCGGCCGAATGTTCGGAAGTTTTATAACTGCCAGTTTCCTTTTTGGACTTTAAGTCCTTACCCGACTTCAAGTCATATTTTTGACTTTAGCTTATCTCTTTGACTGTCGTTTTTTTTTGTTTTGCCGTAGTCAGCCATAGTTAGCCGTAGTCAAGAAATGGCCGAACATTTGGCCGATATTTCGGATTTATGTTCGGAGTAGACCCCGGTGTTAGTTAGCTATAGCCCGAAACACAACAGTCAAGCTACTGAATACTTTCACGACACTAGTTTCATAATGAAAATTAGATTTCCGTTCCTTTTTTGACAGTAATTTTATACTATCTAAATAAGTCAGAAAAACCTGCATGTTCGCACTAGAACTACCTACTTAGCAAAAAGTAATGAGTAGGTAAGGCTAAGTGATAAAAAATTGTAAAACATGCCTTTTGATAAGAGAAATACACACACATTTCCTGGATAGTAAAGAATTATCCTAAATTAGTCGAAGACTTGGTGCCACCGCATACACTTCGAAGAAATGATTTCCAGACTGTTCATTATATACAAGTGCCTATTAGGTAAATATTTTAATATTTATTTCATTCACAACTTCGTTACTTCATGACTTTATACCAATAACATAATGTGGGATTGGCAATAATAAATTAGTCCTATATAACTATCCGAATCCGCACTAGGTTGGTATAGATACCTACACAGCTTAAGTGTGTGTGTAAAGCCATATTTGTTCGCGGTCGCGAATCATTATTTAGATCAACACTACAACCTGTTACTGACCTGAAAATTGCTAAAACGTAATAAAATTTGAATTTCGCGGGCTACCTTGGCGAATCCCCCAGAACTTTGACTTTTTCGTTTTTGTAGGCTCATTGTCGTTGATAACTGACAAAAAAAAACCCTTAAAGGCTGATATTATTATGCTCTCTGAGTATAAGTGTTCTGTGCTGATATGTTATTTTATTTTAGCCCCGTTCTGGTACGCTAAAATGACGGACTTTTTGAGCAAGAGTAGTGAAAAATTAATTTATTAAACTACTTGACCGTCACTGGAAGCTTTACTATGAGATGGCATTTCCGTTTCCCGTCGATTTCTTACCAGTTTTCGTACTTTTATCCCCTCAATACTTCCGGTTCAGTGGCGCCACCTGGTGGTTGCGGGTAGTTTTATAGTTCTTGTAAAAGGTGTCAGGCCATTTTGTTCATTGGCTTTTTATTCTCCGTCGAAGCAACTTGTGCGCCGTGACTGCGTCCGCGACAGTTGCAGAATACGTAAAAGTGAATATTAAGTGAATACATATTTTATAAATTTAGTAAAAAGTGTAAAGTGTTCTTCAAAGAGCATAATTCTTGGACCGTAAGTAAAGGCGCGTTTCCATTATGCAAGTGTTTGCATACATGTATGACGTCAGACTTGTGTGCAAGTGATTTGAATTGGAAACACGATTTTGTTCAACTTGCAGCTTGCATACAAGATTTTAGTGGTATACAAGTAAAACAAAGTAATCCTCTACGCACGACCGCATGCGCTTGCAACTTGCGTGCAAATGTGCCGACTTGATTATTGTGCGTACAAGTTTAAACCTAATTGCATACAAGTTGCAACTTGTTTGCAAGTTGTTGTTTCCACTATACAATTTGCATGCAACTTGCAACTAGTATGCAAATCACTTGCATAATGGAAACGCGCCTTTAGTACCCTCTTTTAGAGGTAACACTTTTTGAATAATTCGTACGTGATCAAAGTTTTTAACGGGTTTTCCGTTCGGATCACTACTGTAATTTTTTAATTTGATAATTTACCAGTAAATTTTCGTAATCAATATTTGAATGTAACTGTGTAAAGTGTATTTAAATCCATTGCAGATCTAACGTAATTCCTTTGCAGTGATAGAGAGTAATAACCAGGGCTTGAAACCGGGTAAATTTTTTATTTCTGTAGATACAAATTATTTTTGATAGAATTGATATTAGCTTCAAATACCTATTGCTTCATCACATTAAGTTCAGCATTGATTTTGTAACAAAATATTAAATAATTAACTGTACGGAACCGTACATTACTTTACCGACTTACGCGCCGTGCATTCTGCACACACAGCATTTGTACCTATTATTGCAAATAATATGTAAAAATATATTTCAATAAATCAGTGTTTAACGAACATTCACGGTGGTCGGTTTTATTTCATCATCCCAATAGAATCGCCCCGTTATCATATCACTAAGTGTAGGAATCCCCTACATTTATTTTTGGTCCTTCGAGCATTGCAGGACTCGGTCGCGGTACTTTGACCTATCGCGCGTACGGGTCAGAGGCACGGTTCGGACTCAAGGTTCTGTGATCAAACCAGTGTGGACTCTTTTAGAAAAACACACTTCATCCTTGACTGGAGCTAATATAGCTTAGGTCAGCAGCACAGTCGTGGTAAGCATATCACGGCGTGACATCAACATCATCGGGCTCGGTGGAGCTCATCATCAGGCGGCGCGAGGGTTCAGCGTACGCTATCGATCCCTGTGGGAGCAGCATCAGGTGCGGACAGCTACGTGGATCATCATTTAACCAAGTAAGACTGTTCCTTTACCTACATCATGGAAGCTCTTTTTTCCCGTCAATCTGAAATCATCATCAATTTCACTACAATAAAGGTGAACTTCAACAAGGATTCGGATTCTCGCAAAAATGCCGAATACTTGAGGAAACGGTTAGAGACGTTAGACAACCTCTGGGGAGAGTTCGAGCAAAATCACCAAAAAATATCTGAGCATAAAAATGTAGCGGTTGAGTATTTCCTTGACAACACATATCAAAAGGGTAAAGACCTTTATCAATTTACTTGTAACCTTATATCATCTTACGGCAAATCATCAAAATCTACTCAACCAGATGGCAAGTTAGACGAATTGTTATCATTGCAACGCACTAATTTTAGGGCATTCACTCGGCTAATTAAAGGTATCAAAGTTGATCAAATAACAGATAAATGGGAACTAGAAGATGAGCTTAAAAACGTTCAAGCTAAGTGGACAATTATTGACGCACAACATTTGCAAATCGATCATATACTTGCTGGTGGAGATATATCATACGACGAGGAGTTTAATCATCATGAATTGGCCTACAAAACTATCAAACGTGAGTTGAATAAGAAAATCTCATCAACGACTCACTTAGAAAAATCAACTCCGCATATTGAAATACCATCCTTCAGCGGGAATTACACACAGTGGCCAACCTTTTATGACTTGTTTACGGAGACAATTCATAACAATAACTCCATCACTAATGCTCAGAAGATGCAACACCTCAAGGGAAAACTTAAGGGTGAAGCAGAACGTCTCATCTATCATCTACATATTTCATCGGAGAATTATGCTACTGCGTGGGAGATCTTATTACATCGGTACAACAATTCTCAAGTTCTTTTCACGAATCAAATCGAAATGTTTCTCAATCAACCCAACATTCAGAAGCAATCATCATTTGAAATCAAAAGGTTGTATGATACCTCAACCGAATGTATTCACGCGATTCACAATCTCGGCGTTGATACGAATACGTGGGATCCGTTGTTGGTTCATTTATTGTGCAAGAAACTGGACCCAGAAACTTATGCTGACTATAAGGAAGCACGTAGGACACCTCGTGATTTACCAAGGTTAGACGAATTAATGGGATTCCTCGAGAGTAAGTTTACCGCTCTTGAGCCTATTCATAAAAACGATAAGGAACCCTCACCATCAAGCAAGCGGAACCCAAATCAATCAAAAAACACAAGTAACTTTAATAAGCAAAACAATTATAAAGGTTACATTAACAAAAATTATCAAGCCATTATTACTCAAACTTCAAAATGCTCTGTATGCAATTCTAATCATGCTCGCAACTTGTTTTCGTGCAAAAAATTCATGAATATGACACCGGACGTGCAATTGAGGACGGTGACAAACTCAAATATTTGTCAAAATTGCCTATTTAGTCACGATGGAAGTCAATGCACTTCGAAAAAGCGTTGCAAAACCTGTCAAGGTGATCATCATTCAATACTACATGAAGCGTGTGTCTTATCATCAAAACAAGCTCATCAAGCAACTTCATCATCATCATCTGCAATGACCGCTTCGTCATCAAAATCATCAAACAAGCCATCTAATGTTAATCATGTCGCAGGTGATGACGAAGAGTTATTGTTGACCACGCTATCGATCAATGTCAGGTGTTCTGATGGCAGCTATGTGATGCTTAGGGCTCTTCTAGACCAGGGATCACAGATATCATTAATATCGGAATACGCTGTACAGCGGTTAGGGTTGCAGCGGCGAAGATATAACGCATCAGTATCAGGGATAGGTGCTGGTGCTAGGCAAAGCAAAGGACGGGTATCAATCGACTGTCAATCTATTTACGGCGACTATCAGTTCACTACAGAAGCACTGGTTTTGACAAAGGTCGCTAACTGCTTGCCTGGCATACCATTCAAAAAGCAATCTTGGTCTCATATCCAACATCTTCAATTAGCAGATCCAGAATACAACGTGTCGAAGCCTATTGATATTCTCTTGGATGTGAGTATCTATTCACAAATCATCATGGACGGTCTCATCAAAGGTCCAGCGCAGGCTCCGATTGCGCAACAGACGGCACTCGGATGGATCCTGTCTGGCAATGTTCGCACATTTAATTGTCATATCGTAACAAATGACTTATCCGACCTATCAAAATATTGGGAGATAGAGGACGTTGAAACATCATCATCATCTCTTTCCAGTGAAGATCAGTATTGTGAAGAGTTTTATCAGCAAGCTACTCGTCGTTTGGACACTGGTAGATACGAGGTTGGCATACCCATGAAAGCCGAATACGAAAATCAGCTTGGATCATCAAAATTAAAGGCTATTGCACAATTCAAACAGTTGGAAAGAAAAATGTGCAATAACGAATCATTTTCAGAAAATTATAAATCTTTTATGTCTGAATATCAAGAACTGGGTCACATGTGTATTGCCAATAATGTCGACGAATCAAAACGTGCCTTCTTCTTACCACATCACGGCGTAATGAAATTAGATTCAACAACAACAAAACTTAGAGTCGTTTTCAATGCGTCGGCGAAATCTACATCGGGCAAAAGCCTAAATGATCTCATGTGTTGCGGAACAAATCTTCAAAAAGACCTCATGACACTCATCTTAAACTGGAGAACCTACAGTTATGTAATCACAGCAGACATAGAGAAAATGTTTCGGCAAATCTATATCAGACAATCAGATCGTCATCTTCAATCAATCATCTGGCGGCAATCATCTCAGGACGTACTGAATGAATATCATCTTGCTACTGTGACGTACGGTACTAAGGCTGCTCCATACTTAGCTATGAGAACGCTTAAACAGCTGGCAATAGATGATGCCGACAAGTATCCACTAGCAGCGTCAGCATTAAATCAATCATTCTATATGGACGATCTGTTTAGTGGAGCCAATACCATTCATCAAGTCAGGGAGCTTCAGCAGCAGCTCATTGAGATACTGAAGGGTGCTGGTATGAACCTCCGGAAATGGTCCAGTAACGTACCGGACCTACTGGTAGACCTATCACCTGACCAACTCAATAACCCATTAGACTTCAAGTGTTCAGAAACAAGGAAAACACTTGGATTGAGATGGAACCCATCAACGGATAGCTTTAGCTTTCAAAATCAATTACAGCATCATGATGAACGCGTCACAAAGAGACAGCTGCTTTCAGAAATTTCAAAACTATTTGACCCCTTGGGCTGGCTCTCGCCATTATCAATCAGAGCGAAACTGCTTTTTCAAAATGCATGGTCATCATATGTATCGTGGGACGAAGAAGTTTCACAATCCATTCAAGATGATTGGATTCAGCTTAAAAATGATTTCAACATCATAGACCAATTTATCATACCGCGTTATCTCGGTAACACAAATCAATCATATCAAATTCATGGATTTTGTGACGCTTCCGACAAAGCATACGCATGTGTTGTGTATGTAGTAGCAAAAGACAATAAGGGCGAATACACATCAACGCTCGCTGTAGCAAAAACGAAGTTAGCACCTTTAGCAAAAAAGGTATCATTGCCACGACTAGAGCTATGCGGTGCGCTACTGCTAGCACAACTTATCAAGAAAGTCATGGAATCTTTATCAAATCAGGATGTAGAGATCTATGCCTGGACAGACTCCATGATAGTTTTAGGATGGATCAAAGGCGATGCGAAGAAATGGAAGCAGTTCGTAGCTAACAGAATTATCAAAATCATTAGTATCATTCCATCATCATGTTGGCATCATGTGAGGTCAGAAGAGAATGCAGCAGATTGTGCTACTCGGGGTCTGACATCACGGAAGTTAACAAGCCATCCGTTGTGGTGGCAGGGTCCGAAATGGATAACCAATTTCGAACAACGGACCCTTCCTATCACCTTATATCAATCACCAGACTTGGAAACCAAGCAACTTAGTGTAAACACGGCCTTATATCAAAATCATATTTCAATCATACACGAATTATTACACAATTGCAGTTCATTAACTCGCATTGTAAAAATAGTCGCTTGGATATCGCGTTTCATTACGCAATTACGAGGTAAACACACTTCAAGAACGGATGTATTGACGTCATCAGAGATGGACAATGCATTGAACATCGTTATCAAAGATGGTCAGTCACACCAATTTCATGAAGATATTTTATTCATCAATCAAAAGGGGCACGTGCATCCTAGAAGCAAAATATCATGCCTTAATCCTTTCATGGATGAGCACGGTATCCTAAGAGTAGGGGGGCGACTCAAAAACGCATGTATCAGTGACTCATCAAAACACCCCATCATATTATCAAGTCATAGTCGTCTCACCGATTTAATCATTGATCAGGCTCACATCACCACATTGCATGGAGGCCCGCGACTGACACTTTCGTACATCAGAGACAGATATTGGATAATCAGTGGTATCCGTACCGTCAAGAGGAAGTTGAGAACATGCGTTAAATGTCAGCGCTTCAGTCAAAAACAATATCAGCAAATCATGGCCGATCTTCCAGAGCCACGAGTCACCCCATCACGACCTTTCTCTCACACCGGGGTTGATTTTACCGGACACGTCGAGTTGAAGGCCAATAAGGGACGCGGAATCAAAACCGTCAAGGGGTATATTGCAGTGTTTGTTTGTTTGTCTACCAAGGCTGTTCATCTGGAACTGGTTTCCGACCTGAGTACTCCAGCATTTTTAGCAGCCTTTCGTAGGTTTTCGGCCCGGCGTGGAACGCCAAGTCACGTTTACAATGACAATGGCACGAATTTCGTAGGTGCCAATCGTATCATTAAGAAAGAGTATCAAGAGATCATAGCCACCATCAACACCGATTTCTTCAATAATATCAATGACATGAACATAAAGTGGCACTTCAATGCTCCTGCGTGGCCAAGTGCAGGCGGGCTTTGGGAAGCTGCGGTGAAGAGCCTCAAATATCATCTAAAGCGTATAATCGGCGATCAGAAACTCACTTACGAAGAGTTTACTACGCTACTACATCAAATCGAGGCATGTCTGAACTCAAGACCTCTCTGTCAGTTGACCGAGAGCCCTGACGACGACTTTCTTACGCCAGGACACTTCTTGATCGGTGGCCCACTTCTATCTAGGCCGCAGACGGATCCAGATCACATGAATCAATCAACAAGGTGGCAACTCACTCAATCAATTAACAAACAGTTTTGGAAAAGATGGTCTAGCGAATATCTTCAACAATTGCAGGCAAGATCAAAATGGCGTAAGCCAAGTAGGAACTTCGAAATCGATGACGTCGTTCTTATCAAGGACGAAAACTTGCCACCCGGCAAGTGGGCGTTAGGACGTATTCAAGCAGTTCATCCTGGAAAGGATGGCTATGTTAGGGTAGTCAGTTTAAAAACTAAAAATAATATCATACAACGCCCTGTCACCAGACTTGTGTTGTTACCAGTAAACAAGGACACAACACAGGATCAAAATGTCAATCAAGACAATTCAGAGGAGCGAAGCAAGAGAAAGCGACTTCCTCGCAACAAAGTATCATTGCAGAGCCTGTTCACTAGTTTCTTATTACTATTTGTCATGTTATTTTCACTTACATCAGCGCAAAAAATACCTAATCATGAATCATATAATGTGACGTCATTAGAAGAGAATCAAGCTATTTACTTCGATAGAATATCCAATCTTCAGTATATCAAGGACGAATGGCGTCTAGTTGTGTTCTACAACATGACGACCTACTGGAAAGGTTTATCCGATATCAAAGGTTACGTCAATCACATCAAGCTATTATGTAACACCCATGCAAGTAAACAATATCAGAGCATCATTCTTCAGTTAGAGCACGAGATTAGCGAAATTGAACACTATGATATGTTACTTAAATATCAAAGTCCGAAAAGGCTGAAAAGAGGCCTAGTAAACGGGTTGGGTTATATTGCTAATTCATTATTCGGTGTACTGGATGAGAGATTTGCCGAAAAATACAAGAGTGACATCGAGCAGATCAGTCATAATGAAGGACATCTTCAAAAACTCATCAAAAATCAGACAAGTATTTTAGAATCAGAATTTAATATCATACGTCGTAATGAAAATATCATGAATCAACAATTCTCATTCATCAAGCAACATCTTCACAATCTATCGACTGAGGTGAATAAAATACGTTTGGATAATGAGGATGGCCTTTATGTCACATCATCATCTTTAGCAGCATCAAATATTCGTTGGATTCAGCAATCGTTAATTGGCACGGTTACAGATATATCACACGGGCGCATTGACAGTCATTTGTTGTCGCCGGTGCAGTTATCGTATCAGCTGAACATCATCTCTAGCCAACTGAATGGTAAACTAACGATACCAGTGGATTCGAAAAATATCAAGGACTTGTATCGTTTGCTTAAAGTATCAGCTAGAGTCTTCTCAAACTACTTAATCATCGAAATCAAAGTTTCACTCCTAAGCAATGAATTGTTTGAGTTGAACAACATCATATCTATTTCGCAAAAGAGAGGACTACAGTACTATCATCTCATTCCATCGGTACCATTCATAGCTTACAATCTAGGCAAGGATACAGCATTTCTTCTATCAGAAGGAGACCTACAATCATGTACCCATGTTCCCAACGATATCTTGTTATGCTCATTAAACATGAGCGATTTAAACATAAAGCAGTCTATCTGTGAAATCAAAATCTTCAATCAAAAACAATTATGCCACTCCGTAAAATCGTCGTGTGAGGAGCAATGGATCAAATTGCACAGGTTGAACACCTGGTTGTATACATGTTGCTCGGAATGCCAAGTGCGCATAATTTGCGCTAACGGAGTCACAATGGTCAACCTTGTCGGCAACGCGATTATTACCCTAGGTCAAGGTTGCACATTGAAAGGGGATACATTTACTATTTATGCTCATAATAATTTCATCAATCATGTTAATATTCATCATCACATCGAAGTCCCAGAGGTGTCTATGCTAAACAAAATCATGAAAACGTCTGCACCAGAGAACTTCAGTGTGGCCGAAGATCATCATCTCATTTGGAATCAATTAAGGGCTCAGATTGACGAGGTTAAGGAACAGTCGTCTACAGACCTGAGCATTCACGACATTCATCACTATTCTATGCTGTACATCAGTGTAGCTTCGGTTATCATCTTGGGTGGCGTCGTCGTGTACCTCATCAGAAAATATCGAAGTACGGACAGAGTACCAGCGTCGCCGGCCCCCCTGGGCCAGGAGGCTGGCTGGGTGGGGCCAGTGACGGTCGCGCCGGTGGATACAGCGCCGGTAGCATCACGTTTAGCGGAATCAGTGCAAAAGTGTAGTGAAGTGCTTACGATTAGTGGTGTAGATAGGGCTACCTCGCCAACGTTTCTGCGTTCAGTGCACTTACACGACCGCGATGATTAAGGACATGTGTTTATGAGAATAGTCATATAAATTAATGTTTTACAGCATTTGTATCATTTTACTATTTAATCATGTCAACTTGTTTGTAACTTCAATATTCTGCCTATCTATCAATCATTTCAGTTGCCCAGTTTGGGCGGGCAGGATGTACGGAACCGTACATTACTTTACCGACTTACGCGCCGTGCATTCTGCACACACAGCATTTGTACCTATTATTGCAAATAATATGTAAAAATATATTTCAATAAATCAGTGTTTAACGAACATTCACGGTGGTCGGTTTTATTTCATCATCCCAATAGAATCGCCCCGTTATCATATCACTAAGTGTAGGAATCCCCTACATTAACGAAATATGTTCGAAAACCTTTATAATAACGGTTAAGTTTACATAGAAAATTAACCGGTTTCCGAGCCCTGGTAATAAACACACAACTCCGATACCCAGCCACAAACTTTGGCTGGTCCGAGTGCACTGAATCGCAAATTAATACTACAAGTAACATTGATACAGCTTGATAAGATAATGCTTCTGTTTGTTCTGGAATTAGTGTTCAACTTTATGAACAATGTATGTACTGACGAGGGTTGTTCAAATCAAGAACACCAAAATATAAGTTTAGATTTCACTTTTGACATTGATACTAAGCTTAAGGAACCATTAGTTCCAAAAACCCCCGATAGTTTTTGAAGAAGTTGGTAGATATCCAGCGTTTTGGTAGTACTTCTTGATCAGAAGTGAGATACGCCGATACGCAAAAGTTGTATAATCATACTCCTGGCTTTATAGACCTGGAAACAAATGATGAGGTAAAAGCATATGACACCTCACGTCATCTGGCACTCGCCGATAAATCCTATGCAGCCTTAACCTACTGCATATTAAAACAAAGACCATCATTGCAGGAAGGTATTCGTAATCTTCTTTCATGGGCAACAGAATGTACTTTGATAATTTAAATGGAAAGTTTGACGAATTATTTCACAAAGGCGAATTTCATAAAATATACTCGGATACATATTTAATATCGAGCCTTTTACCTCTACGCTAACGGCGGGGTCCGTAAGGCTTTTTGGCCCCCAAAAAACGGAAAGGTCTTCACAAAAGCCATACCAACCTAGTAGCCGCCCCTCGCGGGGATGGAAACCGATAGTTCCATCGCGTGGAACTCAATTTAACGAACCAGGATCGCATATGCATACCCGTCATAACCCACCCTCGCGGGGTGAATACCATGGTCAGTGCCAACATACACATCACTATTTCAGAGGTAATTCCTCGAGTAATCAAGGTGATCACTTCAATACTAGAAGTTCATTTCAAAACCGTGGCTCGCGGCCCGAACGTGGAAGTACACGGGGACGTGCAAACTCCTCAAAAAGTTCCAGGGGAAAAAAGGTATAAACAATGACATGACACCGATTCGGGTAGGACGGTTGATACACTACCAAACACAATGGGCGGGGGAGCAACAAATAGTTTTAAAATTAATTCAAGGGTATCGCATACTTTTCTTTCAAAAGCCCCCACTTGTCTATCCAGATGTAACGAAGGGGCCTTTCCAAACTCCTGTTTCAGAATGTGGCGTAGCCACAATACATTATTATAATAAAGTTACATAAAATAAATAAATCATATGTACGTATAATAAATATCACAAATATGTATTAGAATATATATATGTACATACATTTATAACTACTATAAAATACTTTACATACTAAATACACAGAATACAAACACAAACATTAAACATGCACAATAACACATAACATATTAAAATACATACTTACCCGTAGCCGCATCGTTGAGTCGCCGAGCGTCACCGCGTCGTCCTCGTGTCGTACCGAGTAAGCGCACACCAAGTCCCGTTACTCACCGAAACAAAGGGAAGTCGAGAACCATCGCCGGCGCAGCGACGCGCGCGCCCGCGCTCCTCAGTCCGTCTCGCACCCTCTTGGCAGACGCACGCTCGCTTGCTACGCGAATCTAATTCTTCCGTATACGCTATAACGCTTACGATCGCCTATTTATTATAACTATCCGCTTGTGCTTGTTTTTGTTAATAGTAGTAGTGAGAATAAACTGTTGTCAAAGTGTCTGGATCGTTTAATTGTGTTCCCCGAAGATAGTTTCACATCACGAAGAGAAGACACACACAGCACTTACATCTCCTACATTGGTGACCCCGTACCTTGAACACAGCACGGAGCAGCATAAAAACCGTAAGCTAGTTAAAACCAGATTTTAAAATGTCTAAAGACGGCAAGTCATCCGACAAACAAAGCGATGAAGGCAGGTCGCATTCCAAAGAAAGGACATTTATACCTTCCGACATTTGTCGTGTCGGGGTACGACTTCCACCGTTCTGGCCAGAAGAACCTGCAGTCTGGTTCGCGCAAATCGAAGGAAGTTTTGCACTCTCAGGTGTCAAAGATGACGACACCAAATATAACTACGTCAGCGCGCAACTTGAAAACCGATACGCCGCGGAGGTAAAAGATATTTTAATTAATCCAACCAGCTCATGGCAAATATGAAAAGTTAAAAAGCGAGCTAATCAAAAGGTTGTCTGCGTCGCGTGAAAAAGAACTTACCCAGTTACTGATGCATGAGGAATTAGGAGACAGGCGACCATCCGCGTTTCTTCGGCACCTGAAACATCTAGCGGGCCCAAGCATACCGGACGATTTTATCAAGACCGTGTGGACTAGCCGCTTACCGGGCAACATACAAATAGTCGTAGCATCGCAGCCAGAGTCGTCACTTTCAGCACTCGCAGACCTGGCTGATAAAGTGCACGACCTCGTACCACCCGCGCCACAAGTGGCCACCACGGACGCAGTTCCTAATTCAATGATCGAGAAGTTATCTAAAGAGATTGCAGAGCTCAGTCGTCAAGTGCAGGCCCTCTCAAAAGGAGATTCTAGATCCAGGTCGAGGGATAGAAGTCAACGGGGAAGAAACAACACGCGTTCCCAGTCAAATTATAGGAAGTACCCTACCTGTATTTTCCACCACAGATATGGAGACAAGGCACGAAGATGCCTGAAACCTTGTGATTATCAATCAGGGTCGGGAAAAGCCAAAGGCAATCATCAGTAGCGACACATGATTGCCACAGTCCTACTACTGGTCGCTTATTCATAACGGACAGAAGGACAAAAATGCAGTTCTTAGTCGACACTGGGAGTGACATCTGCGTTTTTCCCCGCTCCGCCCTGAAACAAAGGCGACCACGCACAACCGACCTCAACGTCTTCGCAGCGAACGGAACACCAATCGCCATATACGGTGTCCAACAAATGGAACTTGACTTAGGTCTTCGCCGTGCATTATCCTGGCAATTCATAATAGCTGACGTCACCAAGGCTATCATCGGAGCCGATTTTTTATCGTATTACGACTTAATCGTAGACTGTCGTAACAAACGCCTGATCGACAACAAGACCAGCCTGTCAGCAAGCGCAAATCCAGTTCATGCTTCCGATGCCATAACATCAGTCAAAACAATAACAGGCGAATCCAAGTACTTGAACCTCCTTCGAGATTTTCCGGAAATCACTCGGCCAGCGGGTACACATCGGGTCATACGTCACAATACGGTTCACCACATAAGAACAACCGCCGGACCGCCCGTATATTGCACTCCAAGAAGACTTGCCCCGGACAAACTGAAGATCGCAAAACAGGAGTTCGAAGAAATGCTGAGAATAGGGACAGCACGACCGTCAGAGAGCCCATGGTCGTCCCCCCTCCATCTCGCCGCAAAAAAGGACAACGGTTGGCGACCATGCGGCGACTATAGAATGTTGAACGCACGAACGATCCCCGACCGATACCCGATCCGGCACATCCAGGACTTCACCCAGAACATAGCTGGCTGCCAAATTTTCTCAAAAATTGATTTAATAAAGGCATACAACCAAGTGCCAGTTAACCCCGAGGATATCCCCAAAACGGCCATAACCACGCCCTTCGGAATGTTCGAGTTCCCTTTTATGACGTTTGGCCTAAGAAACGCGGGACAAACGTTCCAAAGATTTGTGGACCAAATGACTCGTAACCTGGACTTTTGCTACACGTACTTAGACGATTTTCTGATATCCTCCCCTGACGAAGAGACCCATTATCGTCACTTACGCCTCCTCTTCGAACGATTAAAAGAATATGGAATGGTCATAAACACTTCCAAATGTGTATTTGGGGCAGAAGAAGTAACTTTCCTCGGCTGTAGCGTATCTTGTGCAGGTATAAAACCACTGGATAGCAAGATCCAAGCCATAAAGGACTACCCCACCCCGAAAACCGTTCGAGAACTCAAGAGATTCCTGGGAATGATAAACTTCTATCGTCGCTTTATAAAAGACGCTGCCACATCGCAAACGCCGTTGCATAGCCTGCTTACCGGATCCATAAAAGGTAATCATCCCATAAACGTCACCGGAGAAGCACTCCAAGCATTTGAAGACTGCAAGAAGAGTCTATGCCAATCAGCTCTCCTAGCGCACCCGGACATGGACGCCAAACTAGCGTTAGTCACGGATGCATCAGACGTCGCAATCGGTGGAGTTCTACAGCAGCAGAAAGACGGGGGATGGCAACCCCTCGCCTTCTTTAGCCGTAAATTGAGCCCATCCCAAAAGAAATACTCGCCGTACGACCGAGAACTTCTCGCGATTTACGAATCCATAAAATATTTCCGACACCTAGTGGAAGCAAGGCACTTCACAGTATTTACAGACCACAAGCCAATCTGCTTTGCATTCCAAGGTCACAAAGAAAAGTGTTCACCACGTCAGTTTCGGCATTTAGATTATATAGCTCAATTCACAACGGACATCCAACATATACCGGGAAAGGATAACATAGTTGCCGATACTCTCTCAAGAATAGAGGAAATAGTACAGCCAGTCGACTCGAAAAAGTTGGCCATTTCACAAAGTAACGACCCAGAACTAAAGCAACTCTTAGAAGGTGGAACTTCGCTTAAATTTGTCAAAGTAATCGTACCTGGAACAAAACTGGAACTTTACTGCGACGACAGCACGCCAAATTCACGACCTTACGTACCAAAAGAGCTCAGAAGGCAAGTCTACGACAGCCTACACTCACTTAGCCATCCTGGCGCTACAGCCTCAGCAAAATTAGTGGCTCAGCGTTACGTATGGCCAGGAATAAATAAAGATTGTCGTGATTGGACCAAGCTCTGTCACGCATGTCAACGCTCAAAGGACACTCGGCACGTAACTCCACCGGTGGGCACCTTCAAGCTACCAAACGGCAGATTTACCTACGTGCACATCGATATCATCGGACCACTACCCCTCTCGGATGGCTACCGCTATTGTCTCACCGCAGTGGATAGATTCACTCGATGGCCCGAGGCAATCCCCTTGCAAGATATAACCGCAGAAACAGTCGCCAAAGCTCTCGTTTGCAACTGGATATCACGGTACGGTTGCCCTACAGAAGTCGTGACAGATCGCGGGAAGCAATTCGAGTCCACACTGATGAAACAGCTCTCAGAATTAGCCGGATTTCAACGCAACAGAACCACTGCGTATCATCCTGCAAGCAACGGAATGGTAGAACGGATGCACAGACAACTTAAGGCAGCTATAATGTGCCATGGAAACTTAAAATGGACGGAAAGCTTACCCCTAGTACTGCTAGGAATGAGAAGCGCCTACAAAGAGGACATACAAGCGTCACCCGCCGAACTCCTCTACGGCGAAACCCTCAGACTGCCCGGAGAGTTTCTTCAGCCAATCACCGACCAGCTTACAACCAGTGACCTCACTGAATTCTCAGCACGACTGCGTTCCATTATGAACAATATTCGCCCTCAGCCAGCCGCAAGACACAGCAGACGTAACATCTTTGTGTTTCGAGACTTACCTTCTGCTACTCACGTTTACGTCCGAGATGACACCGTGAGAGGGTCACTTCAGCCGGCGTACACTGGGCCATACCTAGTCCTGCAACGAGGCACAAAAGTATTTAAGCTGCTTGTTAAAGGCAAAGAGCAGACAGTATCGATAGAGAGGTTAAAACCAGCCTATATACTTACACCAGATACTCGTCCACAGACTCCTCCGTATGAAAATGAAACTCCAAACCCTGTAAGCAAAGAGAAAGAAGTAAGAATTACTCGCTCAGGAAGAAAAGTGAGATTCCCTGACTATTATCGCCCATCCTAGGATGGTCTCAAGGGGGGAGTCATGTGGCGTAGCCACAATACATTATTATAATAAAGTTACATAAAATAAATAAATCATATGTACGTATAATAAATATCACAAATATGTATTAGAATATATATATGTACATACATTTATAACTACTATAAAATACTTTACATACTAAATACACAGAATACAAACACAAACATTAAACATGCACAATAACACATAACATATTAAAATACATACTTACCCGTAGCCGCATCGTTGAGTCGCCGAGCGTCACCGCGTCGTCCTCGTGTCGTACCGAGTAAGCGCACACCAAGTCCCGTTACTCACCGAAACAAAGGGAAGTCGAGAACCATCGCCGGCCGATCCCGATCCGGCACATCCAGGACTTCACCCAGAACATAGCTGGCTGCCAAATTTTCTCAAAAATTGATTTCAATTATCAAATGTCTTCAATTGTAGACAAAATGAAACAGCAGGCAATTCTGAAGAAAGCTTTACCCTCGCCAAGCTTCATGTCCCCTCTATTTCTGGTTCCAAAATCCGCCGGATCTGTCCGTCCCAAATTCAATCTATAATCACTAAACGAATATGTGATGACCGAGCCGTTTCATTGAATAAATATGTACCGCATTCCGGACTTTCTACAATCTCAGGACTGGATGTCCAAATAAATTTGTCCCAAGCACACATAACTGCGAATTCACAACGCATCGCAAATATCTGCGCATAAATCTATAATATCAATCATAATATCGCATCGCGTTGCGGTTTTGCGTGGGTGCCCTTAATTTAAGCGTACAAAAATCGCACAGACGCTTTCTGCGCCTAATATACAACCAGCAGTTGTTAGATATGACTTGTCGTCTTCCATTCGGTCTGAGCACTGCTCCAAAAACGTTGTCCATGCTCACGCACTGGGTAGCCCAAACATTGCGGGAAAACTGGAACATGAGGACTTGATATACCTGAACGATTATTTATTAGTACATCAGAATGTTCGCACGCTTCGCGAGCATTTCAAAATAACTACAAATATTACAAAAACTGGGGCGGCAAAAAATTTCCAAAAATCTGTTCTTACTCCTCAAAAGAGTATAATTTATTTACGGATACTATGGAAACCATGGGGAAATCAAAAAATCCTGCCAAAGGAAAAAGCTCTGGGCATCATCACAAAGATAAATCAGCCTCTCGAACAAGACCACTTAACTCTGAAGGAGTTGCTGAAAATAGGACTTTTAAATTTTGCCTGTTTTGCTGTCCCACGGGGTCGGCTCAATCATCGACAGTTAGTAATTTTCATGAATTCACTGCCAGTCCTACCACCAAAGACCTACCTACTACCACAAGGTGTCTTAGAGGAACTAAATTGGTGGGCCCAAAAGTGTCGGCTGTCAACCCCTCTTCAGTACCCTCCTCCAATAAATTTTCTGGCTACAGAAGCATCAGATCAAGCGTGGGGGGCACAACTGAACAATTTGGCTTTGTCAGGAACTTTGATTGGTTTTCTCTTCTTGCGACCGCAAGAAGAGAAAACCAATCAAAAAGAGATGATAGCAATATTATACGCTCTTCAGAACAAAGTTCAGTGGCTTCATCAAAGTTCGCTCCTTATTCAATGCGACAACAGAACTGCGGTCACATACCTTCGAAAGGAAGGAGGTACGAGGACATGATCCCTGTTGCAAATAACCTATCGAATTCTGAATTCGTTAGACCAACATCATTCAGCGTACACTACATTCCGGGCAAATACAACAATCATGCGGACCACTTATTGCGCCTTCGCCAACCTCCAGAATGGCACTTACTACCGACTTGTATAGAAATAGTGTTTGCAAAATGGGAACCCCAATAATAGATCTATTTGCCTCGGCGACTGCTCACGTAGTGTACAATTATGTGTCTCTAGATCTAAAAGATCCTCAAGCTTTGTTCCACGATGCCTTCAGTGTCCCATGGAATTACCAGCTCGCATGGATATTTCCACCACCATTCCTAGTCCCCAAAGTTCTGTCTCACTTAAACCAGTCTACAGGAATATTCTTAATAGTAGTACCTCGATGGGAGAGTATTCTGGCGTGCGGATCTAAATGCCCGAGCGCTCGCGGCTCCATTAACTCTGAGAAACCTGCAGAGATACCTAATAGACACGTCGACGGGCCTCCCACCACCGAAGGTCGAGAACATCGTCCTCGATGTTTGGAAATGTGGGGGTGGTATGACACTATAAAGACATGGAACGCTCAACAACTATCACTACTTAAAGATTATTGGCGAAAATCGACTCTAAAACCCTATGAGTTAGCCTGAAAGCGCTAAGCGTCGTGGTGTCAAAGTAAAAACCTTGACTGTGTGATTTATATTTAATTGATAAGTTGTCGTATAATTCAATACTTTTAAATAAATCACTAATATCTTCACTAGGTAACGCTGAAAATTCAAGTCGGTTAAGTTAACACGTTCTAGTAAGATATGTTTTAAAATCAATTGCCTTAAAAAATCCAAAGGTCACTAAGCCTCCAGTTTGGGATGTTGGTAAATTAATTTCATTATTGACTAATTGTACAATTGATTCAAATAACCTATTTCAAACATCAGGTCATACTGCAATTTTATTGTTGCTTTGCTCTGGTAGGCGAATACACGATCTAACTCTGCTTAATATTGATCCTAATCATTGCATAAGATCTGATAACGGTTTAATATTATGGCCTCGGTTTGGCTCCAAAACGGACAGGAGTAATTATAGGCTATCCAGCTGGAAATGGCTTTTAAATACCGATAATTCTAATCTGGACCCTATATTCTGGATAGAAAGAACTATAGCATTATTAAACGACAGACGTAATGTGGCAAAATCAACTAATTTATTTATTACGGTAAGAGATGTGGCTAAACCTGCTTCACGTACAGTCATTGCAGGATGGGTAAAGACCCTGTTTGGCGAAGCTGGCATTGCAGCCACTCCAGGTAGCATCCGGTCTGCTGTAGCCTCGAAAAGCTGGTTTCAAAATCATCCTGAAATTGGCGATTAGCCAATACATTCCAGAAGTTTTATAGACGAGAAATAATGAGAAAAACTGATTCACAAAACGTGACACAATTGTTTAATCCAGTCGATTAACATTGCTGAATAAATATGATGTTACCTAGAACGGATATTCTTAAATTGGTTGTTAATGATTAGAAATTATGATTTTTCATATTTACAATTATATTTGTAGCTAAAGTACACTTATCTAGGTACTTTAAATTGAATTGCTTTACTTATACATTTATGTAATTAAAGGCATACTTATTAATTACACCTTTGTTTAATTTCATGCTTTATCACATTGGCCTATAGTACTACATACTTCCAAGTATATATAATACATCAAAGTGGCGTCACCAGGCGATAACAAACAGATCTCATAGTAAAGCTTCCAGTGACGGTCAAGTAGTTTAATAGCAGCGTTTTACCTGAAATAAAACGCATATTAAAATACTTACCTCACTGGAAGCTTTAACTTTATTTCTGCCTGGTTCTATGAGACAATGAACAAAATGGCCTGACACCTATATAATATAACTATAAAACTACCCGCAACCACCAGGTGGCGCCACTGAACCGGAAGTATTGAGGGGATAAAAGTACGAAAACTGGTAAGAAATCGACGGGAAACGGAAATGCCATCTCATAGTAAAGCTTCCAGTGAGGTAAGTATTTTAATATGCGTTTTATTTCAGGTAAAACGCTGCTATTTGACATTGCTTTATTTTTACGTATTGATTGTGGTATAGTAATTTTATACTACATGCATCTTCACAGCGTCTTCACATATAATTAATATATACAAATAATTGTAAAACATTTTGAAAGAGTAACCGGTGGAGTTTCTTAGCCTATCTTCTCCATACGAAACTACCTTTTGGAAAGGCGCGACTAGAATCAATTCTATATTTTTGTACTTAAATGTTGACGTTCAAAAGTGCCTTAAAAATGCCTATTTGAAATAAATAATTAGACTTGACTTCGACGTATCACGTATAGTATCACCCGCCGCTCGATGTGTCGGCGACACTGCGCGTGCGCCGGGCGCATGCGCGCGGCTTCAGCAGCACTGACTGCGGATACACTTATACCTGTAGGCTGGAATTTAAATAAAGCCGATTTTTTCGTACCTAGGGTGCCGTAGATTGGGGCGTTGCGGCCGTAGATTGGGCTCCAATATATGAGTTTGTGGCTAAATAATAACAGCCGCACGGGTCGATCGATCAGGTTAAGCTACGCTTGCCGCGGTTGGTCCGTCAATGGGTGACCATCTTTATATAACAAGACCCCTTCGTGCCTCGGAAAGCACGATAAGCCGTTGTCCCGGCTGTCATTCGTGGATCTTTGACAGTCGTTACGGCCGGCGGTCGTCAGAAGCCCGAAAGTCTGACAACCAGTCTTACCAAGGGGTATCGTATTACACAGTAATTGGGTTGTGGAGTTCAGATAGGCAGTCGCTCCATGTAAAATACTGGTTTTCAGTTGCATCCGGTTAGACTGGAAGCAGACCCCAACATAGTTGGGAAAAGGCTAGGCAGATGAGATGTATGAGTTAGATTTTCAAATGAATTTAAAATAATTCGATTTTCGATGACTGCGTTCCAAAGAAAAAGCGAATTCGTGTAAGCTCAAGGTAAAGTACCTACATATTGTTTACCCTGAGTAGTAGGTACACTGTTGAAATAATTAACAACAAAACAAGTGGGTTGAAGACTGATTACCTACGAACCGTTTGCTCAGTGTAGAACCATAGTTAAAAAATATATTTTAGGCGCTCGGGAAATAGTATGAGCACCGTGTAGAAAATCAAATGCTGGAAGAGCCAGTCGTTTGGGAATTATGCAAAATCTAGAACAGGTAGTAGAAGTCAGCAAAATATTTTAAAGAATGGCGAGGCGTTGACTGACAAACAGTGTGTTCAGGAGTTTGCCGAGTACTTCTATTCGGTAGAAAATACATATCGAAGGTCGAGTTCGATGTAAGTGCGGCTATGGATGAAGCAGGCGCGAACGGAGCGGCGCGGGTACATCTTGATCACTTACAAAGTTACGACTGTCGGACGTGTTGCGCGCTTCAACAGCTTAAGGCCCGGTTCACCAAAGCGGAGAGGAGAGATGTTTGTAAACGACCAATAAGATATCTTTATTTCCACATTTCCTCTCCTCGCCGCCGCCGCTTTGGTGGAAACCGGGCCTAAGGGTGCTATCACAAAAAAAGTTTTTCGTCAATTTCTTATCTAATTGTGAGAAAGCTTGAAATAATTGAAACATTAAGTCTGTGTAATTTTAGAAGCACCGTTTTCGTGGTGATAAACCATTCGTGTCAGTCTCAGCACCTGTTAGTAGTTTCATCACTTTTGCGCTCTCTAAATATAGCTTATTATGCCGTTCATTTACTTAATGAAGATATTGTATAATCATAAAATAAAATTTTGATTTTATCACACGGATAGCTGAAGCCCAGTGTGTAATTTTTAAATTTCTTGATGGTTTGTTAAACAATAGGAAAAAAAACCTTTCCTTGTTTTTTCAACATTATTTTCTGAGACTATTTGTAAAATTTTGATAGTTCTTTTTGCTACCTGTTTGAGTTGAACATGTCTGCTTACATTAAAATATTTTTAATAACTAAAATGTTATTATTTTGAAGAAAAATGTTCCTAAACTCAACACGATATCGTCAATTTTGTGTGAAGAGACAAAGGAAACTATTTTTTACAATATTATAAACCAATATTTTCGAATAAAAAATTGCTACCAATGGAGATGAAGGAGTAATCTATCAGTGACAACAATTATTAGTTACATTTAGTTTAGTTAAATTTTGCAAATTTTTGTCAGATTTTGTGATAGCGTCCTGAAACCGGAAGTATTCTGGGCCGGACGGCATCGTCGGTCGGTGCTAGCCAAATTACTGCAATACACTTTTAACAAATGTCTGGACGGAGCTGTGTTACCGGAGAAGTGGAAGATTACCCGCGTCGTCCCTTTGAGCACCGGAACGACGCGGGTAATCAGGGATGACAGTGGGTGGTTACAGGCCTGTCGCAGTGCTGTCGAATCCAGCGCAGGTTGGCTATTCTTATGAGCATATTTCAACAGATCAGCGGCCAACTTTCAGACGTCCAGCACTGGTTTCGACCAGCAAGAAGCAGTAGGTAGCAATCTCCTCAGCTACCAGTGGGGAGGCAAACTGATGCCGCTTACTTCGATTTTAAAAAAGTATTCGATCTGGTAAATAATGATGTTTTGCTCAAATAGTTAGCGGCCGTTGGTTTGACTCCACATCTGCTAAGGTTTTTTGCAAGATACTTGAGGGGTAGGCAATAATACGTAGAATATGCGGGACGCAAGTCAGAGCTATTTTTTACCAGGTCTAGGGTGTCAGGGTAGGTAGTAACCTTGGGGGGCTTTGCAGTTCATTCTTATGATTAATGACTTGCCAGAAGTTGTAAAAGACGCCAAATGTTTACTGTTTGCTGATGACCTCAAGCTGTCGCTGGAGGTAAGTAAATTAGAGGACTGTGACAGGCTTCAAAGAGACATAGACAGAGAGGTGACCGGAAGCAAGGATAACCTCGTGCAGTTCAACATCTCAACGTGCGTAACATTCTCTTTCGCGCACGTACTCCTATTCTATACACTTACAATACAGACGGGTTGCCAATGACTAGAGCTACGGAAGTTAGGGACTTACGAGGTGAAATTCAACACTGGGCTAACGTTTCGTGATCACGTGGCAAGATTCTGCAGAAAAGCCTATCGTAGGTAATTTAGGTTTTATGAACTTTTGTGTTCCGTATCTGCATACGGAACATAAAAGTTAATAAGTAAGTGGTGGTAAGTGTATAACCGTTAATGTTATAAAAACCGGCCAAGTGCGAGTCGGACTCGCGCATGAAGGGTTCCGTACCATTACCTATAAAAACGGCAAAAATAATCACGTTTGTTGTATGAGCCCTTAAATATTTGTTTTATTTCAATTTAATTATTTCTTTTTAAAGTGAATATATAACTAAATATTCTGTGAATATTTCAAGCGTCTACCTGTTGCCGTTATCAATATCGAGCAAAAACGAGCAAAAAATTCACGTTTGTTGTATGTGAGCCCCCTTAAATATTTATTTTATTCTGTTTTTTTAGTATTTGCTGTTATAGCGGCAACAGAAATACATCATCTGTGAAAATTTCAACTATCTAACTATCACGGATCATGAGATACAGCCTGGTGACAGACGGACAGACAGACATATGTCTGTATGAAACTCCGCAGACGTGATAATAATATCTAAATTCTACAAATGATAAAACAAAAAATAAATTAAATTGATGTTTTTTTTGAGGTCATCAACCGCCGCCGGTACCTACCTTAAAGCATCAGTTTAAAAATCCGTTATTTTTTAGATAACTTCACAGACGTGATGGGCATCGCTATCTGAACAAGATAAAACAGATTTTATTAACTCTCACTTCAAGTTTAGTAACAACACCACCAGGAGTCATTGACCCCAAAAAATCATCAATATTTTTTATTTTGTCGTGTTTAGATATTGATACCATCAAGTCTAAGGAGTTTCGCTAGCTAATTTAATTTGATGCTATAGATTCAATTTGTTTACTGCGATAGTGTACTTATATACAACTCATTCTAACTTATTATTGTTTTTTTTTTACTTAAGTATTACAAATGAATGCATTCTTTGTGAATTCACTCGGAGCATAACAGAATAGGTCCATGTCACTAGCTACGAGGTTGTGAGTGCGGAATACACGTTACATTGACATTACAGTCTCTTATACAACCGCTCTCCCGTATGACAATGAACAAGGGCCCGAATACGGAGACGAATGGATATACTTCTACGACGACGAAGGCAACACCCATACCATGAACTTCTCTACTCTACCACAGGAAACGCGTGGAATGATTCTTGGAGACGCATACTTTTACTTGTACACCAGGTGAGCAACGTTTTATTATGATGCTCCGATGCCCTGATTGTTACGATTGGAATAACGTTGACAGCAGGTTATCAGTTAAAAAATGAATAGGTTTCTAAATGTTAAATGATTTTATTTGTGTAGGCAAGTAGTTTGTACTAACACATTTACACGTCAGTAATATTTAAAAAAAAACTAGATGAGGTCAGACTTTAGACTACTCTAGAGAAGAAACACCGAAACAAAGTCAGAGGTCAGTCTCTTTTAAAGTCCAGTCATTATCATGGTCCTCACATGATCAGCAGGAACTCAAGTCTGCTATTACAATAGTGTCAGAATGGTCGATCATTGATTTCATAATTGTTGATTTTGACAAGTTTGGTACCTAATCTACTATTATAATGGCGTCATTATGACTTTCCAATAGTCGGCCACTGACACTACATTGAAAGAAATTGCATATATTGGTAATCTCGTACATAATGACAAATGAATGACATGTCTACTAATGGGTTTTATAGTAATGGCAATACGACAATGCCATTATAATAATAACACAATTATATTACGAGAACATTGACCGACCAATGATCGACCATTATGAATTTACCAGATTACGAGCTTTTAGCAAAATGACAATGGCATGACAATGGTATCGTGTTGGAATGACTGAATTTATAAAAATAGCAGACTTGAGCCCCTGGCCATGTATATTAGCGTCTGGTCTTTTGAGGAAACAACCACACAGATAAAGAGTGGACCCGTCCGGTCGGTGCACGCATTTGGCAGTAATCGTGTAGCTAGTAACAGTTGTCTATCCTGATATTTCTGTTGTAGACGGAACACTGAAGCAGAAAAATTGGAAATCCCCGAAGACGATCATCTATTCATAAGCCGATACTTTAACTCGTCCAATGACATTAAGGTTGTGACGCATGGATGGTTTTCCCACGAGAAGACTGAATGGCTTCAGGAAATAAAGGATGCTTTCTTGAGAAAATCGGATTTCAACATCATTACCGTTGATTGGAGCGAATTGGCAAAAAACCCGGCTTATCCATGGTCAGCATTTAGTACAAGATATGTGGGGAAGAAAACAGCTACGCTGTTAGATTCTATTGCAAGAACCTATCAAGTAGATGGGAAGGTTATGCATTTAATGGGACACAGTTTAGGTTCACATGTCATGGGATATACAGCATTATTTTCAAACCAAAGAATACGTAGAATTACAGGTGAGTAGGTATCAATCTCTAATACTTATCACATCCGTTCGCGTATTTCCATATCCGTGTACATTAGGAGGCGGTACTGCCTTGAAACACGCACGGGTTTGTCGCGCTAACTGCCTTTACAAAATCGTGTTCAATTCAAGGCACATGTCCTCCAATCGCGCACGGGTTTGGAAGAACAGATGACGTTCCAAACACGTGTTCAATATGCGCCTTGATGCGCCACAAATCCGTGTGTCCGTTGTCCCCGTGGTTTGGTTTTACATTCAAAAATATGTTTCTGGCACTCGCCGGCCGCTGCCGCGGCACCGCTCGCTTCGCTCGCTCGGCTCGTGCGTTGTGTGGTCACAGTTCTAACCTAACCTAACAGTTTCGATTTAAAAAAGGTTTACTTCGTACGATAAGGGGACAACGGGAAAAAAAATAATCACGTCCCGCTGACCCGTGCGCGATTGGAGGACATGTGCCTTGAATTGAACACGATTTTGTAAAGGCAGTTAGCGCGACAAACCCGTGCGGTTTCAAGGCAGTACTGCCTCCTAATGTACACGGATATGGAAATACGCCATCCTTTCAGGGCAGGCCAAAGACGATTACATAATTATACTTACAATCTCTCTTTGGGGCAGCCCTACATTAGGTAGGTAAGTGCTTATAAAATTATGTAGGTTCGAAAATGTGCCTACTGTGAGCTACCGTTGTATAATTAGTTTAGTTATGTATCTATATTTGTTAACTTAAATAATTGTTTACAACACATGGTTGCCTACTCGCAGGGCTAGATCCCGCTCGACCTCTCTTCGAGCTTCCCTTGATGGCACCAGATTATCGTCTAGAAAAAAGCGATGCTGAGTTTGTAGACATTATCCATTCCTGTGGTGGAGTTTACGGGTACCGGAGAAGCCATGGTCATGCTGACTTTTACCCAAATAACGGGCGAGCGAGGCAGCCCGGCTGCGAAGGGGCGCAACAAGTTATAGGTAAGAACTGATTGACATTATTAGGTATCTAATTGTGGGCGTCCAAGCAAAACGGGCTCAGTTATCGGCATTGACTTTCAGAGATATACGCAGCTTTGTAAAGTTGGGTGAAAGAATTGTGAGCGTCAAGATGACGGGATCAAGTCCCCAATATGAAATTTATCACATTCAAGTGTTTGTTCTACATAAGTACAATTTGTACCCAAAACAAGACATTTGTACCTCTAAAGGTAAAGAAAGTACGTCAAGAAGTCCCTGGACCCACCACTTTGACGTCAAAGTGGCGGGACCTTCTGGAAGCGCTACTCAGAGGCAGGTTATTCACACCCGCAGACTTAGTGCTACATATGTACAGCTATATACCCAATTTTTTAATACAATTGTAAGTGCCAAATTCAAGTTATGTGAATAAAACGTTGGTCCCGCCAATTTGACGATTCTTTTTATCGCTGAATTCATATGAAAATCGTTAGAGCTCGTGCAAAATCAAATGTGGAAACTTAGTACGTCCCAAGTACATGATAAATGTGTAATTTTCATATTCATAACCTAAGTATATCAAAATTTATTTATCATTCATCGTTTCCTTTAATGGACACATCTATGCAGAAATGAAACAAGCGAAAATGATTTTCATAATTATATTTATATAAATATTGTTCCAACTACAAATATAAACTTTTGCCTTTAATTTTCTAAAGTTACTTATAAAATAAAAAATAATTTTGATAAGACTTATTTTTGCGCATATATTAAACAATTAGGCACTATGTATGTTTGACTCTTATTAACTTTCATCTCTAAGTCATCGTAGCACTCCCACTTACCAATTATTCGAGAAATATGAGCTCGATAATGCCCGATGCCGCTAGGTATAGGTGGAGCTATAAACTCTATAGCAGATAGAATAAAATAGCAATTCCCTTTTAAGACAATTTCTCTCGGAATTTCAAGAATGTTAATCTTCTTCAGATCATTAAGTTGGCAATCGAGTAGGTACCCTCAAGTTCAATTATATTTTCTCATAACTTATAGAAAAGGTTGAGATATTACCTCGTCAAATAAAAACTACGTTAAGTAATTAGGGTTTCTACTGATCAAAATATATATCAGAATCATTAAGATTGTTTGTTTCATTTCTGCATACATCTGTCCCATTATATAATTATTAATAAGCTAATCAAACTTTTTATTACATAAGTAACTTTTATCATTATAACACTAATGGCAACAGTTATAATTGCAGTTGGATCAATATATGTATATAAATAAAATTATCAAAACCTGGCTTGGTTTATTTCTGCATAGCTGCGTCCATTTCAAAGATAAATGATAGGATGAAACGCTGAATGATAGATAACTGTTGATATACTTAGGATATGAATATGAAAATTACACACTTTCATGTACTTAGGACGTACTAAGTTTTCATTTTTCACGAGCTCTAACGATTATCATATGAATTCAGCGATAACATGAATCATCAAATTGGCGGGACCAATGTTTTAATCACATAACTTGAATTTGGCACTTACAATTGTATTGAAAATTGAGTATATACCTGTACTAATTCTGCGGGTGTGAATAACCTGCCTCTGAGTAGCGCTTCTAGAAGGTCCCGCCACTTTGACGTCAAAGTGGTGGGTCCAGGGACTTCTTGACGTACTTTCTTTACCTTTAGAGGTACAAATGTCTTGTTTTGGGTACAAATAGTACATATGTAGTACAAACACTTAATGTGATAAATTTCAAATTGGGGAGTTGATCCCGTCATCTTGACGCTCACAAAGAATAGCATTCCGCAATTTTAATTGATAATTAATTACTGCTCAATTACCTTCAAGTACATAAAGTTTTTGTCAACACAAGCTTTTTCAGTTTCAACATCAAATGTCTGATTTAAAAAAATGTGCCAGTTTTTGAATATTTTTTTCATCCATAATAACAATTGAATATTTTAGATAGGTACCGAATCTAGTCATTTAATCCATAATAACAATTGAATACGAGGGCTGCACTAAAAGTATCGGGAATGGAATATTTCCACTGTTCCTGTCAAAAATCCTTGGTTTTAAAAATCGAATACCATTTATTTATTTAAAAAAAGATTCTCGGTCTTGTCACAAGGTTGTGTCAAACTTGTTTAGTCGTTGAGAAAATGGAATTGACTCGAGAAAATTCAAGAGCGATGATTTATTATGACTTTCGAACTGGTTTAACACAAAAACAGTGTGTTGACCGGATGATTTCTGCATTTGGTGATGAAGCCCCATCCAAAACCACAATTTATCGCTGGTTTGCTGAATTTCAACGTGGACGTGTCAAGCTCAGTGAAGATCCCCGTCAAGGTCGTCCAAAAACTGCAGTCACCCAAGAAAACGTTAATGCTGTGCATAAGCTGATTGAGGAAGATCAACATGTGGCATACCGCGAAATTCAGGCAACTTTAGACATTGGCATGAGTCAAATACAAATAATCTTGCATGAACAATTAGGGTGTAAAAAAGTTGTTTTCCCGATGGATACCGCATTCGCTCTGTGAAGAGCAAAAAGCGGCTCGCGTTACTTGGTGCGTCAGAACTCTCGCAAGATTCCACGCAGGATCCTCAAATGCTGTATACAACATTGTATCAGGTGACGAATCCTGGATATACGCGTACGAACCCGAAACAAAAAACCAGTCACGTGTTTGGGTGTTCGAAAATGAGTTAAAGCCAACAAAAATTGTTCGTTCACGGAGTGTTGCAAAAAAAATGGTGGCCACGTTTGTCTCCAAAACCGGCCATGTTACGACTATTCCTCTTGAGGGACAAAGAACGGTTAATGCAGAATGGTATGCTAGCATTTGTTTGCCACAGGTCGTTTCTGAACTCCGTAAAGAGAACTGCAACCGCCGCATCATCCTCCATCACGACAATACGAGTTCTCACACCGCGCACAGAACAAAAGAGTTTTTAGAGCAAGAAAACATAGAATTATTAGACCATCCGCCGTACAGCCCCGACCTAAGCCCTAATGATTTCTATACTTTCCCTAAAATAAAGAATAAATTGCGTGGACAGAGATTTTCATCACCTGAAGAAGCTGTGGACGCCTACAAAACGGCCATTTTGGAGACCCCAACTTCCGAATGGAATGGTTGCTTCAATGATTGGTTCCATCGTATGGAAAAATGTGTCAAATTTCGCGGAGAATACTTCGAAAAGCAATAAATACATTTTTAAATAGTAATGTTGTGTCACTTCCTTGATTCCCGAAATTTTCAGTGCCGCCCTCGTATTTTAGATAGGTACCGAATCTAGTCATATAGCCCACTACGGACGCCCACAATTATTTTCAGACAAAAAAAATATTGGTACGTAAAAGTGTACTTTTTCGAAAAACAACAGAAATAAATTAAGTCAGCCACTATAGAATGTATGGAAGCGAATTCCGTCTATAAATCATAAAATATGAAACATTAATTTTCAGAGGGTTGTAGTCATGGACGTTCAACGCTATTTTTTGCCGAATCTATAGACTCCAAAATTCCTTTTGTGGCATATCCATGTGAAAATTGGGAGAAATATGAAAATGGCGAATGTAAAGAAAACTCTGTTGATATGGGATACCCTGTTTCAACAAACATTGGAGGAGACTACTATCTTTATACGAATGGCGAACCTGAATTTGCTCGCGGCGAAGACTAGAACCAGACCCTAACTACCATTTGACGAAAACTTCGTTTTTCCTAAGAATCTGAAATTGGTCGGTCGGTCGGTCAACGCCAAAAGGAGACTGGACAAAATTTTATTAAATCAATAGAGATGTGGTAAATTTCTAAGGCTCGTATATACTCTTATGGTACAGACTAGCACATCAAGCTACTACAATCTGTCAATTTTTTAAATAGTTTTTTAGACTTTATCGCTATAGCTTAGGTTCAAGGCTGATTGGGAAAATTTGAGTTTCAGGTAGTTTGACCTGCTGGCGTCTGTACTTAAGGGGATGCGCTAAAGTAGCCCGCGAAATACAAAAATCTCAACAATCATACGTTTCTAAGTTCGTAGAATCCTATTGAATGACTATTTTAGAAATAGTAATTCAATAGGATTCGAGAGAGTTAGTTGTATTGCTGATTCTAATGATAATAGTTCTGTAAAGCCATATTTGTTACGTCCGGGAATCTTTTACTGACCTGCAAATTGCAAAAAACGTATCCATATGTAGAACGTTCGACATTATTAAAATTGAAATATCCTATTTAGTAATTAGCCACTGTCAGACTATGAATACCAACTAACGTTTTTAGGGTATAATAAAAAAATTATAGCTCCATCGAGAATTCCTCAAAAAATATATATAAATAATATATAAAAATATAAGAATAAAACAAAATGTTGAGATTCTAATGTATATTATAATAGTCTTATACACTACAGCATAAACAAGTAATACATTTCTTTCTTCATGTATACTTCTCTTATCATAATATGGGAATTCATTTCAGATCTAATTGTTTTTGAACTAAGAAGTACGTATAAACAAAGAATGTGCGTAGTGCACAGATACATAGGTACGTAATAAAATATTATGCTTATTCGGCAAAATGGAATCATTGAATAAATTGTAATTAATAAAATGTTTGTTTTTCGTCCTTCCACTGAAACCTGTAAAAGAAAAAGCCTCATTATAAGGATATACGGGACGAATTATTCCCAAAGAAACTTAATTACATCAGAACATAATCATTATACATCATTATGCCTCAGTCGGGAAAAGAAGACAAAAAAATGGAATCATCATTGAATCAATTAAAAATGAATGAAAAATAGTTAATAATAAAACATCAATATTACCTACATTCCATTATATAGTAGAGACAGATATTTTCCTCGGACGTTAAACGCCGGGGAGCCGCCGACAGTTCTTTGCACTGTGAAAAAATAAAATTACTTTATATGCGTTGCATTCGCATCAGTTTGATAAATAGTTGAATATAAATTATTGAAAAACACGTCTTTACAGGCTCCTTTCAAAATCTATAATTGTATAATGTTAACGTTATTTTAAAACAAGATTATACATGTAACGACTTTTTTTTCAAATGTTATCAGATTTCAATGGTTATGCTTCAGTATGCATCAGTCGGGAAAAGAAGACAAAAATGACTATCATCATATTTTTAAATAAAAACGCAAATTTTAATATTATTAGTAATAGTAAGTAATATCTCTCTCGATTTCAATACGCACCTTGCACAAATCATCCAGTCCCATATAAATTGTTGTCAAGGCTTCGATCCAGACCATCTGAAAACAAAATATAAAACGCATTAATTTATCAGACATTCTTCCAAGCCAGATATTTTAAAGAAAATCGTTTTGAAATAATTCTCAGTTCTTTACTTAATTTTCTTATTAAAGTAATCTAAATGACCAATAAATCCCTACAACTGGAATTTAATGTAATTATAACAATAAGAAATATTATTTGTGAAAACCATAATAGTGGGACTTTTTTTTTTAATTCAACATGGTAGGTATATTAATGGAAAATATGTAGATTTAATAGTTACCTGAATTAAATGCCACGTCTGGTCTAACTAAAAACTGAAACCTGTGAACATAATAACAACAAAATTAGCGTCTAATAAAATTACATAGATGTTTTAAAGTATACAATTTGTACTGGAAGACAATACAGTCAGCATTTTAAGTAAATATTATAGAGTTTAAAAAAAATGTTTAAGAATGTAAAAATACTTGCTAATTATTATACTGTTACAAATTAAAATAGAAGAAAAATCAAGATCAATTTAGAACTAATGTTCTTAGAAATTATATCTTCTTCAAATTCAGAGGTATTTTTTGATGCTGACTGTACAACAAGTAGAATATCATTTTATTGTAAAAAGTAGGTATTTTCTGAATCTGTTAAGTAAACTATTAATACAGTATTTGTTCAATCAAAATAATAGAATATAGTTTTCTTTTTAGCATCAGATTAGAATAAAGTTCAGCAACGTATGTATTGTGCTGTCACAAGGATGTTAAAAGGTAAGTAATAATATGGCAGGTAGGCAGACAAGAATCTATTTAAAAAAAAAACACGTCAACGTGCAACCGCAGTTGTCATCGAGTATTATTAGATCAGCGCTTTCCTTTTTGGTGATATTAAATAACACTAAGTATAGGGAAATCTGGTTACAATATTATTATTTTTTCAAATCTTATGGAGTGCGTGAATCGTGTAGTACCTACCTAACCTCGAGCGGAGCAAGATTTTTTATTTTTACGTTTTAGTGCGCATCCAACCCTAATCAATGCTTTCTTATGAAAGTAAATTATAGATACTGAGTGCAAAGGGGTAGTAGGGGCGCGTAGACTACCGGTTAAAAAAGAATAAAATAAATGTTGAAATATTATTGGATCTGGTTATTACCTCATACATCAAGTGTTTTCCGGTTAAGCTACAGATCATGCATATCAACACCTTGTATTCCATCAGTTTATATAACCATAAATGTAAATTATGGAAATATTTTTAGAGCCGCAATTTTAATTCCTTAGTACTAATAATACGACATAATATCCGTATATGATTCACGGCAGAAAATAATAAAATTACAGTATTACAGTAGGTACAAAACTTCAATTGAGCTAAAGTTTGATAAATTGCAAAATTTTCTTCATTTCCTGAAATAAGATCTCGCTTTGATAACGGTATTTAATTGTCTTAGCATTTAAGCTTACATTCGTTATTTATGAATGAACGATTTAAAATTCGATATGAGATTAGGACATCCAGGTATACGTACGCCTGTTGAAAAAGCTTATCAAATAGGTATATTGTGTAAGTAAAATTTATTATTCTAGTATACTTTAGACTCGCTTATTTGGGTAAAATATTTGTCATTTCTCAAAACGATTTAAATATCTGTTACCGCTAACGTGCGTGCTATAACCGATAATATGCACCTTATAGAGATTAACCTCATCTCTTACGGTAAGCATGGCTCCCTCCCTCCTCCTTAAAAAGCAACTCGTCTTTTATCTTTTTTGAGTTACGGTATTTTTATATCCGTGCACCAGCACCCATTTGGAAATAAAGAATTTACAGGCACAGAGATGTTCGTTCTAAGGTGTAAATCTTTTAACCTCTTTGATCTGCATGTTATTGGGTGCTCATTCCTTGAGCAAAGATGTATACAATTTGTATATTTTTATACCAGATTTCGCCGGTAACGAGCGTGAATAATTTCCAGAATAAAGCTTGCTCGCTTCTGCGGTAACATAATTATTGTTAATTTTTCTGCAACTTATTTCTAATAATGCGCTCTACATACAGCACACTTCGTTTAAATCTACTTTCGGTTATTTATGACGACGTGTTGCATTTAATTCATAACTTACCAGGTAGTTACTCAGAGATTGCCGCAGTTTCAGATAGAGATAATACTAGGTGTCTTCGATGTAGCAAATGTAGTTTCTTATTCTGCTCTTCATGTAATCCTCCTCCTTTTCAATGTTAAATTAGAACTGCTAATTTATACTGAGGAAAAAATATTAAGCAGCGCAGGCGAACTACTATAGAAAACCCTCTGGTACGTAGTTACCAATATTTAAAAAAATCTTAAATCCTTATGACATCATTATAGCAAGACGTTAAATATTTTTACCTCGAAAGGGAAGACATCGATCGCTAGGAAATCATTACACTTATGAAATAAAGTATATAGGTTACTTGTGGTTTCTTACCGTAACTTCATTTAATAAAGAAGTGATTAATGTTGCAAAAAATTTAGATTACCTTTCCTCGAGAGGGAGAGGTGGAGCGATGAAAGTGCTTTTAGCAAGTATCCAGTCAAGCGGACGAAGTACGATTAGGTAGGTAGATGCTAATGGTTAAGAAGGAAGATTGAGGTCTCCAAAAACAATCAAATTTAATATAGTTCACAAGCCTAATGACAAAAGGTCTGAGAATACAACTTCAGCAGTATGGACCAAGGATGTTGCCGATGCCGATTTTTTTACATCGGATACGGTTGCGGATGCGAATTTTTGGTGGCTCACATCCGCGGATGCGAATCTCAAGTTTTTTTAAGGGATCCGTCAAGACGGCAAAGCGAAATTCATAATTTCTTACTTTTTTGCAAAATGCAGCGCTGTTTCGTTGTATGTTGATCATAATTCAATTCGCGGTAATTATAATAAAATAATTACTAAATTATAATAATTTAAAAAAATCAATATAGCTCTCGAAGTTGTGTGTTTGACTTTGATGAATAAAGACTATTAGCGAAAATGTGACAATTTAAGAGCTTTAGTGATCATATAAATTATTCTAATTTCCATTTTGTTGATATGATTTTACTAATCTTACTTACTATTATCACCCTTTTCCACCGAACATTCGCGATGCGAATATCCGCAACATCCTTGGTATGGACTATTGAGCCCGTAGTGCGTTCTTCTGTTTTTCCAGTTAAAAACAACATGTTCCAACACGAATCAATGATGGCATGAAACGGCGAAGTGAACAAGAAAGATGGATAAACTTACGAAACCATAAAAAATAATATTAGCTTTGAATTTCATCCAATACACTTCATTGCATGAAAGAATCTCGTCCAAAACTCGCTTTTTCAATTTGGAAAGAAAGATAAGAATGCGTTTAGAAACGAATTGTGATACTTTATTCCCTGGGCTGCAATTGCTGCAAGTTAATTGAATCAGAATACCAGTAGGAATCTGAGCCCATGAAGATCACTGCCATTATTGACAGTAAAATTATTTTACCGTCAATGAAGTATTTATTTTTGCATCTAGACAGGCTTAAAATAGAAGAAGTAAACGTGTATTTGCTGATTATGATGTAATCTAATTGAATCCATGTAAACTCGTGGATTTTTCATCCTCTCGTTAATCGTTTAAGACTTTCAGTTTTCATCGGGAACCAAGAACCAACCCGTTGTTGGGGTTAGGACTAAAATTGTCTTTTTTACAAACACTGTTGTAAATAATGTTACGAGATTTTTTTTTTTTAATATTAGCGCATTTGGCAGTAGCGCACTGGAAAATCTGGATTCCCTCCCCGATTAGTACGAAATCAGAAAGCAGTACTACATTTAACCAAACATAGCACGGAGCACGACCAATACGGGTTGTTGATCAAAAAGCAAGGAATACGCTAGCATTTCGTCTTTTTAGCTTTTCAACAAAAACATAAAAGGCACATAACTAGATTCTGTGGGAATCATTAGCTCAAAAATCTGCAAAAAAAAATCACTGTCGTCAATTCGTCGTTTTGTCAATAAGACTTCTCTGGGTTGCTTGCTTCGTCGCTGTGTTGGAACTAATTTGGTCCAGTCAACAGCAACGTACCTACCTACACAACATCATTTTTAGTATATGCGAAACCTGGATATAGTTTGTTCAGAATAAGGAACTGAATCGAATTCAATAATTTTTACACCATGTTATATTTTGTCCCAAAAATACTTGAAGTGTGATGGAAAATGTTATCACCATTTAATTACTTACAATACAATCGCCGTACGGTTAGGTACCTACTGTCAAATTATTATCAATGAGCGCAAGACGACCCTGGAGGCGCGGGGGCGGGCGCCGCACCGCTGTTTTTGTACGGACAACCCGGTAACATAAACAGCCTTATAACTTTGTGATTTTCCATGATACAGTTTTGAAATATTGTACATAGATTCTTTACATAAAAATACTAGACACGTGTTTCTGGTTTCGCATATACTAAAACTAATATTGTCTATGAGTTAATACTCCTCTATAGGTACGAGTCGACTTGATACTTTAGTCTCTGCATCCATAGGTCATTTAGCAGACCAAGTTTTCATTTTCCCGGGAAGAAGAATCAAAGGCTGGGCAAAATCGTTATACTAGATATTTTAGGCACACACACAATGTTAATCCTGGAAAAAAAAGAAGCACATGTAGCAAATCAAAGAAAATGGCTATTTAGTGCGATTTTCTTAATCTACTAACATTTTAATAAATTACAAAACTATAATTTCTTTTAAAACTGTTAGGTCAAGTGACGACTAATTTTTACTAAACCTCTCCCAAGTAAGCTTAATATTGTAACCGCAATAAGTGGAAGTGGTAATAGAACTCGTAACATGACCTCTTGCTTTTCAGTTCCCGAATAAGTCATTGGGCTTTGGCCCCTAACTATTTAGTTAACTCGTTATTAAGTTTGTGCCAACTAACGTGTACGAAAGATCACCCCCGTAAGACGTAACACCCCGAATGTGTTCTTTAGAAGGCAGGCAGAGGTGTAGTAAACCCACATTTTGTCAGTTATGTTTGTCACATGTTTGTACACGGGTCGAGTCTATTCGTACAATTAACTGGACGCTAATCCAGACTCCAGACTGTTAATGAGAAATTAGTAACTCCTGTGTACGTAATTATTTAATTATATTCTTTGCCAGAAACTGGCTCTCACAGCTTCTTGGACCGCTAAGTCCAATATTGCCTTTATGTTTTCTTTCATTCAGGTGGTGTCTTAGATCAAGTATAACAATATTATATTGGAAAATAATGCATTTGTACATGCCTGATGCCAGCTTTATATCTGCAACTTCATTGCGAAACCTGAAGAAGTGTCAAAACTAAAAACCTTCAGATCACTATGACGCGAATGTGTGCTTTACGAACTGAACGCATCTAATTTGTCTAATGTCAACTAAGGCGCTGACAAGAGGCAAATGATAAAAGTAGGCTTGTCTTGAAACAAAAAAATTGCCAAATCTATATATGTAGTTTGTGGTAGAGGAAAAAATATATGTTAATCTTAAACATATCTCTCAGAACTTGGTTGTTACCAAAACAAGTTTAGATAAAAAAAATCGATACTAATTAACAGTAAGCTAACCCTTTACTTTGAGTTTCAATCCAAAATATCTGTATTAAATATCAACGTAAGATTGGTATTTAATTAATAACAAGAACGTCTTATTTGTATGCAGAACTTGGTTGTTTTTTATTGTCGATTACTCAACAAATTTTTGAGTAAACAAATAATTACTTCATATTTTGCAATAAATTGCAAACGTTGTGTCATTCCGCTTCTCTTTCTTTTGTATGCAGTCTGACAGTGACAGTGGTTTACCTGTTGTCAGCGAAACTGATTAGTTTTAATTAAGACGGTTATTGTATTTTAAATGTCATGGCTAACAAATGATATTTTCACCATATTCTTCTCTAGAAAGGATAGTAGTTTTTTAACATAATTATTATGAACTGCATTCACAAAATATGCAAAATATTTATATGTACATCTCAACAAACATGCACATTAGCCATTACATTCAATGTACTTACCAATAATCTTATACATACTCAAAAATCCTCCAGTGATAATTTTCTTTCGAACGCGATAAGATTGCATGGTAATGTAATGTTGTAGTACATAAAAACTTGGAAAATATAAGAAAGCCTGAAGAAAATTAGAGCTGTCAATGTAGGTTGAAAGAGAACAGTAGTTCCACTACTACAAGCAAGCTGTTATAAACACACTGAAGTTTTACATGATATAAAACTTGAATCTCCGCCATCCCTTTTTTTCACTATACCTGTAAGGGAAATATCTGATAGGTGCCAAAGCACCCTATTGCAAATCTGCATTTATCAGCTTTGTACTGGCAGCTGAACCCTAACAACACAGCTGTAGATGGTAAAATCGTCGTTACTCAAACGCTGCCTGTAGCTTGTTCTCCCCACGGCTTACCGCGTGTCCTTACGTTACGCCATGACACTCATCTCACGAGGTGCAAAATGAGGTGACCCAGATATAATTATTCCACCAAAAACATAAAAATGTGCAACAACGGGAGCCCCGTTCTTTCGATACAAAGGAAGTACATTGTCGGCTTGTCGGTTTCATCGATAAAATAATTGAGATAATGACTGCCGAGTTCTATGGAGGTGCAAGTTTATTAGGTTCCTCTGAATATGCAACTTAGAAAGATTTCAAAGTCGTTTGTAATTGTTGAGATTGTATTGCATTGATACTTGATCTTACACCAGGTTAGGGTCTTGGCAGCTTTACAGTTGAGGAGCTAGAAGAATTTGTCGCAAGCGATAGTGCACCTCTGAACTGAACAACGAAGATTTAATAGACATGCAAAATGGACGAAGCTGACAGAAACCGTAGCACAGACTGAAGAATAGAGTGTTGTCGTCCAGCACTATTCAAGAGCCGTTGTCGAAGATTTAACGGCCTTGATTTTTTTTTTATATTTAGGCAGTGATATTATTAACCGCATTATAAGTGTTTGGCAAGCAATACAAAACAGTGATGTTTGCTACGAAAGACTTGCAAGAACGCAAACAAAACGCTACTCAAAAAACATTAGATAACTATTTTTCACTTATGGATTAAAAAAGTACTTAAAAACTTTTCTGTAACAATTAATAAGTTGATGCTGTTTCGTTTTTGCAATACTACACACATTGCATTTTTGCAATACTACACTACTAATTATTTTTTGGTTTGTTTTTTCATCATACTCCGTTTTACGCGAATTACACTTACGCGATTTTGTCCGGAACACATCCCTCGCGTAAAGCCCCGGGGTATGACGGGGTATAATTAATGTATAAATGTAACATGTTTTTTTTTTCGATAATACAAAATTTAATAGTATCCGAATTGCTTTTCTCCTCTCTGAAGTCTAAATAAAAAGTCCTGATGTCGATTTCACACCGCCGCCACCGCCGTCAAAATCTTAACCTCACGCCGCCGCCGATGAAAATGAAATCGGCGCACACCTCTTGTGACTACCGAGATGACAACTAATAGAGAAGTATGGAAGGAAAAAACCTGTTGTGCCAACGCCAAATAAATTAGGATCAGGGCATGAGAATTATGATGATTTGAAATTTGAGGATAATAAATTATAATTGTATAAAATTACAGAAGATTTAAAAACGCCACCTGTAACGTACGACACAAGATAAGGTAAAGCCGTTATTAGCTAGGTTTTTTGATCATGTCGGCTCTTTCACAGGGAATGAATGTCTAAACATAAAATAAAAAGGTAACAGATTAACAAAAAGGTGAACAGATAAATAAACAATGATACAATTTTTCATTTGGCATTCACTTCTTAGAATGTTTTGATGGAAAGAAAATGGATCTTCTAAACACGTAGTGAATGCCAAACTCCCCCTCTCATGTGGCACTCCTATAGAAGACTTCGCGATATCTACATGCATTACACAAATGAGTGAAAAATTCAGACAATTTTTTTTTTTTTAAACGTGCATCCCCTTGAGGGTTCTGTCTCAAAGCTGTGCTCGGCTGCCAGAATTTCCAATTCCATATTGAAGTACAACTTAACTTTGCAGTTGAATAAATACCGGCCAAAAGCGTGTCGGACCACGAACAATGAAGGGTTCCGTAGTTGGAATGAATTTATCATACATTCCAACTGCAAATGTAAGTTTGTACGCACAATATTTAGTGATTTACCATGTTATATTAAGACCATACATACGCCTGTCCCATTTCAAAACCTAGTAATCCACACTTTTTTTCGTACATCGTTTAATTGTTATCTATTTTATCTTGCTAACCTGGACCAGTTCAGCAGGATTATGCAATAAAACGATGTACGAATAAAGTGTCCCTTACAAACCTTTGAAATAGAACAGCCGCATAGACTTTTTAGTGTATTTTTTTTTTTTCAAAGTTTAGTAGCTTCGGTGATACGGGCCCAATGGTAAATTTTCAGCGATTACCTTAAATAACTTAGTATTTATTTGAAATTATTAAAAAAAATATCTCAAATCCAGACAACAAGCCATTTCATTTGATATATAATGTCACACGATACCGTACGCAAAACTATTTTTTTAATTTTCTAATGAGCCCCCATGTGAATATTTAAAATTCATTTATTTTCGTTATACTTCCGTCTTTGGGTCACAGAAATTAATATGTGTACCAAGTTAGATTCGGAGCAAATTGGCTGTGACAGACGGACAGACAGACAGACACACGAGTGGTCCTATAAGGGTTCCGTTTTTTCCTTTTTGAGGTACGGAACCTTAAAAAGAACTTTAGTGTAGAGGACAGATTTGATTGAAATATAGACTAAGAGCAATATACCTCTCACAGGGACGCTACGGCGACGTTGCCAGGACGCGCTGCCAGTGCTAACTAAATGTATACATTTTCGTGGCGACGCTACCTGGCTGCGCCGCCATGGCGTTCCGGTGAGGTATGGCTCTAAATGTTACTTCTAGATACGGCCTATGAATTCCCGATCACAGATTGAAGTACAACTTTGCAGTTGAAAAAAATATTCTCCCATACATCGTTCTACATCACCGTCGATGCTCTACTAACTGCAAAAGTAAGTTTGTAATTGCAAAAACTTATATTTTTCGTGATATTACCTCAAATTCACAATTTTCGTTCGCGTCGACTTAGAAGCTTGATGTTTTTTACAGCTCCTAAGGGACCGTAGATCTGAGTACTTATTTTATATTAAAAAGAGCAATGTTCATTTCTACGAAATTGTGTGAATATTTCGATTTAGTTAAAGCCTTAACCAGCTAAAGCATTTTTATATCTGTTTATTTTATCCATTTGTCAAGTATCCATTTGTCATCTAGAAGGAAAATACACTTATGTTAGTAGCTTTAAATATAACGCATGCTAGTTTGAGTTAAGGTGTCTTTCACCCCACGTGGCTTTCCCAGGTTTCCGTCCATGGGTAGGTAAATAAAAATGCTTATACTCTTCTGAGTAACCGAATGATTTCTGCTCATAGCAAAACAACAATATCGTGTAATGTTATTTAATTATTTCCGTCGAATTATAGATTCATAACGATTCGATCCCTGAATCGAATAATGGTTCTCACAGACCCGCAATATTTTTGAACCTTTTCCAACGACACCCCACAAAAACTCAAAACTCAAAGCATTTATTTCAATTAAACCATTTACAGGCACTTTTGAATTGTCAACAAGTCGGTCAGTTACAAATATGAAGCTAGTTGCCCATTCCAAATAGTAGGTTCCTATGGAGAAGAACGGGCAAGAAACTCCACAGACACTCACCAGGACACACAACAGGATAGACGAGAAAACATAATTACATCCCTACTTTACATGCATGGGAGGTAACCCTACAAAAACATTTTTTCAAGGTTGTATTTTACCACATTGTCGGCATGATTTATATGTATACCCACCCATGCCATATCATTTATCAAAGTAGGCTTTATAAATGCTTCCTCATTAGCCGTTATGTCTAGTGGACGTATACTTGACGCAGGATAATTGGAAAAAACAAATAATTTATTTTAATAAATAAACCAATTACAGGCAATTTTGAATTGTCAAGATCGGTCACTCAGAAAGATGAAGCTAGTTACCCATTAAAAAGCGTCTTTATTTTTCGCGTTCGGAGAAGAACGGGCAAGAAACACCACGGACACTAATAAATCAAAATATGGTTACAAAATATTGGTTACATCATTCATGTTGAAATCCGAAACAAAAAGAAAACAATTCATAAATTAAATTAAGCCTTGGCAGCTAAGTGATGACCAGTCCCTGCTGACGGCGCCCGTTCAGACATGAACCACCAACCAACCATTTTGAAGGGAACTTAATGAAATAATGATCCAACACACGCGCCGAATTGCAAAAGACCGCATTATTGGAAACTAAGAAAGATTTTCATAACAATACGAACTTTTTATAATAATATCTGGATATTTGCAAACTTTTGGATCCGCTCCAGAAGTTATATCATAAAATGTCATTAGGATACAGGTCATTAACAGTTGAATGATTTAATTTTATAAAACCTTTTCACCGTTGGGAAACAAAATATATACAAGTGATTTAAATAAAATGTTAGTATATTAGTTTTTGTCAGTATAGCACTATATTTAAAAAGGAATTACGGCTGCATGGACTTTATAAAAAAAATATACACCTAGGTATTTACAAGAAAAATATCACTGAATATTCAAATTGATTTAAAATTAGGTACTCTGAATTGAACACACTGTATCTTGAACTCTAGGGACTTAATTAATGGTGATTTTATGCAAGCGATTCTAAATTAATATAAAATAGATATACCTTTTTTATTTAAATTTATTATGAGGTACTAGCTGGTTGCCATTGACTTCGTCTGCGTGTGTTTTGTATTTCATCACAAATATTCACGATGCAAAGTAGCCTATGCGACATAGACTATACTTTTTTCCAGGTCCCAGTCTGCTTCTTTGTCAAATTTTATTAAGATCGATATAGCGGTTTAGTAGTGATGAGGTAACAACAGACAGACAGTTACTTTTGCATTCATAATATTAGATTAACATGCTGAAATTATTTTTTTAATTAAATCCCGTTTAATACGTCTCGGTGCGGACTACTATTAGCTTGAAAAGCAATCTTTTATAGTACTACGAAAGATAGGTACTTGTGAAAATAATAGACCACAAAAAAAACGCATGTTTCAGCGTACGCTCCCAGCCTTTGGGCTGTTTGAAAAGTATCCGATGAAAATGTAAACAAATGGATCATTATTAAACGTACGGTCAGTCCTCTGCATTAACTGACCCCTCTTACAAAGAAGAGGGGTCAGGTTATGCAGGTCACTGACTGTACATGTTCATGCCAATTTGTAATGCCACTTACAAATTGAATGCTTTGATTTGATTATTTGAATACTTATACCCGATATTATAATTAAAAATCACCATAAATATGTTTTTCATTTGAATGTTGAGGTTAATTCTATAACCTCCAATAATTGTTGGAAAAAATAGTGCCATATACACTTGAACCCTTCTTAATACAGATGTTACTAATGCCCTTTAGTGAGTCTTTGCGTAAGCATTTAATCTGAACAGGGTATGTTTACACTTATCAGTTATCAGATACTTATGGAACAGACTATAGGTGCTCTCGTCCGTAGCACTCGGCTACAATTGCGTGGTGTCTACGCCGCACCGCGCCGTAGTGCATCAAACGTTACGTACCGTTAAATCAAGAGTCTTACAAAATCTGACAGTCCATTTATTGATTTTCAGTGATGTAAAGATATCATTTAGGCCCCCTTGCACCACTAATACTCAACACTGAATAGTGCTACGAATTATTAAAACATGGTTCTGTTTCTGTCAATCTTTTAAACGGATTCACACCCGTATTCAAGAATATGACAGGTCTCACAGTGCGCTCGAACGCCCTGTGCGTAAAGAAAACCTATTCAAAAACAACAATTGAGCGACGAACGACAAAGCGTAGAGATAAACTACGATAACATTGCGCGCCCCCTCCAAAATTAATGTTTCAATGTGTGTAGTCCACATCCTTACGAATAAATAAATCCTCGGGTTTATTTTTATTTGCCGGCCGTCTCAGTACGCACACATGCGTTGTGAGTCTTGGTGGCGCTTTGTAAATACTTTCAAATGTTTTGAATTTTGGAGGAGCGCGCCTTGTTATCGTAGTTAATCTCTACAATATAATGAACGCACAGACCAAAGTGGCTAGGGTCCCTACTTTAAGCTACGCATAGTGCGACAATAAACCATGGCAACTAAGTGGGCATTGTAGTATCGGTTAAAAACAATCTAAACGTTTATCTGACAACTGTCAGTCATGCAACCCCAGTGAAATCGCACCACAACGTTAACCAATCACAGCGCCCACATTCAGTGCTATGCAAAAAGTCCTTCGGAGTATTTTTTTAATGAAATTAATTACTCGCCATAAGAAACGCAAAGAGAACCATCTTATTATACCATGCTTATGTGTTATTCTTGAATACCGCTGCTAGTGATTTGTGGTGTAAGCGGGCCTTATTGTGTTATACCTGGGAGGATGGATGTTCAATAATTCAGGATTACTCTTCATTTCTTTGTATTTTTTGCTGTAATGCCCCGGGTATCGGACGAAGGCCACTTCTCATACAGAGAAGGAATATGTACTCTAGGTGTATGTACTATAAAATGTTGCCGTAGGATCACGTCATTCGTACCAAAAACGGCGAGGGAAAGTTTTGACTTTTGCATAAGTAAAACGTAGAGGGTATTACGCGGAATGTCTTTATGACTGCGATTTCGAGTGAATATCAAATAACGTGTTCCTACGCCAACATAATTAGAGAAGTTGTGAATTTATTGATAATGATGAAATTTATTTTTATGAAATCTACCAGTGTTAGTCCGTATTAGGCGAAATGATCGACGATTTTTTACATTAAAAATGGGTTTTCTAGAAATAAGAATTCAATAATAATTTCTTAAATAAGGTTGTTTATTTACGTGTAAAAAATAACTAAGTTACGAAATATTAAATAATATTTTCACACTCAATTCACTATGCACAAAGTTTAAATTAACATAAAATTAATGGCTTACACCCCGCACAAGGGAAACGTCATCTAATTAAGCATTCAAATTAATTTTACTTATGGGGCCACTTTATTATTGCAGTTTATGGTGGCTGTTCTTGCAAACTTAAATAAATACGTCAGAATGCAAAAAAAAAACAATTCAATACTTTTTAATTTAGCTCCTTATTTCGACACCTAATATATAAACATAACAAGTATGTAAGTTGAGACATTTTCGGCATTAATCCCTATTTAAGCTTAATAAGCTAAATACACCTATTTAGCCATACCTAAGTAATGCTAAAATAACGGCCCATTGTTTTTGTTGCGGGCGTTAAGTAGCGTAAAATCCGATAAGTGACATTAAAAAAATGTTTTAGTAAAGTTAAAAAGGCTAGTTCTCTTCAGATACTGCGCCTGTGATGCGTCCATAAAAAGAAATAGATATACAAATATCGTTTACGAAGAGTAGGAACGAAATACAATAAAAATAATAAATTATTGTTATTGGGATAATATCCCCTTAATAGATCAAGATAAAATACTGCTATTTAAAAATGTTCATTAAACTGGACTTAACTTTAATTTATAATTATAATATAATTATAGAAATAGCTTTAACTAAATTAATGACACTAAAATAAGTGTGCTTCAGAAGGTTTAATTAGAATATTAGATGTTTTGCAGTGATGCAGTGCAGAATCAGGAATGTTAACATATGTTATTATGTAATAATATGATTGAATTTTGTTTATATGAAATGTAGGGACTTACAAGCTAGGAGTCGGTTTTTCACCAACATTTATTTTTTTTGTGAAAAGGCCGATTTATCTCTAAATGAAGGAATTGTCATAAAATTCTCAATGCCGTATCATGTCAGAACGGTAAAAAAACATACCTCATAGCTATTAACTTAATAAGTAAATTTATCTATCTTTCATTACTTCTAAAATTATTATTTCATAATGTAATATATTTGCGTGATACAATGCTAACGGCCGTAGTGCCAATTTAAAGTCTTTGGTTAGGACAAATAAGGGGTTCATAATTTGGCGATACCAACAAAACAAATAGGTACAACAATACTCGAGATCATCTTAATGAACTCCTCCAGGTAGACCAATTCATACAATCAAGTCACTTAAAAATGTGTTAAGTACAAATAAAAGATTATGAAAAACACGGTTTTATTCGGACTATACGGTATACCCCTTATTCGAACCCGACCAACGACCACGAAACCAAATAAAATGTTTCATAGTCAGAAACAACGTAAAATTACACACTATGGGCTCATTAAGAGCTGCTTTAGAAACGACGACGTTTGTTAGGGTAATCGTCCATTTGGCGCGGTCCTTCCCAACCGCGGTTTGGCGGCATGTCATCATAATTCCCTCGTGGCATGTCGTACTGGTCTCTGAAGCCTCCATCCTAAGTAAGCAATCATAATACTTTCGAATAGAATTTCACTAAAAGAATTATAAGAAGTATGATAAAATAATAACCAAGTACCGGATTGACGATTGTAATCCAGTGCAAGTTTTACACGTTTGATGAACCCAAAGGATTCATTATTTAAAGCATTCACGTTATAACTTTAGGTAATTCTAAGTATTTACTAGGGACCAAACATTCCGAGAACAAATCAATTGGTTAGTAAAAATAATCAGTGGGTAAGTACTTTCTTTCCGTGTATGGAGACCCCAACCATTCTCCTGTTTCATGGTAATTTATTAGAGATACCACTGTAGGTACCACTTAATTTGGTAAATTGCAACACTATGGTTACTGACGCCAGCGGCACTCTTACCCCGCTTGTACAAGTCCGTTTTTTTTTACCGGACTTGCGGTAGTGTTAAGGTTACAATAGAAATATGTGATGTACATGCACCGGACGCCAGGACCGGTGACTCATACAAATATGAAAAATACGGTCAGTGATCCGATGGAAAAAACAGGCGTCTACAAGCGACCTTAGGGGCCAGCGCTTACTGCATGATGGCAGAGCAGAGGTTTACAAATAAATCAATGGATATTATACGTAGGTTAATGTAAAACAAGTAATTTATATTTCAAAGCTCGCAGAATGACGTAGGAAGTATCAAAGAGCATTGCGGTATTTGCGGCACACTTTGCTCTTCGAATATGTAGGCACCTAATTCGACTGCATTTCAACTTCATTAGTATGAATAAACGTACTTGGATAGATTTAAGTGCTCTGCTGTATCTTTCACAAGAATACGCTGGGCCCATGGGCCCTATAGTAATTGTTGAAGTCGTACCTAACCTGCAGTACCTTGGCATCGCAACGCGGTTTTCACACACGACTAAGCGGCCTACGGAAACCGTGCCTTGAAAGTAGTCCAGTGTTATCTTTTCAAACACGAATAACAATCATGAAAAGGTTGCAATGCACTCTTAATTAAGGTTCCAGAAATGAGAGTAAATTTAATTTCTCGGCTACTCTGACAAAATCGTGTTTTGTATTAAAAGTTAGACAGCTTTAGGGCGTCCTCGTAAACTGATTGTTCCGGAAGTGAAAAAAAACCACTAAAGCACCACAAAATCACAATAATTTAGAGCGAAACGAATTAAAGCATCGCTATTTTGCTCCCAATCGTTAAGTTGACAGAGACCGAATTGCCGAATGATGTTTTAAAATAAATGTTTAGCGCTAAATGTATTTAGTCATTTGTGGTGCAAGCAGACCTTGGTGTAAAATCTATTTGTTTAAAACAATGTCGCTTTTCGTGTCAGTCTGTGTGTCCGATTAGTTCTTCTAAACTACAGGCTAACCGAATCGGTGGCTGAGGTAGCTGCGCGATGCGGGAGTGTGAGCCGTCATTCGCCCCTGACGGGCGTCAATACCCCTCCCGCACCGTGCAACTACCTTAGGTACTCACTCAAAGCATTTATTTCAATTAAACCATTTACCCTCACAGTTAAACGGTATGCTATACACAATGGATTATGATGTGGTTTTGACGATCATTTGACTACAGAATTTATTTTATAGGTTTGTAACTTAGAAATAACACAGAAATGTCGATGTTTTGACAAGTCGCCACATTAGTACACTGCACCAGCGCGAAGCAGGGGTGAGTGGCTAAAGAACATCTAACGCTGTTTCTGGCATAAATAAAGTAATCCTGTGAGGTATCTACATGCTTTCTTATTTACATAGATGTTTACGAATGTTTACGGTCTTCAAAAGAATACTTGTTCAAATAGGTTTGGGAGAGCATACTTAAGAGGAAACAAACATTGCCCTGCTGTTCCCTACTCCATTCCTCTGCAGTTCCCTACTCCATTCCTCAATTGCAGAGAAGTTTTATTATTTATAATGTGGAAATGCAAAATCTAAGTAAAATTGAAAGCATGAGAAATCGCGAAAAATTTGTTCCTTAGTAAATACTGGTAAAAATTAATAAAATGAATTACTTAACAATGTTAGTTCCTGTATACAGACGAGTATTACGTGACATTTTGCACATGTTCTCATGATGAGACATGGCCCAGAACGCAAAAACTTTGATATGTCAAGCTCACCCCCCTCAGCAGAGCTTTTCCAAATAATATAAAGCAACAATACAAGTCAGCGGTAATTTGTACGCCAATAATAAAAACAAATCGGTTAATTCACTTTGGAATGAAGTCGATAACATGGAACCTCAGTTCCTTTTTCTCGATCGTAGTATTAATCATTTTATGTAGGTATCGAAAGCATAGTGTTTGTTCATTTATTCAAAGCTTAAAAAAAATAGGATATTTTTTCTGAAAAAAAAATATGCTTACATAAAGTAAGGTGTTGTTTACTTGAATAGGTTGAGTTATAAGATAAACAAAGTGGCATTTGAATCATTGAAAATTGTCGCATCATTGGACAAAGAGATTTCTCTGTCAATCCCAGTAATCCGAGATGCCAGACTGTAAATAAAATGCATTACTCACCATTGGTTGCTGCTGGTCAAACATGCCTTGCTCTTGGCGATCCAACATGGAGTTCAGACGTTGCGCCTGTCAAAAGATTATATAACTGTTATTTATTAGGTCAATTTGAGATATTATGATTTGGTGTGTAGGAGAAATTGCCTAATCATATAAGACGTCATTGTTAAACACCTGCTCCAAATCCATACATAACCCTTATTGTAACCTTTGTACAATTGTTGAAAACGTTGTGTATGGTTTCAAGAATATTATGTTCCAGTGTGCTTTCTAATATTTATTTTTAAAAAAATCTGTTATTTTTAGTACTCTGTAGTTAATTCAGTTCAGATATCCTGTTTTTATTTAAAAGACCCATCAATTAGAGCCCTTTTAAATGAAGTTTGCAATGTCTTCAAAAGTTAAGGACATTTTCGTTTTACATTGTTTTCCGGTTGCTTTAAATCATTTCATTATGTATAATGTGACTTATTTGTTATAAATAACAAACAAATATAGAACTGCTGCGGCGACGACAAATAAATGATGGAGGGTGGATGGCGAGAGGATGATGATGCCGACCTGCACAAAGAGCGTGTTCTCCTGCTGGCGGCGGCGCAGCTCGTCGTCCTGCTGGCGCATGCGCTGCGACAGCTCCTCCTCCTGGCGCAGCAGCTGCGCGCGGTCGGTCTCGCGCCGCTCCTCGGCCGCGCGCTCCGCCATCTCCCAGCTGCGCTTCTGTCGCTCGCGGTCCTGTTCGCGCTGGCGCAACTGTTCGCGGAGTAGTTCAGTTTCATGCTCATACCTGAGAGAACACAAGAGTTTAATTCGCTGTTCCAATTAATACAGATTCGCGTCTGAATACATATTCCTAAAGAAATGTTTCTTTAGGAATATGTATTGAGACGCAAATCTGAGACGCCTAAAAAATAAAAATATATCAACCTGATTAGTAACTTACAAAAATTCGTGTTTTGGCAGATTTATTAACTATAGTATAAAAAATATTTAACTCACTTGGCATACTCCATTTGCGCTTCTAGTTTTTCCTCTTCAGCGGACAATTCCTTCTTTAGAGCCTCTTCCTTCTGGCGGTGAAGCTCATGCAGTTGCTTCCACCTTGTACCATACTCATGCTCAAAGCTGCTCAGCTCAGAAAAGCGCGGTCCCATATCACGCGCCCTTAAGAATTCAGGGTGTTTTTTGGGCAAATTCTTTTCTGGGTAACCATCTAACTCATCAGGCTCCTCGAAACTTTCCACAATAACTGGACGAAGTGATCTAAAATGTAATATAACATTACAGTATTCAATACTTATTAATTTAATAGCAGTGTTAAAAATAATATTTCTATGAAGAAATAAGAACTTACGAAGTCAAGAAGAAACACTTCTCAGTGCAATTACGGATAGCAGCCAAAGCACTAGGTTTTCGTGCGAATTCTACTACTCCTTCGCCAAGTGTTTTCCCTCGCTCATCTACCTTCACATATGCCCTCTCAATTTTTCCGAAAATCTCAAAAGCACGATACAAAAGTTCGTTTGACACAAATGGGGGCAGATTTTTCACTCTGACTGCACTATTATGAGGAGCAAATCTTACTCTAAGTGTTCTTCCGCTTCTATTTTTACCATCTAATTCCCTCTTTGCTCTTTCAGCACTTACTCTGTAATCCTATGGAAAAGAGAGAGAAGTTATGTAGTGTGCTGCCATAATACACAAAATACTTTAGATGTGCTGTGTTTTGTATTACTAACATTATGGATCAAGGTCTGAATTAAATCATTTTATTTTGAAATACCAGAAAAGCTAATTTCAGTAGTAAAAGTAGTCAAAAGTAGTTTCTGACATTGCAATTTATAACAAGGTTTACCATTTTAATGAATCCAAAGTTCTTCTCTTTGTTAATAAATAATTCTGCTGTTTCACCAAAAGGAGCAAACAGACTAGTAATCTCTTCTTCAGTAACATCACTAGTGAGATTTCCAATGTACAAGCGACTTCTTCCATTGAACTTGACTTCAGATTGATCAATTGTGGGTAAATCTGTCAAAGGTCCCATCAATTCCTTAAGCTTGTTGGCTAGCATCTGTTCCTGCAATAATTATGATTATGTCTTAGCATAGAAATATAAAAACAGGAGAAGTGGCAAGGTGACATGATCATAATGCTCAAGTCACAGGCAAATTACTGTTTCTGCGAACTAGTGCGCTTTAGGCATGGCAGCGCCATGCGTTTTTTTTACCGCAAATCTGTGAATTATGGAACGTCATAGAAGTGCGCGCATTTCGGTGATATAATTAATAATAATAATAATAATAATTTTATTCATAAGTTCACATAAAAATTACCAAGAAGTTACATCTTTACCAAGTTACATATTAATTAGTAAGAGCATGTTAAATTATGTCTAAAATAAATCAAGTGTATAACTTATATAGATTAGTTAAGGGTCTAATTGAACACAATAGCGAACTGCCTGATGTAGGTTTATTCAAACCTGTGTTTCAGGCCATCACTTAACAACGCTGTGTGCTTTAGTGGACATTAAGTTACTGTACATAGAGCTAGCATTGATACATACACATATATAAACGCATGCTGATGCTGGACGGTAGAAAAAACGCACCGCGTACGGTAGAATAAACGCACCGCGTTCCACCGCAAGGCAGTGCGTGCTAGGCCTTAGTCCGCGATCGTAACTTTGTGATCTTTTATGATACAGTTTCGAAATTTTGTACATCGATTCTTTACATAAAAATACTAGACACGTGTTTCGGGTTTCGCTATACTATTTTTACAGTAAATACATTGCTTCTTCACCACTACCTAAGCATGTCATAACTAAGTGACTGGACAATCAATGTAAAAATCACAAAACAATAGATACTTTATCATCAGCCATCGCATAGTAGCCGCTGTATCTTGCAACAAGTTAGTGATGTCCTTGTGCAGATCAACTAACATAGGCTATCGACAATAATGTCAATTGACTAATGATTATATTGCTATTATAGTTTATTCTTCAATTCAATCACCATTTTAACCTGATTAGAAGACCCATGTGGAAATAATGTTTTTTATTCAGTTTCATTTTATCATATTATTGTTTATTTTTAAAGTAAGTACTCAATACTATGACAAAATAGTTTTAGAAGTAAAGACAATGATGTAAAACATAATTTCGAATTTTTGAACATTATGGTTACGGAAGTTTATAGCAAACATGTTATGGATAATGATTTTCAGACGGTCAGTGGGTCATCTTAGGAGAAGAAACTTTAAGAAAACCTTTAGGAGAAGAAAGGGAGCACCATATAAAACTCACATGAAAATAGTCAGTGTGAAACACATTTTTATCACTTGGACAATGTTATGATTGGGCTACTACACAATTGACCAAGAGCCAATTTCTCCACCAAGTACTAACCTCCCTCTGGACTGGTTTTCCTCCATCCTGCTGAGGCCCCCGCATATTATTAGGGCGCATTTGGTTCCGAGGAGGTCCTCCAGGGCCACCACCTGGTTTGGGCCCAAATGGTTTGTTACCCTGACCAAAGTTGCCAGGTCCACCTTGCTTGTTTCCAGGACCACCTTGGCCTCCCCATCCACCCTGCTTGTTACCTCCAAAATTGCCATTGAGATTCTGAGGAATAACAACCTGTGAATAACAACTCTGCACTGATAGTAGTGAATAATAATTTTGATAAAAAGAGTTATGTGTAACTTACCCTCTGTTGATTTTGATTATTAGAATGTTGGTTTTGATTAGAAAGTTGGTTTTGATTGGAATGTTGGTTTTGATTAGAATGCTGGTTCTGATTAGGATGCTGGTTCTGATTAGGATGCTGGGTTTGGTTCTTTTGCTCAACATTTACTGATTTATCAACGTGATCCTGAGACTCATTCTTTGCTTGAGCAACAGGGACAGGTTTCTGTTGCTGTTGTTGTTGCTGCGGCTGCTGCGGCTTCTGTTGTGCCTGCTGTAGCGGCTGTGGTTTAGGTTGCTGAACCTGTTGTTGGGGTGCCTGCTGAACTTCAGTCTTAGGCGCTTGTTGCTGTTGAGGTTTAGCCTGAGGTTGATTTTGTTGTTGAGGTGTTTGTTGAGGCTTTTCAACAATTGGATTGGGCTTTGTCTAAAAAAAAAAGTTGTTTATAATTTTTCTAATTTCGAAATGCATCAAATACAATAACAATATAGGAAAGATGTGCTATACAGTTACAAACAGCAACCTTCTCTCTATTAGCTTCTATCTGTTCTATTCGATAAAGTAGGTCAGACAGAGTCGTGAAAAAAGTTCATCTCTATGAATTTATTTATAGGAATAATTAATAAATGGACCTCAAAATATTACTTGTAAGGCAATAACAATAATACAGGACCTACGATTTTTAACTTAGAAAGGGCTATACAAATTACGACGTTTCGGTTTCGCCTTCGTAACGTAGGTAATCAATATCCCAGCCAGACCACCAAGCAAACAAAATGGCGTCGTCAACGAAATGGTAATTTTCTTGCAAGTCGCTTATTTTCAGAACATCATAGTCGGTTTAGTGAACCAAGTACAAATCATAAATACTAACAACATTATCTACAAAAGTACTTTAATATCTTGATAAAATTTGAGCATTTACCTCATTAGGCCGCTGACCTCCTTGACCCTGATTCTGATTCCTCTGCTGCGTACCAAGATCGAATCTTGAATTACGAAAGCCTCCTCCTCGGTTATTATTACCGCGACGACCTTGTCTCTGCGGCTGCGGTGGGCCACCAAATCCTCTATTTCCGAATTGATTCATGGCTTGCATATGCATACTGGAAAGAAAGTGTCTTGTAATGTCGTAAAACCCATCGATAGCAGGCAATGAAAGGATATAATAATTATGATAAAACACGTAATCCTTACCTAATGCTGCTAATACTAATGGATTAAACTTTTTCCGATTAAACAAATTCACTGAAGACAACGCGTACGCGACTTCTGCAGCTAGGTGGCGCAGCGAATTGCGGAATGCGTAGACGAACGAAGAGAAGAATGTCGGCGTACACAATATGGCGTCTATGATTTCCGTTTCCGCTGCAATCAGCATTGCCAACCCTACGAAACTAAACACAGCAAACAACCTAAATAAAAATAAATAATTTAAAAAAAAACACTAGCCTTGCCAAAAAACTAACTAAAAAATCGGTTGTCTGTAAAGTCGATTTACCGATTGTTGAACGTGACAACGTCATAAGAATTAAATGGAACGCCTCAGGGCGAGGTAACGCCGCATGTGTCATGTTTTTTCGTGCGTGCAGCCGGCTCCATCGAATTATAAGACGTTGTCACGTCAAAAGTAAAAAACAAGTTTTATAACGTAGCCAATTTTTGACGTGCCACTTGCGGAGCGTGTTTGTCATATCTTAGTACGGTCAAATTAGCGATCAAACTCGGAATGAGAGATTTATGCTGAATTTTCGTTTATACCTTCATTTTGGCAAAAGTTATCTCAAAAATCTCGTGTCTGTGTCATAAGTTATTCAAGGTCAAAGGTAAAAAAAAACTATTACTCCAATGCCATGATGTTGGGTTTTGTAGTTAGATTAAAAAGGGATGCGCTAAGGAGCCCGCGAAATTCAAGTTTTATTATTTAACCATGTTTGCGATAGAGGGCGGTGAGCACGCAGAGCTCAGCCATTAGGTACTGGTTACGCAATGTTTTGTTCTTTAAATTATTTAAGATTTAAAGATTTTCACTGTGATTCAATTTAAATCATAAGAAACATACAGCTGCTGAAAAAAAAAATTAACTGGTTTTAGCCACGGCGCGCGGCGTAAAGCTGCCGCAGCTGCCTACTATGTATTTACCTATGTACTGTGTAAGTAAGTTAAATAAAAAAATAAGTTAAATCTGTATTGTTTTATGTTTTTATTTGAATTATCGTTCCTTTTTGTATGCACGTGTTCCTGTTACAAATTAATCTATTTTTCATTCTTTCTAGGTTTAACATCGTGTTCAGGAAGAGATTTCGAGAAGTGTAGACAAGCGATTTCTATTCTACAGTAGAGTAGAAATTTAAAGAGTCATGCTAAGCCGTGAAAATATCGATAAGGATGGAGAGCGACGAATAGTCTACCTAAGTTTTTGACAAATGACAACTCTCGTAAAGCCGGGTCTGCTGCGCCATGTTTGCGTGTTTGTAACATGTTTTTAGTGTTTGGAACACGCAAACATGGCGCAGCAGATATTGATTTGAGGGCGTGGCCTAAAACATAAACATGCTTGCCGCGAGGAACGGATAACATGTCCCGCGTTCGTCGTGTTTAGTGCTCTTCAGACGACGACGCTTCGTAACATTTTTTAAAGTTTGTGTAATGATAGAGTAGATTAATGCAAAATCTTTGTTTTTTTTTATTAAATTTATTCAAGAATATTATTTATTATTCTTTATAAATTCATTAGCATTAATAAAATCAAGTTGTAGTTGATATTTTCTATTTATTTATTATATACCTACTAAATGTTCTAACATTTATTTTGTGACGTTTTACATGTACTAGCCAAAGATGTTTTGTCCTTTTTTAGCATGGGGATCCATGGATGTCACCACTACAAACACTGATCAATAGTTGTGTAACAGTTTACGATCTGACGGTCATTACTTCCTCATACCTTGACATTGGCAAAATCATCGAACGTTATCGATGGAGCCAGAACCTGTAAAAATAGAATAGAATAGTGCGTCTACTCAGGCTGCATTCCGTATTAGACTTTAATCGCTGACAGCACTCACATCAATAATTTGCGTACCGAATTAGTTATTACGATTATGACAGCCGACAACTGTCATCAATTCGGTACGCTCGTGACCGCGCTCACGGTTGGATTACAGTATTTCTTTGTTTAAACACCACACGCACACATTTGTACACTTCTTCTTCTTTGGTTAGATGGCGACGGTAGCCAGAAGCACAATTTCGAAAATGCCACGCTATTATAAATAAGATAAGACTCAAAACAAAACAACGCAACTGTCATTTTTGACAGCGCTCACGGTGATATTAGTTTAGGGCATGGTCGGCGTTATCGCAAGATGGCGCATGTCATGACGTCATCTATGATGTTTCACGCGATAACGTTTTCGTGCTCACGGTAATAGGGAACGCGTTTAAGCGCGCTAAAATCGATTACAGCGATTATGGTCTTAATTCGGAATGCACGCTTAGTAGATGCACAGAGTACATTTCTGTTTTGACAGTAGATTCTACTGTCAAAACAGAAATGTACTCTGTGACGGACTGACGGCGTTTCAATCACAGAGGTTTCAATTCAAATTTTGTGAACGTGAAACGAGTGCCTGATGAAATATATTTGTTGAGATAATTATTTGCAATAGTTATTCCATACTTCCATAGTGGAATTCAGTTCAGTACAGTATTAGCTTCATTGAAATGTTATAGTGTTGTGTGCGGCAAGCTGTATTATTATAATGGAATCAAATAAAGACATTGTCAATGATGAAGAAGGCCAAGATGATATCGAAATGAAATATTGTTTATTATCTTTTGAAAAACAGATGTTTATTGATTCTTTTGAAAAAGATGCACTTGTTATTATGGCAAAGTATGTCCTTGCAAAACAACTTTAGCTTCACACTGACCAAGCAACTATGTAAAGTTGCTAAAAGCTACAAAAACTCATGAAAACATACATTACTTCATTGCATGGAAGCACTGTACTTCTCGCACCACTGTTTTTTAGGGTTCCGTACCCAAAGGGTAAAACGGGAACCCTATTACTAAGGCTCCGCCGTCTGTATGTCTGCAATGTCTATCTGTCTGTTGAAATTTTCGCAGATGATGTATTTCTGTTGCCGCTATAACAACAAATACTAAAAAACAGAATAAAATAAATATTTAAGGGGCTCCCATACAACAAATGTGATTTTTTTGCTCTATATTGATAACGGCAACAGGTAGATGTTTGAAATATTCACAGAATATTTAGTTATATATTCACTTTAAAAATAAATAATTTAATTAAAATAAAACAAATATTTAAGGTGGACTCCCATACAAAAAACGTGATTTTTTTGCCGTTTTTATAAATAATGGTACGGAACCCTTCGTGCGCGAGTCCGACTCGCACTTGTTTATAGTACCATGTTCTTTTTTGGTAGAATATACTCTTTTTAGTGTATTTTTGAAAACCCCAAAACCAGCAAAATCATAGGTGCCGAGAAAAAAATCGCCAAAAGTTTATTTCTGGTTTGGTGGGATAGCGGGAGTATAAAGCGCGGTCTGAATGAAATAACTCAACAACCACCTTCCAATTCCATTTGGAATGATTCTCTTAGCTGTTTGATGTATTTTCAAGTTAATGCAGCAACTTTTCAAATAACAATATTGCTCTTGTATTCATTTTAAAGTACTATGTAAACCAAAATTACTGTGTTAGGTGCAAAGTTATAGCATGCATCAAACTTTATGGTGGCTCTGAAGTACAGAGTCACTGTGGAGTACCTCACACTTGCTGATGCATGAATTTGTTACTGATGAGCAACTGGCCTCATGTTCCGAGTCGCCATAAACTTTGCATCAGGCTGTACATATCATGTTATTCAGTGAGAGTTCTTTTAACCATTTAACACCAATGAAGACCCAGTGTTATATACCTACTTGAATATTATTTTTAATAGCATGTGTTTCCAGAGGAATCAATTACAACAACATAATATCAAATATGTTGTGGATTTATAAAGACCCTGCACATTTGGTGTTTGTGTTGAACAGCGGTGATCATGAAGAAAAATATTTTACTCAGAAATTTGGCCTATCAACCTTACCTAATGTTGGGACAGAGAGGTAATAGCATTATTTAATTAAAATATTAGTTTGTGGCGGACGCTGGTAGTAAAACCACATAAAATAAAACTTTAAAGTGGACTGTATTTAAATTGAAAAATTAAATTGAAATAGTTAAAGGTGTTACACTGGCAGATTGCGAATGAAGACTGACTTTTGACATATGTTCGTTCACTTCAACGGAATGAGTGAATGTATGATTCATACAGAGTTCAAATTACATCTAAACATGTTCTTAAAACTCCTTTAAATAATTTCGACAACTTGTGCAGATCATGTTGTAGCCTGGTGTCTAGTACTGGGGGAGGGGACTATGTCCAAGGTAAAATAACAGAGATGAAATGCAGATTCACAGAGGATTTCAAATTAATGCTAAAGAGTTGTACGGGCAATTGAATTGAAGAAATATTAAATAAAATAGATTTTTCCAAAGAAACGTTTTAAAGTAAGATATTTATTGTTATTGCAGAGAAAAAGCATATTTAGAAGGTGGAATACACTTTGTTTCAACTCGCATATTAGTAGTGGACTTGCTCAAAAACAGAGTCCCCATATCACACATAACTGGTATTATTGTTTTGAGAGCACATACGGTTTTGGAGTCATGTCAGGAAGCATTTGCACTGAGACTTTATAGGCAGAGTAATAAGGTAAATATTTGGATAAATTGTTTATATTGCATTTAACCATACTTGTGGCTAAGTAATAACAGCCGCACGAGTCGATGGATCAGGTTAAGCTACTCTTGCCGCGGTTGGTCTGTGGATGGGTGACCTTTACATACCAGACCACTCTGTACCTTTTAGCCATTGGTCCTGGCTGTTATTTGTAGATCTTTGACAGTTGTTATGGGTCATCAGAAGCCCAAGTCTGGCAACCAGTCTTACCAATGGGTATTGTGTTACCCAGTAACTGAGTTGTGGAGGTCAGTTAGGCAGTTGCTCCATGTAAAAAACTGGTATTCAGCTGCATCTGGTTAGACTGCAAGCCGACCCTAACATAGTTGGGAAAAGGCTAGGCACATAATGATTGCATTTAACCATAAAATAATTAATAATTTTATTAATTTCTTGCAGACTGGTTTTGTGAAGGCATTCTCAAATTCTCCAATATCATTTACATTTGGTTACAACCAAGTGGAGAAAGTTATGAGGGCATTATTTGTTACAGAATTGTTTTTATGGCCAAGGTAGGTTTACATAAATTCATTTACTACTCAATCCAAGTTAATAAAATGAATATTATATTCATTTTATTAACTTGGATTGAGTAGTTTAAATTATAAGTTAGCTCCAAAAATATGTTTTTAATCCATATCATATGAATTAGATTATATAACTGGCTCAAAGGTATGGGCTTGGTTGGACCAAAGTTAGAACTCGTTTTGTAATAAGACAGTAATAATCTTATATTCACTTACATAGGTTTCATGGTTCAATTATCAAGAGTCTCAAGAATAGACAGGCACAAGTGGTAGAGTTGCATGTTCCACTGACTACCAACATGAGCTATATTCAGACCTGCTTGCTTGACATTATAAACTACACAGTGAAACAACTCAAAAGCATCAACAGGACACTGGATATGCAGGTAAGTAAAAGCAATTAAAAACCTACATATAAAGTTTTTTTGCCGAATTTACATCTGAGATCTTGTGGTTATTACATATAACACAAGCAATCGAATATTCTACAACCAACAACCATTGAATCAATTATTTCAGGAAATAACAACAGAAAATTGTATTACAAAAAAGTTTCACAAAATTCTTCAATCACAGCTGGACTGTGTTTGGCATCAGTTGAGTACAAGAACAAAGGAATATATTCAAGATCTGAAAATACTGAGGAGTATGACAGTGTAAGAGATTTAACTATAAAACTTAAAGAAGCAAATTGTAGTATTGTGTGTGTTGCAGCACAGGACATCTTTTTATGATTGTTTTCTAGACCTGTCTAAGGCTTTTGATCTAGTTTCTTATGATTTGTTACGGAAAAGGTTAGTTCAGCCTAATGATACCTACAGAAATAAACATTTGAATCTATTTTAGGACATTTAAAAATAAACCTTATTATCATAACATTAAAGTGCAAACGAGTACGCGTTCGCACACTCGCGCGTTAGTTTTCAACAATGTTCTAGTTGTAATATACAAGTGCATAGAGGTTGAACACTAAAATTAAGGTGTAAGTATCTATTAATAAAAATCCTCTGCTCATTACTCGGCGTAGACTCTTTTCTAGAAAACTCTATTCAATTATTTTATCAGAATATCTTACATTTTTAGAAACTTGCTCCATGACGATGCCGTTTCATTCCATGCCTTAATAAGTAAATACAGTACTCCGGAATATGCTAAACTTAATTCTGGTTGGATTCTCTTGGAATCAGCTGAGCAGTTATTCCGACTAGCCAGAGGGAGAGTATTTAATCCTAAACAAGGTAATACATATTAATTATTTGTTATTAAAATATGAGGTTTTTCATATATTTTCCATCAGTTATGCTAAAAAGATTAGTTAGGTAGTTCAATAGTAGACATATATTATGTTGGATATGAACACAGATTTTATTATTTTTTAGAATTTGATCCCGAGCAATGTCCAAAATGGAAATGTCTTAGTGACCTACTATTGAAAGAAATACCTGATGAAATACAGAAAAAGGAAGGTGCAAACCTGAACAATACTAAGATATTAGTCCTTTGTCAAGATAATAGAACTTGTTCCCAATTACATCACTATCTTACTATGGGTCCTTATAAATATCTATTTTATATGGCATTTCGAAGAGACCTCACTATAAATACGGTCTCATCTAAATACACTAAACTAAAGAATCCTGAACCAAAAGAGGATATAAAGAATGAAAAAGGTAAAAAACCGGAAGGTAAAGACGGTGATATTAGAGATGAAATCAATGAAGATGAAACGAAATCGAATTACTTGTTAACTTTATCGCAATCGGTTATACAATCTAAAGAGCCTGTTTCGCACGAAGAAAGTATGTTCGAGCCGATATCTCAGGTAAAAAATATCTGCAAATGGATCTTTCGACGCGATTTACGGACGACCCCTTGGATTGACCAATAGGTCGTCCGTAAATCGCGTCACTTTTTTTTATCCTCTTCATTGCATGAACATTCAGTCTGACGTTGACACCCCCCCCCCCCCCCCCCCGTAACGTAATTTTTCACATTTATAATTTCCAAATATTCTAATATAATGTGTTAATAAAAGTGAAAAAGAAATTGAAGGTTGCCATGAAGACAATTGTAGCCCCTCCCCCTATATTACTATGCCGTATGGACAAATAGCAAAAGAAAAATGAAAGAAAAAACGACAGGCGGAATAAAAATATAAACCTATAAAATATTTATGTTACCGTTTTCAGATGGATAATTTAGATTTCACTCAACAAGAAATCGAGAAACCTATCATTTGCATTCGAACATTCAAAGAAAGCGGTTGTAACTTTTCTCTGGAGCGAACATTAGAAACGTTGCGTCCGGAATATGTGATTTTATATCACTGTGACGTGGCGGCTGTTAGACAGATTGAAATGTTTGAATGTCGCAAAAAAAGTGAAGAGTCCACAACTAAAGTTTATTTTGTAATACATGATAATACAGTAGAGGAACAAGCCTACCTTACTTCACTGAAGAGAGAGAAACAAGCATTTGAGCAGTTGATTCACACAAAGAGTGTAAGTTCTACCCTACGTATGTACAAAATAAAAAACTTATCTGAGACGTGCTAATCTTCTTTGATGCAGTTTTTGCTAATTGAAGTTTATTTATTTTCAACTAAAATACTAAGAGTTAAATATTTGTTTGGCAGTAACAACCACTCTTCGCCGGATGTGCTCCGGCCCTTATTATACCGTATTTTATGGAGCTCTTTATTACTATAATTGTTGATATCCCCAGGTCATGGTAGTGCCATCATATCAGGATGGCAAAACAGAAGAGTATTTTAATCTGAACGTAGAACACGAAGACAACGCCACAGACTCTCGGAAAGCTGGTAAAATATTGTTCAACATTATCATCACCTCACAACTTAACCCAATGCTGGGCATCGGCCCATGATGATATCATTGTTTTTTTCTCAATTATACTGCAAGTGCATGGTCCTACAAATACTAGACCTTACGTTTAACATTTATTTGTTTTACAGGTGGGCAAAATCAGCAAAAAGAGAAACCCGTCGTTATCGTAGACATGAGAGAGTTTCGATCAGATCTGCCAGCGTTACTTCACAAGAAAGGAATCAATATCGAACCAGTCACAATAGCCGTGAGAATATCATAAGTTTAAAATGTATTATTAAACGTCGCTTTGTTATTCGAGCGTCAACCAACAGACATCTAGATGGCAACGCAAAGACCTGTGATGTGATGCCTCTGGTGTTGTCGATTTCGCCTGATTGTTGGCCACCCATTTCTTACCAAAATAAGTGCTTTCTGAATTTATATTGCCAAATTAATAATGGCAGTGATGTAATCGCCAATTCTCGTAATTAAAAACGTTCAAATTCAAGTCTCAGTGACAATAACGTTAAAAACTTGTTTAAAATGTATGAAAATTAGAGGTATTTTTAAGATTGAGGCTGAGATTAGAATGCGAACGTTCTTAGGCGGCCCCTGCATTTACAATAAGCAAGACCTGCTGAATACTTATCATACACGGTGCAATAAAAATTAAACTCTGCGCGAGTTTAATTTTTGTAACTTTATTTATTTATTTATATAACCATTTATGTACACACATTATAAACATACAAGAAGAAAGGAACAGAAAAATATGTACAAAGGTGATGCTTATTTCTAAAGAAATCTCTAAATCTCTTAATTAAAATTGCACAATGATTGAACAAAAAATCATATTAATTATATTGCACAATATCACGAATTGCGCAATATTTTTGACCGTTTAGGGCCCGCCTTAAAATACGGGAATTGCCCCTCTGATCTGCTAACAAGCTTTGACAATAAGCGATGGGAACAAGCGGTTAGAGATAAAACAAAGAGCCGGGGAATACATGGCATTCTTGTGTTTTTTTTCAGATTGGTGACTATATTCTCACTCCCGACATCTGTGTTGAAAGAAAATCCATTTCAGATTTGATCGGATCTCTGAACTCGGGCCGACTCTATACACAAAGCACTCAAATGTGTCGAAACTATACTCGTCCCATTCTACTGATTGAATTCGATCAGAACAAGCCTTTTAATCTGCAGGTACCAATTATTTTTCCTCAATAAGTACTGAAGTAATACAATCAAGTACCATTTGATGATATTTCTGTACTTCCCATTTCTTCAGGGTCACTTTGTAGTGTCAACCGACTTATCTGGAGCAGACATACAACAAAAGCTTCAGCTTCTGACAATACACTTTCCTCGTTTGAAACTAGTGTGGTCCCCTAGTCCCTACGCTACTGCTGAGTTGTTTTACGAACTAAAGGTTAGTATTATTATGTTTATAAACTGACCGACATCAAATCAGTCTTAGATATTAAGTGGGATGGACACCAGCATCTTTTGCGAAACGATTGGTGTAAGCAGTTGATAACCAGACTCAAGCAAACACTGCTATCTCCAAATCGCATTTTACAAACGACAGATTTCTTGAATGGATGAGCCTGATTAAAAGATTTATTTTTTATTTTTGTTGTATGCATTCCCAAAAAGAAACTATCGCATTTACGTTTATTGTGTTGCAGCAAGGTAGGAAAAATCCTAACGTTGAAGAGGCTCTTGCGCTTAGCAGTGATAATACGGCCGAAGATATGTATTACGAGCGATACAACACTCAAGTTCATGACTTTGTGCAAAAGCTTCCCGGAGTCAGCTCCAAGAACATCGCAAGGATTATGGATAGAGGCATATCGCTGGATCATTTTATAACACTTACTCAGGTATGCTTATATGTATAATACTAGTAGTAGTACTTACTAAAAGATTTATTTTGGTTCAGTTGACATTGACAAGAATTATTTTACAGGACAAGCTGCAAACAATAATTGAAAACAAGAATGAAGCAGTAACTTTGCACTCCATTTTACATGTCAAGCCTCGGGCTGTCGATGCCAATAAAGATGAAAAATCTTATGGGAAAAAAAAATATCTTGGGAAACCATTTCAAAATAAAAGAAAATTGTAGTTTGATAGGCTAGTCATTTATTTTTTAAACATACAATAATAATTTATTAAACAATATTGTGAATAATACAATAAATTATTAAGGATTTTATTGGAATCCATTTCATTACCATAAAATTACAAGGTAAAAAAACAGTTACGGTCAATAATAAAATGGTCACACTGGTAAATAATATCAACGCCAAGTAGGTACCTTTAGCAAAGTTACAAATGTTACTTTCAACTGTTTCAAATATTAAATAATACAGATTAATGGTTACAAATGATTGTGGCTTGAAGATTCCATGATGAGAACTATTTAAAACCAGCTAAACTTTGTTTGGTCGAACTTTCAGCTTGAACAACTTACGAGTAATCAAATTATATCGCATTTTGAAAACCCTGCAAAAGACAGCTTGCCTTCTTATTCTCCACATATGAAAAACAATCAAATATTTACAAAATGGGTAAAAAAAACTATAATGAGTAATCGAGGTTTTGTAGCAGAAAAAAATCTAAGTAACCAGTCAAGGTTTCTTTGAAATAAATTCAAAATCTTGCTCATCATACCTGAAAAGAACATGGTATTTATTTATACATTGTAGATCAATGTGGCATCTTCATTATAATCAATAAAAGCCATCCATTTGGCGTTAAAACTCTGGATTTCAGGGATTATTGAAATCAAATCTCAATAAATTATTGCGAGTAAGTACTTGATTTTAACACTAGCTTTGATTAAAACTGGATTTTTATCATTGTCATTATTACACTGGACACCATATATAAAATACCATGGACCTATAAAAAAACGGATGGATTCTCGTTAACAGAAAACTGTGTCACTCAAGAGTCAGTCAGCTCGCTGTACGTACAGGCTGGCACGCACACATTCACAGCATTCTCACCCATTACGCGTGCAAACGTCAACACAGTCGACACGTCCTACGCGGTAAAAAAGTATTGAAATACAGCATGTCTTGTGTGGTGAAATGTTGTAAAAACCGTAGCGATCGGAAGAAAAAAAATCCAGGAATCACGTTTCATAGGTAAATGAATAATTCAACAACGTAGTTCCCGATTTTATAGATTACAATCAATCTTCATTCCATGAAAAAAATAATTCATCACAAGGCCAGTTGATCATGATGAAGTTGTCAATATTCAGGTGTGCAAATTACCCTAAATATATGGGAAATTTATATTTTCTTCAATCAAATCAACTTATTTATTACTAGTTATTTTATATTCTTTTTACTAGATTTAAAGAAAATGAAGTATGGAGAAATTATTGGATTAAAAAATATCGAAATTGTAACTGTCAAAATGACTGTATTGAAAAATTAGTCAGCATTTGGGATGTTATACAATAAATATTTTTTACAATTAAAATGTTTTCTATTATTAACTATGTTGTTAATTGCACATATTTTCATAGGGAGATTTGGTTCTTACCATTAACCTGTTAAAATAGCACGGTATAATTCTGCCGACATTTCCAAGAAACTTGTCTCTCGACCTGTATTTGTCTTAAAATAAAACAATAATAAATGGGTAAATTTGTCTAACATGACAACCCTAAATTCACTCACACTTAGGGCTCCCACACATAACCGCGAATTCGCAACGCATCGCAAATATGTGCGCATAAATCTATACTATCAATCATAATATCGCATCGCATCGCGGTTTTGTGTGGGCGCCCTTAAGACTGTCGCCGCCATTACGGGACACAGTTTTGTCTTAGCGAGAGTTCCGTCCGACTTTTTTTTATAGGTCCATGTAAAATACAAACAAAATTAGGTACTTTCCATGGAGAATGTAATGCAAAAGTTCAAGACTGTTTATTAATTTTTTTCTGCTTAATTGACTTGACTTTATTACATGCCTACTTCATAAGTTTTATCTTCAAAATACATACTCTTTACAGCATGCATTATGCATAATCCCGTATTGACATTAGGCATCGTGCGTCACGCGAGCGGTGTCTTATTTTTTTTGTTATCCGATTTAACCGTGTAGAGCTCGTCTTTTATTAAAATTACTGCAGAAGCAGTGAAGGCCCTTTTTGATTTAAGGCGAAGATGGCTTTATTTGCCAATTTTCAAGAAATAGCAATGATCCCGTTATTGTGACATTTACTAACATTCTTTCGGTCAGAAACAAAATTAAGTAGATTAGGGCCGCATTCCGAATTAGGACCATAATCGCTGTAATCGATTTTAGCGCGCTTAAACGCGTTCCCTATTACCGTTTAGCGCGCTAAAATCGATTACAGCGATTATGGTCTTAATTCGGAATGCGGCCATAGTATAGGGAAGCTTAGATAATATAACACTGGAGAAGGCATAGGCGCAATACTCAGAGAAAAAAAGTCTGTTTCTTTTGGGGAAGGGCACGGTAGCTACTACAAAAAAAAACAAAACTGTTCGCCCGGAAAGAGAAGTCCGTACGAGGGCTGCACTAAAAGTATCGGGAATGGAATATTTCCACTGTTCCTGTCATATTAAAATCTTTTTAATTGAAAACTCCTTGGTTTTAAAAATCGAATACCATTTATTTATTTAAAAAAAGATTCTCGGTCTTGTCACAAGGTTTTGTCAAACTTGTTTAGTCGTTGAGAAAATGGAATTGACTCGAGAAAATTCAAGAGCGATGATTTATTATGACTTTCGAACTGGTTTAACACAAAAACAGTGTGTTGACCGGATGATTTCTGCATTTGGTGATGAAGCCCCATCCAAAACCACAATTTATCGCTGGTTTGCTGAATTTCAACGTGGACGTGTCAAGCTCAGTGAAGATCCCCGTCAAGGTCGTCCAAAAACTGCAGTCACCCAAGAAAACGTTGATGCTGTACGTAAGCTGATTGAGGAAGATCGACATGTGACATACCGCGAAATTCAGGCAACTTTAGACATTGGCATGAGTCAAATACAAATAATCTTGCATGAACAATTAGGTGTAAAAAAGTTGTTTTCCCGATGGATACCGCATTTGCTCTGTGAAGAGCAAAAAGGGGCTCGCGGTACTTGGTGCGTCAGAACTCTCGAAAGATTCCACGCAGGATCCTCAAATGCTGTATACAACATTGTATCAGGTGACGAATCCTGGATATACGCGTACGAACCCGAAACAAAAAACCAGTCACGAGTTTGGGTGTTCGAAAATGAGTTAAAGCCAACAAAAATTGTTCGTTCACGGAGTGGTGGCCACGTTTGTCTCCAAAACCGGCCATGTTACGACTATTCCTCTTGAGGGACAAAGAACGGTTAATGCAGAATGGTATGCTAGCATTTGTTTGCCACAGGTCGTTTCTGAACTCCGTAAAGAGAACTGCAACCGCCGCATCATCCTCCATCACGACAATGCGAGTTCTCACACCGCGCACAGAACAAAAGAGTTTTTAGAGCAAGAAAACATAGAATTATTAGACCATCCGCCGTACAGCCCCGACCTAAGCCCTAATGATTTCGATACTTTCCCTAAAATAAAGAATAAATTGCGTGGACAGAGATTTTCATCACCTGAAGAAGCTGTGGACGCCTACAAAACGGCCATTTTGGAGACCCCAACTTCCGAATGGAATGGTTGCTTCAATGATTGGTTCCATCGTATGGAAAAATGTGTCAAATTTCGCGGAGAATACTTCGAAAAGCAATAAATACATTTTTAAATAGTAATGTTGTGTCACTTCCTTGATTCCCGAAATTTTCAGTGCCGCCCTCGTACCAACGTTTTTAGGGTTCCGTAGTCAACAAGGAACCCTTACAGTTTCGCCATGTCCGTCTGTCTGTCCGTCCATCCGTCCGTCCGTCCGCCTGTGTCCGGCTTAGCTCAGAGACTTAGTACTAGAAAGCTGTAATTTGGCATGGCTGTACAGACGCCAGCAGGTCAAGCTACCCGAAACTGTCAAATTTTTCCAATCAACCTTGAACCTAAAGCTGTAGCGATAAAGTTGAAAATCTATTAAAGAAATTTGACAGATTGTAGTAGCTTGATGTGCTGGCGTCTGTACATATTAATTACGCTGACAGTCGTAAAATAAAATATTGAAAAACATTTTTTTTAAGGGTAGTGGGGATGATTTTTTTTTTCTTGTCTATCCCATGGTGTATCTTTGGATAGGCCGGCCGTCCAAAAATATTGTAAGTTTCTAAAAACCATATTTTGATGCAGGGAGGGATCCGTTTGCGTAATATTAAGCTTTAAAGTGCTAAATTTTATTAGAGTCAAGTGTCCCCCCCACCTGCCAGCAAAATTGTTGTTTGAGGATATTATGTGAAAAAAATCATGGCAGTAGTATACAGGGTGGATTTTTGAGATGGGGCAGTAAGGGCAGCTACCTTAACCGTTGTACCTACAGGAAAACGGTCTTAAGAGACTGTCCTTATCTTTTTGAGAAATTTTGATCTGCATTCACAGATTTTGAAAAAAATGTACAGTTAGCAGGAAAATAAGCAATTTTCACAAATACTTTTTTTATGCCAATCGATCCTCTTTTTTATAAGGATCAAAAACCTGTTTTGGACCAATTGAGGTTTGAGTACTAGAAAAGTCATAAATCGCAAAAAACTTTTCCCATACATTTCGTAAGAAATGATACTTCAACTTAGTTTTTTATGATGGATAAATGGACCGCTACAATGAAGACTGGCCAAAAATAAACAAAAAAGAAATAAACTTCGTATTTCGAAATCGAATTCCGGCAATTCGCAAGGCAGTGGATACAAACATAATGATGGTCCTTTAACGTGACCACCTCGCAGTCCTGATCTCACGCGTCTACACTTTTTATGTGGCGCTATTTAAAAATTGAACTTTATAAAAAGGAATACAACAGTGTTCAGGAACTCAGAAGATTTACTTACCACGATTCTCTATGGAATTAATCCTAGCACATTATCAGCTGCTACCCGCTTTGTAGTAAAGATAATAAACCTATGCCTACGTCAAAACGGATACCAGTCTGAACACGTCATAACTTAGAGCACAAAAGTAAAATTTCTAGGTGAGTCCAAATGTAAAGTTTCGAGTTTTTAATTTTAAGGTGAAATAATACCCAAAATAGAAGTTATAGTTTTTTATTTGTTTTTCGATCAGTCTTTTTTGTAGCGGCCAGTTTATCAATGGTAAAAAATGTAAGTTCGTGTCTCATTTGCTACGAAATGTATGGGAAAAGTTTTTTGCGATTTATGACTTTTCTAGTACTCAAACCTCAATTGATCCGATAAAGGTTTTTGATCCTTATAATAAAGAGGATAGATTGGCATAAAAAAAAGTTTTTGTGAAAATTTACCATTTTTTTGCTGACTGTACATTTTTTCAAAATCTGTGAATGCTTATCAAAATTTCTCAGTCGACAAGACTCAAGAATATAAACGTTTCTTCTCTACAGTTTTAACATCACCATGGTTAGGACGATATAAATCTTTCTACAATCTGTCATTTTGTCTATTCTTCCTTCGACAAAACCCGTTTCTACGGTGGTCATGCTACGCGTGATCAGTCTTTTTTGTAGCGGCCAGTTTACCGAAGGTAAAAAATGTAAGTTCGAGTCTCATTTCCTACGAAATGTATGGGAAAGTTTTTTTGCGATTTATGACTTTTCTAGTACTCAAACCTCAATTGGTCCAGTAGAGGTTTTTGATCCTTATAAGAAAGAGGATCGATTGGCATAAAATAAAGTTTTTGTGAAAATTGCCCATTTTCTTGCTGACTGTACATTTTTTTCAAAATCTGTGAATGCACTTCAAAATTTCTCAAAAAGATAAGGACAGTCTCTTAAGACCGTTTTCCTGTACCTACAACGGTTCAGGTAGCTGCCCTTACTGCCCCATCTCAAAAATCCACCCTGTATACTACTGCCATGATTTTTTTCACATAATATCCTCAAACGACCAACTTAATTTTACAGTTGGAGAATTGACCGTGACGTATATCGATGTATGTGAGAACATGTTTTTCAAGTCAAAGTCAAATTTATTTCAAATAGGCACATAAAAGGCACTTTTGAACGACAAAATTTACAAAAAAAAAAGAAACTACGATGATAAGTTTGTTTTTGGGATAAATTCAGCCCAACTCCGGAACCCTTCATTGTGCGTGGTCCGACACGCACTTGGCTGGTTTTTTTTTAATCGATTCGATATCATTCGGAATTTTGCTTGAATCCGTCAAATAAAATAGCTGATTCATAAAATAGTTAAATTTTAATAATAATCAAATATAACTTTTTATGAGCGTTTACGACGTACGGCATTCAAACAAACTTTCAAGCCCTTGTTTTTCGAAATGAATGAACCAATTTTAATGAAACTTCATACGCATAAACAGGATACAAAGCTTTTGCCCGCGGCTTCGCTCGCGTTAATATCGAATTTGACAAACATTTCGGGTTGTACTCTGCTTTATGAAATTTAAAGTGCTAATAACAACATCCCATACCATAATTCAATCATGATTCGACAGACACGTGGCGCCATTTATTATCATAAGAACGTTTCTCAATTGTTTTCCTCGAGAACAGTACTTTTTCGGGATGAAAGGTACCCTGTCCGTTTCTGTACAATTGACAACGTATATGCACAATTTCAGGATGATCAGGGGCCTTACTCCCGACAGCATCGAGTACTGAATCAATCGAATTAGATTCGAAATAAATGACGATCCATACTCTTGAAACCGACACTAGCGCACGATCGTGCGGTGGTTCAAAACGACACTAATTTCGATCGAAAGATTCGTTAGAATCGAAAAGTTCGTACTCCACACGCCATCTGACAGTTATGTATCGAGTAGTTGAATCAAAACTAAACGTCAAATAACTCGATAGCAAAGAAGCTACTTTATGAAGATCGAGTGAGATTTTATTGTGTTCTTTACTGCTTTATTTCTTCAAAATCTTTATTATTATGACTCGCCTTACTTTGTTTTTCAATGTTCTTGAGAAAACATCGTATGGATCTTCGTGCGAAAAGAAATATGAATCGATATAATACCCGGGGCTATAGAAATGGATTCGGAAGAATTTCGAAGAAGTTATAGTTTCTCGAAGGAGTTGTTTAATGTGTTGGTAGAAGATTTAACACCATACATGAAGAAATTAACCAGACGAAGTGACATTTCCATTAAATGCAAGGCGAGAAGCCCGAAAGTCTGACAACCAGTCTTACCAAGGGGTATCGTATTACCCAGTCACTGGGTTGAGGAGGTCAGATAGGCAGTCAACATAATCAGCCTATAATGTTCTCACTGCTGGGGCACAGGCCTCCTCTGTGTGAGTGGGAGTAGGACGTAATCCACCACGCGGCCCCAGTGCGAGTTGGTAGTTTTGACATGTCTTCGAATTTTTGGTTCTAGGACATGCCACCGGTGTCCTCACGATGTTTTCCTTCGCCGTTTTGAGAGCAGTGGTGATGAAATAATTTATACAAAGTAAAGCACCTGTCAGGGATCGAACCTACGACCTACAACTCGTAAGTCGCTGTCGTTACCACTGGGCCACCAGTGCTCTCAAGTAGGCAGTCGCTCCTTGTAAAATACTGGTATTCAGCTGCATCCGGTTAGACTAGAAGCCGAGCACAACATAGTTGGAAAAAGAATAGGCAGATTGGTTGATGTTTTTTCATAGGGTTTTATTTGTTAAGTTAAAATAAAGCACTAGGGTATCGTTTTTTACGTGAGAATGTGATAGAGAAGTAAATAAATTCAACCACATAAAAGATCCTAACCACAGACATAAGACACTTGACAATGACGTAATCCATGAATGATAGGATATAGACAATGACAGGCATAACGACGCTGATAATACTCGAACCTATGTCGATCTTGGTTTACGATTCGATTTGGTTCGGGTTTTAAATAGAGTTCAGATCAGAAACGAGTTCGAATCGAAAACAAAATCAAACTCGAATCGTTTTCGGGAGTAAGGCCCCAGTTCAGTGGTTTAGGCGTGAAAAGGTAACAAACTTACTTTCGCATTTATAATATTACTAGCTTTTGCCCGCGGCTTCGCTCGCGTTAATTTAGAATTTGACAAAAATTTCGGGTTGTACTCTGCTTTTTGAAATGTAACAAACAAACAAACTTACTTTCGCATTTATAATATTAAAGTTAGGATTAAGATTTACTTAGTTTGAATTTCCGCGCGTTATTTGAGAAAAGCACTATACAAGCCTTGGCCGCAACCAGGCCTCTTTTGCTGGCCGCTGCAGTAATGTACTATTGATCTTTATGAACATAAAAACTAGGTACAGCGTGACTCGGTGACGTCACAAAAGCGTTGTGAGGAAAAATACTCGATTCATGCCGTACGTACGTCACGTTGAATCATGGTTAAATCAAATGAAAAATCAAAATGTTATGAGTGCCTAAATATTATTAAGAAAAAAAAACTATGGAAGGCTATTAAAATCTTTAATTAAAGCAAGTTTGGCGTATTTGAACGCTTTTACAGAATTTAACAGCACAGCCAAGCATTCTCACGGAGCTCCGCGTGCCTTGAAAACAATTTACGAAGTGCGTTAGAATCGATTTGGAAGTAGTTTTTTAGGAACGTACTAGAACATCGGTTCTTGTACTTTTACTGAGGATGAAGAGTTCGTAAAGCCGTGTCCACTGCGCCAATTTTCTTAACAAAACATGTTACCTAAACATCAAGCTAACCATGATGGGTAAACAGCCAATCTGCTACCGCTACGACTAAAGAGTGTTTTTGTTTGAAGCAATGTTTCTGTTCAGAAAATCTCTTTTCAAAAATGAGTTCCGACGAGGAAGACGTGTCTGCTGTTCTAGATTTAATTTTACAAAGAAGAAATAGATTCCAGAGGGCCTAGACAAATGACATTCGCTTCGGAGCTATTCTATTTCTACAATCGCTATCTCTTCAACGATAACAAAGTTGGATTGGCAGGCGATAACGCTTGTCAAAAAGTGCCACTTGGCTATGTATCTCTTAGGAAGTTATCGTTCGACGCTGTCGATTCGTTTCATGGAATCGAGTGATGATAACATTGTCTAGCTAATTTGTATTCGTTGACCTATGATCACGTGACATATCGATAGCTTATGTCAACCCCATACATTTTTTGACTTTTCTACTAGCGTCATCGCTAATCAAATGTTACTTTTTTTTTTTTTTTTTTTTTTTTTTTTTCTTTTTGGCTTCGCACGGTTTGTGCATTTAGCCAGTGTCATGTAAAATTAAGTAACAAGTACAAAGTTATTTAAATAATTATGAAATGAACTCCACTCAATGCATGATAAAGATGATTGATGATATCCCGCCCCACTCCCCTTGAGTTTAAGTAAAGACGCGGCACTTTACTGAAACCTCGCGCGGACTTCTTGAGAGAACTTAAAGTGATGTTGCACTGTTTTGTTTCATTTGCCTACATTAATGCAGGTTCACGAACACTTAATGGTTAATAATCCACCACTATTACACATTAATATTCGGCTAAACACAAATTTTAGAAAATAAAACAAAACTGCTAACATGACGCTTCACTTTCCCGCCAAGAAGTCCCAAATGTTACTTTGTCTAGGCCCTCATGTCCGGACTAGGGATTGCAATCGAATATTCGAATTATTCGAATATCCATTTGAAATTCATATTAGAATAGTAAAATATAAAATATTCGAACATTCGAACACACAACACACAGCCACAGCAATTAAGATTACAACATTATTTTGTTGATTACGAAGCCGACATCTAACGCGTAGTCGCCAAATCTCGCAATAGATCGGCACTGCTCGGATTGACGGCCATTCGACTAATCAACGGCCTCCATTCCTCTGCTAACTGCCACTCGCCGGGCGCTTGCCGCCATTATGAGTTTACTTCACAATCACAAGTACAGGAAATAGAGTGGTGCATTTTATTATTTTGTGAAGTGATTTTGGGCTGACAGTGAAAGTGTTTACGGGTTACCCAATTCAATGTAAGTATAATTTTTGTGAAATCTCCAACCAGGATAGAAATCCTGAACAAATATGTTCTTGAAGAAAACAAAAGCTCGGGCCTGGTATTAGACTGTAAAACGCGGTGGAACAGCATGGCGGACATGGTTTTGAGATTTTTGCTACTGAAAGATGCAATATTAAAAGCACTGATTGACTTGAAAGACAAAACTATGTTCAGCACATATGAGCTTGCTCTTTTGCAGGATTTATCTACGTCTCTCACTATCGTCAAAACTACTTTGGAAGCAATATGTCAAGAAAAGGCCACTTTATTAACTGCGGAGACAGCCCTTCAGTTCATGGTAACCAAACTACGAGAGACTAATGGGTTTATCAGTGCTAGACTTCTTCAGGCTCTAAAAACAAGGATTGCTGAACGCCGACAAACAGACCTGGTATGTACACTGAAGTACTTGCACAACCCAAACAAATACTACCAGGAACCGTGTGCTTCTATCTTCCCTAAAGTAGGAAATGATGTTATCACCAAACTCATAGTTCACACTAAAAAAAAAAAAAAATTAATGACCTGCGACAACTAACACAACAGCAGCAGCAGCAGCAGTTTCTGATAACGAAAATGACATTGCTATATTAGACCTTCAGCGTTATCAAAACGTGGAAGCCTCAAGAACCTCAAATATGTCAATAAAAGAACAGCTGCAGAAAAAGATAAAGGACGAAATGAGCGCAGTGCCTTCCACATCCACAGCAACTTGTGAACATCATGATCTAGAAACATCAATAAAAATGAAATGTAAATTGATCAGATGTAAATTAAATGATGATTCCATTGACTAGTTTGATCCGTAAATAAGAATAATTGTATCATTTGCCTATGCTATCGCTGCACATTTATTTAATTATTATTGGTATTTACCGTGTTGGACCACATGGGTCTCATAATTTTCAATTTAAGTGATTGCGTGCACTTGCAATTTGCATAACTCTTTAGATGCTAGTTATCCGCGCAGTGCATGCTTATTGATTTGATCTCGTTTATTTTTAGTTATCCTTAAGAAATTGATAGTACAATATCTTTATGATACTTTTTTGTTTCTTTTACTTGTACTTGTGTTAAATAAAGTTTATTGACCTATTATTTGATTTGCAAGTGACAAATTGTGTTTGTTAGTAAGTAGGTTTCCTATAGTTTTTTAAGAATTAATATTTTTTATTTCATATGTTCATGTTAATTCTAACTTTATTAAAGATTTGTTAATTATTTTATGTGATTAAAAGTTTTATGTTTAAATATTGGTTTTGATTGGGATGTTAGACTACATAAAAATATGTTACTAGTTTCTAAGGCAACAAAAATGTGTCAAATTATATAAATACTTTATTTTTCTGAAATATTCGAATATTATTTGAATAATTCGAATAAGGCTAAAAAAGTATTCGAATACTAAAATTATCGAATATTTGCAATCCCTAGTCCGGACACATTCGTTCAATATTTAGTTTTATCACTGATGATAGGTTCGGTATAAAAAAAACTGTCATGATTAGTGATCGGATATTCGGATACATATTTACCTAAAGTACGGTTTTTTCCCGGCAAAGGATACAAAGTATGGAAACGGCTTCTTAAAATATATTTTTATTCCGGAATCGCGGGATTTCATTAATAACAGTGCGTAGGTATACAATTTTGTATTCCTAAGTATAACAAATATTTCTTATCTATTTAGAACTAGGCAAGAATTTTGCGGAAAATATATCAAGTTTAAAAAACACTATTAAAATTTCTTCAAAACCTATTATTCTAAAATGGAATATATTTATTCGGGGATACACAGTACAAAAGAGTAGTTCTTAAAAACTTGTCAGTCCTGGAAACCGACACTTTTTCCCGTACCGAAGCGCACTCCATACTAGTCAACTCTCCCTTTAGGTGAAAATATGCATCCGAATATCCAATCTCTAGTCATGATATTTATTTTCCAAAAAAAAAAACAGGATTTTATTTTACCACTCATGCCAAATTACAGCTTTCTAGTACTAAGAGTCTGGGCTAAGCCGCGAACAGACAGACACGGACATGGCGAAACTATAAGGGTTCTTTGTTGACTACGGAACCCTAAAAAACCATGTTCGAACTGTGATAGGAGGTGTTATCATGAACTTAAACATGTTATGTTTTTTTTATTTAGGCCACGAAAACATCGTTACAAGCATCTGACATCGTTACCTAACCGATTTGGGGGCGCCAAATCAGTTAGATAACGATGTCAGATGTTTTTATAACACGAAAACATGGCGCAGCGGACCCCACTTAAGGCTTCTCCAGTGTTATATTCTCTAAGTAGGGAAGCAATCAATTATCATAGGTGCCCCAAGTTAATCTGAATTTAAATTATCATTGTTTCGTTGACAAGAAGTTAAGTTCGTAATTAGCCAGTTGCTTTCTACCCAGTTTTGCAATAGCATGATGTCAATTGTCAATAAGAGATTTTAACTAATAGGGATGAGAATTGCACCTTTTTTAAAACAAATATGAATGACATACTTAACATCACTCACGATATTGATGATCCTTGTCGGTCAGGGGTACGTAGATTACACTCATTAGTTTCTTGACGGTAGTCGTACCGTCAGCTGCCTTGTCAACCTGAAAATTAAAGACGATTCTTTTAACTCTGATACGAAGGAAACCCAGGCGAAATAGGCCTGAACAGATAAGTCAATGTGGAATCTACCAGTTATTTCAATATTCTTTTTTAGCCTTTGTTGTCCTACTGCCGAGCAAAGTTCTCCATAGTAATACTTAATACCAAAATTTCAACATATAAATACCTGCGTAAGATGTTGTTCCCCACCCTCTGGTCCTACGGGTACAATAAGCCTGCCGCCAGGTTTCAACTGATCTACTAACTGGAAAAAAGGATCATTAAAAACATCATGCAACAATACATATAGGTAATATTCCTTTGTGAAGTTATTGTACCTAAGGTACTATACACATCTAAATAAAAAAAAAAAACAAAAAGCTCTAAATCTTATTTCAACATTTATATCTATAATCTTTATGGTGTACATTTTAAAGAGTATTTAATTGTATTCTATATATTACTACTAACTACTGCTATTACCTGTTTCCCACGATTTTTACGACTTGATAAAACATCAAGATTCCTATACGTAAGAGAAATAGAAGATAGAATATTCGTTCATATATGCACCATAAAAATTACAGATATAAATGTAGAAGTGTTACAAGGGGTGACACAATGGGCGGTCTATAAATATTTTAAAGACAACCTTTGTGTAAGTTTCCCTTTGAGTAAATGTATAATACACATAAACCTGTAATAAACTTGAAAACCGCAAGTCCGTTGCGTAGTTTAGAAGAACAACGCGGTCACAAAGACACACGACAAGCGACTTTAATATAATATATTATTATGTCTATAAAATATCAAGTTTGTTGTATGGGAGCCCCCCTTAAATATTTGTTTTATTTTAATTTAATTATTGATTTTTAAACTAAATATTCTGTGAATATTTCAAGTGTCTACCTATTACCGTTATCAATATCGAGCAAAAAAAACCGGCCACGTGCGAGTCGGACTCGCGCACGAAGGGTTCCGTACCATTATCTATAAAAACGGCAAAAAAATCAAGTCTGTTGTATGGGAGCCCCCCTTAATTTTTTTTTTATTTTAATTTAATTATTGATTTTTAAAGTGAATATATAACTAAATATGCTGTGAATATTTCAAGTGTCTACCTGTTACCGTTATCAATATCGAGCAAAAAAAGTCACGTTTGTTGTATGGGAGCCCCCTTAAATATTTATGTTATTCTGGTTTTTAGTATTTGTTGCTATAGCGGCAACAGAAATACATCATCTGTGAAAATTTCAACTGTCTAGCTATCACGGATCATGAGATACAGCCTGGTGACAGACGGACAGACAGACAAACAGACGGCGGCGCCTTAGTAATAGGGTTCCCGTTTTACCCTTGGGTACGGAACCCTAAAAATCAAGTTTGTTGTGTGGGAGCCCCCTTAAATATTTATGTTATTCTGTTTTTTAGTATTTGTTGCTATAGCGGCAACAGAAATACATCATCTGTGAAAATTTCAACTGTCTAGCTATCACGGATCATGAGATACAGCCTGGTGACAGACGGACGGACGGACAGACAGACAGACAGACAGACGGCGGAGCCTTAGTAATAGGGTTCCCGTTTTACCCTTTGGGTACGGAACCCTAAAAACGTAAATTACGAAAAATGGAAAAAAATAGCAATTTTCTACTTACGGCTTGTGGCAGGGTGGGGGCAGCTGCTCCAACGTGAATAGCATTAAATGGTCCATCTGAAGGATATCCAAGGCGTCCATCGCCAACTAATAAATTGAAGATTGATCAGAATGATTGTTGTGATGGCATGTTGAAAAAGTTTAAATAGGCATAACTTAGCTGACTCCGCCGGACACGGCCATTGTGCCGCATGCAGTTAGTGATGATTATGGACAATTTTCTAACTACCAAGAGATTTAACAAAAGGGGCACTTGTTATGCTGGGCTTGATAAAGCAGACTACATGTTTCAGATATCTAAGACCTTATAAAAGCAACCTAAATAAAAAAATTACAACCTTAATATATTTTAAATAAGTACTTAACTTACAGACACTACTACACACAAAATGTTAACACTATTTTAACATTTTAGGGTCTTACTTTAGGTTCTTTTTATTTATTACTTTTAGCATCGACGATCAGCAATTTTTGCCCGTTTTATAGGGTTCCGTACCCAAAGGGTAAAACGGGAACCCTAATATTAAGGCTCCGCCGTCTGTCTGTCTGTCCGTCTGTCACCAGGCTGTATCTCATGAACCGTGATAGTTAGACAATTGAAATTTTCACAGATGATGTATTTATGTTGCCGCTATAACAACAAATACTAAAAAACAGAATAAAATAAATATTTAAGGGGGCTCCCATCCCATCCAAAAATCACGTTTGTAGTACAAACGTGATTTTTTTTGCTGTTTTTATAGATAATGGTACGGAACCCTTCGTGCGCGAGTCCGACTCGCACTTGGCCGGTTTTTTTCATTAAAACTATAAATAAAAATATTATCTACAAAACCATCCATTATCTATAAAAATGGCAAAAAAATCACGTTTGTTGTATGGGAGTCCCCCTTAAATATTTGTTTTAATTTAATTATTTATTTTTAAAGTGAATACATAACTAAATATTCTGTGAATATTTCAAGCGTCTACCTGTTGCCGTTATCAATATCGAGCAAATAAATCACATTTGTTGTATGGGAGCCCCCTTAAATACTTATTTTATTCTGTTTTTTAGTATTTGTTGTTATAGCGGCAACAGAAATACATCATCTGTGAAAATTTCAACTGTCTAGCTGTCACGGATCATGAGATACAGCCTGGTGACAGACGGACGGGCAGACAGATAGACGGCGGAGCCTTAGTAATAGGGTTCCCGTTTTACCCTTTGGGTACGGAACCCTCAATAAGCACACTGTTGAAAATCCAACAGTGCAATAAAAATAATATATAGGCATTACATTTAGGTGTCGCCTGCCTAATGTTGGTGAAGATGGCCATTACTCGCCTTTCGTTAGCTTGACACAGCAACTAACTAAATTCAATTTTGAAATAAATATCGCGCTCAAACGCTGCGATTCGCCAAAACGCGATACAGCATCCATTTTAGCGATGAGCGATCGCTAAATCGCGCGATTTTGTTGAAGCAAACCTCGAAATTCGTCAAAATGGGATACAGCATTGATGAAGTAGCAAAATTCTAAAGTCATCTAACACCCTAAAATCTTAAAAAGTGTTGGAAGCTTTTATTTATTGTGGCTTACTAGTGTTACTTCTACAAAACTTACCAATCAATTTTATCCTTTCAGAAGAGAGTAGTGCTGGGTTATCAGTCTGAATGTTTTTTATAGCTAATGTAACAAGCTCCTTTATGTGGTCTATACCAACAACTCGTCCAGTGTCCCCAACCATCATAGACATACAAGCTGTGAGGTATCCAGACCCAGATCCCACATCCAATGCTTTCTCTCCTGGGAGTAGCTGTTTCTTTAGCCTTTCTAATGCATGAGCATGCTAAAATTTATAAAAAAATCAATTAAAATTGTTAAAGACATGTTTAAAAAATATATAAATTCAGTAAAACAAACATTACCATGTGAGGGGCACTGATGGTGGCTGAGTATCCAATAGATTGTGGAGAATCATGGTATGGAGCATAGGGGCAGTAATTTTTTCGGTCAACAGACAACATGGCATTTGCTACAGCATCAGATTTTATGATGCCATTGGCTGTAAAACATTATTTGAAAAATACAATATTAATATGTTAATACAAATATGTACATACTATGCTTCGGAATGAGCAACTAGCTTCATCTTTCAGTCTGACCAACCCCTTGGCAATTCAAGTGCCTGTAATTGGTTTATTTAAAATAAATGCTTTGAGTTTGAACAATACACAATTGCAGTTACAACCTGTTAAATCAAGATATGCGACTATCATAGGTAAAATATATATCTTAATATATTATGAATGTCAATAAACACAGATATTTGCAAAACTATGTTTTCAGAATACTTTCAAACGAGTTTCATGAATTAAAACTTGTTACTAAAATGTTATGTAAATAAATACAAAGTAATAAAAACGCAAAAAAAAAAAAAAATGGGTAGGTACATAAACATCTGAGACGAGGAATGATAGAAAAAAAATAAAAAAATTTCTATTTCAAAATAAGCAGTTGTATATAATTAATTAAAATAACAAAAGTATGTCTAAGTAAAAACAAAAAATACCTCGCAAGTTTCGGATCATATCAGCATTGCTTACCCCATGACTTCGCCAAGCCATGGTTATAGGAAAACTAACTCCCAGCAGGAAGATTTTAAGCCATGAATAACCTATAGTGAATAAAATAATGCACTCAATTTATGTATATTTTTTAATTTTATTAGTTAGATATTTTTTTGCTGGAAAAAAATTATCTAAACAACTTGTCAAGTGTCAAGTTGAGTAGATGTCTGTCTGACAGCAGATGACAACACAACACAGACTAAGGCTGCATTCCGAATTAAGGCACGCTCACAGCGCTCACATCAATAGTTTGCGTTCCGATTCATCATTTCAGCCGAAAGACGTCCACTGCTGGACATAGGCCTCCCCCAACATTTGGGGGGATTGCCATAATCGCCACGCTTGACAGGCGAGTTGGCGATCGCAGTATGATGTTAAAATACATGGAGAACGCTGCTGTCCATTCTCTAGCAAGCCCCTTAGTCGCCTTTTACGACACCCAAGGGAAAAAATAGGGTGATACTATCACACGTCCGGCATCACACGAAACCGACTTAGATATCGCTGGTTTGCGACAACACCGGCGCAATTAATTTTTTTAAAAGATTTTACATTAAGGTGTTTTTATGATGCGACTTCAAACAAAACAGCATAACTGAGGGTCTACTCCGAAGCGCTAAACCGACGTATCGGCAGAATGTTCGGTCGTTTCTTTACTAGGCTAACTATCGCTGAAAACGGCGAAAAAAAAAAGAAAAAAGACTGTCGAAGAGATAAGCCAAAGTCAAAACTGTGACTTGAAGTCGGGTATGGACTCGAAGTCAAAAAATGAAACTGTGGAAGTTATAAAACAGCCGAACATTCGGTTTAGCGCTTCGGAGTAGACCCTCTGTATTTTTTGACCGTACTCACGGTGATAATAATTTAGGGCATGGTCAGCGTTATCGCAAGATGGCGCATGTCATGCCATCATATAAGACGATTCATGCGGCACCCGCTCACGCCTTTCAGAACGGGTGTAAACGCGCTAAAATCGAAAAAAAAAAACAAAACAACGTAACTGTTATTTTTTACAGCGCTCACGGTGCTATCTCTGCTCACGGCCGAATGATGGGCGAATATACCGGTATCGCAAGATGGCGCATGTCATGACTTCATCTATGACGTTTCACGCGACATCGTTTTCGCGCTCAAGCTAATACGAGCGCACTAAAATCGATTACAACGCTACTCGAAACGCACCGCATGTAGTCGAATAATCAACACCAGTGACACTGATGAACGAAAACTGACAAGCAAGACAACAACAAACATGTTTGACAATAATGACATGGGCTGCATTCTGAATTAAGACCATAATCGCTGTAATCGATTTTAGCGCGTTAAACGGTAATAGGGAACGCGTTTAAACGCGCTAAAATCGATTACAGCGATTATGGTCTTAATTCGGAATGCACCCATGATTGACACTATAACTTACCCACTTCCACTAACGTTGTCATGATCAACCCTTGCCTTGCCGCCCTTTCAATGTTGAATCAATCGATAATCCTTGCCTGCTACCGAACACGCTAATAGTTTCTGGTTGGCTTATTTACTCTGGTCATCTTACAATACAATACAAAAGCTGACACTAAAACATACAAAATATAGTAATATCTGAGATTGTGTCATGCTCACTCAAATGTCTCGCTGATGGTAGCGTGTGTTGGATCATTATGTTCCCTTCAAAATGGTTGAGCTAAACGGTGCTAATCCATGCGTCATGTTCGTGAACAGGCGCGGGCGCCATCAGGGACTGGTCAAAATGTACTCAGTGGACTGGAACTGCCATGGCTTATTTTAAATGTTTTTTTGTTTTGTTTTTATCTTTTTATTAAAAATGCTTATATCGTGCACGTCGAATATTATACAGGGTGTCCCGTAAATAATGGATCAAACGTAACGGGTAGGTAGCTTACCTCATTTCCAACAACTAATTTGAACAGTAAAAAAAAAACCGATAAGGTAACCAAGAATTTTTTTTTTTACAATTTTTACTATTTTCTGTACCAGCATTCAGTGTTTTTAATGCTGTTGCTGCAAATGGTATCATATTTAGGTGTGATTTTTGTCATACATTTCTGAATAGTTTACTAATGTTTTAGGATACCATTTTTTTAAATAACATTTTATTTGCCTTAGAAAAAAAATCTTGAATTGAAAAATTTTGTTTTTACGATGAAAAGACCAGAATTGGAAAAATTCTCCTGTAAAAAAAATGTATGACACCAAAGTGTACCATTATTTTAAAAACTTGTAAAATTACTAAGGTTTGCAAATTGGTATAAAACTTACGTCTAGTCCTTGCGGTTACAAAGGTATTGCTATGAATGTGATGAAGAAGACAGAACAGAAATTAAAATGGTACAATCTAACTTTTCTTTCTCGTAATGGCTTATGCTTGTAATCTAAGCATGTGGTTAAGCGTATAGCGTAATTCCGAGCCGATGACGTCATCTGTTCGGAATTTGGGACCACTACCTGCGGAGTTGCACCTCACTCAGTGTGAAAGGGATAGATAGCGCCGCTTTTGTATTTTTGGTAAATCGGTGTCTTTGTGCAGGTATTTTTTTCCTTCACCCTTCACTCATTCAGGGCTTCATTGTTGCATGATTTTATTTGTTTAGTTGACACGAATCTCTCTTCGAGTTGATACGTACGTCAGACTACTTTCACTCCCGCTGTGCCTAACTGTTGTGTTCCTTAAAATTAAACTTGTGCTGTGTATTTGGACTTTGCTTTGCCTAACGATTTGGAACTGTTTGTGTTTTGGACGAATGACTTGGCAATCCTACGGACTTCGAAAACAATCGTTTGTGTGAGGTTGTACGTGTGTGCAGTAGTACGATGCCTCGCTACGAGTACACGCCACGGGAGTATGCCGAAATGCATTTTATCTACGGAGAAGCAAGAGTGGCCGCAAGATTGTATCGTGAAAGATACCCGAACCGGGATCGACATCCCGACTATCGCGTATTCATTAGAGTGCATAACGCGCTTCTTGAGGGAAGAATTCTTGGCACCGGAGTTGGGGGTGCCAGTGAAGGGCGACCGTCACAAGTCAATGACGAAATTATTATTCGAGAAATCGAGGAAGATTCGTCGGTCTCAATTTGCGTCATAGCGCAACGCACAGGTATTCCAAGATCGACGGTACATCGAGTTCTAAAAAGGCACCGGTTGCACCCATATCACGTGCAACGTGTTCAAACGCTGACGTCACGATTACCCGCAAAGAGTAGCATTTTGCCAAAGGATGCATAGAATGATATGGGCGGACCCACAGTTTTTTAATAAAATTTTATGGAGTGACGAGTCTTCATGCCGGCGAGATGGATATCTCAATTTGCATAATTTGCACAGTTGGCAGCTGGTAAACCCACATTTGATGCGAGAGGACAGGAGCCAACATCAATTTAAAATAAATTTATGGGCAGGAATAATAAATGGGCAAATAATAGGGCCCTTTGAACTACCAGCAACTCTAAACGCCGAATACTATCTGCATTTTTTAAGGAATGAGTTGCCAACGTTATTAGAAAATATTCCAGAAGACGTGCGGCAAGCAATTTGGTTACAAAATGATGGTTGCCCCGCTCACTATGCGACGGCAGTAAGGGCGCAACTCAATGAAACTTACCCTGACAGATGGATCGGCCGATTAGGACCAATTTTGTGGCCTCCGCGATCTCCGGATTTAAATCCCTTAGATTTTTTTTTATTGGGGATGTTTAAAAGACAAAGTTTACAAACAACGAATAACGTCGGAAGAAGAATTACGTGAGCGCATCCAATCTGCTGTATCAGAAATAAACAACAGCCATTTTGTCCGTCGGATAAGAGCTTCCTTTATTAGGAGGTGCAGACTTTGCATTCTCGTAGGGGGACGTCAGTTTGAACATTTACTGTAAAAACAAAATAAACGATTTATTTGTATTTTTTTTTTAATTTAACCTCCTAATTTTTTTCATACGCTGAGATACCTAAACATTTTTAAGAAAATAGTTGAATTGTGCACACTTTTTCAAATTTTATTTTATTTCGTAATTTGGCACTTCTGTCAGATTCATAGCAATATCTTTGTAACGACAAAGATTAGGCGTAAGTTTTATACCAATTTGCAAACCTTAGTAATTTTACAAGTTTTTAAAATAATGGTACACTTTGGTGTCATACATTTTTTTTACAGGAGAATTTTTCCAATTCTGGTCTTTTCATCGTAAAAACAAAACTTTTCAATTCAAGATTTTTTTTCTAAGGCAAATAAAATGTTATTTAAAAAAATGGTATCTTATAACATTAGTAAACTATTCAGAAATGTTTGACAGAAATCACACCTAAATATGATACCATTTGCAGCAACAGCATTAAAAACACGGTACAGAAAATAGTAAAAATCGAAAAAAAAAAAAATCTTGGTTACCTTATCGGTTTTTTTTTACTGTTCAAATTAGTTGTTGGAAATGAGGTAAGCTACCTACCCGTTACGTTTGATCCATTATTTACGGGACACCCTGTATAGTGCTCCGTGGTGCACGTCTTTCTACATTGTTCTCACATGTATAATTTGAATACATGAATGATGTAACCAATAATTTGTTACAATATTTTGATTTAAAACTTAAAAAAATTTGGTGAATTTGGAAAATGGTGCTTTTAGAGTGCAAATGCATGAGTTACTATAAAAAATATTCAAATCGCTAGAGGTATGCCTATAAAATTTGAGGATTTCCTTTGATTTCATCAGATTCTGATTTGGTGGCAATGGGACCACCTCGGGAGCATACCCTTCCATACAAAAAAAAAGATCCGTCCACAATTGACGGAGTAATCGGTGAACACACATACAAAAAAAAAACATACAGCTGAACATATAACCTCCTCCTTTTTGGAAGTCGGTTAAAAAGAGTGTCCGTGGAGTATCTTGCCCGTTCTTCTCCATAGGAACCTACTACACTTTGGAATGGGCAACTAGCTTCATCTCTCTGACTAACCGACCCCTTGACATTTCAAAAGTACCTGTAATTTGTTAAATTGAAATAAATGCTTTGAATTAGGAATTTGTCTATCAGTATCAATTTAATATAATTTTAGGGAACAACACTTTACTTTCATTGCACTGGCGAAGCAAGCAATAAACTTTAAGCAAAAAATTTAAATACTGAGTTTTGTAATCAATCAAATACAAGTCTTAATACAGAATCCTGATTAATAATTATTGAGCGAAGATGGAAGTTACCGAAACAAAATGTAACGCTAATGCGCTCACTGTAAAACTCGGTCTATGTTATTGTTAGCGGAGTATGTTATGAAATAGCAGTACAGTATAGTTGATACCTTTCTCTGGTGTTTATAAAATACGCTCAAAGAACTTGATTGTTGAGCACGTTGACACAGAACAAAGAATGATGGTTGTGACTTGAAAATCCGGGTAATTTAATGGGGATAAAAACTGCCACTACTGTCCAACTAGATGACTACTATCCAATTAGATGTCACTACTATCCAGCGTCTAAGAATTTGACAGTTGGCTGTCATTATCCATACATTTTTTGTAAACAAGCAACTTCTTTTACGTATGTAGCCCGTTGCGCAGCTGTTGACGGCAAAAATACTGGTATGGTACTGGTACTAGCATGTACTGGTACTGGTGGGTGGTGGTATATATTTGCCAAATATGTAAAAAGATGAAAACTGTGGAAGAAAGCTCTCCGAAACAAAAACGAGCGGGCTTTAGACCACACGACTGAAGTAATACTTAAACGTAAGTCTCTCTCTTTCTATTTTCACTAACTTATATAACCCTCTCAACCTCCGTTCGCTCGCTTCCGTAACGCTCTCGTCACGCATTCACCAGCTTACTCCCCAAGTCAAGCGTGCGTAAAGAAGTTTTACTTCAAATAATGGAAACCCAATAAATCGTCGAGACTATGTGCTATCCTTTTGAAACCTGTAAAAAATTAAGGCAGAAATTCGTATGAAGGTGATGCTCCCAATAGAAGTGCACTAACAGAAATGAGAGAAACTTGAGGGATAGTTTTTCTTTAGTTTTTATTTTATGAAGACGGCCTGGGATCCTGCCGTTATGCCGAAAAGATTTTGCCAAATTTTCATTACCCAAACAAATTTTAGCAACCTTTTTTTATACCATTGCAATATTTCGAATGATTTTAGTACGCATATTTTCATTTGGTCAAATTTTTACTTGGCAAAATATTACCAAGTATAATGTCATTATGGCATTTGGTCTTTAATCAAATGATTTATTACAGCAAACAATCTTCAGACAATAAACGTTTTTGAGCGAGTGAAGCGAGCGGTGCCGTGGTAGCGGCCGGCGAGTGCCAGACACGACTTGCATTAATAGAAAAAAAGATATTGTTTTTAGTAGGTTACCCGGAACATAACTATTTAGATTAGGTTAATTTCTTTTTTTAAAAAAATGGGTAGGTTAGGTTAGGTTAAAACTGTGGACCTCCTACGAACGAGCCGAGCGAGCGAAGCGAGCGGTGCCGCGGCAGCGGCCGGCGAGTGCCAGAAACGACTTGCATTTACACTTCGTTACCCGGATCTGAACTATTTAGATTAGGTTAATTACTTATTTATATTATTATTTGATTTTGTGTAAAAACTGTTATTCCAACTGAAATATTTGACTAATTAAAAAATGTTAGAAGTACTAGTTGGTAAACAAGTTATAGTTTATAGGTTCATTTGTCAAACATTAGGTTTGCGTTACAATTTTTTGTGAATAGATTTTTTGCTAAGTAATAATTTGGCAAATGAAATTATGCGAAAATTTGTTTGGGAAGTGATAATTTGGCAATTTCTTTTCGGTAAAACAAGGGAGACCCAGACGGCCTATTATGTCCAGTCATTACTGATTTGTTTCATCGTGATGTGATAGATCGTTTAGTTTAAAAGTTATACCGATTTGTTTACACATGGGTCACAGCAGCGAACAAGAATTTTAAAAATGCTATAAAAATTGAATTGTTTATAATATTTTTTCCGTTGATAAAATTAAGCTTAGTTTCCCTCATTTCATTATGTGCACTCATACTGTTTATCAGTACCGATACCAATCAACAAACCCGATATTGAAACCGCTTAAAAAAAATCGTTGAACTGGCAACTATTTTTAACTGTCAAGTGTCAACACTGTCAACAGTATTATCATCGCTGTTTCAGTTTCTTTTCTTTTCGCTTTAATTCAATTTTCACTTAAAACTTTGGTAAATTGTTGTAAATTAAATACACTAAGAAGCTATCTGAATACAAAAAGCTGGAACCCATTTCCTTTACCAATTAAATATAAAAACGAATTACCTACTACACTCGCAAACTAAAGTTGGAAAAATCTGTTACTGAATTTCTGATACCCACCGTTATTTTGCTCCTCCTCAAATGTGAGTGCTCAGGACTGTAATTAATTGTAAATAATTTAAACTTCAGTTAAATAATACAAAAATATGGTGTGTGACGGGCCTGATCCTCCTGAGAACAATCCTCACGAGCTGGTCCCGCCCCCTAGAAACGAATTAATAATGAACGGTAATCAGGGCGACGACAGTGACGAGGAACATGAATACTTCGGGTACGAACCTTTGGCTCAAGGTCCAGAACACGCACTTTCAGAACACGATAGCGATGACGATGCAGAGGTAGGTACATTGATATGAAACTGGTTAATATAGTAATCATTGTTATCTTGGGTCTGAACCTAGTGAGATTTTAACCACACTGCAAATACTTACAGTACAGTGGTTGTCTGAGTAACAGATGTAGTTTATTGGCCAGGTCAAGCAATTAATGATAATCATGCCAGGCAGATTATTTGGTAGCAGAAATGTAAGTTGATAAATATAAACATTTATAGCCTGTTTTCTTTTATGTAGAATCCTGAAACACCTTCAGGTGATGTGCCAAGTATAGAAACAATGGAAAACGTTCTTAGTAGAGAAGTTTGGAGTACACCAAGGCTTGCAGATGCCATACAGATGGACAATGAGCGAGCACAACAGGTGAGACCAATTCAGCAAATTTGTATGTAATTTCGCTGCTTCAGTGTGTATGAAAGAGTATTCATCTATACAAAAACTATAATATGTCCCACAAAGCATGTTTTTAAGGAGTGATAATTATAATACTTAAATTACAAATTTTATTTTGGTTTTAGGTCATGAGAGCTATGGAAAACTTTGCATTGCCCCAGGCCTCAATCCCAGAATGGGCTCAGAGCATCTCTGAAGAACAATGGAAACAGACTCTCAATGAACAAATAGAAAGATTGAAGAATAACACATAAACAATTAAGTATAGTGTATTAAGATAAAAACAATAACAAGATATTATAATATCCAATATTCATAGTTGTAAATGTATATTATACATATATTATAGTTTATTTTATAGCTTACATATTTTTCTTATTCTATTACAAACTTGCATTACAATATCAACAAAAATATTATATTATTTACTAAATAATAATGCATTCTATGCTGTGAGTTTACTATATTTTAAAACTTTTTTGCTCTCAATTTGTTGGATCAAATATAACAGCACTAAAAGTCACAAGTTTAGTCCTTTCATTTCTTATAAAGATATAACATGGTGAGTCCACATAAAATTGTTCAGCGGTACGTGCTAATATTGCGCTTGTAGCAGCTACTGCTTCGGTCCCATATTCTAAAACAAAAATATTTACTATAATAAAAAATCCAATAATTGAAGTCATGGTTATTTATTTTTGCTTGAATAGTGTAAATAACGAAGTGGTGGCCCTGTAGTAACGGCCCCATCTTACGAGTTCTAGGTCGCGGGTTTGAACTATATGTATATATACAGGGGTGGAAACTTTCAGCGGGGCAGTAAGGGGAAGTACCTTATCCGTTGCAGCTACGCGAAAATGGTATTAGGAGACTATCCTTATCTTTTTGAGAAATTTTGATCTGCATTCACAGATTTTGAAAAAAATGTACAGTCAGCAGGAAAATAAGCAATTTTCACTAAAACTTTTTTTTATGCCAATCGATCCTCTTTCCTATAAGGATCAAAAACCTCTATTGGACCAATTGAGTACTAGAAAAGTCATAAATCGCAAAAAACGTTTCCCATACATTTCGTAAGAAATGATACTCCAACTTAGTTTTTTATGATGGATAAATGGACCGCTACAATGAAGACTGGCCAAAAATAAACAAAAAAAATAAACTTCGTATTCTGAAATCGCATCAATCGAATTCCGGCAATTCGCAAGGCAGTGGATACAAACATAATGATGGTCCTATAACGTGACCACCTCGCTGTCCAGCCGATCTTTTCTGAAAAAATCTCACGAAATTTAATATTTTCGAATTTTAATAAGAATTAGTTAAAAAAAGTCAAGTTTCTCATAAAAACACAAAATAAATTATAACTCTGCAGGGGTTGACCTTAAGGACCTCCCGTAGAACAACTTTTTGCAGCTGATGACCCCATCTAACCACTAGTTGCGTTTGATCCACGACTTTTGGGCCACTCTGTATATTAGGTTGGGGAAAAAGTCTTCGCATTATAGTATGTATGAACTTGTAATAAAATCTCTTTGGCTATACTATTTGTATCTGGCTGGTTTTGGTATCATTGAAAGTTTAAATTTTAAAGAACATAACTCCAAATTCAAATTAGGAAAATGTGTGATTTTCATTTGTTTTTCGTACTGTCAAGATGAGTGAATCTAATGAAGAAATTCGATAAATTTTACTACAAAAAAGGTAAAAATGCAACGCAAGCCGCGAAAAAATATTTTGCGATATTTATGGACCTATTGCAGTGTCTGTGAGAGTAGCACAAATTTGGTTAAGCGTTTTCAATCCGGAAATTTTGATGTCAAAGATGCACGTCGCTCTGGTCGCCCTATTACGGATAAAATGGATGCCATTTTTGAAAAAGTGGAGCATGATCGGCATATCAGTAGTTACGACGTAGCTGAAGAACTGGGAATTGACCACAAAACAGTTTTGGCACATTTGAAAAAAACTGGGTACACAAAAAAGCTCGATATTTGGGTACCTCACGAGCTCACTGAAAGAAACCTAATGAACCGTGTACTCATTTGTGATTCTTTATTACGACGTAATGAAACCGAACCATTTTTGAAGAAGCTGATAACTGGTGATGAAAAGTGGATCACGTACGACAAGAACGTGCGAAAAAGGTCGTGGTCAAAGGCCGGTCAGGCTTCACAGACTGTGGAGAAACCCGGGTTAACTCGCAACAAGGTGATGCTGTGTGTGTGGTGGGATTGGAAAGGCATTATTCATTATGAGCTGTTACCACCAGGCAGGACCATCGAATCTGAACTCTACTGCGAACAACTGATGAGATTAAAGCAAGAAGTTGAGAGAAAGCGGCCGGAATTAATCAACAGAAGGGGTGCGTTTTTCATCATGATAACGCTAGACCTCACACATCTTTAGCCACTCAGCAAAAATTAAGAGAGTTTGGCTGGGAGGTGTTAATGCATCCGCCGTATAGTCCTGACTTTGCACCTTCAGATTTCCACCTATTTCGGTCTCTTCAGAATTCTTTAGGCAGTGTCAGGTTAACATCACGAGAGGACTGCCAAAACCACTTGTCGCGGAATTTTGATCAGAAGTCCCAAAATTGATATAGCAATGGGATCATGTCCCTACCTACAAGATGGCAAAAAGTTATCGAACAAAATGGTACCTACATACTTTAGTTAAATGTAAATAAACAAAATTAAAAAATGTTTTGAATTTTCTTAGAAAGTGCGAAGAAACTTTCTCCCCAACCTATTATATAGTTTATTATATTTCTATGGTTTGAACCTAGGCAGGCGCTTTAGTTTGTGTGTAATTTCATCACCACTGCTCTCAAAACAGTGAAGGAAAACATTGTGAGGAAACCGGCATGTCGTAGAACTCGCACGTCGTTAATGGCCAGCCCATCGCACTCTGACCAAGCACGCGTTGTTACAATAGCTGAATCGCTCAACTAGGTACCATCTCCCTTAGTAAGTGTGTCTGTGCTGTACTATGCATGCATATTGTTAATTAAACAAAAATATTTCACGTACCATTTATACTTATCTTAACATCATGCAATATCGAGTCTACATGAATTCCTGGATTAGGGAGGCTGTCTAAAATGTTCCTATCTCTTTTTGATTCAACTTCCCCATCCCTTAGTTTTGTAATTGTTTCCTCTTCAGTCTTATTCACAACCGTATTGCTATTAATCATTAGAGCGAAGTTTGCTTCTCCTGGTATGAACATGGATTTAATCCCAATAGCTTTCAAAGTGTTCTCCAAATTGGTGCTACTTTTAATTTCCATCTTAGGGAACCGTACAACACATTTTCTAGTGTTCATCTGTTTTATTATAGCGTCAATTTGCTCATAGTCTATCTTTTCCATAAGGTCTAACAACGTTACTTTGTTAGGGAACCTAGGTTTCAAAGCGTACATAGTTGTTTCACTGTCATTATACGGCAATGCTAATATGTGCAAATCTGTAAACAAAAACGGTCATTAGTTTAATAAAACCACGACCACGAATGGTTAACGTAGGCAATCATTAGGCACATTAATATAATGAATAGAAGACAAAGACGTACCATGTTCCTCAGAAAATAAGTACCGAAAACTACCGAAATTTAACATTAGATCAACCATGACTTCATCTGTTGGTCTTTTGAATGACATCCTGGAATACGTTACAAATTAGTGAGTTACACAAAACTGTCATTACAATTTGTGGGCGTCCAAGCCAAAAGGGAGCCCAGTTCACGCGCATTTAGTTTCCAAGATATACCTACGCAGTTTTGTAAAGTTGGTTGCAAAATTGCATTTCGCGATTCTAATTGATTATTAATTAATGCCTAATTATCTACAAGTTCTTATAGTAAATGACTATAATTGATGTTTTAAGTACTTACCAGAAATTTTAAGAGAAATGTTTAGTAAAAAGGTATGAGGTGGTACCTATGTCCAAAATTCTTTTTCTCAAATCAAGCTTTTTCAGAGTTTCATCTTCAAATGTATGATAAAAAAAAATGTGCCAGTTTTTGAATATGTTTTTAATCCTTATCAATTGACTATTCTAGATACCGAATCTAGTCTTAACTCAATACCCCACTATTGGACTCTATTTGCTTGGACGTCCACATGACGCCCAAATTTACATTGCTAATTGTGGTGTTGGAGAATGTTTGGCCTTTGTAAGTTCAAGGTTACCTGATTGCTCAGGTAAGCAAAAAGATAGGATTAGGAGCTTGCGCTCCTAATCCTATCTTTTTGCTTTAGACTTGGCGCTTTTATTCTAGCCATACTGAGATTATTTCACTGAAAATCTCAATCAAATTATACCTACCCTGCATTAAGATCAATTAGGCTTAGGTAGGTATCCTCAGGGCAACTTGAATCAGTTCTATTTTTTTTTTTCTGTAGGTAGGTACACGTTGACGTTCAAAGTGCTTTTATGTGCCTATTTGAAATGATGTTTTGACCTTGACTTTGAAACAAAGTTGCAGAGGTCAACTGCTGTCGTATTTCGTTTAGAGTAGTGATTCAGTCGCATCCGATAAGACTGGAAATACCAACTGCGATGCTGTTTTATCGCACGCAAGTTTATCACATAAAAACTTAAAAAAATATATGTTTCACTGTTAACGGTTAACGGTTGGTTTGATTTATGTAAAAAAGTTTTTATTTTTCGTTACAATAGCCTTATGTCAACTGTTCATCACCTTATACAAAATTTTATTTTTTTGTAAAAAAAATCCAATCAATCTTGAACTTTATACTGTAGGGATAAAGTTGAAAATCTATGAAAGAGTTTTGACAGATTGTAGTAGCATGATGTGCTGGCGTCTGTACACACACCTACTTACATATTGATTTATCGTGTTTACATACCCATCAAGTCTGCGGAGTTTCGCTGGGTAATTTGTTTTACCCTGTAGTTGTTAAATTGTATAGGCACTAAATAATGGAGCATAGTTCAGAAGTAAACCTTACTTAGCTGTGTATTCCGGTACAAAAGGCTTTTCCCACTGGCCACTAAAGTATAGTGCACTTAATAATACTACTTTGGTAGATGTAGGAAGTGGTTGTTGTAAGAATTGCTCAATGTGTCCTTCCGTATGATTATTCACCCATCTGAAAAGAGCGTGATATCGAGTCAAAGCTGTGAACTTGTCGAAAAACGCACACTAGAATAACACAATGACGTGGCGCGAGTGTAAGACGTAGCTGTCAGGCACACTAGCCTATCAAAGCAGGGTCTACTCCGAAGATAAATCCGAGGTATCGGTCGAACGGTCAGCCGTTTCCTGACTACGGCTGACAAAGCCGAAAGAAAAAAAAAATACGGTCGAAGAGATAAGTCTAAGTCAAAAACGTGATTTTATGTCGGGTAAGGAATGAAAGTCAAATCTGGGGGTCTACACCGAAGCGCTAAACCGAAGTATCGGCCGAATGTTCTGCCGTTTTATAACTACCATAGTATCCTTTTTTTACTTTGGGTCCTTACCCGACTTTAAGTCACAGTTTTGACTTCGGCTTATCTCTTCGACTGCCTTTTTTTTTGTTTTTGCCGTAGTAGCGATAGTTAGCCGTAGTAAAGAAGCGACCGAAAACTCTGCCGATAGTTCGGTTTAGCGCTTCAGAGTAGACCCCAAGGACACTTTAAAAGTCAATAAACAGACGAACATTCGGCAAATATTTCGGAGTATCGCTTCGGAGTTCGTTCGTAGTTTTCTCGTAGCGCGACACTATCTACTCGTAGACATAGGTATTTATAAAATAATCAAAGGATAAAAGTTAGTCATTGAGTAAAGTAAGTAGGTAGGTAAATCACTGTTTTATATCAGTCTTCAAGTGTCGTAGTCGACTGCTGGATATTTTTGCACTTAGTCGTTGGTGCAATAGCTGCAGCTGGTTCAGTGAGAGGTGTGTTATAGATCAGCTTAGTGCCAGTTGAGACGGTAAATCTACTGTTTTGAAACTCACTCATTAATCGTGTTCTTAGTTTCTTCAGTTTCGTTAAAGTTGGCACTGAGTACATCCCCCCGGTAGACGTCGTATAGATAGTTGCGATACAACTCACGTAATGGCGCATGCGCATCCACAAACATTGCGTCAGCGTACAAAGTTTTCGAAGAAACGTTAGTATTTAAAGCCTGCAGAAATGCGCCGAACTGTTCGTGGTTTTTGCGGTTTCGTAAAATATCTGTTGAAGTTTTTAAAGCTAACATAAAATAAACAATAAAAACATTTTATATTTAACGGGTCATGGTAGAAATACCTGTAACAGTTTATGAATTAAATTAGACATGAGATTCTAGCAACATCTGTGTGGCTAGATGAAATTCACACCTTCTCATTTAGAACTAAGAACCAATAATATAACGTAAGCAAACTTTACGCAACTACCTATAAATGTTTACCTTGGGAAAAACCGAGGGTCTCGGCGATTTCATTATGTGTTGTCCCGACACTGCCGAGTAGAGTCATGGCAAGCAGACCTAAAACAAAACAATTCATTTATCATAAATACCATAACATCAAGCTTCTAATCCCCGAAGGGTTGGCAGAAGTACCTATATTTCGCCACGTAGGTAAGTAATAGGTGGCGAGCCTATTGCTATCAACAGGGCACAACTCATAAAGATAGTACAATACGATGCTTTGCTACATGAAGGCTACATGCGTGCAAATTGACATCCACCTATATTTCCATTTCTGTCCATTGACACAAGGTACCGTACGTTGCGATCTATTGTCTGTAGTTTTGCCTCCATGGCGCAGTATGTTTGGTGGATAGCTTTGACCGTGTGTGTCGGTGAAAACAAAGAAGCTGTTTTGGGGTTTTCCCGTTAGGTAGAATGGTGAACCTATGTAGTTATGAACTTTGTCGCCACAGTCATCACGAGTCCTGAGAAAAGTGACCACCTCGTAACTTGGACGTAGGTAACCTATCAGGGTTGCGGGTTTATCTGAAAGGGATATCGTGGCCCTGGCACACAGGCAACTAAAGGAACACGGGTAGGTTTAAGTCAGTAAAAGTAGTTGACACGCCCCGCCCTCCCGCTCCGCCCAGAACGGAAGAAGTTATTTGATAATTACCCACAGAAAAAAAAAATAGGTGTCTAGTGTCTACCTATATTTATACATACGTCCATGCCTCGTACATATTTTATTTATAACGATATCTGGGGGTCTACTCCGAAGCGCTAAACCGAAGTATCAGCCGAATGTTCGGTCGTTTCTTTACTACGGCTAACTATTGCTGACTACGCCGAAAGAAAAGACAGTCGAAGAGATAAGCCAAAGTCAAAACGGTGACTTGCAGTCGGAAGGACTCGAAAGTCAAAAACGGAAACTGTGGAAGTTATAAAACGGCCGAACATTCAGCCGATACTTCGGTTTAGCGCTTCGGAGTAGACCCTCTGGATTAGATTTAAAAATTGTTACAATAATTATATTGCTTACCAGCAACACCTGTTGGTGAGACTATAATGTTATCATTTTTCTTTTCGTTCATCATTTTGACCAGTAGTTTGTAACCAAAATTATTTATAGCATTTGCTATTAAGTTTTCTTTTTGGATAGTTGGCATTGGCGTGCTGAAAAATAGGTTTACAATTTAGTGAATCTGTACCCTAATTGCGTAACACAGTTTGAATCGGAATCATTTTGAAGTATATTGCTAATCCATTGCTTCATAAGTTAGAAAAAATTGTCTGCTCAACAACGTAAAAAACGCAATGACTGTTGTTGAACTGTCAAATTGAGACCGATTCCTACTGATAGTGTGTTACGCAATTAGCCCTCTGTTTTACGCAGTTCTAAGGAGCTTTGTGAGACTGTGATACCTATTCCCGCATCCTTGGAAGCGGGTTACGAGACTAAGCTGGCTACGCTTTTTTTTTTTTTTTTGGGTGGGAAATTATACGCTGACGACACGCTAGTCCTGGCACAAGGGAGTTCGCATCAGGCGGCGGCCGAACTGGCGGCACGTGGGGTTGCGACAATCGTCGATAGCATCCGGCAATTGGGACTCGAGGTGGCATTGCACAAGTCCGAGGCCATGTGCTTTTATGGTCCTCGGAACGCGCCACTGTCGGGTTCCCAGATAACGGCGGGAGGGGTTCACATCGGCGTCGAGTCGACGATGAAGTACCTGGGACTCGTCCTCGACAGCCGGTGGAACTTCGTCGAGCACTTCCGACGTTTGGCTCCCAGACTGGAGCGGGCCGGGGCTGCCTTGAAGCGGCTCCTGCCCAATCTGGGGGGTCCAAACGCCTCCTGCCGGAGGCTCTACGCGGGGATCGTGCGGTCCATGGCCCGTTACGGGGCACCGGTGTGGGCGCGTTCTCTGAGGCTGCGTCCAGCGCAGCGGTTGAACGCGTCCCAAAGGGTCATGGCCATCAGGATGGTACGGGGTTACCGCACGGTCTCCCGTGAGGCGGCGAGCCTCCTTGCCGGACTGCCGCCATGGGATCTGGAGGCGAAAGTCCTCGCGCACATTTGGGTGTGGCGCGAAGAGGCGAAACTCCGGGGCATAACTCCGCTGCCGCAGGAAATCGCGGCACAGCGGACGCAGCTCCGGTGCGATCTCATGGCGACATGGAGAGTGCGATTGTCGCAACCCAGCGCTGGGCACGCCACAATTGTGGCGATAAGTCCCCTCTTTGAGGAGTGGCTAGAGAGGCGCCACGGCGTCCTCACCTTCCGCCTTTTTTTTTTTTTTGTTGCCGGGGTGGAAAATCCTCATGGATGTCCTCCGCCCTGGGGTGGGCGGAGGGGTCTGTCAGACTCTTACTGACTAAAAACCACCCCGGTGTTCCCTTCACACACTTGCACCGGGGATCTTGGGAGCTAGTATTACTTCCGTGATCCCCGGCTAGTGCCGGCCCGCCTCTGCGGGCCACCTCAATGCTGCGGGGGGGTGAGGTGTTGGACCCCCCCGCGACGTCTGAAAGGGGCGCGCGTGGAACACTACGCGCCGCCACCTCGGGTCCAGTGTGATGGGGGGCGGCGGACGTCCCCGAGTCCGCCGTCCCTGGACCCATTTAGGGGGGCCGGAAGAGGGCATTATCTGCCCTCTGCCGACGCCCGGTGCGCCTGCTGCGGGCCGGGTGAGCGGACGAGACCTCCCGCTCCCTTTCCGCAGCCTCCTTCTGCGACACGACTGTTTCGCAGAAGGATACCACCGCGTCCCAGGACTCCTCCCTGCCGGCCATCGACTCGACCACGGCCGGCAGCGACAGGTCACTGCCTACTTCTGAGTTCACCTTCCGCCTGACGCAGGTCCTCACCGGACATGGATGTTTCGGGAGGTTCCTGTTTAGGATTAAGCGGGAGGAAACGCCCGGGTGTCACCACTATGTGGATCGCCCGGAGGACACGGTGGAGCATACGGTGGAGGTCTGCCCTGCTTGGGCGGAGCATCGCCGTGTCCTCACGGCAGCGATCGGCGGCGGCGATCTCTCGCGTCCGGCCCTGGTTCAGGCCATGGTTCGGAGCGAGAGTGCATGGGAGGCCGTCACCTCCTTCTGCGAAACAGTGATGCTTGCGAAGGAGGAGGCGGAACGCGTGAGGGTAAGGCAAAATCAACGCCCTCGCGCCCTTAGTCGCCGCAGGAGAAGCTGGCTACGCTACGACCACGTCAGCGGGGTAATGTCGTCGTAAGTGTGTGTCGGATTGATTTTGACAATTCGACAACATTCGAGCAGACGAATTTTTCAAACATAATTATGAACTAATGGATTAGGAATTTATTTCCAAATCCTACAGATTGTGGAAGAAAGTGTGTTACTTACACAATTTGGGTGCGGGCCGGTAGTATAGCAGCTATGTATTGATATACTTCTTAAAGTAAGTACCTAATTTATTAGCAGTTACAAACCTTAATACTGGATCAACATCTACTGTCTCTTGTCCAGACCATTGAATACAAAGTGTTGTCAGGGCTAAAAAGATCCACGTTCTGCCCAACATTTTCTGAAAATAAAATAATTGCACAGGTATTTGACAAGCAATATTCACGTTCGAACAAAAAAAAGAAGCTTTTTTTATGTAGCTGGAAAGACATTGTTGCTCTAGTAAAAAACAAGAGAAATATTGAAAAAATATTGAGCCGTCACGGGATGACTGGCAGATGTGAAACATCGCACTACACACACATTTACACACTACGTACATATAGACTGTATAAGTGTGTAGTGGCCGAACGCCACGCGGCATGCGTCGCCCCGCCAGCAATCGGGTTAATAGATGTTTCACATCAAAAAAAAACTTCGAACATTTGACTAAGTCCTCAGCCCCTAACGATATAGCAGGGGGCCAAGTCTGCTAACGCAGTTGTGTCAGAATGGCCGATCATTGGCACCGTAATTGTAGAGTTTGACAGTTTTGCTAATCTCGTAATTGAAATGCGTCATTATGATTTTCCAATGACGTGCCACTGACACTCCATTGGAAAAATTGTGTATTTGGTAATCTCGTACTGTACTGACAAGCTCATATTATTTTGACTTCCCTATGGACCACTGTCACGCCATTATGAATTTAGGAGGTTACAAACTATTGGCACAATGGTCATGGCGTTGCCTTGGTATGGTCGTCATAATGACTAATCATTGAAAACAGCAGACTTGGCCCCCTGGAAGGTCGACCGACAATTAGTTTTTTTTTTTCGGATGTCGACTAATTTGATTGCAGCACCTCACTAACCTAGTCCATAGAAACCATTTAGGCTCTGAGACGCATGGCCCTACGACGCATCGTTTGCGAGATATGGGCCTCCGATTTTATTTTATCACACTATAATTATTATAAAAGCGAAAGTTTGTGAGTGTGTTTGTTACTTAATTCACGCTCAAATGGCTGGACCAATTTTGATAAAATTTTGTACGGAGGTAGCTGAAACCCTGGATTAACATAATTAAAGGTATACTCGATATTCCCACGGGATCGAGATTTATGCGGGTGAAACCGCGGGGCGCAGCCAGTTAATTATATAAATCTTGTTTTCATTTCTCATACTCGGATTGTAGTGTTTGTATCATCTGAGTAGCGGGAATTCATTTTAAAAATATAACTTTTGGTTAGGTAGTTTTTTACATAATTAAGAAAAATATCGATTACAAAAAAAACTTTGCGGTCTTGTGAGTGTATAAAAGCCAGTATGAATTAAAAAAAAATAGGTACCTATTAAGCGAGTTGGCCCGCGGCGGTGAAGCGGTGTGTTCCATATTTAAAATTTTCAAAAATACTTTAATTTGACAGAATACGAACTCTGTAAGCCGTAAGCTGTACCGAAATTCAAAATCTGGATTTTTAAAGACTAATATTTGATTTTAAAAACACTTTTTACAAAAAAAAAATAACCGACTTCCAAAAACACACTACAAAGTGAAAAATAACTTTAATTTGGGAAGTCAGTATCTTTGGATCTGTATTTTAGTTTTATGCCACCGACTTCCGAAATTAAAGTTATTTTTCACTTTGTAGTGTTTTTTTGGAAGTCGGTTATTTTTTTTTTTTGTAAAAAAAAAATATTTTTCACTTTTTAGTGCCGAAAAAGTATTTTCCAAATCAGTTCGTAAATGACGGAGTTATGCGCGAACAAAAAACGCAATGCAGAGTAAACGAAAAGATCGTTAATGTAGACAATGTAGATACATTATTAGATTTTTGTTGAGTTTTCAAAAACCGGTTGTCCGATTTCGATAAAATTTTCATGGGACTATTTGGAAAATATACCCTTTCCAAAAAAAAAAAAAATTCAAATCGGTTGGCAAGCGGAGTTATGCGCATAGCGGAGTTATGCGCATAGCGGAGTTATGCGCATAGCGGAGTTATGCGCGAATAAACATTAAAAAAAATACAAGCATCCGAATTGAGAACCTCCTCCTTTTTTAGAAGTCGGTTAAAAATGAGTTCAAGCGATTCTGAAATGTTGAGCCCTGAGGGTCTACTCCGAAGCGCTAAACCGACGTATCGGCCGAATGTTCGGCTGTTTTATAACTTCCATAGTTTGCTTTTTTGACTTTGAGTCCTTACCCGACTTCAAGTCACAGTTTTGACTTTGGCTTATCTCTTCGACTGCCTTTTTTATATTTTTTTTCGCCGTAGTCAGCAATAGTTAGCCGTAGTAAAGAAACGACCGAACATTCGGCCGATACTTCGGATTTATGTTCGGAGTAGGCCCCCAGATTCGGTTAAAGGGTTAAAGACTAGGCAAATGCAGTACCTAATGTTTTGCCAGAAATTTCAAAGGAAACATATTATTTACATTCAATGATTTTAAGAATTTTAGAAAAACTAAAAAAATTTAGTTTCCTTAAATTCGAAATGAAAAGTAGAGTGTGAAAGTGAAAGTCACCAATTCCTACTCGGACTATTATAGCCGTCTGGGAATTGATTCCTTTCGAACCTTGTTTAACAATCTACTTAATACCTATTCCATTTTTTTCACTTTTTACGCATACGGGTTTTTTGATTTTTTTTTAACCATTTTTTCACTCATTAAAACTCATTTAACAAAAATTCCGGACAAATGACAAGGCCGGACGGGGGACCACTTTGGACGGATACGGTACCTAACCTAATTCAGTGTAGTATGATCAGAAACTTTTAAAAATCAGCTAAGTGCCTATTGCACTTAGCTGATTTTTGAAAGTTCCTAGTCCGTTGAAAAGTATGAAGTGGACCACCCTGACAGTGTAGTGCCACAGTAACTGATTTAGGTAAGTAGAACCTGCCTGCCTGTAGTGGTAGATACCTGGAAGGACTTGGGGAGGCCTATGCCCAGCAGTGGGATAGTAGGTATAGGCTAAAAAAAAAAGATACCTATCCAAGTGAGCTTTGACTCAATCTATAAACAAACTAGCTTCTGCCCACGACTTAGTCCGCGTGAAACTTGTTCACTAGTCCCAATGCGGTACATACGCATAAGGCTCATAGCGTGATAGCCTATAACCTTCCTCAAGAATTGAACTATTAAATGCAAACACCAATTTTTCAAATCCGATTGGTAGTTCCAGAGATTACGCCCTACATACAAACAAACAATTTTTTTCTCTTTATAATATTAGTACCTATAGATTTTATAAATCTACCTATTAAGTATATATTTATATAAATGTATTTCGTTTTTTTATTTAGACATGAATTTGGTAGTATTTCCTACATACTAAGCTGTTATCTATTCCAAGTCCGTATTTTTTGTCAATGTCAAGTTATCGATCGAGTCAACAGTGTATAATTATATAAACATATAGTGATAAAACAGGCGAACTGAATTCAGAACAATGTTAAATACCTACATAGAGTAAAAGTGATCCGTTATAATAAACGAGATTTGTGTGTCGAACTAGCGGGAAATTGATGTAGGTATATAACAGGTAAATTGATGGCTTAAATCCAATAACTATGCATTGTGTATATATCACTGTAAAAAGCGTGTTTATTATACCTAAACATACAGCCTCCTTATCCAAATAAGTAAAAAATTATCCAATTTAAAAAAATTAAAATTTTTAACATTAAGGAAAGTAGGTAGTACTCACTTGGCCGTTAACAAAATTGCATAAACTCAGAATAAGCACAAACACAGGGAAAACACAATACACGTCTACTCGTCAGATCAACTCTCAGAGCAACTAACCTTGTACCTCTTCTACCTACGAGTGTGGAACCAAAATGAATCAATTTAGTTCATGGAGGCCAAACAAAAGGCCAGTGTTATCTTAACTTTTAACCCTCTAGGTTCCAAGCTTCCTTACTTAGACTTATTTCCTACATAATTAATCTGGGTTAATTAAGGTTCTATACATAGATATAAGAAAATATTTCTATGGTTCTATAGGTACTTACCCTGAGACCTACCCGTACCTACCCATCGATTTATACAACATTATTTTTTGTATAAATTATGCGAAACCTGAATATAGTTTGTTCAGAATAAGGAACTGAATCGATATCAATAATTTTTACACCATGTTATATTTTGTCCCAAAAATATTTAAGTGTGATGGAAAATGTTATCATCATTTAATTACTTACAATAGAATCACCGTACGGTTAGGTACCTACTGTCAAATTATTATCAATGAGCGCAAGACGACCCGGGGGCGCCGTTAGCATGTTTTTGTACGGACAACCCGGTAAGATAACAACCTTATAACTTAGTAATTTTTCAAAATACAGTTTTGAAATTTTGTAGGTACATAGATTCTTTATATAAAAATACTAGACTTGTGTTTCGGGTTTCGCATAAACCAAAATTGTATATCTGGCTGTACCTAAAAGATCGCACACAGTGAAGGATTCCGTAATTGGGATGATTATTTAGGTACGCATGCACAGATATTGATCTTATCGACCGCAAAAATAAATTTGTATTCCATAGTAGGTACCTATTTTTCAAAAAAACTGGAAAAAAAGTTATTTTTGCGGTTGTAGCAGTCACAAACAAGAATTACCACTTTAAGGCAAAAGCGGCAGGGTAGCCCGCAAAATTCAAATTTTCTTAAGTTTTTGCAATTTGCAGGTCAGCAGGTTGTATCTCCTCATTAAGCGTCTATACTACCTCAGCGCCACCTCACTCTTTATCTCGCTCGCGCACTATTCCCGCGGTCACGCGAGCAAGCGAGACAGAGTGGCAGGGAGAAGACTACAAGGCACCGATAATTTATACGGTGAAAATAACGGAAATTAAAAATAAAAAAAAACATAAGACCTGCTTATAGTTAGTTCAGCAAAGTTTCATTACTTATTTTGAAGTATTCTTTGAATACCAGCGGTTTATTGTACGGTTTGGAGGTAACTTTGGATTTTTTTTCGAACAAGAAAATTTTATGGAATCGTGTTTTCGTCAGACATAGTACTTAACATTAATCCTCAACTTTACCATATATTTATTTCAAATTTAATGCTGTAGTGTTTTCGACATAACGGAGGATCATGCTAAGCCATTTGAGGTAGTATTATAGGCTCCTATGAAGCCGGAGCGCCCAGGGGACTCCGTCCGCTTACCGTTTCATTGTGCTGCTCGACGAGGTGTGCAAGCTCTTTGAAAGAATAAATTGCAGCAGACCGCCTCGTCGGGCGGCTGGTACGGGTGGGGCTGGATTTGGCGGAGAGCCGTTTGGTTTCCGCAAGGGGCGCTCTACGGTGGATGTTATCATGCACGTTCAAGCCCTCAGGACGCACAGATTCATATGGATATATTTGAACTCTATGTACCATTACAATGATAATTATGTTCAAGTACCGTTTCCATATTCCCAGTAGTTCTAAGAGTTATTCCCGTTTAAGGTTGGTATGTTTTTTTTTAGTTTAGTTATTATTTATTTATCCTGTCCACTATACGGTTAATTTTCAGCCAAACGTACGAAGGGCTGAAAATAAAGCTCCATAGACTTAGCGTCGCTCAAAAATCAAGTATCGAATTTTGAAAAAAGAATCATGCCAGCGTATTTATTTTATGTAGTGGAACTTTTTTTGTTGAAGCTATTATTTAACAAGTTATCTGTGTTTTAATATTTTTTGTATGGAGCTGAACGGTTTTTAGGGTTCCGTACCCAAAGGGTAACCCGGGAACCCAATTACTAAGGCTCCGCCGTCTGTCTGTCTGTCCGTCTGTCACTAGGCTGTATCTCATGAACCGTGATAGCTAGACAGTTGAAATTTTCACAGATGATGTATTTCTGTTGCCGCTATAACAACAAATACAAAAAATTAAAATAAAACCAATATTTAAGGGGGGCTCCCATACAACAAACGTTATTTTTTTGCCATTTTTATAGATAATGGTACGGAACCCTTCATGCGCGAGTCCGACTCGAACTTGGCCGGTTTTTTTTTATTATATACCGTATATTTTTATTTTTACAATTTTAAAGAAAGCTTACAGATTAATACATGTAAATGGTAACTAAATAGTAACAACTGGCAATTGCTAATTACAAGCTTCCACATTTATATTGCAATGTTGCAAAAAAAGAAGATCAAAGAAAATAGGCAGGTAAGTGCCAAGGAGCCGCGAACATTCACGCATTAAAATATTTATTAGGTACTCAATTGTCTTCCTGACTAACTTTCCGTATTATAGAATGCATCATATAAGTTATATTATCACTAAAGCCTGAATCTCGGAAACCCTGGGAACATTGACATTTTTAACGACAAAATATGTTTATTATTTTAAAATATACATATTTATGTTGACAAGTTTCGTGATCTTAATATTTAGTCCCACCACGTAGACCTTTTCCGACAAGTAATCTTTGCGTTTAGTCCACTCTCAGCCCCTCGACCCCTAAAAAAATAATTGTTTATTTGTTTCCTCATTTTATAGTTACTAACTGCCCCCATCCACCTACCTATCTACCTACACCTAACCAATGCAACTTACTCTAATCAACTTACAAATGCAATGTAAGTATTTAAAGTTAATGTACCTACCTACAACTTTGAATTGACCAAATTGCGCGTAGCAAAACAAATGATTTGAAATGACACATCTTTTCCGAGAAATAAATGCTACAAACAAGTTACAACTTGTTTGTGGCATCTATTTCTCGGATTAAAATGAGGATATTATACACAATTTAATTTTAACACCTGATCCTCGTATAGTATATCGGCAATAGACCTAAACTTCGTAGGAAACACAAAGTTTTATCAACAGCTGCACAAAGCTTATTCATAATTAATGATAATTTGGATGATGAGGCCGATACCGAGAAAGAGAACTTGGCTTTTGTAGATATTAATCTTTTTTTTTTGGGTTGGAATTTATCAAATAACTTCTCCCGCTCTGGGCGGACCGGGAAGACGTGTCAGACTTATACAGACTAAAACCCACCCGTGTTCCTTCAGATGCCTGTGTGCCAGGGCTACGATATCCCTTTCGGACAGACTCGTAACCCTGGCAGGGACTAACCGGTACACGTAACATCTTCTACACTTCATAATTCTTTTTGTTACTTCACTTATCACCTTCATACTAACTTTATTTCATAAAATATCTACTTATATTTTTTGTATTTTTGTAATTCCATGTGGATTAGGACTACTGGGGACACCACTAAAAAAAAGATGCGCCTAGTTCTTCACCTCGTTAGGTGGTGAGGAAGAAAGGACATTTAGTAATAGTAACTTTTAAATGACGTGCTTGTTTAAAATATTTTTTAATTATTTTCAAAGTTGAAACTGCCAAAGTTCCGAAGGTTTCCGAGGTTCAGGCTTTAGTGGTAATATAGCTAATATGCTACTTTTAAGATGCATTTCATGATACGGAAAGCGGTACGGCATTTCATACAAACTTTAAAACCCTTATTTTTCGAAATAACTAAACCGATTTAATGACATACTACCGGAGATTGAAGTGGCTGAGCCTAGAAATCGCAAAGTTTACTTTCGTGATGTGGATCCATTTCATGATTCAATCTGCCTAGCCTTTTCCCAACTATGTTGGGGTCGGCTTCCAGTCTGATGATGGATGCAGCTGAATACCAGTATTTTACATGGAGTGACTGCCTATCTGACCTCCACAATCCAGTGACACCTCTTGGTATAAGACTGCTTGTCAGACTTTCGGGCTACCCGTAACGACTGTCAAAGATCTACGAATGACAGCCGGGACCAACGGCATAACGTGCTTTCCGAGGCACGGAGGAGTCTCGGTATGTAAATATGGTCACCCATCCACGGACCAACCCTGGCAAGCGTAGCTTAACCTGATGTATCGATCCGTGTGGCTGTAATTATTTAGCCACGATCTCCATTTCATGATTATTCAGAAGATTGTTTTAAATAGAGATCATTGAATGTGCAAGTAGTGGATGGCCCTAATTCATCCATAGTGTGCGTTGGGCAGGCAGTACTCATAATAGCCGAATCTTTAGGAATTCACGATTAATGAGGTTATGCAATAACCAAATTTATGGAGGGAATTACTAAACTTGCCGATGGAGGATATCCACCAGGTAATTTATATAATTATATCAATAACAACATATTAGATACTAATTGAATGTATTTAAAGTATTTTATAACTATTGTACTTAACATTTTTGCAAAAAAAAATAATTTTAGTTAATAAAATTTAGTTTTTAGGGTTCCGTACCCAAAGGGTAAAACGGGAACCCTATTACTAAGGCTCCGCCGCCGCCGCCGCCGTCTGTCTGTCTGTCTGTCTGTCCGTCTGTCACCAGGCTGTATCTCATGATCCGTGATAGCTAGACAGTTGAAATTTTCACAGATGATGTATTTCTGTTGCCGCTATAGCAGCAAATACTAAAAACTAGAATAACATAAATATTTAGGGGGCTCCCATACAACAAACGTGATTTTTTTGCTCGTTTTTGCTCGATATTGATAACGGTAACAGGTAGACACTTGAAATATTCACAGAATATTTAGTTATATATTCACTTTAAAAATCAATAATTAAATTAAAATAAAAAAAAAATGAAGGGGGGCTCCCATACAACAAACTTGATTTTTTTGCCGTTTTTATAGATAATGGTACGGAACCCTTCGTGCGCGAGTCCGACTCGCACTTGGTCGGTTTTTTCTTTAAATTAAGTACCTATTTCTAAAGAAAAGAAGTGATTGTTGTGAGAATGTCGATGACAAGCGTATTGTTTCACTTCTTTTCTTTAGAAATAATTAAATTTAAAAAAAATAAGTTAAAAAAAAGAAAATATCAGGATTAAATTTTTCAATAAAATCTAAGTACCTAATATTATAGATGTTAAATTAAAATAATCTACATCTCACGTATGCCTTCTAATGAAATAAAACGCAGTAGCTGAGTGTTACCAGAAGGAAACAACTATCAAGCGTTGATTCTTACATATGCATTTACTCAAGTAAGTAACGTAGGTACATTACTGGACTATAGAAGATTTTGTAGTGAACAATTCTATCCTCACTAAGTGAACAATTCTATCCTCACTAAGTGAACAATTCTATCCTCACTAAGCAATTACTTAGCAGCAAGTAATTACTTGTTTATAAATACGGGTGCATTATGTCTATGGGGCTTCATTTTCAGCCTACCGTGCGACGGGGGATGCTGTTGCCCGGGGTGGGGTCGTCTTGGCGGTGTCTTTTGACATCGCCAATGCCTTCAATACCCTGCCCTGGATTTGCATTAGGGAGGCACTCGAGTATCACCGGATGCCGACCTACCTCTGTCTCGTGGTCGAGGCCTATTTGATGGACAGGACAGGGCCGTCATCTACCCCGGTCACCAAGGAGAGTGGAACTGGCGAGAGATGTCGTGCGGTGTCCCATAGGGATCGGTCCGGGGGCCGCAGCTGTGGCAGCCTTACTTCCAGAAACACAAAATTCACACCTTAATTGGTATTTATATTTTGGAATTATGTAAGCTAGTCCGCAAATACCCAGAATCCTACAAAACACGGGACGACATACAAACAAAATATTCGTTACGTCATAAAAACAGATTAAATTTGCCTCCCGCCCGCCTTAAACTGCACTCTTCTAGTCCATACGCTATGTCAATAAAAATGTAATATAATAAATTACCAGAAAACATAAAACAAGAAAACAAAAACAATATATTAATAATAAATTAAAACAATTCATAATTAATAAAAGTTTTTACACAATAGACAAATATCTAACGGAGCAGTGGTTGTGGTTGCCTAGAGTAACGGCCGCGATTTACGAGTCGCGGCGAGGTCGTAGGTTTGAACCCAGACAGGCGCTTTACTTTGTGTAAATTATTTAATCACCACTGGTCTCAAAATGGTGAAGGAAAACATCGTGAGGAAACCGGCATGTCCTAGAACCAAAATTCGAAGACATGTGACATCTGCTAACCCGCACTGGGCCCACGTGGTGGATTACGGCCCGCTCCCTTTCACCGAGAGGAGGCCTGTGTCCCAGCAGTGGGAACATTATAGGCTGGTTATGCTAATGCTAACGGATAAATTCAATAATAAATAGATTTAACTGTTTACCAGATAAGTAAAACAATAAAAATAAATAAGATAAACTAACAAAATCTAATTCGAGAAAAAAAAATATAAACACTGAAATGTCATTGTCAAAGTGACAGTTCAGGAGTAGTCAACATTTCCCTAGTAATTCAAATTAAGTTTTATTTTTTATTTTATTTAGTGTTTTTGGAACGCTATGCAGCGCGTCAAAATTAAAAATATGATAGCCTAAGGTAAGTCCTAATATTATAGGTAAGGTAAACGAAATTAAAATAAAAGATTTATAATCATATGAACAAGTTGCTCATGTTTATTTGAAATTAGGATTTATATAGTATTATGATTTATTCACATTGTGATTCGGACTCTGATGAGCTTGATGAAGAGTCCGAATCAGTTACACTAATTATGAACTGATCCGTCACCCTGTCTATAATGCGATCGAGATCACACATTTTGTCCTCTTATTTTATTACGTGTCGCAATCACTCCACAGCAAAACACTCATTTAAATTACATTAGTAAAAAGCAAACACGCGAAGCCGAGGCGTTTCGCTAGTTGAAAACACTAAATGAAGCCCAAATGTTTAAGACTACTGCCTTATTGCCAGTAGCATAAAAATAATTTCCACGATTTTATTTCAAACAGTTATATCTTATTCTTGGATCGTAGTTTACGTCACTTTATAGTTGATATTGTATTTTAACTGTTTAAGATACGCCTACAATTTTAGCATTCTGCTATAGTACCTTTCGGCAAACTGCACAATTGAGGTTATTATTTAAAACTGGCAACACCTTTGTGTACATTTTTTATCTCGAATTCGATTTCTGGGTTTAAAATATAATTAGGTAACATAGTATTATTCATTTGAATATACATTTCTAATACACTAATTTCAATACAAAATATTTAATTGAATCATTAAAAGCAATAATAATATAAAATCTTGTGCAAAAATAAATAAATTGATCGACCGACACATAATTTATTTAGATAAATAAATGAGTGATAAATAAATTATGATAATTAATACTATTGTAAAATACCCTGATAATAATATATTTGTAATGATTAATACTATTGTAAAAAACCTGATAGATAGGAAATAATTTAATATTTAGTAACAAGGAAAATCATAGTAAGTATGTTCCTTCGCTCTGATCCTCTCTCCTACTTAATTGTTGAGACCAGCCTTCTCAACACCGCCGCGCGCTGGCGACAGAGAACGAGGGGTGCGGGGGCAGCGGCGAGCAAGACAGCCGCACGGCTGGACGCGGGCCCCCGCGCCACACAACACAAGTCAGCTGTTGCACGCCTTCACGCAAGGCTGCGCTTACGCGTGTATATAGGTAGTAGGTAGGCTTGTTTCCATTCTAATCGACACAGTTGTAATTTCATATTTCCTTTTGTTTTTCATTAAACATGTTATACAGTCCACTCCTTTCATTTGGCTCCACTGAGACCTATCATCGCGATCATTAATTAAAATGTTGCTGTGCCCGACAGGGTCCATAATTGTTCCTAATAAGTATTATTTACCACCTGTATGTGGACATTATGGATTGCAATAAAGATATTTGATTTGCATCTGTAGCACATTGGCTACGACTGGGTGCTGTGCGCCGACCGGGACTAGCGGCGTCAGCGTAGTCTGCTACGCTGACGTACAAACTGGCGGCACGTGGGGTTGCAATACTCGTCGATAGGATCCGGCAATTGTGACTCGTGGTGGCTTGCGAACAGCCCGGTGGTTGAACGCGTCCCAAAAGGTCATGGCCATCAAGCTGGTACGGGATTACCGCACGGTCTCCCGTGAGGCGGCGAGCCTCCTTGCCGGACTGCTGCCATGGGATCTGGACGCAAAAGTCCTCGCGCACATTCGGGAGTGGCGCGATGAGGCGAAACGCCGCGGTGAAACTCCGCTGCCGCGAGAAATCACGGCACAGCGGACAGATCTCCGGCCGGATCTCATGGCGACATAGAGTGCGATTCTCGCAACCCAGCGCTGAGCTGATCTCTCGCGTCCGGCCCTGGTTCGGAGTGACAGTGCATGGGAGGCCGTTACCTCCTTCTGCTAAGCAGTAATGCTCGCGAAGTAGGAGGCGGAACGCGTGAGGGAAAGGCAAGGTTCGCGTCTTTCTATATATAGCCTAGTCACTGCGGGAGACGCCCCGGACGTCGGGACTTCGGGAGTCGCAGGTTAATTCCCGGCCACCGTAGGCGCGGGCTTCCGGACGGGGAGCGATGGGCAGCTCGCCGTCCGATAAGGACTAGGCCAGGGCCGACGGCGCGTTGTTTACCACGCGCGCCTCAAAGAGATGTCAGCACCAACTGACAGGGTTCGATAGGGCCAATGCCTGCCAGGATTGCGAGTTTGTACGAAAGGGATATCCCTGGATGGCCCTGGCACACAGGAATCAGACGGAACAACAAGATATACAGACCAAGTTGTCTGTATATTTTGGCATAATTACAAACGTAGAATACAGGGAAGTTTTATAAAGACTAGATGCGGGAAATAAAGTGAATTGTGCTATATATGCGATTGTGACCATCCAGTCGATGCCCAAAAAGGCTCGACTGGCTGTTAACAACGGTGTGCTGGTACCCACGCTTATGTATGGAAGTGAATGTTGGGAATAGCAAAAGAAGCATGAAAGTAGAATCAAAGCTGTGGAAATGTTTTCCACAGCTGAAGAAGTGTGATGAACAATAGACTGAAAAATTATTTGATAAGGCAACGGTGCGGTGTAAGAGGATGTAGTGGCAAAATTTTAAAAGATTATGCTTGGATGGTTTGGACATGTTGAAAGGATGAATGAAAGGCGACTAACAAAAGCTATTTACAAGGCAGATGTTAGTGGAAACGCCCTAGAAGGATAGTGACCTAATTGGTGATGTTCCTCAGAAAGGTCAAGTGCGTAGTACTCTGAACAAGCTTGCGTCTATGACCATGTATGAACATAAAAGAAGCAAAAAGAGTACCTACTTAAGTAGGTAGGTAAGTAGCGTAGCTAGGTGGCGATCTATAGTTTCTGCCTACCACCATGGGAAGAAAGCGTGAGTTTATGTATGTCAATCAACTCAGCCTATCGCAGTCCACTGCTGGACATAGGCCTCTCCATTCATTTCTTTCATTCTATCATTCCACCCCCGAAGGGTTAAAAAGGGGGATGAAGTTGTGTATGGAAAGTCCTTCATTTTAGAAAGTAAAAATAACTTTATTTATTATCTAGCGCAACGGTGTTGTTAGAATTTCGACCCTTAATACTATAAACAATCTCATGCAGTCGGAGGCATCTTCTTAACAATAACGACCTATTGCCTCCGACTGCATGAGATTGTTTAAAGTAGGTAGGTATTCATTAGTAAGAATACCTACTTTAAACAATCTCATGCAGTCGGAGGCAATAGGTCGTTATTGTTAAGAAGATGCCTCCGACTGCATGAGATTGTTTATCTATACCTAGTATTAATTTATTATATGAATCTTCTTTCCATCTTTTTCTAAGATCACTTTTTACGTAGTCGGGTTTTTGATTTCATAATTATAAAACTTCAATATTTGAGAGAATCGGGTCCTGCAACATATTAGTTACAGGCGCAAATCCTGTTTTGTTCGACAAAAACCTGATACGAAGCTGCAATAAATTCGCGGGGTTACCTTAGCCCATCCATTTACACGGGGTAAGATTGTTTTCAACCATTGTATTTTAGAAGAAGTTGTTTTGAAGCAACCTCAAGTTCAACTCATATTAACATTTAAGGCCGCGTCCTAACCAAAAGCGATCGTCGCGTTTCTATTGCCACTTTTTGTTCGGCGAACCTTAACACGTGGTTGCACTGACAGAAGGTGCCTTTCAATTTTCCGAACAGTGACATAAGAATTAGGCTAAGTTCAGATGAACGCGCGACGACGCGCGGTTTAAGATTGTAACAAATCAATGTTATTCTGTAAATGACCGCGCGTGCCCGCGCGCAAGATGTTTACCCGCGCGGTTTAAGATCTACACTCCTGTATCGACCTGTTCAGTTGACCCGCGCGGTTTGAGGCGGACTGGCGGACGGACGCGAGGAGCGACGAATAAAATGGAGGACGGTTTATCAATGGATTTACTAATACTCAATGTTACTATCAGTTTTTCTTTTGGTGATATGCAATATCTTACAGCACCATCTGTAGGTTGCAAATCCTTTTCAACACAATCATACAAAAAGTCAAAGGATTTTCAAGCGCTTTAGTGTGGGATATAAAGTCAAAAAAGAAAGTCATTGACTTAAAATAGGGTGCACCCAGTGCGTATTTCCCTTTCCGTGTTCAACTGGCGACACCGGTCTCGCGAAATCTACACGCTTTTGTTTTACTACGGAATCCTACGATCCCGTGTTCAATTCGCGTCAACTGAGCACGCTTTTGTGATCAAGCAGATTTATTTAGTCATAAAGTGTACAGAAAAGTATTAAATCATTTGGGTTAGGTTAGGTTAGAACAGTGACCATTAACGCGCGAAGGCGAGCGAGCGAAGCGAGCGTGCCGCGGCAGCGGCCGCCGAGCGCCAGGTCCCCTCTATTGTTGGTAAAACGTTGTTTGATCACAAAAGCGTGCTCAGTTGACGCGAATTGAACACGGGATCGTAGGATTCCGTAGTAAAACAAAAGCGTGTAGATTTCGCGAGACCGGTGTCGCCAGTTGAACACGGAAAGGGAAATACGCGCACCCAGTATAGTCTTTGCTTTCGACGGCGACGTCGCAGTTTACGGTATAAAACCCACAAGCAAATTGCCTCCTCTACGTCCATTCTCACTGAATGTTCACGCTAGACTGTCGCGCGCAAGCCGCCGCCATCTGAACAGGTGACTCGCGCGGCAGCGCGCGTTCATCTGAACTTAGCCTAAGAACGCGCTGATCGCGTATTCGCGCTTGGTTGTGACGCGGGGTAAACTTATGCCTCATTTCTGCTTTGGTGACCAGCCATTACCACTCCCGACTAATTATTTAAATTAAATGTAGGTAGCTCAATTATTAAAATTATGTTGGGAGAGATTAAATGAAACGCTATAATATCAATCTTTTATAAATATTGGTAAATATAGGTCAAATGTGGTACAATTAAAATCAGAGGAAATATTTCTATCAATTTCATATCAAAATGGAAACATCCATGCATTATTTTCTACACTTTATCATTATAATAACTGTAAGTAATAATAGAGGTACCATAATTTATCTGTATAGGAACATAAGCTTATTAGTGAGAGGGTGAGATGTTCAAATACTAGCTAAAAAATAATTTAAACTTTTAATATCTTATAGCCTCTTCAAATTTATTCGATCAATAAACTAATTATTAATCTATAGAGGCCTTGATCAACGTAATAGATAAAGTTACAGTAATAATTGATTTTAAAAAAATATTCACCCTATCACTAAATTCTAGACTCTTCTAAAATCCAGAAGCTCAATAAAACAAACGTCTAAGGATAAATGCAATTTAAACTGTGGGAATTATGAGTACGAATTTTATTCCAGACTTAATTATTATAAACAATATTTAAGTAGGTATTATAATTATGTTTTACCAAGTGAATTAATTGAAGAACATTATTATAAGGTTATACTTAGAGATGAATTATTATAAACATATAATATGTGAGCTAAAGTAGTCAGTTAGACTTACTTCTAATACAATTGCACAAATCCAATTGTTTTAGTCTGCAAATTGTTCAAAATAACGCCCACTTATATCCATTACAATAAAATGCGATAGAGTGTAGAAAATGGAAATATTCACATTGAATGTGCTGAAAACCAATAAAACATGGCACATTCATTAATCCTATCTATGAGAATACGAAAAAATAGTAACATTGCTAATGCAAAATGGTGAACCATCATTTAGGTGCAGCGCAGACGACAGACTTTTTGTGCGAAGGAGTCTGATGCACACACCTATCTGAATACATTTTATTAGCTCACAAGCTTTCATTAATCACTCCTTCGCACAAAAAGTCTGTCGTCTGCGCTGCACCATATCAACATCATTTCGTACAAACAAAGTTGGTACAATTAATAGACAACATAGTGTCGTATTAAAATTAAGATTAAAAACTGAATGACAGTGACACTTCAAATGAGATTACTCGTATTTAAATAAAGCAGACCATTGTATGTTGTGCATTTCAAGCAAATGACTGTCAGGATGACTGTATAATGTCGTCAGTCTTTAAAGTTTTTACAAAAATTGCATGCATTGTAATAATAAAAAAATGTGGTAAAAATTTCAAGTATTTATGTTTTATTGGTTTTAGCGAAATATACAAAGAAAAGTGGTCGATTAAATGTACAGACGATCATCATTTACAAACTAATTAATAAGAAATAACCATTTTAATACTTTAAGACATAAATAATAACACATTTTAAACAATTTAACTTGCTTCTTTGACTTAAAATCTCTTATTACTATTTTTGACTACACTAATAGTATAACCAAGTCCGTTATGTTACATTGTTAATTATCCTATACTGACATAATGTAAAGGCGGTAGGCAGACAACTCCTTATAACTACGGACTCAGAAACAGAGTGCGAAGTAAGCGTCGGGAACGAATGTATATATAAAACTAGGGCTACTCTGAACACGAAATAAATTATTTTAAAATTGATGCAATAAAATGTATTGTTGGTCAAGTCAAATTATTGTTTGGTAATAAATATTTAGGATGGCAATCAATTTTGAAACATCTGTAATTTCATGTTTAGAGCCCTATGTTCTGTATGATAAACAAAGTCCTATTAAAATACATACACAGAAAACACTTGAATCACACCACAACACTAAGTAACCTGACAGAGTTAGAGAGATCTCTTGTGTATAAATATATTTTTATTTTCGTAATGGAAAACTTATTTACACATAAATTTTTCTAGTCATAAGTACCATAATGTATGATTGACATTATTATTGCTAAATGTTAACAGTGTAGGGATCTCTGTAAGGCTGTCAGGTCCACAACACAATTTTGGACTACAATATCACAACGTACATACATATAAATAGCTACATAAACGTGACACACACACACACGTTATTCTATCAATATGGTGACTTGAACTAGCGTAACTTAATAATGAATAAATGATCAGTCTTAAAATTCATATGGTTCCGTGGACAAAACCATAGCATTATGACGTCAAGCGTTGTACTTGTTGATCCACTCTGTTGCTGAGTCAAACTTAAAAGACATTCAAAACTTATATGAAAAATATTAACAAAAGAGCACGGCGTTTTACATTTTTAACAAAAAATGACAGCACGTTAAAGCGAACATTAATTAATCACTGTATAGAATTATATTACCTAAGTCACAGATAAATGTAAGAACTGTGAACCTTAACTTTTATAAATGGAACATGATTGTTCACTATAATTTTATCCCAAAGGTAGATTAAATCGTCACCTATTTGGTAGAATAATCTAGTAATTGTAATTCCAATATCAATTACTTGATTAAACAAATATTTTATTTTCAATCTTGTGTTAAAAAATCTGAGCTATTTAGATTATGTGCTTTTAGGTAATATTTATTATCTCACTTGTGACATGATATACATTATACTACTTTAATAAAACGTCGTATTAAATCAACTGGTTTATAGAACGGGATGTGTTCAGTAACACCTTGTCACTTGTTGTCAACTACACTATCTATTACATAAATCCTAACTGGTTAAGTCCTAAAAGTAGAGTTTCAATTAAAGAATGCTTATATGAAGCAATACATAATTACACTAATCAGTTAAATTGAATACAATACATCATTTTACTCATGTTCCAATCAACGATTTCTCATGCAGAATAACTCTTTAATTAGAATTCAACAACATGGAATGCTCTAAAATTTCTGTATCTATAATTTAGGGATGGCAGCATAAAGCGCCTATAATTTACTAATGTCACATACAAAATATGCATTACACTGGGCATTCTAACATGAACAAAAAAAAGCAGCAACACTGGATAAATATTAGTCAATACATTATAATTATTATAGATTCTATATCAATGTTTTAATTAAATATCATAGTGATTTGTCACCATTATTTTGCATTCTGAGTATCTTGCCTCAAGAAATTATTTGTTTATTTAAATGGCACACCAACAATTAGTTGGGGTGAGGGTCAAATTTAGTGACTATCCGTAACATCATTTTTTAACTATGCACCTACTACATTTATATCATGTGACTTTACATACATCAATTAAAATAGAAAGGATTTTTTAAATTAAATTTATTAACTGCAAGACTTGTTAAAACCGCATGCTTGCATACCCTGCATTCTGCCAAAAGCCAGACAAGCTAATAGTGACAAATTAAATTCTTGCTGTGATAATAAATGTAAAATGCTAGACTAGCAGAATGCAGGGTTAATTTTCTACACAAGCCAAATACTTTCCACTAAAGAGGTATCCAGTGTCCATGATGCAACTTTAAGCCTCCATGAATCTTTTTCAATTTATTATGGCAATAACTGGAAAATTGATTTGAATTTAACTAAATTTATATTTAATCAAACACACGTTGACTCATTTTTCCAAAAACTTGTCTAAAGAAATAAAATAACATTGGCACGCGGCATGGTGTACTATTATCCTTCATCATCTAATCTTACATAAGTCAGTCAATCCTCTTTCCATCAACACATGCTGCAAAAAGCCAAATTAAAATAAAATTTAAACATTAATATAATTACATTTGAGACTAAACTAAGCACAGCGCCGATCGGCATACGCGACAACGCATCCAGCTAATTCTATACCACTTATCGATTCGACTTCAATGCGTAATAAAAAAATAAACAAAGACGCAGACTTATCGATTCGTCACTTTGGAAAAGATAATTAAAAAACTAAACATTTAAAACTATATTCGAGGAGGGTCAGGAGTGCTCGCTAAGCGGAAGCAAATTTACGAGCTTAAAGTCATAGATAAACACGTTTAACGCGATCACGAATGCTTCACAACGATCACACCCGGTCTCGGCGGCGGTGGAAGTTCCGCTTTCTTAGTGAGTGCCAGAGGCGCATCCCCTGCCTCCTCGCGGAACAAATGATCCCCCTCAAGATGACGAATGGCCTCCACAATAGTTTCCAGGTTCTGTCGACTAGTGCTTGCGAGATACAAACGCGATGGCGCGTCATGAGCTGCGTCAGGAAGAACCTCAACTTCAACGCGAGGCTCGGCTTTGATGGCAGCTTCTAGTAGTGGAGCAGCAACAACTGCAGGTTCCACAGTTGGGGCGGCCTCTACTTCTTCACTTTCAAGCTTACATTCAGCCGCAACGTCTGTCTGTTCGAAATGAATAACAGGACGACCTATTTCATGGGCATTGTTAGGATAAATCTGAGCTTCAACAGAATTAAGGCGCTCTTCCAAGTGCCGCCGCAGTCTCCGTTCACGTTCCAGTTGAACACGTAATTCACTGCTTTCTGATTCTTTTTTCTGTGAAACACTTGTCACAGAAATCACAGCCACTGGCTCAGGTGATCTAGAGTTGGTTATGGTATCCTCAGTAGAGTCAGGAATTATGGCTGGGATATGAGTAAGAATTTCACTTTTTCTTTTCTTCAGGGGTATTTCCCCACCTTCATGTTGGTTGAGTAATCTCTTTAGCTGACAGTTCTGAGATAGAAGTCTTGTTTTTTCTTGTTCCAAGTTGTAAATATATTCAGCTGTCTGCTGTAGTATTGCAGCCTGTAAAATATTTATATGAATATGATAATTGCTTTTATAAAATTAAAATATACTTTCTCACATAAGTCAAGGATATTGTGAACTTAATAGTAAGAAGCATCCACAACAAAGTAATTTTTTGTAGAGCAACATTTTGCAACACAATAACATAAAGTAACTTTCTATAACTTTTAGTAAGTTTACTAAATAACTTTTCGCCAAGTTCTGTTATTGCCCACAAATACTTCTAACACATACTGCAAAGTTGCTACACAAAAAGTATCTTTGGTGTGGATGCACCAGTACTAAGTAACTGCTGTAAGGATTGTGTCCATTTACTGAAAGCCTAGCCTGTGCAAAACTATTTGTTGACAAATCTCATGTCAACTCTTAATTGTTGTTGTTATTTTGTACAACAACTAGCACAACATAAAGATGTGTGTTTTCCTATACCTGTATGTAGAAACAGGGTCTTCTGTTATGAAGATTGATAACAGAAGAGTTACCCTGTTTTTTTATCTAATTTAATAGCTGTTCTTAGTATAATTATATTAAGAACAGCTATAAAATTAAAAAATTAAATCCACTAGTTGTCATGGTACTTTCATGGTTTGTGAAACATACACAAACAACATTACCAAGTGCTTTATAAATTGAATCAGGGATTGCTATATACACAGCCTATAGTTATTATAATTCACCACCACTATGAAAAATACAAGTATTCATGATAAAACAATTATTTAAATTTTACATACTTTGCTAAGCTTTTCTCCCTCATGACGAGGTAGCAAGGTCCGCAATGCCTGAAAGCCAGCATTGATGCTCTGCATTCGTCTACGTTCATTGCTATTAGCAATTTCTCTTCGAATCCGTTTTTCTGCTTCCATTGTTTTTCTTCCAGAACCTGGATGCTTGTCACTGTGGAAATATGAGAAATTAAGTATGTCAATATACTTAATGCCAAATGTTCAAGTTTTATACCTATAGTATTTATACAGTTAGATCTGTCTTTATATTCGGCCTCTGTGCTGAGATCATAACCTATCTTGTTGATGTCTTGTACTGGCTAAACAGTAATATAAACACACCAAATATTGTCTAATTATTTAAACCTGCTCCAGACATGTTTCAAGTACTTATAAAAAAATACTAAGCTATAAAACTCATCAACTCCTGTAAATGAGTCTAATTTACTATACATATTTTGTATGAAATATCTAATTATTATTCTCATTTATCATATTGCTAGGGTGTTATAATAATTTTCCAAAATAATATTTACAATGACTATGTATAAAATAAAATATGAATGACTGTATTTACGCTAGGGTACACAAAAAGTATATGTTTGGTAGTACATTATAATTTGCGTGTAGACTATGTAGAGGCGCCTACTACGCCTATTCGATTTTACCAAACATGGCGGCCCAACAGCTGACTACAGGCCGGCACGGGGCGTGAGCGTCATCATATGGCCCGCGAATTCACAAATTTACAATGAAATCCGAAGATGATAAATATTTTGCATCAAAATTGATGCAAAGATAATTATTAAGCATGAATGAGAGCGAACGAATAAAAATTCGGCGACCACGCCGGTTATCCATACCTGGCTGAAGCGTGATCAGACGCCTCTTCTTCGTACAAGTTATAATCTTCCACTTCTAGCAAACAAACGTCATTACCGTGTAATGACATTACTTATGGACACTTATTACTTAATACTCATCTAAATTTCGAGGGATACGCACACGAAAATCTTAATAATGATAAATTCACAGGCCACAATGGCGGGAAATGACAATGAGCTCAGTCAGGTGACGCTACACAAAATACAGAACACACCAGTTTAGTAACCACAGAAATCACTCTCTAAAACGTTTTTATGGAACAAAGCAAAGTCGAGATAAACAATTTGAGTAAATTTTAAGCAAATAACTTTTAAAAACAGTAATTAGATAGAGGGAGTCAAGGGCAACGCGACATCAATGCTTAGTACACCATAGACTAAATTTTAGCTCGGTTCTACTTCTATTCTACTTTAGAAACGAAAAAGCATAGAGAAATGTTAAGTCTGAATAAAGGGCTTAGGTCCCTATTTGAATATTCAAATTCCTCAATTAGAATGCTATAATGTTATCATACAATAGAGTGTATCCTAATTAAACATTCAATATACCATGAAGGAAGTTTAAAGGCCATAAAATTGTAAAAATCCAAAAAAACCTTTCAATTAGGTCTGCTTTCCTTCCACGTAAAGAGGAGGCTCCTGTTCTCTTTAACTTACAATTTTCCAAGTGGATGTGCACATGTTCTAAATCGGAAAATTGTCAAGAAATCAACGCAAATAAGAAACCCGAACTATGTAACTGTTTATCTCATTTAATGACAAGGGTTCGTACAGTAGTGGCGCCATTTTAGATCAGCTTTCACTTGGCGGCCCCCAGATGGTATGATGATATCTTTATTCTTTGAAATTGACTGCTAGCTATCACATTCATTTTTTACAAACTTTTAAAAAAAGAGGAGGATAAAATGTTCGCCTTTAAAATTAAATGCTCTAAGCTGTTGTATGCGGCTGTATGTTTCATTTTTTTTTTTTTTGTAAAAAGTTTTTGTTTGCGAGATAAAGCGATAAATCGGATCTACCGCAATTATCTTGTTTTTAGGGGTCCTTAGTCAACAAGGAACCCTTATAGTCTCGGCATGTCCGTCCGTCTGTCTGTCCGCAGCTTTGATCAGACACTCTTACTACTAAAAATATAGTTGTACATCATCACGCCGACATAGTAGTAAAATATACAATGGTAATATAATTTTTTTAGGGTACCTGCCCTTTTCAGAAAAGTAAAGTGTAATCAACAGTGTTTTTTTTTTTATCTTTTCATGGCAAGGTCGTTAAAAAATAATGCGGGTGAGTTCAAACTATTTTTCGATTCAAGAATCATTTTACAAATTGTTGTTAGAGTTAACAACCTGCAAAAAACGTACGAAAATTTGAATTTCACGGGCTGCCTTAGTGTATCCCCATATGGTGAAAGCGCCAGGGTAGCCCGCAAGATTCAAATTCTCTTACCAGTTTTGCCATTTGCGGGTCAGTATCAGGGTTGTATGGTGATCAAAATCTAATTCGCGCCCATAACAAATATGTGTTTATAGAATTATAGCAATTAAAAATCATCAATACAACTCGCGTTTTCTAAATGTCAACTTCCACACAGGTTTTGACGTCGCTAACGAAAAATTTGCTGTCAAAATTTGTGTGTAGACGTAAAGGGTCCCCGAAACGACCAATTGCATTATTGTAATTGTAGTAATATTGTTAATCACTTCAATAGCATTTGGTAGACTATCAATTTGCGCATCAATCACGTAAAAATGGACAATTGTAATTTATCGTTTCAGGGACCCTTTTGATTTTGAAATCGCCAGCGAGTCACCCGCGCCAGCCACTAAAACCAAGCCACACTACAAGCCATTCCGATGATATAAAACGACTTTCTTCATTTTGTTTTTGGGATCGTCAACAACTCGTGACCTTTCAGCAAAGAAGAGCTAGGACTGTATTTTAGTAATGTATTGTAGCAACATCATACCGAACCTTCCTCAATAATGTCGATAAATATTTATACTACATGTGTTCGGCAACGAGTTTAGTAGTACGCCGCACGTCAGTGGTAACAAAACCAGTCAATCAATTGTCCTAGTGTCAACCTATTGATTGACACTACGAACTCGGACTCGGCCGAAGCCAGTTCAAAGGTAAGGTCAAAGTGTTAGAAGTCAGTATCACCGACCACCCACGCCGCGACGGGTACGGTACGGTCAACTGCATGGAACTCGATCTACTTTGACTTTGCACTTGAGTTCGCTCCCTATTCACTAGTGTTCACTAGAATTAGCTAATAAAACAGTATGGCAACTTTTATTTGTACCTACATCTCTAAACGCGCCCGAATAGAATATCACTCCATAAAAATATTGATTCCTTAAGTTGGTACATGGGTTATACTCCATTTTGATGAGGTTGGTTGCAGTGAAGCGTCTTGAATGCGGCAACCAATCGCTGGCAAGTTTAAATTTTGAATTATTATTTTCGAAGTGGGGATTTTGTCCTGCCGCCATATTGTGTTGAGCTGTGAGTGCTGGAAGTGAATATTTTACGTATTTCAGTGTCAATTCTTTTGTTAATATATTTCGGATTGAAAAGCCTTAAGGTAATCCTTTATTTAATATTAGTTTTTGTCATAATATTCGTATTTGTATCTACAAATACGAATATTAAATACATTAAGACTCAAGCCGGTTGCTCTAGAATTGCAGCATCGGTAAGCAATATTGGTGCAAGTACTGATCGAGGTACTTTCGAAATAAATCTTTCTAAAGTTTCATGAATGCACTGTGCCAAGTTATAGAAAATGCAATTCTTTAGGACTATACGGTAGAAGGCTCGTTATCTATTCGTAAATTTCAGAATGGGGAATACACCTAAGGGTGGTATGGTGCCCGTAAAGTTGAATTGACATACCTACACCATAGCCTCAATTCATTAATATGGTACTCCAGATTTGTTGTGTATTTTCCTGCTATTGAGAATGATTCACTTGTAGGTACCTACACATAAAACGTTTTCCGGTAAATAGGCACGTTCTTTGTGATTAGCAACGGCACGATGATTCATCGTTGTGAGTAGAGTAGAAACTGTAAAAACAAGGGTGCCCTAAATGAATGAGGTAGTTACATCCAGAGCTTATGACTTTCTTTTGTTTACTTACTGATAATAATCTATCATTTTTCAAGATGTTTTATGATTTGTGCCTAAACTTAGCGGAGAATATACACGAGATGGCCTTTCAATTAAGTAGGTACATAATACGTTCCCTTTGTGTACCACGACTGCATTGAACTGTGCTGTTGTTAGTTTAGCTGTTATTATTAGAAGTAAAAAGAGCGATAATTTCCACCTCATGAATAATCCAATATGTACTTACAAAATCCGGTTAAATCAGTACTCAGAGTAACCTACCCACTAACATGTTTCCTTGATTGCTGAACATAATAATAATTATATTATTTTCAGCAATCGAGTTACAGAGCAGTAGTCATCTTGGCGGTCGACAACCCCTCCCAGGGTTTAAATCGTTTAGTGTTCGATCTCGGCCGTATTTCCGTCACTTTAAAACTGATGTAATCCTATCCTAAATATTATTGTGTAATTCGTCAGTGGATGGAAATTCAAAAACCTTGGATGGTAATGTTAACGTTGGCATAAATGGTTTTATAATGGGGGTGGGGTTAGGTTAAGGTATCCAGATTCATTCCATGTACATAATTGGAAAATGTACTACACAGCAGAAGGGATGGAGGGCGTAAGCAACGTGGGCTCTCGAATACGGCCTCGAGGTCAGAGGGGTTTGCGCCCCCTCGCAGCTTTTTTTACCTTAGGGTTATCAAAAGAAAATCTAACCTAACCAAGACGAGGTGCAAAAATTTTCTGCCTAGGTAGTCATAATTCTTAACATTTCATCTATATTTCAACCATGAACCAAGTAACTCCTACTCCTGAATGTATTTTAATGAGATCGGATGGTAAAATGCCTTACAGTACAGCTTACGTTCTCTCAGTTCTAAAAGTTTTCTGCTTATGTCGACTAATTTACTTACTCCTATTTCTGTATGAATGGTCAAAATAACATGTAACCTATAGGATACGAGGTGCTAGAATTTTCGGGCCTTCACTCGATCTTGCACCGTAGGTTTTCTTAACTCTAAAATTTTTCGCCAAAAGCCGTCCAAGTAAAACTCCTATTTCTTTGAATGGTCAAAAGAAAACCTCATCTATTCGGTTTTTTCAACACATTTCACTATAAAACTATGTTTACCAACAGCGCCTCCGTCACCGTCATTCGAGCACCAAACGAAAAGATCCTTGTAGCAGTGTATGATTATGGCGGTCATGTCATCATGATAATAATTTTACTGGAACAAAGCCAAAAACCGGTTAAGTGCGTGTCCGGACCACGCACAGAGGTTTCCGGTGTTTCGTAGTTGGGATATTAAGCATGAAAAACCAAGTTATTTCTGCGTTTCTAATCGAAAATAACCTATATATCAAAAAACTACTCACGCCGGTAGCACATCTCCGCCGCGAAACCATAGCAGCGAAACCGCGGTAGTTAAATTCAACTGGTTCGCATCATGTTCCGCTAGTCGCATCCGATTCGAGTAGCGAAACATGACGCGAGCCAGTTGAATTGAACTACTGTGGTTTCGCTGTGATGGTTTCGCGGCGGAGGTGTGCTACTGGCGTTAATAATCACTAACAAACGTCAATATCTTTTTAATATCCAAATATTTACCCCACACGCATAGGTCCTACATTGTTTTTTTTTATCTTTGTTATATGTATGGGGAGTGCCACCACAAATTGTTTCGTTAGCTCACTACGCCATAGTTTAGCGGTGCACAGAATGCGTCTTCTTTACAATTTTTATCGATATAGTAGGTATCAACTAAGTCTCCGATTGAAATGGTTGTGTAACATCCCTACAGAGGGATTGACGAAAGTGTAAGGGTTCTAGTTTTGCCATCTGGCTACGGAACCCGTAAAAGTAGGGACAGTCGACGCACATCTGTGGTAACACTGACCTTGAACAGGCCTTATAAGGCAGCTTAAACGAAATTAAAATAGAATAAGGGAAATTAGGATAGAATAAGGGTGGTCGAATTTAGCCCGCATGCTATCCAAAAATTCCTCATTGGTTTTGTTGCGCTGACCTAGACTTCAGAAAATTTTAGGGTTCCGTTGACAAATGGCAAAAACGGATCGTTATAAATTCGTCATGTCCGGATGTTACAAAGCCATTTTACTCGGAGACTATTTCCACTATAACGATTGAAAATTTGAAAAAGTAGGTAGGTATTCTATGCACCGCTAAACAAATGGTGTAGTGGAATTACGAAAAAACTTGCGGTCGATAAACTCGCATATTCATCCCAAGTACCAACTGCGTAACAGCGTGACCCTTCACTGTGCGTGGTCCGCACACGCACTTGGCTGGTTTTTAGGGTTCCGTACCCAAAGGGTAAAACGGGAACCCTATTACTAAAGCTCCGCCGCGCCGTCTGTCTGTCTGTCCGTCCGTCCGTCTGTCTGTCTGTCACCAGGCTGTATCTCATGAACCGTGATAGTTAGACGGTTGAAATTTTCACAGAATATTTAGTTATATATTCACTTTAAAAATAAATAATTAAATTAAAACAAATCTTTAAATTAAAAAAAAACATACAACAAACGTGATTTTTTTGCCATTTTTATAGATAATGGCACGGAACCCTTCGTGCGCGAGTCCGACTCGCACTTGGCTGGTTTTTTATATAGATAGCAGATAGATAACAGGAAGTGCCTAGTCCTAATTCAGCAAGGCGTATAATTATTACTATGTTGTAATCAATCCGTCTAAACAAATAAGTTAGCCACGTCTGTAATTAGCTTGTGTTATCTTTTAAACGCCTTTGTAGCAACGCTACCCCAACTACTGTTTCGTCTCTTGGGACAATGTTTATGTACATCATATTAGAATTGATTTGTAACTTAATTTATTCTGTCTGATATTTATATTATGACGGGTGCTGAGTTACTTGTGGTTTTTATCCACAACTGACCACTGCTATCGATTTTCTATTGGCCGTGCACGTGTTCTGTACGGGGGTATGCGGTACTTGGTTGTTTGCAGTACTTGCATGTAATTGTATTATAGGTATTAGTACTTCCTCCTCTTTATTAAGTTTTCATTGTTTTACAAGAGGGTTTAATTTTTCAGGTTTAACGCCTGTTTAAAAGCAGTAGCAGTAAGGTTGCCAGTATTGGACAACTGACAAATACTGGCAATCTAACTGCTAAATATATATGCATGTACTTAGAGACTTTAAACAGATTTACCGTGCGGGCATTTATGAAACCTGGTGATTAGTTGCTCCACTAAGTTAGTGCCGAGTGCCCAAGTTCCAATACCTACCTATTTCCAATCTAATATAATTCAAAATGACATAACAGCCAAAAATTTTTTTTTAAGACCGACCGTATATGGGCCAGTCTCGCACACTTAGGGTTCCGTATCACAAGCTCAACATCGAACAGGAACACTTGAAATCACCCTTGGATTTTGGATTTTTTATTATTTGCAATACATGATCGAGGCAAACTTAAGATCAGCTCAGTGACGGACTAATGTCCATTCCAATTAGAAAAATATAACAAGAAAATTCCTTTAATTTATGGTATTAAACGAAATCGTAACAGTTTCTGATAGCGAATGCAGCGAAACAGAAACAAAGATTAAAAACAGTTAAAGTTGAAATCACCAGTGTCATGAAATAACGAGTCACTCTTGTGCTTAGTTCTACGATGGTGTGAAGACAAGGTCTACTAAGACATTAATAATACAATACAGGTTGTGCGTTGTGCTATCGGTACGAATTTACGAAACTAAATTAACGAATTTTTATTTAAACATTCGTACCAACTCAGCCGTTAACCTTGATCGCCCGACCAGTCAAGGTCGCCCATAACTAGCTTTTACCCACTCAAATTGTAACCATCCCTACTTTAAAGTGCCTCCTATTGTATCACTGATGACAATAATACGCTTTGGTTGACTGGTTAAAGGCTAAAAAATCCCAATGTTGGAGAGGGGGAAGCATACGCTGGGTCAATAACCTAAACGCGTGAACCGATTTGAAATAACTCCCCATCATGACATGACAGACGCTCTTCGCGCACCGTTCGCTGTACGATCAAGGACAAAGGATATTACAGTATGTGTAATTGTTACTGGCCTGTCACTACATAAGCACAATAGCATACTGGGGCTGGGGCCCACTTAAGGTTATTTTGTCGATTGATGTACGTCTAATCTAATTCTGTCTGCTTTAAATGAATAAGCTAGCCACTATGGTCTACTCTAATGTTCAGACAAGAATATTCCTAACGTAATGTTGTAAGTATTAAGTTGGGGTTTTTCCCAGTGGTCCGATTGACGGTCAGACTAGTCTTTCCAACGGGAATTTTTTTCCCCGTTGGTCAGATCAGCTCGTAATTTTGTAAAGTACTGTTGAATACGAAGAGGTGTAAAATTATTAAATAGGTTTTATTTGTGTTAATAAGGAGTTTTTTGACACTGGTTGAAATTCTTTGCAAGTTGTTTCATGGTTAAACAAAATAAGCCTGCTTAAATTTTTTTTATAAAATAAATTTGGATTTAAACTTGGATTTGACTAAAATAACAAATAAACGGACAAAGGAAAATGTAATGAGAGATGAATTCATAATGTGTTCACAAATGATGTTAATTAATGGAGAATTGAATGTTGGTCATTTTTTAGAACGCCTAAGATAAAATTGTAAGATGCAAAACGGTTTTTACTTTCATTGTACTTTTTTCTGTTGTTTTCCCAGCTGTCAAATAAATCTGACCATCGAGAAAAAAAATTCCCGTTGGAAAGACTAGTCTGACCAGCAATCTAACCACTGGGAAAAACCCTCAAGTTGGTACCATTCCTTTGCTGTAAATATTTTTGTCTCGTAGAGAATGTTTGCTCAGAGATAAGCAGAGTCCTGCGCCTGCCTGCGTGACTAATGTCACTGCTATTTATATTTGTATTGAGTGTAACGAGTGGTATAATGAACGATAAAGGCGACGATGCGATAGGAATTCGGTCCACTGCTAATGATCAATGTGAACAATATCCATTCGCGGGTGGTTTCACTCACAGTTTCATTTTAAAAGCCGTGACAGTAGTGTGCTTCCTGACTTTTGTGAGCAAAGTGTGTAACGTAACTTTAAATAATAAAAAGAGGCAGTCGGGTAAAACATAATTAGCATTAAAAGTTGGTACAATATTTATTTTTTTAAGTAAATCTTACTCAAGCCAAAGGTTAAAAACTAATGATTTATTGTGTTAATAATTGTATATCTTACGCTTAATGGTAATGGGTTTCGATTAATCATCTGTAGTGTAGCGTTTATTTACAATTCTTTACTGAATCATAAATTTATTATTCATCATTCGGAAAATGACGCTTAGTTTAAACATTTTTTTGTATGAGTCATTTCAACTCTGCGCTACTAGGTACTAAATCGCTAGTTAATTAGTGATGCATGCATCTCGGTGCACTTTCGTTGGGCGCTATTTTGGGCGCCAGTTTAAATTTATTTTAAGCGTGCTCCCAGCACCGTGACCCACTGACGTGCTTTGTATTCCAATTTGGTTCCTCCTCGTACCTGAGTTATTTATTTTTATAGCTCGTGTAATAATTACAGGTCTACCTACCGTACAGAAACATTGTTTTGATAATATAATTACTGTCTTTTTAGATCATCTCACTAAATGTCCCATTTGGCCAGAGTTAAAGAAAAAAAGTTCTTAACACAACAGAAAAACATAATTCTAACATCAAATCGTTCTATCTTCAACGAACTACCAAATGTTGGCATAAGAGATAAGTCGATGAAGTGATTGCAGTTTATTGCTTGCGAGTGTATTCAATGTACAGTTTTGACTTCGTTAATATTTTGTTACCTATATGTATAGATTGAGCAGTAGTGGCCGTGGTAACGACCGCGATTTACGAGTTTTAGGTCGTAGGTTCAGGTGCTTTACTTTGTGTAAAATATTTCATCACCACTGCTCTCAAAACGGTGAAGGAAAACATCGTGAGGAAACCGGCATGTCCTAAAATCAAAAAAACGTGACATCTACCAACCCGCATGGGCCCGCGTGGTGGATTAAGGTCCACTCCCTCTCACAGAGAGGAGGCCTGTGTCTCATCAGTGGGAACATTATAGGCTGACTATGCTATGTTTTAAGAAAATAAATTATCTTATCTTATAGATTAACATCAAGCATCATGGCAATTTTCAAATTCCTAATGTCTGTTCCAAAAGTACCTACCTATCTGAAGAAAGTGTAAACAAACCCTTATTAGGTAATTAGTAAGTAGTAGTAATTAGTAACACATTCATCTGTATTTAGAACGCTTTCAACTTTATATCTCACCACTTTTTCCAACAATTATTATTTGAATTCAATAACATTATTGAATTATAATTGAAAAATCACAATGAAAATTGAGGTTATAAAATTATCTTCAATAATAAAATTGTCAAATAAAAATTAGAATTTCGCGTAATCAAAAAATAAATCAAAGCCTTCAATTTGTATGTGGCAATACAAATTAGCAACCACGGACGGACGCATACCTAGTTAGCATAAGGTTCCGTTTTTCTTTCAAGGTCTAAAGTCTTAACAATAAACGGAAATAAAACACACGAACCGGCTTATACTTTTGCAGTTATGCGTCTTTTTGTAACCCGCTTCATCACATGATATCGGCTGAACGGAATTTATTATACTTAACTACGACATATAAATTGGTTGAGTATGGCACCCTCCTTTTAATGCATTCACAAAGCAGATACTATCATGATTGATTGATTGGATGTTAGAATTGATGTCGATAATGGAACCCGGTTGGAAATAGTTGATCGGTGGATATATAGGCCCGTATTACGGAACCTCAGTAAAGTCTCAACCATTACTTAAAACTAATTTCAACCAATCAAATGACTTTTATGTAATGCTTGAGGTTGAGTTTTGAATGAGGTTCTTTATTTAATACGGGCCCAAGTTGCCTGGTAACAGCGTCGTTGTCGTGGCAGGGATTGTGTGACGTTGTTTGGTGATGATAATAATCTACACAAACTATAAAACAAACTCTGTCCGGTAATTGTTTCACGCTTTAACGGCTGAACTAATTTCGAAGAAATTTGACATACAAGTAGACCGTGGCTTGAGTTAGGACTTAAGAGGACTTTTTACCCCGGTAGTACGGTCCCAAAACGATCCGTTCAGTGATTAATTCAGAGAGTGTTAATTTCACGTTTATATTATTAGTATGGACGAGTTATGTATAAGGTAATACAACGAAATTTCGCAAATCAGTCCCAACTGAAAAGCAAACAGGTGGCTGGAGTTGTATAGTAAACAATTTAACGATTGTAAGACCTCCGAGAACCGCGAGATGCAGTTAGCGGCGCGGGATTGCGCTTTTTTCGCTGGTAGTAAACGTGCGCCGCGCCGCGCCGTGTCGAATCGTAGTCACTTCGAGCTACGGCTTAGCCTTGGGACTAAGGCCCGTATTACAGAACGTCACTCAATACTCAAGCATTACTTAAAACTAAAAATCAAATGGCTTGAATCTAGTTTTAAGTAATGCTTGAGTATTGAGTAACGTTCTGTAATACGGGCCTAAGAGCCGATAAGCGTACGGACTGTGCACACGCAGGTAGCGCGAGCTATGCCTATATGAAGATACAATCTGCCAAATTCCTGCTTACGTGTGTCGTGGACACTATTGGGTCGTGTTCCTTACACCTTTACAATACGCAAGAGTCCGTTAAAGACACATCTCCCACAACTTGCGTTTGGCGTTGATTAGAATACCATCATCCTAACTTAACATTATAAATGCGAAAATGTGTTTGTTACGCTTTCATGCTAAAAAGGCTGAACGCATTTGGATGAAATTTAGCACATGGATTAGTTAGTTAGACCATGACCTGGGTTAGGACATCGGATACTTATTATCCCATCAGTACGTTCCCGTGGGATAAATTTCAACCTCCGCCCGGGCGAAGGCGCAGGCAAAAGCTAGTTTTATTATAATAATACGTATGTCCAGACGAGCATTGAGATCCAATTGAATCTAAAGTATTGTTTTGTTTTTGAATAGGCCAGCAATAAGCATGGGTGCTAAGCAGAGCAAGCGCTCGGTGGACATAAGCGGCAAGGAGGCAGAGGGTGCTGGTGAAGTAGCTGCTGCAGGCGCCGGTGGTGAAGGAAGAGTTGAGCAGCTCGCAGACGCCGACGCGCTCAAACCACAGCTCAATGGAGACGCGCACATACACGAACCAGCGGTAATTAATTTTTCATGAACAGGTATTTCGAAGGCGGCATATTTAATTATTTCCCGATCACAAAACAAAAGATCATCATGTATCGAAATATGTACAATTTAAATAAGAGTATGTTTGAACACTGGCGTACTACGGCTTGCCATAATTATCAATTGACAAACTTGTGTTGTTATTTAGAGTAGCTGTCTGCCCAGAAATAATTTAATCGAAAATTTAGCCACCCATATAGCTAGTCAATAATATTTGGATAGCTTAGAAGTCAAGTGATCCAAGCGACATTTTATAACTTTCGAGTTATTAAGCATATTACGTCCATAATTTAATTATTTATTTTTGTAATGTTTTCACTTCTTTAAATATTATACACTAAGTTGCTTTTGTGTCTATGTGACCGCGTTGTTCTTTTAAACTACGCAGCGGGTTTTGATGCAGTTTTCATCATAATTTAGAGAATTTATGCCGGAAGGTTTATATGAATAATAAATAGAATAGAATGCATTTATTTGTCAGAATATTGTACAAAGTTGTTATGTGAATTATGTATTACGATCATAATATTTTTCATAATCGTTTCCGGCGTACAAATATGTTTTGTAAAAGTATTGGTCATTATTACATTAAAATTAAATTATTAATCATTAGAAATATAATTAAAAATAATTGAAATAAATCGAACAATAGTTGTAAAAGAGATTAATTGTATAATTCAAGGAGTTATACATTATTTATAGGCAATCATGTCAAATATTTAGGTAAATTTTTCATTCATAAAATCTTCAGTTGAGTATAATAGAAAGTTAAATAATTTACATTTAAATGTTCTGAGGCTGAGAGTTTTGAAGCCATCAGGTAATTTGCTACACACTACACTATTAGAAAACAATTTAATTCTACGCCTAGGAACATTAAGCATAAATGCACTTTGCGGGGCTGGGTCTGGATACAACATCATTATACAAGTCAAATTCAGGTGTACAAATTTCAATAATGTATAGCGCTGGAAGTGGCAGTATTTTAAGTTTTTTAAATAGTAATATTAAACTTACACATAATCAAGAAATCTCGATGTTTTGTCAAGTCGTAAAAACCGTGCCAAGCCAGGAACGGGTCGCTAGTATTAGGATAGGTAAAAATCTAAATTTTATTTTCTTAATTAGGGTTCCGTACCCAAAGGGTAAAACGGGGCCCTATTACTAAGACTCCGCTGTCCGTCCGTCTGTCTGTCACCAGGCTGTATCTCATGAACCGTGATAGTTAGACAGTTGAAATTTTCACAGATGATGTATTGCTGTTGCCGATAACAACAAATACTAAATAAAAAACTTTTTACCAAAAAAAACCGACTTCCAAAAAACACTACAAAGTGAAAAATAACTTTAAATTCGGAAGTCGGTGTCTTTGGATCTGTATTTTAGTTTTATGCCACCGACTTCCGAAATTAAAGTTATTTTTCACTTTGTAGTGTTTTTTTGGAAGTCTGTTATTTTTTATTTTGTAAAAAGTTTTTTATTTTTCACTTTTTAGTGACGAAAAAGAATTTTCCAAATCGATTCGTAAATGACGGAGTTATGCGTGAACAAAAAACGCAATGCAGAGTAAACGAAAAGATCGTTAATGTAGACAATGTAGATAAATTTTTAGATGTTTGTTGATTTTTCAAAAACCGCTTGTCCGATTTCGATAAAATTTTCATGGGTGGTGGGACCATTTGGGAAGTATACCCTTTCCAACAAAAAAATAATTTTTCAAATCGGTTGGCAAGCGACGGAATTATGCGCGACCAAACATAAAAAAAATACAAACATCTGAATTGAGAACCGCCTCCTTTTTTAGAAGTAGGTTAAAAACAGAATAAAATAAATATTTAAGGGAAGCGTTCGTTTTTATAGATAATGGTACGGAACCCTTCGTACGCGAGTCCGACTCGCGCTTAGCCGGTTTTTTTTTTTTAATTTCATACAGATTAAATCAATTTCTCAGACTATTTATGCCATGAAATGAAAACCAAAACACAAGTGATCCAACTTAAGTTTTAAATTATTTTTTATCTTAATTGCTTCTCAAATTATATAAAATTGCATTCACAATTTAACTATAATACCATAATGAGCATTATTATTAAAACCTGTAGCAAAATATAAATTGTGAGTTGAATAAAACAAAATAAAGTTACAGCCACTTAATGGGCTGTCAAACAATATTAAGTGCAAAACATTACGTAGCCTATTATATATTCTTGTTAATAATAGTAGGTCATTCAAGGTATTATTATTAAAAACTGTAGCAAAATATAAATTGTGAGTTGAATAAAACAAAATAAAGTTACAGCCACTTAATGGGCTGTCAAATAATATTAAGTGCAAAAAATTACGTAGCCTATTATTATATTCTTGTTAATAATAGTAGGCCAGAGGTACAAACTCAGTGATTATTTTTATATTCTCCCTACTATACTATAATATGTTTTTGTAGAACAATCTTAACTTTCACTAAGTTATCTTAACTTTTATTATTATTACTAGCTTCTGCCCGTAACTTCGTCGAATAAACTCGTCAGCTTTTATTAGTATAGATAAACTTTAAACAAATTCAAAATACCCATCTATCGTCCTGCCTTATCTTCTCCCTGTTGAACAACGACTCTACAGAAACGAATTTTAATATACAATTAAAATAAAATTTGTGTCACTTGAATCAGTTTGCATCAAAGTATTGTTACAAATCTTTTGTGCACAAGAGTAGGTAATAATGTCGTTTGAACAAGATACAATGAAGTTAGTATAGTGTTTATTTTTTTAACACGCTTTTACTAGCTCCATTAGTTGTATGTATGTAACGGAAACTTTGAACTTGATTTTCGACCACTTCAAAACGTCGGATTTATTTAAAATTTTGCACACTTATCAAGGACCGATGAGAATACAATAATTTAATAAGTTTGTCCCGTTATCCTTACCAGGATCTTCAGGATTATCATTTTTTCCATATTCAGAGACCCTAGTGATTTTTGCAAAGTACTAAGGCATACATGACTTAAACTTTGAGACAAGCATGTGACTATTGGCAGGATCAACAGAGTTTTGTACAATCAACAATTTTTTTTATTTTAAAAAACATGCTATGATAGTAAAGCAAAGTAGAAAATAAATAATAGTTTAAAAAAAACTAAAAAACACGCTTTAATATTAATTAAAAATATAAATTTAATTTTAAATAAGTTTGAAATAATAATAGTGATTATCAAGAAATTTATTTTATCGGAGTTCTGTAGCCACAACAGCCACATGGCAAATTATACGGATCCCTTATAATTTCGTCATGTCTGTCTGTCCGGATGACAAACAGCCATTTGACTCAGAAACTTTTGGCATTAAATCAATTAAAATAGGAAATAAGTGTATTCCGTACAGTACTAAACAGTTTAGTAAAATATTGAAAAAATTGCGTGTGGTTATCAGTTGGATCTCATAATTATGACGTTTCTAAATTAAGTTTGGTAAATTTAAGTCGATAGTTTTTGAGATATATGGGATATTTTCGGTTACAACCGCAGATATAACATTATTTTTTTTCGAGAAATACTATAAAATGCAAACTTAGTTTTGCAATCAATAAAATCAATACTGTGCAATGTATGCCTACATATTTATTAGAACTACGGAACCTTTCACTGTGCGTGGTCTGACACACTTGGCCGGTTTAAAGAATATTTTCTCCTCTTTATTCGTATATGTACAATATACACGTTAGATTTATGCGTCTTGTATATTTGATTCTAGGAAAAACAAAAGGACATAGACAGCGGCACTCCAGAAAACGAAAAAGATGCTACAACAGAGAAAGAAGCAAAACTAAATGAAGAGGAAAAAGAGGCGGCTCCCCAGACAAACGGAGAAAGTGAGCAAAAAGTAGAGAACGGAGAGTCTACACCTACTCCTGAAGACGGCAAGAAACCCAAGAAGGAAAAGGTGCTTTCATTTAAAGAACTTTGTTGTATTTAGTTGCCAACATCTAACTAGTGTTGAGTTTTGATTGCATGTGTTGTGCCTATTTACAATTTATCTTAACCAAGCATGTCATGGGCAGGTCAAGAAGAAATGGTCGCTCAGATCGATCAGTTTCAGCAGGAAAGACAAACCCAAACAAGAGAAGAAGCAAAAAGAAGAGGAACTCAAAACAAATGGTGAATCAGAGAAAGTGCCAGAAGAGGTATGTATTAGTTTTTTAGATATTTCGTATTGCTTGTGGTCCTGACCACAATAAAAATCGTCCAAGTGCTATTGAAAACGTGAGTTTTTCATATTTAAGTATACAGGGTGGAAGGGACATCGACGCGAAGCCTGTTACCATGGATTCAGTACATCATTTTTGACACTGCGTTAAAAATTTTCGTCGGTTATAAAAAATAATTCGCTGTTCCATACGTTTGGACCGAGTAGGTATTGCCTTCTGTAGGAAACGAGCTGTTTTTTTTTTAAATTACCGACGAGAAATTTCAACGCACGGGAGTCAAATATGATGTACTGAATCCATGGTAACAGGCTTCGCGTCGATGTCCCTTCCACCCTGTGTACCTAACGACAAACAAAGCTCCCAGTTGGGAAATAATTAATTAAACAATTTAGCAATCAATAAAATACAAAATTGTATACTTGTACTTTTAATCGTATTCAGAAACTTGACAGTTGGAGGGACACCAGGTACTGACAAAAAAGAGAGTGAGGTGAAAAGAAGAATGAGCAAAATTTAATGAACTTTGTCCTATTTATTCTTTTGTCATATCTTGTATGCGTAGTTTTAATTAAATTAAATCTACGCGCATATAAGATGCGTAGTTTTAATTTAATTACTTATACATTAAAACACATTATATTCATTCATAAAATTATAACTTAGACAATTACTACACCCCAATACAGTTTTGGCCAAACATTATTTTTCTTCGAACTCACAAGTTACTGAATACAATTAAAGTCCAAGTAGGTATTGGTATCCGTGCACACATAATAGTCTTCAAACTTCTTTGTTCCGTAGACTACTTTTCGTTATGGTAAACTGGTCTTGGCAGCCGATTTGGTCGCCTTCGCTGATTGACAATTTAGACATCTAACGCGGGTGGCGGTATTGATTTTAATAAGAGAACTTGAATGCAGGAGCGAGCGAAGCTTTTGACTATTTATACTTACTGGGATCGCGTCCCATGAAACATGAAAACAATCAAAGTTCTAATACAATAAAAATAAGACAATAAAAAATACGGTCATTTATGGCGCATATTTTGACATTAGCAAATTAATCAAAACCTCAAAATATATAGGGTAAGTGCAGTAGCGAAGCTACAACTTCCAGTAGAGGGAAGCCGAAGAAAAAGTTGTTCAGTTCACATACATTCAAGATAAAATCAGAATTACCTTAATTTTTTTTGTCATTCCTTTACTTTTCTTAATCGAACGCCATCTAAATTTGTCGGAATTCTTAGTTAAAACAGAAAATGCAAACTGCGTTCGCGATTTAGGATACCTATAGTCCATTCTAAAAACACGTACGCACCTAGGTACACGTTTTTATCTTATTACTTATTAAATACCTGTAATGACTATGTACTATATTATTAAGTAATAGTAAACTCAGATGAGAGTCTTTGTTCCGAAGGGAAGCCGGTAGGAATGGGGTTGTATGAAGCCGTCGCCCCTGGTAAGTAGGCACTTTAATAGAAGGCTTCCCGTTGACCTAGAATCATATAATTTGGCAAAAAGCAAGGTCTCGCAGCACAAGTAAAGGAAATAATCCGAAAATCGTTAATTAGTAGTATATCACATAAAATTGCGCGTATTTGCACTTTTTTTTTGCGATTCCAATTTTTACATAATATATTGTAGTTGGAGAATTGACCGTGACGTATATCGATGCATGCATCGACGCACAAACGCTTGTCCTTCAATTAGGAGTCCAAAAGACACAGGTCCTTAGCAGCTCTAGATAGAGAGAAACGAAGGTATGTGTGCAATGAGGGCTTATATACCAAACAGTAGTTTTAATTAATTTGGAATAGTATTGGGTATACTATTCTAAATTAATTAAAACTACTGTTTCATCTTTTAGAAGCGTTTTGAGGTTTGGATAATCTCTGAAAAATAAGCTTTTACGATTTTAAGTTGGGCCGCATTTTGAAGGTGCAATATTTAAATATGATTAGAGGATAATTTAACAAACAAAAAATGTTTCGTAGTTTTGTTTGTTTAGCAGATTCCTTGGATCTAGATCACTGAGTGATATACAATCTATCGAGTATTTAGACCCATTGAGGAGCTTACACGTTGTTGCTTTAGTTAAGTTTGGGTTCCTGTTTTCTTCTTGATAGGTGACTGCCTCATTGTATGTAGGTATTTTTCAGTAGTTTAAAAAACAGCATTTATAAGCAATCTTTTTTCAATTTTTAAATGAAGTCTAATTTATTGTTACTTGTTAGCTGTTCTTAAACGTAACAATCTGCTCCTTTTTTAATTACAGTTGACGGGCGATGATAATTATGTACGATACGGGCTAACACGTTGTGGATTAAAAAAGGCCTCGTACCAGTTTGAACGCACGTGTTTGCGCGATTTCACATATCCTTAAATTTTCACACAGCATAAGGTCAATGACTTATGAGCCAAAAATAATATATGAATAGACTAGCGAGCCCCTGACTTCGCTCAGTTAGTTTTCAGTAAATGTGTGGCACATTACGATAGAAAACAAGAAACCTAGTCAAATAGCCAGATGTTGGTCAGTAAATAGGGTTGAGCCATCATGTAGTGGCTAATCTTATTCAACGAAGTGGGTTCGCTTGGTTATATAAATATTTTTAAATGAAATATCAACTTGTATATGTAAGTAAATAGTTGATTTTTGTACTTTCATGCAAACCATACAATCAATGAACTTTTAATTTAAATACGTTTATAGTAAATAATATTTGTCTCACAAAACTTAAAAAATACATTTAATCAATTTTATAATATACACTATTAATCATAAGCCTAGAAAGTATGATGGAAAGTTCATGAGATCATATTATTGGTTCATGATATAAGGCTCGTACATACTGGTGCGTTATCGCGGGCGCGACAGGCAGCGACAAAGAAATTGTACAAAAAAAAATATCGCACCTGTCTGTACGAGCCTATATTATTTCGTGTACAGCGCGTTGTCACCACGTATCACTGCGCCCGTTTAACGTGTTGCGGGATAAAATGATAACGTCTTAGTTTGCGGCCGAGGTTTTGTAACAACATGTTATAATGATAGCTTATATATATTTTTATAGTCTAAAACGCATCTATAGTTTATAGCGGATTTGAACATCACTAATTGTAACGGAGGATTTGAAGGACAATCTTTATCCGAAGGGTCTTCACTCTGCACAGTTAAAATAAAAACAGGAACTCAAACTTAAAACTCAAGTACCAGTACCTACGTATGCAAAACTGGTTATGCACATGTATAATCCCATCAGTGGGTCAAAATACTCGATGGTATTTATATCGCTATCAGTGATCTAGATCCAAGGAAGCGGTTAAATGAACCTGATGATCCCTATTTGCTAATAGAACTAATACAACTGCCAGCAAGCAAGCCAATTATTTCAACAACACACCACCGAAAATAGTAAAGTAAAAAACCAATACCTGAACCTGGAAATTAAAAAAAAAAGGTAATTGAATAATAAAAACAGGTAGTTTTAGGGTTCAGTAGCCCAAGGGCAAAAACGGAACCCTATTAATTTCGCCATGTCCGTCCGTCCGTATCTGACACAGGCATTTTACTCGAAGACTATTGGCGCTATACCGATGAAATTTGGAACGAAGGTGTATTCAATGAACAGCTAAACAATGGTGAAAAAAAAAAGTTGTCAATCCTCCATACAAGAAACCGAGGGATGTTGAATCCCATAAATTAAAAAGATTATGATGTTTGAGTGACTTATTATTATTCTAGTATTAATAGTTGGTGAGATACACGCATCTAAAGTCACAAATGTCCCTCTAACTTTTCAATTAAAGGATGGAAAATTCTGATTAATTCCACCGTTTTTAGAAAAGTTACGAGGGACAATTCTATTAAAAGTTGGTAGAACTTAAAAAAACACTTTCAACGAAAAGTCAATTGAAGACGTGTGTCATGTTTGTAGTTTAATTTCTTTGAGAAATACTATAAAATACAAACTTGTTTTTGCTGTCGATAAAATCAATATTGTGAATGCGTAAATATTCATCCCGACTACGGAACTCTCCACATTGTGCGTGGTCTGACCCGCACTCGGCCGGTTATTTTAGTTTTTAAATTGGTTAAAGAAAAGTCTTAGAACTGTTCTCCTCCTTATATTTCAGCAAATATTAGGTTGCTAGGTTCTAAAAAAATTACAGATAAATTCGCCAAACTCTTTTCATAAAATTTATCTGTAGTTACGTTAAGTATAGTTTTTTTTTTTTTGTTTGTTATTCTGTACCTGTCGTGTAGATCTAAACATGGTGCAAATAATATGTTTTTGTTTGCGATGCGACCTTGCGGTCAGTCTATTAGAAACCAACGATTTCTATGACAAGTAACTATTGCGCCGTAGTGCATTGCACCCAAACTGGCGCAGCGCGAGGAACAATGCGCATTATAATTCAAAGTGTAGCTATATCCGTGCTAACCAAACGTGAGCCGCCATTGTCGTCGGCGATATCGCTCTATTAGTGATAGTTTTAATTCATTGACTTCTGTCCTGTGACGCCAAGTCCCTCTATTATGTAGTAGTGAATCCATTCATATATTATGATAACACAACCTAACTTTCCGACATTTCTACATGATTGATGGTTTTTGTTATGGACATAGTCAACACGTTATACTCTTTAACGCTCTTTGACTGACGCTCAGTTAAAAATGAAGCCGTCAAGTGTAATATGATCTAAACTTAGAATAAAAGAAAGCCTACATCAATAATATGATGAAAATTACGTATGCACTACTTACTACTTTAACTTTAATCTAGCTTAAACTTTAGCTTTCCTTTTCGAGGTGCCCAGAGATAGAGATCATCGAGCGGCACATAAGTGTGTGGGTATTGTTGGATCCCATTGGATTTGAAAGATTATGATGTTTCTAAGTGACTTTGCTATTAGTCAATAGTTTTTGAGAAATTAACAGTTACAAAAAAAAGTAAAATTCGGGTAAAAATACTATGAGATACAAACTTAGTTTTGCGGTCGATTATATCAATATTGTGCATGTGTACCTAAATATTCATCCCATCTAAGGAACCCTTCACTGTGCGTAAACCAACACGTACTTGGCCCGTTTTAAATTTCGCTGCGCACTTACGAGACATTTGACTAGGGGGACAAGACTTCAACAAACAACCACACGTGGCCTTTTTTTTGCGAATGGCATCTCCTTGGTCAACCTATAGGAGGATGTCGGCTGCGTATCCTGGCTATCCTGCGGAATCGGATATTTTATAAATTAAGGCATGTGGCGTACGGACCTCGGCTTAACGTGTCGCTGGGGGAGGTTAACAAAGGACAGGGTGAAACGGATCAACCACACGTGGTCATTTTGCTAGCCCTATAAACTGGTTTCAGTCCTAATTGTCCGTTCACCTGCACCCTTGACGATCTGAAAAACGTCTCTGACGCCGCAATAAATGTGGCCACCTCCGGGCCCAAACAGTAGGTATAGATGTGTACCGTCGAAACGATAAGAAATGTAGGCGGGGGGATAGTACGCTGTTTGTCGGTCAATCTGTGTATTGGTTGCGGTCAAAGTAGTCGAGAATTGCTAAGTAGAATTAGTAGTAATCCTAATTTAAATAAAATATTATACATATTAAAAGGAGATTACGAGAGGAACGACGCGGTGTTTAAGAAAACATAACGGTAATATACCTACATATAATCTAACCATAAAGAACGGTTGTAAAAATGCCCCTAACGAAGCCGAAAGTTACTTGTTCATCCCGTTATTATGATAGTGTTTTTTTTACTGGGACCATACCTGGGATGCTTGTTGGTTACAAAGTTAATCCAAGTTCCAACTTTTTTTTGCGAAAACAATTATTTACGTGCGTTAGATTGTGCACTACCCATAAACAGCGAATTTTCACACCTAAAATATAAGTTTTCTCAAAGAAATTATTTTTGCCCAAAGTTACTTAGTTTGATGTACAGAATGCGTAGGTGACGGCTTCATGATGGGTTTTTTCACACCTTGTATATAATTATATAATGATAAAATATGATTTCAATACATATTATGTAGTACTGAAATCACATTTTTACACATAATAGCTTGTCAGTAATGAAAACTGACCCATCCCTTGTTATGTCAATGCACTATTCACTCCTCGTATTATGAAAATACAACGGATGGAACATGCTGTGGACAAGTCTGCGCCGCCGCCGCCGCCGCCGCTACCGACGTCATTCAATAAACATGCAATCTGAGCTCTCTATGTTCATTATGTTTCCTTTACCAGTAGTCAGTTTTGATACCTACAACCATTCAGAATACGATGCATTGTTCACGCGGTGTAGCGTCTTGTTACAGATTTAACTGACACAACACAAAACGAATTAAAATACTTCGCCAACTTTTTATTTTAATAGGTAAATTATTTATAAGGGATAAATGTACCTGCCGCAACTCTCCAAATAATACTACGTGCAGAGAGTACAAGCATTATAATAATATGAATGAAAAATGAAGTAAAACTGTGCTAAAGAATTTGGACATGGAAAATACGTATAATAAAATAATAACCGGCCAGTGCGTGTCGGACCACGCACAATGAAGGGTTCCATAATTGGGATAAATTAATCCCAAAAAAAACTTAACATTGTAGTTATTACATTTAGTTGTGTACAGGGGCGTGTGGCTAAGTCATAACAGACATACGGGCAGCAGTACCCTTGAACATAAATATTAATACACACAAACTCACGCCTTCTTCCCATGGGGGTAGGCCGACACTATAAATATATAATAAATAAAAATGTTCTCCCATCGATATACGTCGCGGTCAATTCTCCCAACCAAAAATGTAAGTTGGTCGGCTATTACTCGTTAACTTGTAAAGCCTACTTAACTGTGATAGTTTTCCTTTTAATTTCGTTATTAAACTACTACCGTATTTTTTTTCAAATATCCAAAAACAACCATTAGCTAACAAAAAATAAGTAGCACTTTAAAGATTAATATTACGCAAACGGAACCCTGGATCGAAAAATGGATTTCACAAACCAGCAAAATTTTTGGACATCCTATTCAACGATATACAACATGGGATAGACGAGAAAAAAAAATTTTTTTCAAGATTTTAGTTGATCACTTTGTCGGCGTGATTAATATGTATGCCCATGCCAAATTACAGCTTTCTAGTACTAAGAGTCTCTGAGCTAAGCCATGGACAGACAGAGGAACTATAAAGGCTCGTACAGACTGGTGCTATATCGCGGGCGCGACGCGACACGATTTCTTTGTCGCTGCCTGTCGCGCCCGCGATATCGCGCGAGTCTGTACGACCCTTAAGGATTCCTTGTTGACTACGGAACCCTAAAAACATCTAATGCAAGTAGGCAAGTGGAAGGAAAAGCTGTTTGCCGACCTCCTACGTTTCAGTCTCGCAACCCGTCCGGACTCCGGACCTACCCGCCCACGTGTAGCGCCACAAAACCTGCCCAGGATTGCTAATTTTATTTTGCACTTGCAAACTCCACAAACTTGTTTCCTAACGCCCCGTGCCCCCGTCCTTGCGTCATCACTACACTGATCGGTGCTAGTTTATGCCAAAATGCACCTTCGTTGAATAAAAGAATAGTAATGCATAATGGTGCTGATTTAGTTGGGTTTTTTTTCGGTTATCATATTGAACAGAAACAGGTCTATCACATAATTTAACCGGAACTTATCCGGAAGTGGTGCAGCATGCTATTATGTTGCCCCAAAATACAGGGTCAAATTAAATAAGCTAGCGAAACCCCGCAGACGTGATGGTTATCGATATCTAGACATGATAAAATAAAAAATTAATTAATTTTGTTAATGTTTATTTTTCTGATATTTTGGGGTCGCTTAAAAATCAGGTTTTTTTGTGTAAACTTCTCAGACGCGATGGTTATCGATATCTCAACACGATTAAACAGATTTTATCAACTCAAACTTCAAGTAAGTAACAAAGCAGCGGTCATTGACCCAAAAAAAAAAATATCTTATTAGTTATCTACTTTTTGTTTTTATTTTGTCGTGCTTAGATATCGATACCCATCACGTCTGCGGAGTTTCGCTAGCTAATTTAATTTGATCCTGTATAATAATCAATCACTATCCCAAGTTTCATTGGGGCTTGTGGCTAAACCCAGAAATCGAATTCGAGATCAATAATGTAAACAAAGGTGTTGCCAATTTTAAATAATAACCTCAATTGTGCAGTTTACCGAAAAGTAAAAACAGCCGCACGGGTCGATCAATCAGGTTTAGCTGCGCTTGCCGCGGTTGGTCCGTGGATGGGTCACCATCTTTACATACCGAGACCCCTCCGTGCCTCTGAAAGCACGTTAAGCCATTGGTTCCGGCTGTCATCTTTAACAGTCGTTATGGGTCGTCATTAGCCCGAAAGTCTGACAACCAGTAACTGGGTTGTGGAGGTCAGATAGACGGTCGCTGATGTGTGGCTGACTGGTATTTAGCTGCAACCGGTTAGATTGGAAACCTACCCCAATAGTTGGGAAAAGGCTAGCCAGATGATGATCCCAAGTTTAATTGAAATTCAATCCTCCGATATTTACGTATGGGGTACGTAAATATAGGGGGATGGAATTTCAATTAAACTTGGGATAGTGATTTTACCTACCAGACAAATAAATATTATGATTTCAGATTCAGTATGGATGTGTCTCTGTACGCGTTAATTTTGAACACATTCCATTATTTCGTTAATTATAGGACTTATAGATAACATAATACATAAAACCAGTACATAGTACTTGTAACTTCCAATCGGTGCCAAGAAAGGGCGTTCAACCTGTGATAGCAACCACGTCTGATGTTTTATATGACACTAGTAGTGCATCTGTACAGTCTCCGTTATTTATTGTCATGCAAATTATTGTCGTCCGCTGTCGCCGCTCCGGCCGGTCACACGATACCTTGAAGAGCTCACAGGATTAAATACTTCTGTGATTTGCGTCCGTAACGTTGCGTTGCTACAATTAGTATTTTGAACAATCTGGGAGTGGTAATTACTGTCATTTATAATAAGCAGTCTGCGACCAAGGCAAAGAAAAAACAATTCATTTATTTTCACCAACTCCTAATACAAAAATCATAATAATAATTATTATTATAATTTAAGTTTTTGCTTTTATGGATTTTGGACACAAACACCAGCGGAGTATTTTCGTATCACACTTAAAATGGTAATCGATTGCATTGCATTGCTTTTGATTTTGCCAGTCGTTGAGCAGACATTTTTTTAAAACCTGTGAAGTAATGGATGTCAAAATAAAGGAATGGCATTGCGATCAATTGCCATTTTATGTGTGTTACGAAATTACCCTACAACAGTCATACTCAAAGTGTGCTCCGCGGAGCCCTAAGGCTCGCAAAGCATCTGTGGGCTCTGTGTGGCCTCCGCGAAAATACTGGTCATAATGAAAAAATAAATACTAAACCTACCTATTATATTTTATTTTACTCTGCAACCATCTAAAATCTAAATATTCCAAAATAAAGTAAAAAAAATATGCAAATGTTAATATCAAGTAATATGACTTAGTATTATTAATAAAAAATACACATAAAACCATGTTTGATTATTTTAGAGCTTCGTCAAATATTTCGTTTTCCAAAAGGGTTCCGTCGCCAAAAACGTTTCGAGAACCATGGCCTACAAAATCCTTACACGCTATGACAAGGAAGTAAAGCGACCGGGACTTCACGTTTCCATACAGACGAACATAATAACCTGCTCCTTTTTTTGAAGTCTGTAAAACGTGGATTGAATTAAATTCAACATATAAAACGGATGAGTATAATTATTGACTGTCAAAATAGAGAGCTGAACTGAACGAGTGGTGTTTCAGAGCGGAAAATCATTATCATAGCCAGGTGCCCATAGTTGTGATTGTAAGGCATTTAGTGACTCATTTTTACCGTCGCATAGTTTACCGTTACATGGCGGATAAAGCGATAGTATGTCTGCATAAACAGCCGTGACTGGTGTCCCCAAAGATACATGATACATGAATCACAATCAATCACATCCGCTCAGAAATCTATTGTTAGGACTTTATTATTCAACAAAATATTATGTTATAAAGTTTGATAAACTCAGGGCTTATATTTTGACTTGAATAAATACCAGTTAGGCAAGTACTTAACTAGTCCTTCAAACATGTTTATTTTTCACTGTTTTGGATTTAACCCTCCCCACTGCACATCGCAGAATATCCGAAGGTGACGTTTTCGAATTAGACTTATTAGAATTAGAATTACCCGACTGCACGACAGTAAAGACTTATGGTTTTCAGGATCTTTGTATGTGGGATTCTTTGTACCCTCGAACCATCCTAACTCCTGGTTGGATTTTAATCAATGAGGTGTTCATCGACTTGTTTAAGTCAGGCGATGGTTATGTTTGTAGGTTTTATATAAACAAAAGGCAGATTTTAGACGTAAATAAGTAACAAATCGAAAAAAATATTGTCCTTGACCATGTGTCATGTTATCAAAATTGTTGAGGAGACGATTCCACAAATATTACACACTAAAAGGTAGAAAGAAAAACAAAAACTCGACTGCACCTAAAAAGTTGACAACATGCTCACTTTTCAAGCAGCCTGATGCAGATGGTGGTTTCAAATCTGAAATTGAGCTTAAATAATTGCCACCAACTTTTATGTCATTGTTTTTGTACTTCTATAATCAAAATATTCTATTGAGTGAGCAAACTATCATAAACTGTAAAGGGCTTACTGCTAGCTAAGTTGTATCTTTCTACATCAGTAAGCAAAGACGACCTTGCAGACTGGTGTCGTTTTATTATTTGCCACAGCCCTGCGGTTGAATATCGCTACAAAATGAAATAAAATATGCCGAACATCGTATTTATTATTATCGTCATCGTATGGGTTCCATGCTGGTAGTGTGCAAAATAAACTCTCTATTGTACAAATTCTCTTTTATTTCTATTTTTAATAAAATAATTACAATAATATCTCTTTAATGTATATTTACATAACATAACAACACATAACATAAAATCACGCCTGTAATCCCCGAAGGGTTAGGCGTTAGGCAGAGGTGTACCTGTAGTACACACCCACATTTCGCCAGTTATGTATATTTATAATTAATGTGTGTCAAAATGAGTTTATTTTGGATTATGATCTTATATTGAGCAATGTCAAAAAACATTTAAATAAATATGTAATTTACCTTGTGACCTTAAAATGAAATGATCCTGGAACCAGGATCTTTTCATTTTAAGTTCAGAAAAATCAGCCTACACAACGTGTTAATACCACATGAGTAGGTAGGAATATATTAATTAAACATACTTTTTTCAAACCTGATTTTAACTGTACCTTCTTTTCATAAATGCGCTTCATTTGTTTAATAAGATAATGCCACCAACAAGAGCCATCTAATTTAGAGCATAATTGTCTGAATTTAATAATAACCAATGTTCATTTTTAAACTGTATTTGCACAACCCTAGCTGTGTGCAATATAATATGTCTTTGATCATGAGCAATGAAGGGAGACGACGTATTTAAAAATGTGAGCCAATCTTCCGTTACAGAATATAATACTATATAAATAATATTGCACTCTTAAATCTCCCTTCAGTCTTAGTGCAGATTTGACGGGTTCAACGTCGTTCTTGTAGACATGGCCGATGATAAGGTACTAATAATCGGGTTATTATAATTTGTGTTAGAAATATAAAATTATGAAGGTACCAATCCGCAATTCTAAATAATAGCTGCAAAATAATTTATTTATTGTGTTTTTCATTATGTATTCTTAATTGCATTTTTGTATTTTGTAGGCGGCCGAAGTCGCTCCTGAACCTGCTGTTGCCGAAACAGCAGAAGAAGCCAAGACTGAAAGCGAAGTTAAAGAGGAGAAAACGCCAGAAACCCCCGTGACGGAACCGATCACTAATGGAACCACAACGCCTGAGTCTCCGAAGGACGAAAGCCCTGTAGCCGAAGAGCCAGCCGCTCCTAGCCCTAACATCGACAGGCCTGAGCCTCAGCCTCAGCCTGAAACAGAGCCAGAACAATTACCTGTAAATGGGCTTTCTTTACCTGTCAAGGAAATTCTCAAGGAAGAAAAAAATGATGAGAGCGTAGAAGAACCCACCGCAGTAACGACAGAGATTGTACCTGAAATTTCCGTCATAAAAGAGGTTTGTGTTGAACAAATGCCTTTGATAGATTCCACGCCTCCACCACTCCCCGCGAATCCTCCTCCTTCTTCTGTGGCATCCTTTGCTGCCACCACAATGGCACCAGAATCGACAGACGCTTCGCTAGCTAACACCGCTGATAACGCAATTCCACCACCAACTTCTGATCCAATTGCAAATAAACTAGACAAATTTCCCCCTCAGTCTGAAGACGAATTAACCAACACCCAAACTGTTAGTAATGAACTTCCCTCTCCCGTCAAAGAAGATACCGAAGACATTTCAGTTCCTATTGCTCAAATTGAAGCTGAACCTGACACTGAAAAAACATTAGACTATGCTTTCCCTTTAGAGGGTGTTCCTGAAGTCGAAAGTGTAAAAACTGATAGTGTAATTATTGAAGAGTCCGCAACAGTTAAACAAGAAGTCGAAAACGCAGAAATATCAGAAAATACTGATATTGAAATTCCTGCGCCTTCATCTGAGGACTTAGAAGTACTAGAGGATAAGAACGATTCGAATGCTACTGAGGATTTACCGTCCCCTCCGTCACCGATATGCGATGATGTTGATGTTATAAGTATTGAGAACAGTATAGTCGAAGAAAACGTCGGTAACACCCAAGTTACGATTCATGAAGCAAGAGAGATTGTGGTAGTGTCTAATCACGTATCTGATACCGAGAAAACGGCTGCTCTCGAAAACGAGGTCGATACCATAATCTCTGAACAAAATATTAAGGCTAAGTCCAAAGACTCGGTCGGTAACCAAACTAAAACAATAGAGTGTAATGGTAACATCGAGGAAGAAAAGGATACATCTGAAATAATGCTACCGATCGACTCCAAGGAAATGAATAACATAGAACCTGTGAGGACAGCGACTCCCGATGACTCGTTGCCGCCGTCTCTGTCGGAGGCCAACGAGTCGGCTCCGGCGGCGGGCGCGACCAGCACTGACGCGTCCGACTCGTTCCCGCTGCCGCCCGCCGACCTGGACACGCCACAGGTGAATACTGACAGGAACCTCTTGTTTTGTAGTGGAATTAGTTCTCTAATATAAGAACTGTTTGAGTTTCCCCGTTAACAGATCTCGTATTTAGTTTCATGTGCATTTCTTTACCAGCATGAGTGAACCGTTAATAACCAGGAGAATATAATGAGTGTGATCGATCTGGCACAGTAATGAATACAGCCAGTGGCTGCGTTCCTGTCCTTCCCCTTCCTATAAGCTTGAAACTGAGATATGGGTCGTATTAATATGCTAGCATGGTGACGAAAAGTAGGCTTTAGTGCTAACACATTTTCATCTATCATAATGTTGTATTGTTTAGTCCTATTCATTTGATTCAGACAATCGATCGTTACTTTATCATTTCATATTATTTAATTAATGATGAGGTTCTACTTGTTGCAAGTTTAGAACTTATTTTAGTTTTAATTATAAAACTACTAACACTTGCTTCTGCACATTAATGGGGATAATATATCTCCATAGGATGTCGCCAGCAGCGTCTACGATATTGAAAAGACGACCCGCAAAGCGGAAGCGATCCTTTGGCGCGCGAAAGATCCATTTTTTGTACTTTATTTTGTAAACAGACAGTTCTTATAGTCAATATATTTCAGTTTTCTAAAGCGCAATGCTTTCAGTTTAGACCGAAGACCATGTGATCCACATAAAAAAGAATATTAATAAACTCCAGTTGCCAAGTGTAGCCACAGAGACGCTGCTGATGACATTACTCTTTATCAATGGATTCCTAGTGCGGTGACGTGTCCTTTGTGATAAACACATTGTCCTGCTATTAAAAGAGAACGAGCCTTGTAATATTTTAAGGCGCATCAAATTAGTCGCTCGGATAAAGTCGTTACTCGTTAGTGTGATTAACAGTTTGTGTATGCGGCTGGCAACTTGGCAAGTATTATGTCTGCGCTTATATAAAACCATTAACGCCGCTGCTACCAATTTGGTCATTGTTTTTGCTATGGAATATGGATTTAGAAAGATGGCACCCTCAATCTTGCTCGTTAGCTTATTACATTGTTGTCATGCTGAAAAATAAGTTAAGGGTGTACGTTGGGAGGCGTAAGGCCGAAATTTGTGTATGGAACCACGCGACGTCCCGTCTAACGATATCTGCGTCGATACTTTTGGAGGAGATTTTGTGAAGATGGTCAGAAAAAGAAAACGGACAGATCCTGTTGCGCGCCGAAGCAGGTGTAATTTATAAGTATAACTCATCAAACTTTGTTGAGTATCATAAAATCTCGACATCATTATTTAATGATGATGTAGCTAACTAACTGATGTTGTCCTCACTCACATTCATTCTTCATGGATCGGAATAAAAAATCTAGTTTCAACCGGATTGCAGTATTTAGGATAGCGCTATTTCGACATACAAGCCATTGTAGATTATACCTACGGTTTTTTATTACACTACTTTTTTTCAGCTTAACTTTGGTAATCTAATGTAGACCTCTTTTGTGTAACAGAATTTTCACTGTCACGTGATCAAGAAGAAAATAGAAGTCTTATCTAATCTAGTTTAAGCATAAATATTAAGAGCAATAACGTTATGTTTATTATCCATGCATTTCAGTAAATATTTATGTTAGCCTTCATTGTTTGATAAAGACGCGCAGTGTATCAATTCAATGAATCACCTTCGTTATCGTATTTGGATTCCAAGGTTTTCGTTTTAGCGCGTTTACCTATAGTTTTTAACGAACATTCTGTTTAGATTACCAATTTGAATATCCCCGTGTAAATTCCACCCATAGTATTCCACCATTAAGCCGATTTAGACTCAGACGCTTCACTTTTCGTTCAATTTTGCCTCATCTTTCACTCGAAGTAAAACGTCTGGACACAAAATGAATCCAAAGTAAAAATTGATTCATTAGAGAACCGATTCAACGATGTTGGATTTCGGCAATCTGCAGCTTTCACTCGCCTACAGAAAAAATAAATGAAAGAAACGGATATCTGGATGGCTTGCGGGTTTTTTTGGTAGAAAAGTGTGTGTTTATGCCTGCATCTAATTTATCGCGATATCTCTATTACTACCGGTATGACTTTAGTAGATGTGATATGTTGAACGAAACTGATTGAGCTCTGAGAATACCGCTTTGAATTCTAGCAAGCACCATTTTTGGGTATTCACCAAAAAGATTTTAGGAATAAAATAAATATGAATTAATTGTATGTAACTGACCACAAATAAACTGGAATAAAAGTCAAGGTCTTAATGAGGATAATAATAAATTGTACCTGAAACGCTGCTTCACTTTTTGTTTGAAGTGTACTTTACTTTCGATTTAAGGCTCGCACAGACTAGTGCGAAATCGCGGGCGCGACGCGACACTAGTAGCACAATTTGTTTGTCGGTGCCTGTCGCGCCCGCGATATAGCGTGAGTATGTAAGAGCCTTTAAGGGGAATTGACGTAGAAGTAGTAAATTATTATAATTTCATCGTTGTCTAACGATGTTTTTCAATAGTTTTTGGAATACTTTGTGATATTCAAATTGGTGATCTGAACGGAATACCTCTTTTTAACGACTTCAAAACAAACGAAAAGTAATGTATGTATGAGAGTTATGTTATGTCTCAATCACAAGACTAATTTATAATAGGTTGAGGAAAAAGTTTCTTCGCATTTTTTAAGAAAATCAAAACATTTTTTAATATAGTTTATTTACATTTAACTAAAGTATGTAGGTACCATTTTGATCGATAACTTTTTGCAATTTTGTAGGTAGGGACATGATTCCATTGCTATAGAAATTTTGGGACTTCTGATCAAAATACCGCGACAAGTGGTTTTGGCAGTCCTCTCGTGATGTTAACCTGACACTGCCTAAAGAATTCTGAAGAGACCGAAACAGGTGGAAATCTGAAGGTGCAAGGTCAGGACTATACGGCGGATGCATTAACACCTCCCAGCCAAACTATCTTAATTTTTGCTGAGTGGATAAAGATGTGTGAGGTCTAGCGTTATCATGATGAAAAACCACACGCCTTCTGTTGATTAATTCCGGCCGCTTTCTCTCAACTTCTTGCTTTAATCTCATCGGTTGTTCGCAGTAGAGTTCAGAATCGATAGTTCTGCCTGGTGGTAACAGCTCATAATGAATAATGCCCTTCCAATCCCACCACACACACAGCATCACCTTGTTGCGAGTTAACCCGGGTTTCGCCACAATCTGTGAAGCCTGACCGGCCTTTGACCACGACCTTTTTCGCACGTTCTTGTCGTACGTGATCCACTTTTCATCACCAGTTATCAGCTTCTTCAAAAATGGTTCGGTTTCATTACGTCGTAATAAAGAATCACAAATGAGTATACGGTTCATTAGGTTTCTTTCAGTGAGCTCGTGAGGTACCCAAATATCGAACTTTTTTGTGTACCCAGTTTTTATCAAATGTGCCAAAACTGTTTTGTGGTTAATTCCCAGTTCTTCAGCTACGTTGTAACTACTGATATGCCGATCTTGCTCCACTTTTTCAAAAATGGCATCCATTTTATCCGTAATAGGGCGACCAGAGCGACGTGCATCTTTGACATCAAAATTTCCGGATTGAAATAGCTTAAACCAAATTTGTGCTACTCTCACAGACACTGCACTAGGTCCATAAACATCGCTAATTTTTTTCGCGGCTTGCGTTGCATTTTTACCTTTTTTGTAGTCAAATTTTAAAATGTATCGAATTGCTTCATTAGATTCACTCATCTTGACAGTACGAAAAACAAATAAAAATCACACATTTTCCTAATTTGAATTTGGAATTATGTTCTTTAAAATTGAAACTTTCAATGATACCAAAACCAGCCAGATACAAATAGGATAGCCAAAGAGATTTTATTACAAGTTCATACATACTATAATGCGAAAAGACTTTTTCCCCAACCTAATATATGTCTATCTAAAATCTAAGTTAATTTGTCGTCACTAAATTAATAGTATCACTTATGCCTGGTTTCTGAAGTTCCCAAATAAACTCTCACTAACTATTGATTCAATAAAGTTAAGCGTAAGATAGACGTCGGTTAACTGTCACTGCGTTTCTGAATACGAAACCAACCATTCAATAACTATGAAACCGATAACTAGTTCCTTAGTTGCCGCTAGATGGGTCTGTATAATAGATCGCGTCTAAAATTGGTTTTATTATTTTAATTCGTCTATATTTAATAGTTTTATTTATAATAATATATTTTTCGAGGATAAATAAGTGGCTTAACACTATTTTAGTTAATAAATATGATAAGTCGCTACCTATGGACGGATCAATCAACAACATCATTGCCATTTTAAAAAAAAAGTTCACTTCATTGTTTTCTTTTCGCATGGTATTATTTTTGCTTTACCGTTTGATTTTAAGTTTTATGTCGACAGTCTATTTGGTATTTCCAATCGTTTGTGCTTTAGGTGAACATTCTTTTGTAAAATAACATATTATAACTGGAAAATGCAGTAAAAAAAAATTACTGAAAGAGATGCTTGTTATAGAAGTGGCTAAAGAATTTGTTTATTTAAGCAACAATACAAGAACATTTTGAAAGGAATTCTACTACGTCTTAAGTTTCTGGGTACTGATTTATTAGAAATAAACTCCAGTACTTCCAAATCAGACTCTGATGAGCTGCTCGTATTCATTATGCTAACACTCATTGTTTTTTCCTTTGAATAATTTTAATATATAACTTTTACTGGTATTTTAATTTAAATAATACACGCTATAATTATGTATAACCCAAAAGTTGATGTAGTTTGCTATGAAATGAAACGTCAGAGTTATAGAACCGATAAACGGCACACATTGGTCAGTTAAGTTAACTTGAGTTTAAACTGAGTTTATCTTACATTGCGGTGTTCGGAAACGCACTTTCACAAGTTATCGAACCGATAGCGCTATTGAATAGATAAACTACCGAAAAAAGTACCTCAGAAACCGGGCATTGACGTTAATTTCCAATATGTATTATCTTAAGCCTTAAGAAGTAAAATTAGCGCTTTTTTAATATTGCCTATTGTTTGATAATTATGTCGATAGGGTTCTATCGACATAATTATCACATACAATTACCTTGTACCGCTCTAAAATTGTAATTGAACGCTCGAACAACGCTCTCTTTGCTCATTAGCTTACTTTAATTTATTAGCTTTATTGAATGACTTATGATGGCCCAAATCGAGAATAATATCTGGGTTACAATGCTGCGACAACAATGGGCGACATTGTGTCGTACAATGATCTCAATTTTGTCAACAATACGTTGGGTCATATTTTTGTCTTATCGTCTTGTCATAATTTCCAGTAAATAAAAAAGCGTTAGTATTGTCCCTTATATGTCTCATAATAATTTGTCATGATTGTGTTCAATGCTTGTTTGTAATTCATTTTTATTTGTTCTTTATTACCTATTATGGTTGAACTTATTTAGTAGGTACGAAAATTTACTGTAAAATTACTGACAACAAAAACATTATTACAGGACCCCCTCCCCGTAAGTGATAAATTGGCAGAATTGATCCCGGAGGTTCCAGATGTGCCAGAACTCAAAACTGAAACGGTACAGTTAAATTATGTATTTTAAGACCACTATGAAAATGTCGAGCCTGTTATGGAAGAAAATAGTAAGCGACATAAAATAGGTATTTCACTTAAAAAAAAAAAACAATAAAACACCTCCTGTAAATTATAATTTATGTCGCTTACGATGTTCTTCCTTATCAGGCTCGATGTATTGATGTTGAATTGAACGCTTAATTAATAATGTCTCGTTTTAACGTTTAGTTGCAGGAGACGACGGGCGACGTGGCGGTGACCAACTAAACACCACTTATGACCGCAACCCATCGTCCGCGACACAGACTGTGTCTAAAATGAGCCTTTAATTTATTTCGATTTAGTACTGTGGTGTATTGTCGAACTAAGTTCGGTCAATAATTTACATCGTCAATAATATGGTTTTCAGTTCAGATGTGACGTTTCGTATAGAATGATTATACTATAAGTTTAGCGTGCTTTGCTTCTATAAAATTAAGATTTTATAAATTTTATTCGCTAGAATCGAGTTTTTATAATTATATTACATTAACAAAGTTATATCTAGACAGTATACGGTGCGATAAGTTGGTGCCATTATTACAGGGGTATAAGTTTGACGTTGTCGCGTGTCGCTCGCTCTTAAATATTAGCTCTCCCATGTCGTTCTTACTCTCGCAGCTTTTGCTTAGATAAATTATTACTTATAATTGTTTTGATCATCTTATCTTAATCCTTAAAATCCGTTTTTCTATACAATGCGACAGCAGTTAATGTAGGTGTCGTGTTTTTCGAAGGAATTTTGCTCAGACCTCAATCATTAGAGATTTTAAACATCTTTTCAAACATCAAAACATGTTGTAAAATAAATTCAGAGACATCCTCTTTGCAAAACTTCAAATTAGGCCATTTTATTGATTTTAATTAAATTTACTTTAATTTAAAAATGTGTTAAGCTTTGGCCGACGCAAATCACATCCCATTTGACTGGTAAATCGGTAGACTGTTTGCATTGTGTAATGTACTGTGCAATGCAATGTACTGTATCAGAAACATTGGTCAGGTACACTGAAAGTTCTCTTTCTTATTGAATACGATACGTAGACTCGTCAAGATGATCAGTGTCATCAGTTTAGTATATAATTTGAAACATTATTTTATTATGTATATATGAACACCGATTTCATTTACTCGTAAAACATACTTATTATTATGTTAATTATCAAATTGAAGTTTGAAGTAACTTGTAAATTGTTAAGTATGAGGGAATATGAAATCTCATTAGTTTATGGTATATTCATTGTGTTTTATTTCTAGTTTATATTAAGTTGTATAAAATTAGTCTGTCAGCAGCTCTCTGTAATGCAAGCTCATAAAATTTTCGTTCATTTAGTAATTGACGGAAAGTTGCTCCTATGTGTAAGATGATACAGTAAGATTATGAACATGTTTAGGCATTTTTCGTAAAGTAGTGTGTGGTTGTTGAATCTAAATTTAATGGATGAGGATGGATTTATCGTTTAAAATTGATATTCAGTGGCCAAGTTTGTGATTACTATACAATTTATAAACTTATACAGACATGATTATATTGTACTATTTAGAATTGTAGTATGTGTAACGAGTTAGTAAAGGCGGTGTGGTTATTATCAACCGCCATTAGTATATTGGTTTCAACCTCATTCGTAAAATACAATTAGATGACTTATAAGGTTTGATATTACTATACAATAATAAGGTCATTTTCTAATACTATGTGTCCAGTAATCATATGATTTCAAGATCATTTTTGTAATTTTATACATTTTTTATGAAATTAAATGTGACACATACTGCACGATTGGGAGAAGTTCTCCAAATATATAAACTGTAAACGTGAGTGAGACATTCCATATCAAGTGCAAACTAGATTGTCTGAAATTCTGTAATGTTGCGTGCATGCACTCTAATTACTTCGTAAACTGTCATAACGATCTCATTAAGAAAGTTGATCGTTTAATTTACATAATTACTAACACCAGCAACAAGACTCGAAACACAATGCTTAGAGGTGTCTTAAATATTATATTAGTAGAAAATTGTAAGTAACAATTGCATATATATATGAATTTTCCCTAGAACTGATATTGTAGTTCAAATTGGGTTTCCATTTGATGTGTCCCCAAACAGACATTAAATTTAGCTAACATTTTGAAATTAATATCATGTGTCATTCCTGTTAGAACTAAAATCACTTCCAAACATTTTCCAGTAGTAGTTATGTTTGTTTTAAGGATTTTCTTACTACGGTAATCCAAAATTGACTGAGTTTTATTCAAGTAAATTATTTGCTCATTATGCAATGTGGAATTTGTATGATAATTATAATAGGGAATTATGTTAATCCAATTATTGAAACTTAATGTTGATGTGTGAATGTCTCTAATCAATAAATATTAAAAAAAGAATCCGTCTTTTAATTATAATGTGTTTTTGATGGAATTGGACGAGTTTAGATGGTGTATTGTTAAACTACACATTCCAAGGTAAAACACCACTCGTGTGATAAACGTCGCCGTTTTAGTGGGTGTTTTCTCGTGGACCTGCTTATAGTCCTATCAGTAGGTCTACGAGGGTATGTGAGTTTCCGTTGGTCCTATTGAAGCGCAGGCCACACCGCCAGCTAGCGGGCGGGCTAGGCGGGCCAACATCTTTTCACCTTAGTCGGTAGCTCGCGGTGTGAACCGAAGTATGTAAAGAGGTGAAACGATGTTCGCCCGCCTAGCCCGCCCGCCCGCTAGCTGGCGGTGTGACCTGCGCTTGAAGTGTTGAAGCGAAAGTTAGAAATATCTACCTCCTGTAGAAATTGAGACTAGGTGTCCATCTCAGTTTAAGTTGTCATAATAAAATAAAAAAGCTTTCAAATATTTTTTTTTTTCACATAACCAAAAAGAACTATTTAGCGGGACTTGGGACTTGACTCGTAACAAAAAAAATAGCACTTTCAAGCTTATTATTACGCAAACTGATCCCTGAATCGAAAAATGGTTCCCACAGACCCGTAATATTTTTGAAAGGCCTATTCAACAACAATACCTCACTGGGATAGACGAGAAAAAAAAATATCCCCACTACGTACAAGAGGTACCCTAAAAAAAAATGTTTTCAAAATTTTGTTTTACCACTGTCTGCGTGATTAATATGTAGGTATTGTATGTCCAAGCCAAATAACAGCTTTCTAGTACTAAGAGTCTCAGCTAAACTGGGGACAGACAGACAGACGGCCGGACATGGCGAAACTATAAGGGTTCTTTGTTGATTACGGAACCCTAATAAAACAATAGAATGCGGTGTTTCGGTAGGTATATTGAAGAACAGGTTTAAAACTAAAGGAATTCTAAAAATCGCTGGTTTATATTACTCTTCTTTAGTTACCCACTACCGATTTTTTTAATTCATTTTAGGCTGTCGTCTGTTTCTTCGCGCACATCTCCGGAACCACTGAACGGATTTTCATGTAGTTTTGACAGATTAATTTGGAGCAGTTAAAGACTTTGTTTCATTAAAATCGGATGTCGTACGTTGCATGCATGACGGTATTGTTCACGACACGACACGTCAGGGCCGGTAGCTAGGGGGGGCATTGTGGGGCAATGCCCTACCTTGAAATAACAATGCCCTACCTTAAAAATACCAAAAACTAAGACAAATTATTATAATTGTTTGTTCATAGCTTGAGTTAAAAAAAATTGTAGCGATAGGTATCTTAACTTTTCCGAACATACCACAGTTTGTGACATTCATTTAATATTATAATAATACTTTGTTCTGTGTATAGATGACATTTGAAGCGCCATCAAATGAAGCGATGGGTTTAGGGGGATGCGCTAAGGTAGCCCGCGAAATTCAAATTTTATTACGTTTTTTGCAAGTTGCAGGTCAGTAACAGGTTGTATGTTGATCTATATATGATTCGCGGCCATAACAAATATGGCTTTACAGAATTATAATCATTACATGTTATTCCAGTTTTGAGTTTTCACTTCTGTCGGCAGGACTGTCTGTTTTTTTAAAAAATGTATATTAAAAAAACAATGAAGTACTTAGTAACATTTATTTATTTAATACACTCTAAAGCATTTATAAGTTTCCTTAAAATATCTTTATTGGTATCATACATAATTGTATTCTGTTTCCCATTTTTATTTAATGTAGACATCATCAACTGTAGTAGTGGGTATTTCAATGTTTTCATTTCACTGGTACCAACAACAAATTTTAAAAACCAATCAAAATTAACTACGGTGTCACAGTAACTACTGTTATAGTGGTTCAAAGCTGCATGAAGAACTTCGGACTTGTTCGTTTCTAATAATTCATGAAAGCATTTAAATTTTTCCTGTGGCCACCCCTTGCTATTAATTACGTCTTTGATTTTTTGTAAATCAAAATTACAATCAGAAATTATTGTGATCAAATCCTGTTTTGCCAACGTAATCACATCAGCTTCTATGTAAGATGATAGTGAATCAGGTGATCCTGAATAATACAACTTGGTCAGGATTTGTTGTGATACCTGAAACAAAAACAAATTCACAACAACTGTGTTTAATACTGTTTTTATACATAATTATTGTACTGTCAGCTGTGAAATAATTTATTAATTAAAACTGTCAGATAGTCGATTGTTTTAAATGGGCCCCTGGTCGGGCAGTTATTGGATTATATACATACATAAACTCACGCCTTATTCCCATGGGGGTAGGCAGAAACAATAGAATGCCACGTTGTAGTCACTCGTTTTCATTCATACCTGGTCATACATGCACGCCGGTTGCGAGTACTACACACCTGACCTTTGACATTTTAATATCTTAAATTCTTAAGCGGGTTTGTGGCCAATAATAACTAAACAAAATTTAGGTACTTATAAGGTACCTAAATTTCGTCCGATTATTTGATTCTAAATAAATCTGATGAAAATACAAAGCCTTCCTGCGTTTTACTTACATTTTGGAAGGCTTCAAGTGATTCTATTTGAAATACTTTATCCATCTAAAGTTATTTTTATAAGTCCACAAAAAAAAAATTGAACCGACGCTCGCTTCGAATCCAAATAAACTTTATCTTAGGGAATCCGGGAATTATTCAGTGTACCGTTGAAATCTATGAGAAATTAAGTTAAGACTGATTGTTTAAAACAATTGGAGACAATTCTATTACCAAAATTCGATTGACTCCAAAGTATTGACTTATGAGTGAGTAGTGATGACATTCATAATGACATTTGCTTGGCTGACAGTTTGACAGAAAGTAGTACGAAAATCGTAGGTAGTAAGTACTATATTTTACATTTACAACCCTAAATATTAGAATTTGGCACAAGATTGATTTTTTAATTTACATACATACATAAACTCACGCTTTCTTCCCATGGGGTAGGCAGAAACTACAGAACGCCACCTGCTACGATTCTTGAAATACTCTTTTTACTTCACTCCTCTTGCTCAAAAAAGCCGTCCACAGACTAAGTAGTTTAAGGCCGTCATTTTAGCGTACTGCGCAGTCTGTTACCAACGAGCCTACAAAAACGAAATAGTAGATTGTGGATTGATAGACGAGAGGATAAAATGACCCATTTTATACGAGAGCGAGGGAGTAAATAAAAACCGAGTTATAATCATAGACTAATATATAAATGAGAGTTATAATGGGTTTTTGCGCCGAGTGTTACACTATACTTTTCACTACGATTTCTAGAAAATAAATGAATCCAATACACCTGACCTTGACGGCAACGGTATAAAAAAATATTTATTTTCCTTTCTCTTCCATCTGCAAATACGGGTCTCCATTCTCACTAGGTGATGACATTTTCACTGTTGTAAAATAAATTACGGTCACCAATTCACTAAAATGGGTGCGCGTGGAATACACGCGCCGCCACCTTGAGTCCAATATGATAGGGGGTGACGAAAGTCCCCGAGTCCGCTTTCCCTAAACCCATTTAGGGGGGCCGCCAGAGGGAATTGTCTGCCCTCTGCTGACGCCCGGTGCGCCTGCTGTGGGCCGGGTGAGCGGAAGAGATCTCCCGCTCCCTTTCTCAGCCTCCTTCTGATAATGATTTTTGTTACAATAATAAATATAATTTTATGTTTTAATATATAATTTAATATAATATTCATATCATAGAATAACAAATCTAATATTCTCTATCCTCATATTGCTTATGTAATATCAAACTTATTACCAAGAAAAACATATTATCGAGTGACAGTTTCTAAACGTTTCAATTCGTATCTTTGACAAAATGCATGTAATACCCTAAAATTACAACACTGCGTTCACAAAAGCAATGCGGGTTGCAGGAAAACAATCTTTTATTCAGTGTTTTTATCATAAACTGCAAATTATAATTTGATTTTTTATTATTTTACAGAAGAATTCAAGCAAACAAACTTGCAAAAAAATATGCGAAGGATTTAAAATTTAATCTTGAAATTAAATGTCTTATAGTTAGTCTTGTCGTTGTCTCTTAGTTACTTGAAATAATCAAAATGATTCACCAATAAAAAACTTTTTACAAAAAAAAAAACAACCGACTATACCGATCTAATTTACAATAGCCTAATGTCAAATGCTCATCACCTTTTACAAAATATTGCTTTTCCCGATGCAGGGGCGTTAATTGTTGAGGAGTTCTGCTGGTAAGAACCAGGAGAACTGATGGCGACTTTACCATATGCATTTTGACGAGAATAAATTGCTTAGCAACCATATTAAAGTGCCTAATCGAATCGCAACGGTGAAATACTTATTATCAAGTAGTTCTGGTGGCCATCTGTGGTCTTCATCATCAGTTCCACTTCACCAAATGGTGCTTTTCGAGTGCAAATGCACGAGTTTCTATAAAAAATACTCAAATGGCTATAGGTATGCCTATAAAATTTGAGGATTTACATGGGATCTCCTCATCAGATTCTGATTTGGTGGCAATGGGACCACCTCGGGAGCATACCCTTCCATACAAAAAAAGATTTGTCAAAATCCGTCCACAATTGACGGAGTAATCGGTGAACATACAAAAAAAAAAAAAAAAAAACAGCGGAACATAACCTCCTCCTTTTTGGAAGTCGGTTAAAAATAGAGGGAATCTGGTGCTCGGCGGCCGCTAACGCGGCACGCTAGCTCGCCTTCGCGCGTTAATGGTCACTGTCCTTTTTTTTTTTTTTTTTTTTGTTGCCGGGGTGGAAAATCCTCATGGATGTCCTCCGCCCTGGGGTGGGCGGAGGGGTCACAAAACCACCCCGGTGTTCCCTTCTCACACTTGCACCGGGGATCTTGGGAGCTAGTATTACTTCCGTGATCCCCGGCTAGTGCCGGCCCGCCTCTGCGGGCCACCTCAAGTCTGCGGGGGGGTGAGGTGTAAGACCCCCCCGCGACGTCTCAAAGGGGCGCGCGTGGAACACTACGCGCCGCCACCTCGGGTCCAGTGTGATAGGGGGCGGCGGACGTCCCCGAGTCAGCCGTCCCTGGACCCATTTAGGGGGGCCGGAAGAGGGCATTATCTGCCCTCTGCCGACGCCCGGTGCGCCTGCTGCGGGCCGGGTGAGCGGACGAGATCTCTCGCTCCCTTTCCGCAGCCTCCTTCTGCGACACGACTGTTTCGCAGAAGGATACCACTGCGTCCCAGGACTCCTCGCTGCCGGCCATCGACTCGACCACGGCCGGCAGCGATAGGTCAATGGTCACTGTCCTAACCTAACCTGACTTTTTTTTTTGTTGCCGAGGTGGAAAATCCGCATGGATGTCCTCCGCCGTGGGGTGGCACCGGGGACCTTGGGAGCTAGTATTACTTCCGTGATCCCCGGCTAGTGCCGGCCCGCCTCTGCGGGCCATGCGGGGGGGGTGAGGTATTAGACCCCCCCGCGACGTCTGAAAGGGGCGCGCGTAGAACACTACGCGCCGCCACCTCGGGTCCAGTGTGATAGGGGGCGGTGGACGTCCCCGAGTCCGCCGTCCCTGGACCCATTTAGGGGGGCGGCGTGCCCCCGCACCCGTTGCCTGCTGGCCTCCACCTGGGAGGAGGCGGAGACGACGATCATACAATCACCTTCTCGCGCCCCCTCTTCACCTGCGGAGCGGTGCCGCGAGAGGGTCGTCCTCCCGCGCGCGCTCCGCCGCCTCCTTCTGTAACATTACTTCCTCGCAGAAGGAGGCGACCGCTGTCCAGGCCCCCTCGCTTTCCAGCATGGAGTTGACGACGCTGGGAAGCGAGAGGTCCGGCCCGGCCGCTGCGATCAGAGTCTGGCGCAGCTCAGACCAGGCCGGGCACACCTTGAGGGTGTGCTGTGCCGTGTGCCGCGCCACAGTCGTGGCACGACGGGGTCTCCTCCCTTTGGCTCCGGTGCAGGTGCGATCCGAAGCATCCATGGCCGGACAACACCTGCACCAGACGGAAAGAGAGGAAACGGTGTGAGCGCTCGAGCCAGGCCTTCAGGACCGGCCCGAGTGCATCCAGAGTTTGACGACCAAAAGCGGCAGTGGCGAGGTCTTCCGTCCAATGATGGACGATTGCGTCCTTCGCCTCTTGCCGCACGGCCTCCCGCTCTTCTGCGGCGGGGAGCTCCCCGAGTGCCTTACGCCGCGCCATCCATTCGTACACTCTGGTTCAGCACCCATGCCTCGAGCTCGGACCAAGGAGGGGTGCCGGCCAGAGCGCACGCCGCCGAGAAGCCCACCGATCGATAGGCCCTCGCCACCCGCAGTGCAATGGCCCTTTGGGGCCTCCGGATGGCAGTGGCGTTCTCCCTCCTGTGGAGGGAGTCTGCCCAGATTGCGCGTTAATGGTCACTGTCCTTTTTTTTTTTTTTTTGCCGGGGTGGAAAATCCTCATGGATGTCCTCCGCCCTGGGGTGGGCGGAGGGGTCTGTCAGACTCTTACTGACTAAAAACCACCCTTGGGAAGGTGTGGCAAGGGAACACCCCTTCCCACACTTGCACCGGGGATCTTGGGAGCTAGGTAATAGGTAATAGGTAATACGGGCTGGTGTCCGCAACTCCACGTCATGCGCGTATTTTGCGTACGGGTGGGAAAATCGATTATTCGATCCACCCCAGCTCCTCAAGGAAGGCCAGCAACGCCTTGGTGTTACTGACAATCTCACGTAGGACACCTGGGTTACCGAAGTACTTTGCCCTGTATGTAGCGATCACAGGGCAGTTTAACAGCACATGAGCTGCTGTCTCGTCGTCCTCCATGCAGGCCCTGCACAGCGGACTGTCTGTGACTCCTATGACAAAGAGGTGTTTATTAAATGACCCATGGCCAGTTATAGCGGCTGTAACTGTACGCAGCTGTTGTTTAGTTAGTTGTAGAACCCGTCTTGTGAGGCGGCCGTCGATAGTAAGGAGTGCCTCCTTCGCCTGCCTGCACTCACTTTGGTCCAACCATAGTTTGTGATGTTGGTCCCTGGTTAGTTTCCTTACCAGAGTGCGTAGATAACCGAAGGGGAGTGGCGCGATGGGTTCAGGTCCCACTGGCGCCATGCTAGACCCCCTTCTTGCGAGTTCGTCGGCTGCATCGTTACCTAGCGAACCGCTGTGTCCTTTGATCCATTGAATGGTTATATTATTGAGGCAACCCACCTGGTTGAGGCGCTGCTGGCACTCGTATATCAGCCCAGAGTCAACTGTATGACTATTTAGCGCTTGCAAAACAGCCATGCTGTCTGAGAGTATGCGTATCGAGTGGTCCTTAACTTTCCTGGCCATGATCGCTGAAGCGGCAAGAGAAATGCCCATGCATTCGGCCTGGAACACTGTGTTATGGACTCCCAATGGTGTGGCTATGTGTATATTGAAGTCATCCGAGAAGATTCCAGCACCTGTGCCACTACCTGTTTTGGATCCATCCGTGAAGATGCGCAGCTCTGCGGGGCGTAAACCCTCGCATCGGCGATCCTCGTGAAGTTGGATTTTGTATTTCTTATCAAAGATAAATTGTTTGGGTACCCGGTCATTAATAGCTTTCGTAATAGGGAACTCATTATATAGTCCCTCAAGCAGAGCGGTGTGTTGTGTATCCCTCTTACCCCAGAGATTTATTGCATTTAGACGTACCGCCGCCATCGTCGCTTCCTGCTGTATGAACAGGTGGAGCGGTGGTAGACCCAGCATGGCTTCGATTGCTGCAGTCGGAGTGGTCCTCATGCAGCCCGTGGTCGCCATGCAGGCTAGTCTTTGCATGCGTTGTAGTTTATTAAAGGCCGTAACCAGCTTGGTGCGGGGCCACCAGACCACAGCCCCGTAGGTGATCATGGGGCGGATCACTGCGGTGTACAGCCATAGTATAATTTTGGGGGATAGGCCCCACTTCTTACCTATCATTCTCCTGCACTGCCAGAAGCTAATGCAGGCCCTGTTTAGCTTGTTGTCCAAGTGACTACTCCAGTTTAACTTTCTGTCTAGAATGACCCCAAGGTACTTGACCTCATTGGCCAACTGAAGTTCTGTATCGAACAATTTTGGTAGGCGGAAAGGGCCTAATGTTCGTTTTTGGGTGAACATGACTACTTCCGTTTTAGTGGGGTTCACCGATAGGTCAAATTCCCTGCACCATCTTTCTACAATACGTAGTGCCTGCTGAGTGAGGTTACAGATTGTTCCCGTCACCTTCCCCGAAACAAGGATGGCGAGGTCGTCTGCATAGCCTATTGTGTAAAAGCGGTTGGCGTTGAGTTAGGGAGCTAGTATTACTTCCGTGATCCCCGGCTAGGGCCGGCCCGCCTCTGCGGGCCACCTCAAGTCTGCGGGGGGGTGAGGTGTTGGACCCCCCCGCGATCCGCCGTCCCTGGACCCATTTAGGGGGGCCGGAAGAGGGCATTATTTGCCCTCTGCCGACGCCCGGTGCGCCTGCTGCGGGCCGGGTGAGCGGATGAGATCTCCCGCTCCCTTTCCGCAGCCTCCTTCTGCGACACGACTGTTTCGCAGAAGGATACCACCGCGTCCCAGGACTCCTCGCTGCCGGCCATCGACTCGACCACGGCTGGCACCGACAGGTCACTGCCTACTCCAGAGATGAGGTCACGGCGCGGCTCCTCCCAAGCGGCACACTCTGCCAGCGTATGCCGTGCCGTGTCCTCCCGGCAGTCGACGCAGTGGTGACACCGGGCGTCCGGCTCCCTGTTTATGCGACACAGGTACTTCCCGAAGCAAGCATGCCCCGAGAGCACCTGCGTCACCCTAAACGACAGTGAGCCGTGCCTCCTCCCGAGCCAGGGCTCGAGTACCGGCCCGCCTCGATGGTGGTGAGGCCAGCGGTAGGGCGTGAAAGCCTGTCCCGCCATTCCGCCACGAGGGCTGCGCGAAGCTGTGACCGACGCAACTCCACATGTCGCTGCATCAGCCACTCGCCACGCGCCCTCGCTTCCTCGCGCCACCGATACAGTGACGCGAGTACTTTCGCCTCGAGTTCCCAGGGCGGGGATCCGGCCAGTACGCAAGCCGCCTCGTAGGAGATCGTGCGATATCCCCTGATGACTCTGACGGCCATCGCTCTCTGCGGCTTCCGCAGGACTGCGATGCTTCCGGCCGTCAGGTCAGCCGCCCAGATCGGGGCCCCATAAAGGGCCATCGATAGCACGATCCCCACGTAGAGCCGCCTACAGGCGGCGCTCGGGCCCCCCAGATTGGGAAGCAGCGTTGACAACGCCCCAGCCGCGCCCAATAACTTGGGCGCCAGCTGCCGGAAGTGGGGGCCAAAATCCCACCGGCTGTCGAGCACAAATCCTAGGTACTTCATAGTGGACTCGACAGCGATTTGAGCCCCCCCGACCACGATGTGTGATCCCGGCGGCGGCGCTCGCCGGGGGCCATGAAAGATCAAGGCCTCCGACTTGTTGAGGGCAACCTCCAGGCCTAGGCGACGTATGGGGCTTACCACCTGTGAGACCGCAGCCGTCGCCAGCAACGCTGCCTCCCTGTACGAGCTCCCCCGGGCCGTGACCAGTGTGTCGTCCGCATAACACGTCAGGTCCACGCCCGGCTGGAGCTCGCCCCGCAGCACCCAGTCGTACCCGATGTTCCACAGGAGCGGTCCCACGACCGAGCCCTGTGGAACATCGCACGACATGCGGCGCTGGTTTCCGCCATCACGTCCCGTGTAGGTGACACACCTCTCCGCCAAATAAGCCCCGACGATGCGGTGGAGGTAGGAAGGCACCCGATGGTAACGCAGTGCCTCCCGAACCTAACCTTTTAAAAGACGCTGAGAAATGCATTACGCATCCCCGCTCGTGGGGGACGAGTCGAGGTATGTGGGACTCCTGTCAGTAGTGACAGTATACCCACTAAAACTCAGCGGTGTTCCCACATCGCCGTGATGGGAGGGCCATGGGAAACCAGCTCAACCTTTACATCCATGACCCTCTCGGCGCATGCCCGCCTGATGCGGGCCCCGCGTGCCGCCCATTCTCAATGGGGGGCTACGGGAATGGCCGGGAACACCTGGCCATTCCCGTCCGGCACTGGTGGAGGCCTGTGCAATACAGGCAAGGGTGTCCCCGCACCCGTTGCCTGCTGGCCTCCACCTGGGAGGAGGCGGAGACGACGATCATACAATCGCCTTCTCGCGCCCCCTCTTCGCCTGCGGAGCGGTGCCGCGAGAGGGTCGTCCTCCCGCGCGCGCTCCGCCGCCTCCTTCTGTGACATTACTTCCTCGCAGAAGGAGGCGACCGCTGTCCAGGCCCCCTCGCTTTCCAGCATGGAGTTGACGACGCTGGGAAGCGAGAGGTCCGGCCCGGCCGCTGCGATCAGAGTCTGGCGCAGCTCAGACCAGGCCGGGCACACATTGAGGGTGTGACCGGCGGAATAACAGTAGATGGTATCTGACGCATTATGAAAAATACACCGAACAAACAATATTCGTTAAAAATAATTCTACTGTTTGATAAGTTTGTTGTTTGTTGTTTTTTGAAAAAAATGTACTATAAAATTCATTGTATTGTGTTTCTGTGAAATATGTTTCATTCAACTAAAATACTAAATAGTCGTTGAAACAATATTATTCGAAATAAAAATACAAGGACCAAATATTATAAGAATCATTTTCTATGAAACAAAATTCTATGAAATTTCTGTTTGCGAAACAAGGGAACACCGTTTTTATGAGCCGTCGAAAATAGTAGACAACGTTGTTACGAGGGTGACACTGAAAGTTCTTAGAAAATCAAAAACTGAACAAACTAGCAAGTTATTAGATTTATTATACACTATGAACCGTTATTCTAGACCTATTCAGTGAGACAGCATCTTTCCGGATCTGACGTCACGATCTCTCTCGGGGGAGGGGGAGTGGAGCTTGCCCGAACAGTCAGGCGCTCTCTTCACATTGGCGTCGTTTTTCGGTGCGATGCGATCACACCTCTTCTAGTGCGGGCAACAGCGCTGCTGTTTAGTGTTTAAAATGAGTATAAATAAAAGTATCTACATTTTTAGTTCGTGGAAAAACCTTATTCAGTGGTTATTTGAAAACTCGGTAATAGTGTTTCGAGCAGAGGCGGCTCGTCATAAAGAGCGCTGGTGCAGTGCACTCCCACGAAAATAGCATAATCTATATTTCTTTATTATAATCCTATACATACATTCTTTCTACTATGCCACTACGGGCATTTCATTGTTCTGTTCTATATACGTTTTTCATGTTAATTATGGTATTATACCTATTTATATACAGTCCACTACTTCTTTTATTATAAAGTCCCGATTGAGCCCATTCAATGACTAGAAAACCATTTCCTACGCGTACATTTGGCGTCAAGTTGTAACGTGTGGAGCGCCAGCGATTGCGCTCCTATGAAACAAAGTTCAGTACGATTTCTAGCACTGTATTCAATGAGTGCGAAAGAGAAATATCGACACAGTCCGACGCGTGAAACAGAAGATTTTGTATGAGAAGTTAGCCTAATTTGGAGCGCCGCTCACGCGCGACGTTGCCAAACGGCGGCGCAAGGCGGCCGCGCGCGGGAATGCGATCTAAGCCTATGCGCTGTTGCCGATCTTATGTAAACAAACGGCCGGCTCAACTCGGCTGTCAGTAGATTCGCAGTGTTTATTCTAAATAATTATTAAAAATAGTTTGTGCGCGACATTTGTATTAAAAATGGAACAATACAGTGTATCTTTTATTAAAAATTGTGAAAAGACTCGAAATGCGTATCGAACTGAAAGCTAAGGGACCACCACGTCCCGAAATTGCACTTTCTCAAAAATGTGTTACGAAAAATAAATCTTTTACGCGTGGTTTTAAATGGCATGTATTTAACGCGGCGGCAAATTAATCTGAATTTAGGATTAAAAAATAATTAAAGCGGGTAGCAAAAATAATAGGTTGGCAGCTAAAAATAATAGGTTGGCAGCTACAGTGAAGTATTATTTTAAGTAGAAAGTAGCAGCTCAATAATCAGTTTTTAGCTTTATTTTAATTTAAACTGGCATCGAATTTTTGTTTTGGTAACTGAATTTACCAACAATAGAGGGGATCTGGCGCTCGGCGGCCGCTGCCGCGGCACGCTCGCTTCGCTCGCTCGCCTTCGCTTGTTAATGGTTACTGTTCTAACCTAACCTAACCCAAATGATTCAATAACAGTAGATGACTTTGCAGCGATTATATAGTTAGTCGCCCCTTTAAGTTATTAGTCGCCAAGTTATTATTTTAGTAGCAAATAGTTAGTCGCCCTTTAAGTTATTAGTCGCCTGGAAAATTATTATCCGTTTTAAATCTGAACAATATTTCAAAACACCTTGGTTGTGTGGATGTGAAGAAAGCAAAAAATTATTTTGTTTCTCGTGTCTGGTGTTTGGAGCTGGCGCCGGCAGTGGTGGTGAATCTGCATGGACGGAAACGGCCGTGTTGACGATTTAGCGCATCTTTCAATAAAAGTGAAAAAACATTCGCAATCTCGATTTCATATCTTATGTGAAGTGCAATTGGAATCTATCGGCCGTCAAGATATTCGTAAGGCGCTCGATTCTGCGTATCGAAAATCTATTAGAGAGTTCAATGAACGCGTTGATGAAAATCGATAAAGATCGCCGAATGGATTTTCTTTACAAATAAAATAAATGGTAAGCTCTAGTTCTACGTTTCTTTTTTTAGTGAACCCCCACAAATAAATGTCACGAGCCGCCTCTGGTTTCGAGTACTATTAGAGTTTTGAGTGCGTGTTTTGTATACGTAATGGAAAAATCCAGGAAAGCGCCTGCCGAGGGTGACGGGAGTCACCCGCCTCCCCCTGCATCACCGCAGACATCTTCGTTGTCTTCGTCGTCGTCAAGCAGCTCCGCCCGACGTCGGAGACTAGCTGCGGCTGAAATCCGAGAAGACGAGCGCAATCGCCTGGCTGTGTACTTAACGCTGACACGCTTTTTGAAAAGATTAATGCTTCTTTTTCCGAAAACTCATCTTACATGAAAGTGCCCGAGGATCTCTTGCAAATGAGTTGTGGACGACGTGCTGATATCATTCAAAGACATCGTGACTGCATTTTGTCGGGTGTCAAGGACAAATATGTAAAGGTGGACTTGCAAAAGATCCCTCCAAAACAATATAATCTTTTTAATCTACAGGATTTAACCACCTTTTTACAAAAGGCTGGTGGTACAAGTAAGTTGTTCACTGCGGAAGAGCCTCATGCCATGTCTATGCGGAATAGAAAGGATGGCCCTCCAGCTAAGCGACCACGCAAGCTCTTTCACGGTGACAATCCAGGGTTCAATCCCCAGCCATCCACGAGCTTTCAAGCCCCCCCTCAAAAGTAGAGGCCGAAAGTCGGGAAACAATAAATACGGTACAAGGCATAATGAAACCAAAAAACGGTCCTTCGGCAATCGTAAATCCGATCAGTATCGTAAGTGAATAGTCACTTTTTTTGCCTCAAATTGCCTCAAGAAATTTTATTTTATGGCGGGCGGTTAAAAAAGTTACTTTCTTTGGAAGAATTACGGTGCTCCAGAGAACATTATAAAAATGATATCTGGTTACCGAATTCCCTTTTTCAAAATACCCCCACTTCAAAGTCCAGACTTATTAACACGTTTTCAAACTCCAACGAGCGTATTGATGTCGCAACAAATCGAGATTCTGAAACAACAGAAAATCTTGATTCGAGTAGATCCATCCCCAAGTTATGTCACTCTGATGTTGTTAGTGCAAAAGTCAGATACCAGCAATCGCCCGATATTCAATTTAAAAAATATAAACCGCTATGTAATGCAAACAAAGTTTCGCTTAATAAATATGTACCGTGTTTCTTGCAACCTAACGACTGGGCGATCAAAATAGACCTTTCTCAGGCCTATTTTCACCTAGCAGTTAGCCCGTCATCAACCATTTCTCCGTGTATTATACGCGGCAGAAAATAAGTCAAGCCCGAAGCTCCTTTAGATCACTTGTCTGCCATTCGGGCTGTCATCAGCACCCAGGGCATTTGCGACAGTGACAAATTGGGTAGCAGACGTGCTGCGCGAAAAGGGCATGCGAGTTATCGTCTATTTGGACGATTATTTAATCGTGAGCCAAGATCGATTAACCCTAATGAACCATGCTGCGGAAGCTATAAGAGTCTTAACAACTTTGGGATGGATGATCAACTACAAAAAATCCACATTGATCCCTACCAAGGCAGTAGACTATCTCGGCATAAAATGGAATCTCGCCCTGAATTCCAAGTATTTGCCCCAGGAAAAGGTTTCCAATATCTCGAATTCCTGGGGGCCGATTCTACTAATTTGCAACGTCACACGTTCAATTGTGTTTCCACAACAGTTCGATTTCGATCGCCGTTCGATAGTTATCTAAAAAGTCATTCTACTAATTTTATAGCAAACTGGGAACTAAACTTTAGCCGAATCGCAACTGAATCGTAACGGGAACGTAGCTGCGGGTAACCTGTGTTACCAACATGCCAAATAGTATGTTTTAATAATACCACAGAAATAAAAGTTGAATCTAAAAATGTTACTAAATACGAATAAGTGTCACTAAAGGTATTTTCTAATACAAAAAGATATCTAGACCATATATATATTTTTGTCCTGTTTATTTTATTGTTACACATACAACATTTCAGCTTTATAAATGATAAAAATTCAGAAGAACGTTTACGGTACTTCAATTCTCAGATCGTTTTCTCTTTTGTTGGTTCATCACAATATAATATTAAAATTACTAAAGAATGTAATACTATTAAAAAAGAGGCAATTATTTTATTAGAGACTTCGATATCTTAAAAATTCCAAACCTAATTAAATTCATGATTATTAACTGGGATTACTATTAAATGCTACGGCTCACTCAGCCTCGGAGCTGGCGGTTCGACGTGCAAGGGACGGGGGGAACAATTAATTCTTGAACTTCGCGTGGTACCTCGGCGGCGAGGACGGAATGACGGTTTGTGAACTTTGTTCAACTTGCTGGTTGAACGGTTTATATATCGCGCGAAAATGTTACGTATCGTTACACGTACTAAGATGTATTATTAGTAATTAATACGACATTAAATGTGCTTACCTAAACAAAACTGCAATCGACGAAGTGTTTAGCCGAATATTAATGTGTAATAATGGTGGATTATTAACCATTAAGTGTTCGTGAACGTGCATTAGTGTAGGCAAATGAAACAAAACAGTGCAACATCACTTCAAGTTCTCTCAAGAAGTTCGCGAGAGGTCTCAGTAAAGTGCCACATCTTTACTGATACTCAAGCAAGGGGAGTGGGCGGGGATATCATCATCATGCATTGAATATTTCATTTCATCAATATTTCAACAGTTTGTAATTATATAAAGACTTGGCTAAAAGGTCCTAAAAACCAGGCCATTAAAATATTATCTAACAATAAAATAAAACCTTTGTTACCGTATCAATACCATCAGAACGAAGATTGACGGGCATATGAGGACTGATCTCCTCATCAAACCTTTTACGTGGTCTTTGGAGAGTCGGTACGTCTTAACGAACTGACGATGCGTAAGGTCAAAAGCATTATTGCTTAATCTTGACGATAAAGGAGAAACCTGATTCTGGGCCTAACCGTTACACGAATCAAATATATACCAAAAAAATCGTCTATTTTTCTTAATTAACCCATTTAAATCTTAGCCTCATTAGCAATGGCCAAATGTAGAAAATAAATAGATTTCTATTTTTAGTTTTAAACAACCTTTATAAATCGTTACAACACTTATCTGATTAAACGTCACTAACTCCACAAACGCTGGTATTATACCAATAGAGCGTACCCTTTTTTTTTTTCTTTTTTTTTGGGTGGGAAATCATCAAACAACTTCTCCCGCTCTGGGCGGAGCGGGAGGGCGTGTCAGACTTTTACTGACTAAAACCCACCCGTGTTCCTTCCGTTGCCTGTGTGCCAGGGCCACGATATCCCTTTCGGACAAACTCGCAACCCCGGCAGGCATTGGTCCTAACGGACCCCGTCAGTTTGTGCTGACATCTCTTTGAGGCGCGCGTGGAACACAACGCGCCGTCGACCTGGGCCTGGTCCTTATCGGACGGCGAGCTACCCATCGCTCACAGTCCGCAGGCCCGCGCCTACGGTGGCCGGAAATCGGCTTGCGACTCCCGACGCCCGGGGCGTCTCCTGCGGCGACTAGGGGCATGAGGGCGCGAACCTTGTCTCACCCTCACGCATTCCGCCTCCTCCTTCGCTAGCATAACTGCTTCGCAGAAGGAGGTGACGGCCTCCCATGCACTCTCGCTCCGAACCATGGCCTGAACCAGGCCCGGACGCGAGAGATCGCCGCCGCCGATCGTTTCCGTGAGGACACGGCGGTGCTCCGCCCAAGCTGGGCAGACCTCCACCGTGTCCTCCGGGCGATCCACACAGTGGTGACACCCGGGCGTTTCCTCCCGCTTAATCCTAAACAGGAACCTCCCGAAACATCCATGTCCGGTGAGGACCTGCGTCAGGCGGAAGGTGAGGACGCCGTGGCGCCTCTCCAGCCACTCCTCAAAGAGGGGACTTATCGCTGGTATTATACCAATAGAGCGTACCCTAAGAATATGATCGATAAAGTGGAAATCGATACTGTTACAAATAATTAAATAATACTCCATTGTTTTAGTATAATTGTTTTATAAGGTATTAAATCATTCTATAATAAAATAAATACTGGTATCTAATTTATTTTTAACGAAAGCACCATTAAAACATCATTAAAAGAAAAAAATATCATTAGGTTTTAATCGATTGCAATCTTGGATTGCACTAAGAAACGGCAAATGTCAATGTCAACGGCTGTCGATTGTCATGTTTGTAATGTCATGTCATTGATGTAATTCGCTTTTCATAATTTTGCGCAAGTGAATGTATTTTTCTCGAGATTTATTATTTCATAAGACCTCTGCTCGAATACTGGACTCCGAAATTGATTGCCTTCTGACTGACCCTCGCTTGAACATTGGACATCGTACTCTGCCACCCCTGCCGACGTTTGCTGGAAAACTGGATCTGTGTATTGCTCTTTTGGCTATTATAGATAACGACATCATGAGCCTGTGCATTAATTGCGGAATAGCAACGGACCGCTGCAATACAATAGAAAGGCGAAGATTGGAAGATGAAATGATTCTTTCAATTGTACAGGAATGGGTCGCGTCTCAAACGGTTAGTATCCGATATTTCTTTAGCGTTACATTTTTTTAATAAGTACCTTATTAGGCCGCATTCCGAATTAAGACCATAATCGCTGTTATCGATTTTAGCGCCCTTAAACGCGTTCCCTATTACCGTTTAGCGCGCTAAAATCGATTACAGCGATTATGGTCTTAATTCGGAATGCGGCCTTAGTGTTACCGCGCTTATGTTCAGTTTTCTGTTGATAGTTGTATTTTATAAAATGATACCAGAATGTGCAACAAATTCATTCATTCAGTCAAAGATCATCACTAATCCGGGTTGAACCTGCATGGTTAATTACAACCTATTCCCTCTCTCAGATAAGAGGCCTGTGTCACTGCAGTGGGAATGTAATAAGGCTGCTTATGTTTACCCAAACATGCCACTCAGATGGTTATTGCTAAATGCTAGTGCTAGACCTAATATTAAAATGATTGCTTCAGGTACCTAAATGAAGATGACTTTATCTGCCAAGCTTGCTAGAATCATGCCAATGCTGATGGAAAAGGACCAGAAGAGAGTGAACAGACACCTATAGGACCCCGATGAGTGTGTATTCACTGTGGACATTCTCTTTTGAGAAGAGTTTGTTGCCATCAACTTAGGACCGGTACAGTGCAAGAATGCAGAATACACGAAGTTATAAGAGAATGGATCCTACCATGCACGGTTAGTATATTAGTTTTATTCATGGTTTATTAATAACATTCTTTAGTTTAGTTAAAAAATGTTATTTGGTATGCTAAAACATTTAAGTGAATTAGAAAGACTGTGTGATAATGGTCAAGCTCCTATATCAGGATTTCTCATTTGCAGGATTTCTTTAGATCAGTCTTTTTCAAAGTGGACAATAACATCACACATCACTGGTGTAAAGGCACTCTTTAATGTAGATAAATTATTTTGCAGGTGGGTGCTTCAAGTGTTGTCTTTCACTCTTGTTGGGTGCAAGCAAATAGAGCATCCCGGCATTTCCATTCAGGCCCCTCAACATCTGGTGCATTTTCATCAGCTGCAAATGAGCCAAATAGTCAAAACATTCCTCATTTTGAGAATTTGAAGACATTTGAAGAACCTCCAACAAGGCAAGAAACGGTGACCTACAGCAAGAGCTGTCAACATCGGACTCAACCTGGATGATAAGAGGAAGAATAAAATCCAGGCATATTAGTGATACAATGTATTTCGTTTATATATTAATCGACAGCTCTGTAAGTGGAAGGGATACTATAATCCTATATTATTGCAAAGAATGTGGTTGGGTACTGTGCTCACACCATGAGCTTAATATGGTATCTTGGTTGGGCACGGCACCAGGGTAATCAATTGCCTCCTGCACAATTGCTGGATAAGTACTGTATTATTATATTATGATAATCATAATGAAGGAGGTGACTAATAAAACCATTTATCACAATTATGAGTTTTTTTTTATTTTAATATATTTTCGCAATCTCAGATAATTGTAATCTGAGATTGCATCAAATCCCCTAGTAGATACAATATTAACAAATGCAAGCCAGTAGTGATGTAAGTGGGCCTTGTCTAATTAACAGTTTTCATTTGAGATTTTCAGTAAAATCAATTACCTAGATAAATCTGAAGTCACCCTCTAAGCGCTTTTTATGTACCTAAAACCTCATCGTGCGGGCGCTGCAGCACAGTGCATGTGCGTTTCAGATTTACGTAGGGAACAAAGCCTGAAAAATATCATTCTTTATTTAAATAACTCAAATAATAAAGATAACCTAAAATGTAAACATGACTCCGCTACCGAATGTCGAAGTTTGAAATATCGACGTATGTTAGTTCTAAAGTACAGGATCTCGATGTACGCCAGTTCGAAAGTTCACTGGAGCGAAGTATGCAAGGCCGACGTATCGTTAGTTAGAAAGCATACGAGTGCTAAAAACAATCTCTTTTCTATTAATGCAAGTCGTTTCTGGCACTCGCCGGCCGCTGCCGCGGCACCGCTCGCTTCGCTCGCTCGGCTCGTGCGTAGGAGGTCAGTTTTAACCTAACCTAACCTACCCATTTAAAAAAAAAAAGAAATTAACCTAATCTAAATAGTTATGTTCCGGGTATGCTTTCTAACTAACGATACGTCGGCCTTGCATACTTCGCTCCAGTGAACTTTCGAACTGGCGTACATCGAGATCCTGTACTTTAGAACTAACATACGTCGACATTTCAAACTTCGACATTCGGTAGCGGAGTGGCTAATCATGTTATGTGAATGGCAAAACTTATGTATGTGCAAGTTCTTATTACTGTGGTAGGTACCTACTTAGTTTTGGTGGTTCAAATAAAATCTTTTTCAGTTTTTATTTTCACATTGAGTCACTTTCATTTCTAATAATAATGTTCTCACATAGTTATATTTTGTTTAATATAAATACTCCTAGGTAGGTACCTATGTTAAACAAAATTATTTAGATACCTAAATAATTTATTTTTCACACATTGGCATACACGAGTACTTAGCTTGCCACCAGGCGATAATAAACACATCTCACTGTATAGGTCTAGAATAACTAATGTTTTACCTGAAAATAAAACAGTTATTATATAGGTACGTAACCTTATTCTAGACCTATATTTTTAATCCTGCCTGGTGGACTCATAATCCACCGGAAGTGAGATGGAATGTGAAGAGAGCGCCTGACTGTTCGGGCAAGCTCCACGCCCCCTCCCCCCGGCCCCAGCGGGGCGGAGTCGGGTGGGAGGAGGAACTTGAGAGGTCGTGACGTCAGATCCGGAAAGATGCTGTCTCACTGTATAGGTCTAGAATAAGGTTCCGTTTTTATTAACTGTTTTATTTTCAGGTAAAACATTATATTATATCTTTTCAAAATAGGGTCCATTTACATCAATACATCGGTGCATCCAATGGAACCACTGAGAAAAGCACTTTGCCCACTCGTCCATAAGGGTCTCATGGACGGCATTATGAAACGCAGCCACTGCTTCCTCGGTGTCCATAAAACGAAGTTTTTCTTTTATTTTCGGAAATAAATAAAAATCGCAAGGTGCGCGGTCGGGGCTATAGGGCGGGTGACCCAGTAATTCCACGTCTGACGTCGCCAAGTAGTAGATTGTTTGCTTGGCGGTGTGCGACGAGGCGTTGTCGTGGTGAAGGAGGATCCTACTGCGAGGTAGTTTTTCCCGAACTTTTTCCAAGACAAGTGGCAAACAATTGTTAGTGTACCACTCGGCAGTAACTGTTTTTCGATCCTCTAAAACAATTGTTGCGTAATGACCTGTCCTTCCGAAGAACGAGGCCACCATCTTTTTTCCCACGCTTCGACCTCTCTTCACTTTAGTTGGCAACTCCTCGGAAGGAAACACTCAGACAGCAGACTGTCTCTTAGTTTCAGGATCATAACAATAAATCCAGCTTTCGTCACCAGTAAGTACGTCGAACACAGCATTTGAGTCACCTCCGTTAAATCTTTGAACCATTTCGCGACACCAATCAACACGACGGAGTTTTTGGGCCTCTGTCAAATTATGAGGTATCCACCGGGCACGAAGCTTCCTGACCGCTAAATGTTCATGGTGGATTTTGTGCACTTGACTCATACCGATGCCTAAGCTTGTCCAAACCTGCTGATAAGTCACTCTTTTGTCAGTCTCTATCATACGCCGCACAACACTGATGTTGTCTTCAGTCGTCGCCGTAGGCCGTCCCTGACGCAGATCGGTTAGATTAGTGCGACCACCAACATACTCGTACTATAGTAGTCTTTGGCGACCACGTTTAAACTCATTATACCAGTTGTAAACAGTGACACGAGATGGGGCTTCATCGTGAAAGACCAATCGAAGCCTAAGGCTGGTTTTAGTCTTACGCCGACGGCACGCGCACCGTCAGCGCTGATAACCGAGATATATGAACTTCTAGGAAGCGTTTTTGAATGACGCGTAGCTATCAGCGCGCACGGTGGTCAGCGCTGATAGCTACGCGGCCGTACCTACGCGTCGCGCGTTGGCCCCGCGTAGCTGTCGGCGCTGACGATCGCACGAGCGCCTCTGCCTTAATTGAGCGTTCTAGTGTCGAGCCGAGCGGACGCCATCAGCGTGAACAATTATTATTGCAATTCGCATTTTAGTGCGTCTGTACTGCGCAGTTATCAGCACGATACTGAAACGAGCTACGCTGAGCTGAGCCTCAGCGCTGAGCTATGAGCGCTGACGGTGAGCGTGAGACTAAAATCAGCCTAACATACTTACCTTTTTTGTTGACTTAAATGACATCGAAAGTCATAAAAAATCATTGTATCAATCTCGCGTTAAATTCATACTGACGTGACATATTTGGAATCAGCGTCACGAGCTCTATCGAATAGTATATTTAAAAAAAATCTATCTCTTAAAAAAAGCCCCTTACGACCTGGAATTTGAACGGCTCTAGTTCGATTTTTTTTACTATTTGGGATGTATTATAAAAATAATTTTCAATAGGGAGCGTAAAGTCACGTTTTAATTATTTTTGAGGTCGTAATCCTCATTTTTGCATTGAACTTTGTATACGACATTATAAACAATAATTATTATTACAAATCAAAAGGTCGTAAACATGCTATTTGATAATCCAAACCCTTACGACCAAATCTATGCTTTGCTTTAACTTACGTAATTAGGGCGTAAAGGTCGTTTGTTTTTTAATTGTCCTTTACGACCCTAATTTTAAGGAAAAGGCAATTATAGATTTTGTCTCGTTCTTATTGCCGATGGCGCAAAGAAGTGTGCGATGGGTTACGACCCGTGACGACAAGTTGCGCGGAGGCACGATGTCTAGGGCAACGGGGGTGTAAGTAACGGGTGCGGGAGGACCGCGCTCATACGATCCACTTCGCATCACGCACATTGTGCGAATTCGATATCGTTAGTGGATGGACGTGTTTGTTTTGTGTGGAACATTGGAAAACAATGGCGGAAAAAAGACCACATAAGCTTTGGAATTCGTTAGAGTCCAGAAAAAGAAAAGTTGATTCAATATCACGGTATCAAAGCAAGATGTTATGTAGGTAGGTTCGATGTTGTTCGATGATTTAAGGTGTTTTCGTCTATAATCTAGTTATTGAGAATAACAGTTAAAATCAGATGTTTACGAGATCTGAATTTTGATACATACTGATTTATAATAGAAAAACATGTCTGTGGGCTGCAATAAAATTAAATCTGGAATTATGATTATTATTATGAATTATGATTATGATTATTATTTTCTGATGTTTTTCATGTTGCCTAGTTGAAATTACAAAGTTGATAGACAGAAACAAAAAACGTTTGTTTGTGTCTATGAACTTTGTAATTTCATGTCACGGTATAAGACAATAGATAAAAGTTTATAAGTAAGCTGCTAATCGTTTTTAGGTAAAGTATTGCTCGTAAAGGACACCATGACAAGATTTTGTTTGCTTTGTTGTCCTTTACGACGTTGGTCTCTTAAGTACCTACACATTATAGACTACTAGTGGTAAGCGCGCGAATCGCGTACTTGGACCTCGTAACTTGCAATCGCCATATCTTATACTTCTTATATACATACAAACGCTTATAATTTTACTATACCGACTTATATACATACAAACATACAAGCGCCGATTTGTTCCAGTAGACTCATAGATCTTCGCTTTACTATCTATTGATTTGAGAGTATACTATTTTAGAGCCGATGCTGACCAAAGCAGTATAAGTATTGAACATGAAAGTTCAATTCCTGAAGAAACAATGGTTGAAGACAAATATTATGAAACTGATAATAATAGTGTCACGTAAGTTAAATTAATTATAACTTATATCACAGTAATATAAAAGCGAAGCCCGTGTGGTGAATTACAGCTTATTCCGTCTCACAAAGAGGAGACTTGTGTCTCAGCAGTGGGAACATTAAAAGGCTGATGATGATGATGATAAAAGCGAAAGTGTGTACATATAACTATGTTATTTGTACTAATGAACTGATTGTGATGAAACTTGGTATGTAGACATCTGTCTGGACAATTTGTTTAACACAGGCTACTTTATACCCAGATATTTATACGGGATTGTTTAGTTTTCATTGTTTTCAATATTTTTACATACCTACCTAGCTAATACAACTGGCAAACGATGAATAATAGCATGAATTCTTGATACTATTACTGCAGGCTTACTAAGTTTGTTTTTTCAGGAACACACAGCGTCCTAGTGGGAACTCTCTTCAATCTTCTGCTAATAGTAGTGAAGTAATAGATGATACAGATGAAGAAAACTATTGCAAAAATGAGAACACATTTTCTAACATAATTCGACAACAAAATAAAGTAAATATTAAACAAAATGAAAAAGTTTCCAAAAGGCAGCTGAAAAGATATTTACGATCCGCTAAGTTTGGTGAAAATTCTATAGTTCCCACTAAAAACAGTATAATATTATTACCACTACCGCTTGCAATATGTCAAAACCAAAAATCACAACAATTTAACGCTCAGGCTAATCCTATTGACGAGGTACTTACCGCTGACGATATGCAGGACAGGCCTCTGGATGATGTTGTCTTTGCGCCTGAACCTGAAATAAAGAAGATCACTCAGACTACTGCTATTGACGAGGTACTTACCGCTGACGATATCCAGGACATGCCTCTGGATGATGTTGTCTTTGCGCCTGAACCTGAAATAAAGAAGATCACTCAGACTACTGCTATTGACGAGGTACTTACCGCTGACGATATCCAGGACATGCTGGATGATGTTGTCTTTGCGCCTGAACCTGAAATAAAGAAGATCACTCAGACTACTGCTATTGACGAGGTACTTACCGCTGACGATATGCAGGACATGCCTCTGGATGATGTTGTCTTTGCGCCTGAACCTGAAATAAAGAAGATCACTCAAACTACATCTTCTGACGTTATACATGAACCACATGCGCATCATTCCCATGACATTTCTTGTACTGAAATAGTAATAGACAACCAGTCGTCATTATTTCAACAACCTCAGGTGTACACTTCTTTGAAAACAGTGGTCTTTGAGCACGAACCTGAAGATATAGAAGAGGATAAGGGTTCTCCTTCGCTTATCAATAATAATATATTTGGTACATCTTTTTTTGATCCAACTTCTGACACCAGTGATCATGATAATATGAATTCTGTACAACCTAAATCTAGTAAGAAATTTCGTAATAAGATATTAAAAAGCTACGTTGATTATCTTTCTGATAATGAAGACTTTTCAGCAGGTAGTTCCGATCTTTGGAGCATGAATGAGTCCGAGAGTTCAATTAATAGTCAGAATAAAAAGAAAAAGTGTACTAAAAAGAAACAAAAAATTATAAATAACAACGAAAAGACAACCAATAGCATAGAAAACTTAATTAAACTCAAAACCAAAAAAGAAAACAAAAGTAAACTTAGGAAACAACAAAAAAATTCTGGTCAGTCGTATGAAACAAGATCAGGAAGTATAATAGAAGAGAAATCGATGAAAAGCAACCCATGCTTACCTGATGTATGTGCGAGAAAATGTTACGAAGTATCAGAGGATAGAAGAATGAGCCTATTTAACTATTTTTGGACTCTAGATGTTCAACGTCGGAAAGACTGGATCGTAAGATGTGCACAACCGATTCCAATCAAAAGAAAAAAAACTAAATGTGTAGAAAGCAGAAGAGGCCAATCATTTGAGTACGTTATAAACGAAGGTGAAGGATCTAGACCCGTTTGCCAAAAGTTTTTGATAAACACATTAGATATCACCCAAAAGTTTATTTTATATACAGTAAAAAATGCACACGAAAATATGGCAAGCGTAGAAAAAAGAACATCTCATGCAGAGAAGTATAGTGATGAAGATAAAGAATACGCAAAAACTTTTATCGAAAGCCTTCCAGCCGTTCCTTCGCATTATTGTCGTAAAAAGAGTTCATGTCTTTATTTACCTCAAGAATTTAAAAATGCTACAAATTTGTTTAGGATTTATCTCAAACACTGCCAAAATAATTCTAAATTACATCTAAGTGAAAAAGTTTTTATAAAAATATTTAAAGATGATTACAATATTCGATTCCATACACCCAAAAAGACAAATGTGTAAAATGTACAAAAACTGAAAATACAGAATTATTAACAGAAAAAGAAATCAAGGACATGGCTGTTCATCTCGAGGAAAAAAAGGCTAGCTACCAAAGATTTAAAATCCATCAGAAATTAACTTCCAACGATACACTCACCGTTAGCTTCGACCTGCAAAAAGTGCTTAATACCCCTCACGGAGAGAGTATGTTGCTATATTATTCTAGAAAATACGCCGTTTATAACTGTACATTCTATGAAAGCCAAACCAAAATAGGACACTGTTATATATGGGGAGAAAGCGATGGAAAAAGGGGTGGCAATGAAATTGCTACTTGTATTTATAAATTCCTACTAGAAATTGATAAACGTCCTGTTAAAAATGTATTATTTTATTGTGACTCTTGCCCTGGGCAGAACAAAAATAAGATAGTTCTCACAGCCCTACACTACTTTCTACAGAATTCCAAAAACATTGAAGTGGTACAAATAAATTACTTACTACCTGGGCATACGTATATGCCCGTCGATTCAATGCATGCAGTCATTGAACGCGAGGTCAGACGAATTATTGTTTGGAGTCCGAGTCAATGGCCGACGTACATGGAATCTGCAAGAAAACGTCCTGAACCATACAAAATTAATGTTTTGGAGTACTCCGATTTTATCAACTGGGACAGCTTGGTGTCTGAAAAATTTACCAATACTTCTCAAAGGCAAATACAGCTAAAAGCAATGCGCATTGTCACGTTAAGAAAAAAAACGCTAAAAGTATTGAAGTAAAATATTCAATGATAGAAAACGAAGACGCTCAAGTAGTAACATTATATGATGAATATAAAGGAAGAGGATCGAAAGGAAAAGGCAAAGGAAAAAAAACAAAACCAAGATCTAACAGGTGCCGACAAAGTAGAAGATGATACTTCTAGTATTGGTTTACCATCACTTTATGACAAACCTAACCCTATACCGGTCGCTAAGTATAACGATTTAAAGCGTTTATGTACTAACGGAACTATACCAAAGCGATTTCATAAGGAATATTTAGATCTACCGTCTTTAGGAACTGTTAAAGACATTCTTCCTGAAACTGACGAGGAAGACGATGTCGATACAATTGATCTCTAGGACTTTACTGTTTAAGTTTCATTACTAATCATTTTAAAAGACTGAAGTTACTTGTCACTTAATTAATACTTTAGAATGTCAATTGTTTGAGTTTTGAGTTCTGGGGCAAACTTTGTTATTGTTTTGGTTATTTTAATTTTAGCATAAGTTTAAGAATATTTTGTTAAATATTGTTTGAGTTTCATTAAAAATGTAAAACTAGTTAGTAGATTAGTTTATTAACTGATTATTCTAAAAATTTAACAGTAAAATCTTGATGGCTAAGATTTTACTGTTTAAGTTTAATTACTAATAATTTTAAAAGACTGAAGTAACTTGTCATTTAATTCATACTTTAGAATGTCAATTGTTTGAGTTTGGAGTTAAGAGGGTTTATTACGGGTACAACATCAAATTCAATGTTATGATTGCAATTCATTATTAATATTCTAGTTAGTTAGTTAGCCACATTTCTTATTTCCATACAGTATTATTTCCAAATGAATCAAAACAGGTGAATATTTGACAGCTATTTACGACGTTGCCAACTTTTAGGATGCACCCTCTTAAAGTGGGCAAAATTTGTTATTATTTTGGTTATTTTTATAGAGTTTAAGACTGTTCTGATAAATATTGTTTGAGTTTCATTCATAATTATTTAAAAAAACTAGTTAGTGGATAAGTTTATTAGCTTATTATTTCTAAAAATTAAGTTATTTGTCAGCATCGCAACAATTACTTTCTATTTAAATTAAAAAATAGCATCACATTTTCAGTTCCTATTAGAATAACATTTTTGTTTATTTTGTTACTGAGTATTTTGATTAATAAAAAAAAGAATAATAAAAAAACCTTTTATTTCACTTAGTTTTACTACCTTATATAGGAATTTCTAACCAGTTCTTTACGTTTTTGTTCCTTTTACCCCCTTAGTCTCTGATTTAAATGACTTGTACTACCCATTGATGATTAAGATTAGTCCTTTACTACAGATCTGACTTTATCATAGCCAATTTTTCGTGGCTGTAAAGTACTTCAGTTCAATTTTTGTGGGCTGTAAAGGACTCTCATTTTCGTCAATAATTAATTTTGGTTTATTTGGTTAATTGATACGGATAGAACACGAAAAAATAGTTAGGTTTTCTATTGACATCGTGAATATAGTACTTTGTTTGAAAAAGATATTAGACAAAAACAGTTTAGTTTTTAATTTTTTTGCTCTACTGAAAACTCGTATTTTGTCCTTTACGACAATTGAAATTTCCGGTATCGATTATGTTTTTTTTTTATGTTTAAAATCAAATCAAAATCAAGTCATTTATCCAAACTAGGCTGAGAATCAGCACTTTTCGAACGTCAAAAATTACATAAGACAGTCCCCCAAAAACGCCCACCCTTCACCACTTCCTAGTGCTTTAGCTGGGAAGAAGAAGTGGCGCAACAAACTCCCCAGCAGCACAGCTGTCTGTTCAGATATAAAACTTGAATCTATACAATAAAATGTAAAAGAATTTGCATTACGCAACCCAACATTAAATAAAATTATTTGCCTTATGTTAGCTAGCACACGCCACTATACGAAAAAAAAACATAAAAATCGTCGAAAACTATACTCAAGCAGAAATAACGTAAACAGAACGTACCTAAATAAAAGCCTACAGGCATAATGGGCGTGCCCGCTTACATAAAGCTATAGCTGTAACTCGAAGTAAAAAATGATAAACTAGCACCATCGTAGTAAAATAAAAAAACAGTTAATCATTAATAACAATAATAAAACCATGGTCAGCAAGACGACCAGTCACCACAAGCAGCACCCGTTCACGAGCATAACGCAAAGATCAGCCATCACTCCCGTCGCCATATTTGAGGGAAGGAGGCAACCCGACCCCCGACGCTACCGCAAGCAGTGACATCTAAGGGAGCATGACGAACTTGCTGCCGGTTGCTCAGGCAAGAATAATATAATCAATTGTCTAGGTCGCTAGCTAACCACTTATTGCAATACAACTCATAAAAAAAAAACATTTTCATGAGTATATTATGTCACTAATAAATAAAAATAAATTGACTTAGACAGTCAAATAAAAATAAACAATTATATGAACTCATATAACCTGTCAGTAGGTACGCTAATTCTGGAGAAAGAACATAATTATGAACATTGTCTTGAGTTAATCACAGCGACAACTATTCTTATAGAGTCATTGATAGAATAGTATGCCTTTGAACAAAGATTGGATTTAAATTTAACTTTAAAGTTTAAACGCATTCAAAGGCAAATCTAACAAAGAAAAGGGTAGCTTATTATAAAAAGTTATACCAAGTCCAACAAATGAGTTATGAACCTTATGAAGCCGGTGAATTGGAGCACGTAATTTATCCTTATTTCTGGTGTTAATATTGTGAATATCACTGTTTTTAGTGTATAAGTGTATATTTTGCCTAACATATAAGATGTTGGCGAAGATGAATTGTGATGCCACCGTGAGTATACCAATATCTTTAAAAAAATCTCTTAGAGAAACTCTGGCACCCAGCTGGTAAATTGCTCGAACAGCTCGTTTTTGAAGTACAAATATATTTTGAATGTCAGTTGCTTTACCCCACAGCAGAATACAGTAGGAGATAACGCTATGAAAATAACTAAAATAGACTAATCGGGCTGTATCAACGTCAGTGTCAATACACTGACGTTGATACAGCCCGATTAGTCTTACTTTCTTGACGGCGCGTGGCGTATGCGGCCGAACTGAGCCTTCCCGCTAGGCTTGATAGATGAGGTCCCAACTGCAGTTTGGCATCTACTGTAAACCCAGAAACACTGCCGTGTCTACAGTTTCAAGCACCTCTTTATCTAAAACGATGTTGGGACCTAAATTTCTAACATTCGGTAAGGCAAACTTTATACATTTCGTTTTCTTGGCATTGAGAACTAAGTTATTTGTCGTAAACCAATCCGTAACCATTGAGGGTGCAATGTTTATATCGTCAAAATCTTGTCTATTCCGGTCTACTTTAAAAATAAGAGAGGTATCATCTGCAAACAGTACAACGTCACAGATACCCTTTATATAGAATGGAAAATCGTTAATATACACTAAGATTAAGAATGGGCCTTGTATTGAGCCTTGAGGTACACCTAACTGAACTGGTAGCTCGGAAGATTTCACACCATCAACATCTACACATTGGAACCTATTATACAAATAAGAATTTATTACTTTAAGAGCTTCATTTTGTCGCCGTAATTATGTAGTTTACGCAAAAGCGTGTCATGGTTCACACAATCAAAGGCTTTGGAGAGATTACAGAAAACTCCAATAGCATTTTGCGAGTTCTCCCATGCGTTAAATATGTGTTTCAGCAGTGCAACACCCGCATCTGTAGTCGAACGACCTTTTGTAAAGCCATATTGTTCAATTTGAAGGAGGCTGTTTAAATTAAAATGTCTTAGCAACTGCTTGAAACATTTGAAAAGTTAATAACTTTTCAAATGTTTTGCTAAATGCAGGTAAGATAGAAATAGGCCTGAAATTGCCAACGTCATTTTTATTACCTGATTTAAATAAAGGTAAGACTTTACTACTCTTCATAAGGTCAGGAAAAGTTCCTAAATCAACACATTTATTAAAATTAACAGCTAGATAGGGGGCTACGATGTCTATTATATTACTTAATAGTTTAATGGAGATGCCCCAGTAATCACCAGTGTTTTTAGATTTAAGTGTGATAAAAACATTAACATCATGAGGTGTTACATGTTCGAAGCTAAATAAACGACTACATTTAGGCAGACTACTATGCAAAAGATTTTCAGCTTTAGACAGGGATGAATTTAAGGAGCGAGTCGTTAGTTATAGGTATGTTGGCAAAAAACTCATTGAATGCTTCAGCTACGTCAGCTGCATTATTAACTAATTTGTTTTCGACCATAATCTCAAGTTGTTTTTCTTGTTTAACAGACTTACCAGTTTCATTGTTAATAATTTTCCAAGTGGTTTTTACTTTATTATTAGATTTTTGAACTGAAAATCCTTTTCATTTTAAACTCAAATAATTATTTACACTAACTAGGTACTAACTACAAAAAAAAATACAACATAAAAAAATAAAAAAAAACACTTAAGCGTCGAAGTACTCGTCCGCATCGCTGTCATCCGGAAACGTGCCCAGAAGACTGGCAGCATTACCACGTTGAATGGCAATGCTAATTCTTTGGGCAAAGAACGAGCCAGCCCTCTGGTCACGTGAAGTGTCGATCAGTCGGCGAGAAATTTCCTTATAAAGGAGACGCGCACTCGGGCCCCATGACCCGAGCGTTTCGACTCCAAACGGCTCAAAACTGTAGTTACCCAGAAGATTACTGTATTTGCGCCGCTTGAGGGTCTCAGCAGCCGCAGCAGCGGAGCCAGCACAGCCGGCCGTGCTTGGAACATGAGATGGCGCAAGGGTGTCGACACAGGTTGCGTCCCACACCAGAGGCCTACCCAGCTTCCAAGGCAATAACGTCATGCCGTCTGGTCTCTTCCCATCGTCACGTACCAATCCGTTTGGTTCTAGTACCGCTGGTACGCCGGCGGTGACAAGGGCTCGACGAATAATATCGTTGATGCTGGCGTGCCGAGCTATGCGACCTGCGCTCCTGCAGCAGGACAGGCCATGGTGTCCGAGGCTGTCGACGGCTTCACCGCAATGACACCGATGCGGAGCAACACAAGGTGCGCCCAAGCGGAGACACGTAGCGAGCCGAAACGATGAGTCATCCATCATAGTGCCTATGGTGGATGACGGTAGCGCCTGAAGCCACAAACCAGACTCCCATTCTCCCACAGCCAGCAGGCGGGCACGCTCAGCAGTATTAAGTGACGTGTTTATCAGGGTATTCCGAATAACACTGCAGAGCGGCACGTCCCACCGTCTCTGGGAGGACGGGTTGTCGGGTAAATCCGTATTAGGACAAGCCATTTTCCAAGCGTTCAAAGCGTCGGTCAAACACGGTACCTCAAAATCAACCAGTGAGGAAGATAAAATGTTCCTGGTTAATTTATCAGTACTGTGAACCGAGGAGATGAAGGCCGGTAAACTTATACATGAAATTTTGCGGACGCCGAGACCTCCCAGGCGAATGGGAAGTGTGGCTTGCTGCCACGCTCGGTCATCCAGGGCCACGTTTAGGATAGGTGTGTTCCTAATAATTTGGTCAACTTTCTCTAAAAGTTGTGGATGTCTCCATAAATGTGAGGAGCGAAGGCTATAAGTAAATTTTGGTCCAAAACAACAGTATCGAATGAATGTGAAGGTCGAATGGATGTTAATTTTAAAAAGTCTTTCCGAGACATCATTAAAATTTTGTATTTTCTCCTCAATGAACGTTGGACAGGATTCGTCAAAAATTGGGGAGCCCAGGAGATGAAGAGAATTTCTTTCCGTAATTTTGATATTTGGTGCTATTGTATTAAATTTTGCTATGGTATATTAGAATGATAGATTATTATATTAGATTTTTTAATTGTATCCCTCAAAAATTTAGATTTAGCAAAAACACAAATCTTTTAAAATAGTTTTGAATAATTTTTGACATACTCTAGAAAAGGAGTATCAAACTTGTATTTTTTCAAAACATATAACTCGTATAGTCTCGCTCTACTTTATAAATACCTGGGGTAGCCCATTGGTTAAAGCCAACGGAGGTACCATTAATGTTAATCCATTTGGTCTTGAAAGTAGATTGGTACTCTTTTTGTACAACATCAAAAAGGGCTCCATAGATGTCATTAGGATTCTCGTGTTCTACTATAGATGGTGTAATTTTATGTGCTATATTATTTTTAAACTTGTTGCAACGACTAGCTGTATATGGCCTGCATTTTATTTTATGCGTATTTTTACGTAATGGCATAGGGAAGCTAGCTAGTAAACCACAGTGGTCAGACGTTAAGTCTCTTAACACTAATTTATTTTTGGCATCACAATCACTAAATATATTATCTAGACAAGTCGACGAAGATGTTGTGATCCTAGTAGGTTCAAAAAACAAGTTACTTAAATTATAAGACCTAAACAGATTGAGTAGTCTAATACTTAATGGCTAAAATATTAATATTAAAATCTCCACTTAAAATTATATTACTAGATTTTAACCTATTCAAGTGAATTCTCCATTACAGATTCAAAACGAATAAAATCCCCAGAGGGGGGTCGATAAACGCAAATTATAACGTATCGCTCGAGTTCAACACAAGACAACTCAATAGTACGCTCGATGGAAAGATTAACTAAATCTAAGCGTTGTTTACATTTCAACATATTTGAAACAAGAACTAAAGATCCACCGCGAATAGCACTTTTCCTTACAAATGCACTTTGTACAGTTAAATCATTATCATTCATAAATACCACTTCTTGTTCTTTCAACCAGTGTTCAGTCAAACATAAGACTTGAACATCATAGTTCTCCATAAATAAACTTAACTCTAGCTCTTTGCCAGACAGACCCTGCATATTTTGATGTACAACATTCAACATATTATGCGGCTGACCCGTTGTCGCACCTAATAGTTTAAACTACAAGGCGTATCAAAAGTAGTGTTAGTACCACTACTAACAGTAAACGATGGTACACTACAGGTACCAGTGTCACTATGTATATTGTATGCTAAAAGATTAGCAATATGTCTCCTACAACTAGGTGGCAAATACATTGTATAATTTGTCAGTTTGTAATCAGTAATAAATTGATTACAGTCAAAATATAAAATAGCGTCACTGTGACGACAAGTCCTATTATAAATTAACATATTTAAATTATAAATGTGCCTATTATGCTCATCAGACAAATAGTGAGAATAAGGCAAGGCACAAAAAATAAATCTACAACTATTTGTCTCATTGAGATGTAACATCAAATAGACACATTCAACTATGTCCTTCTTTCTTACAGTTAAACTATCTCCATATAATAAAATAACAGTTGAACTGGGGTTTATTTTTGTCAATTTAATAAAACTAATTAATTGGCTAATACTGGCACCGGGTAAACAATTATTAATTACATATTATTGCGAACACTGATTAAATATACTACCAAAACCTTGACCAAATTTGTCAGAAAATATATATGTTGTATTAATCAAATTATTCATACTATTATTATTACTAATATTGCTACCTACTGGCTGAGCCACTGAGGGTGTGGGTGTAACAAGTTGAGGCTGGGGTGCCTGGGAGCAGGCACAGCTAAAAGAGAGGTTATTTGTCAGAGACTCATACCTCTCTGCATTGTACTTGACCAGGGGCCCAAGTCTGCTATTTTTATAAATTCAGTCATTCCAACACGATCCCATTGTCATTTTGCTAAAAGTTCGTAATCTGGTAAATTCATAATGGTCGATCATTGGTCGGTCAATGTTCTCGTAATATAATTGTGTTATTATAATGGCATTGTCGTATTGCCATTATTATAAAACCCATTAGTAGCAATGTCATTCATTTGTCATTATGTACGAGATTACCAATATATGCAATTTCTTTCAATGTAGTGTCGACCATTGGAAAGTCATGTAAGATTAGGTACAGATGTTCTATTTCACGAAGTCCTCTCTTGTCGCTCTAATGGCGGTAAACATAAGGTTCAAATTGCAATAAGCAACAGGACTTCGTGACATAGAACATCTGTAACTAGTACAAAGCTGTAACAAATATTAATAATGTATAATTGTGAAATGAACTCCATTCAATGATGCATGATAAAGATGATAGATGATATCCCGCCCCGCTCCCCTTGAGTTTCAGTAAAGACGTGGCACTTTACTGAAACCTCGCGCGGACTTCTTGAGAGAACTTAAAGTGATGTTGCACTGTTTTGTTTCATTAAGGCGTGATGTTATATTAAGGGCTTCCGAAATTAAAGTTATTTTTCACTTTTTAGTGTTTTTTTGGAAGTCTGTTTGTTTTTTTGTAAAAAAGTTTTTTTATTATATCGTTTACAAGTGGCCAGTTCTAAAAACATTCAGTGTCGCCCTCGTATCGAAAAATGCCGTTATCTACCGCCCGGTTGACAAAGTAGTCAACCGGCTTCGCATCTATAGTTATGTCTAAAATGTACTCTGTGGTTATGTGTGACGGGTTGTGGATTTCAACAATAGCATAAAATTATGTTGTTAAAAAGAAACAAAAGTTATAGTCTATCTTGGTAAAACATTTTTATTATTAATACACATTGAAACAAAATATTCTCTTAAATTATTCAATAGGCACAAAAGTGAAGACTAATCTACTTATATTCTAGAACCTGCCTTGCTTTAAATTGGGCAACTTTTTACAAATTGTACAGAATAACTTATGTACATGGTTTATTCACAGACTCATTGATGTTTTTGTAAGTTGGTAAACAGTATGCAATATTAAAATGCTGAATATTGCTTTTACATTTTAAAACAACGTCGATTAGATGAATGATGCATAAAAAAAGTTAATTATGAAAAGGCATCGAATTAAAAAAGCCTTTGGAATTGATATAGGATTATCCAACGAGTTTAAGACTGTCTTAAAGCCATCGCATCATCCAAATGTATGGTGCCGTGGAATAAAACTTTAAAAATTAAGTACAGTAAAACATTGCTAACGAAATATTGTATTACAGTAAAACTTTAGTTTTATAAGAAAGCGGACAACGGTCACACAGCAACGGTTGTCCAAATACAGAGCGTTTTTGACACCTCAACGTCAAATACAGGTGAAAAAGAGAGATGTTTATGACGGCCGGTATAATATGATGGAACCGCTTTCCTAGGAAACCCTAGCTTAAAGGTGTTCTTCCGAAGGCGACCGCAACCGCAAACCGTAAGTGGCAGCGTCGCCCAATCGTAAAGACAGACAGCTGCGATAGGCTGGTTTCTATGTTACCCTATGAAAACGGTGACAGGCGCCAATGTCGCCATCTATGGAAGTTTGTCGTTTTTTTCTCCAGCGGAAGAGCACCGGGGGATTCAATAAGGTAGCACACGAAATTAAAATTTTGTTGTAATTAACGTTTTTAGCAATTTTCAGGTAATTGTCAGGTTGTATGTTGATCGTAACATAATGTATTCGCAAAATATATTCACGTCTGTACGGAAAGCGGTACGGTTTGACGGTAACCGTCGTAAAGCTATGGTTTTCTAAGACTGCGGTGGCCGCCAGCCGCCACATGGCGTCCGCAATTTACGGTGATGACGTCACTGAAACGTTATTTATGAAAGAAAGTTGGTGTGTTCTCTTGTAAAGCGTCTTTTCACACCGAAAAATCAAACCCCACTGCCATCATTTTCATGCCAGCCGTCACTGCGGCCGTTATGTAGCGGCCACCGCTGTCGTAGGAATCCGTAGCTTAAATTTAAAACGCCTATCTATCTACATATATAACGAGACATTATTAACAAATTGTTTAATTTTTCACATTTACGCCTCACGCAATAAATAATTATTTAAGTATATCACTTGTCATTGGCAGTAAGATCGTTAGTTTATTTAAGACGCACGACTGATAAACTTGTCCATTTCAGCTTATAGTCTGTACGGATCGTACAGACTATAAGCTGAAATGGACAAGTTGGCGTACAGTACGACATAAATCATCATTGTCCTCCATAATATATGTATCTTCCGCGCTAATTTGGATGACACTTTAATCGACTAATATAAAATAATTTCTAATTTTGATTGTTCACCTTTTATTTTGATTGCAACAAAACTATTTCTGCACCATCAATATAAAGGTGCATGTGGCCAATATAATGAATAATCTTCATTTAACATAACGAAATTTAAGAGCTACAAAAAATGTAGGATATATAATACTAAATGTCTACCAAGAACAAAATTATCATTAATGTGATTGCATTATGTATTACAAAAACATACCACATTAAGTGTCATCGTTTTTAAATTATTATTTATACAGAAAATGAATTTATATAATTAAAGTACGTATTTCTATCAACAGAGTTCTTTACATATATAGTACAATATTAAGTAAGCATTATGTATCTTTGCATAAGTAGTTTACCATTTAGTTAGTACTCGAATTGAGACAGTTAAGTAGTTTGCGTATGGTTTGAAGTATGGTCTTTAAAACAATTAACAATGATCGAGCAGCTGGGTGGTAACATGAAAATAAATATAATTGAACGCCTTCCTTAATAGTAACATACATGCAACACTTTTAAACAATTTAATAATTAATTAAAATAAATCTGATAAAATTAAGTCTCAGAATTAAGTAGAGAAAATAACCCTCTAGGTATTGTACAATAAGAGTATTTATATAATGCTGGTTAAATTTATAAAAGTACAGCTCCAAGCCGCTTGGGATACTAATTATATAACAATTTATATTTCTTATACAAAACAACAAAATCCTAAGACAGTGTTCACGATCGAGCTGTGTTTAATTCGTATCAAGTTATAAAAAATAACCTACAGATGTGCATACCAACAGGCCATTAGTGCGATGAGTAATCTCGGTAATAAATTCATGATACAATCAATCTGGCAACAACGCATCGTAAAATAATGTCAGTAACTGTTATGATTGAACACATTGTGAAATGTTATGCAACGATTGCCATTTGGAAGAAATTGTATTTGACCCAAATTGACATTTTATTTGAAATAATATAAAAAGAAAAAAATCTGTATTGTACACGTATCATACAGGAAAAAAATATTATTATATTCTTATGAATAACAGTTTATAAGTAAAATAAAAGTTATGTCAGTGTAGGACTCTAGGCAAAAGTTTATACAATTTCTTCTCAAATTGGAATCATCCCTTATGTCTATTAATGTGGCATGATTTGAGCTTACCTTAACAATATACCACTACCTATAGCAGAAACTCATTCAAATCTCACCCTGTCTTATACTTAAGTACTATTTCGATATTTTAATCACTATTATCCATTTATTTGTTACTGTGATGAGTTGTAAATGCTTTAATTTTTACTATTTTACTAATATGCTAAAACTTAATATTGGGAGGTTTAAAATGCAATAACTTTTCTACTCTTTACAAGGACTACTGTCAAATAACTGAGTGGCAGCAAGAGTTTCTATTCTGAGTTGAGCGGAAATTACACACAAGTAATAGACAATATTGACTCAATAGTGTATCCAAAGACAATGGGCAAATGGGGTCCAAATGTCCACCACTAACGAGACCTATGTAACTGTATAGTATATTAAATAAGGAGTAATATTTATTATGAGACCCATAAATAAATATCTGTAGGTAAAAAGTTAATATCTGTAGCTGTATCTTTTTTAATAGCTTTTTTCTAGTTGTAAATATGTGTATCTGTAGCGAAAATTATTTTTATTATTACACTATTTTAGCATAAACACCTCCATTGATTAAAAAAAAAATAAAGAGATATCGCTCATTTGCTACAAGGTCGACATATCTCAAAATTGATGATTTTTTAGTTAATAATACAATTGTGTTGAAAAAACTGCGTTTCGTTTACTGTAAAAACGTCATTTCTCTAAACTGTATAATAAGGAAGATAGAACAGATATTCACAATTGTGCCGTTATAGTATTGTCTCTTTCGTTTTGGTGACTCGGGGCAACAACGACATTATTTAGTTGTGATATAACAGTTCAAGCGATAGGTTGTATTTGTGCTCTTGAAGAACGACATTTTTTACGTAACGACGCTCTTGCCGGTAAGTTAAGTCCAATTGATTATAATACCTTTTCAAAAATAACGTGTTTAGTATAAATGTGCCGTTTATGCTGATAATATGTGAAAAAATCAGTGTACGCATATTTCGTGTTATGACGATATTGCTAAGAAAATTAACAACCGTTAGAGTATTATTATGAATTATGAAGTTGTTGCTATCCAAGAAAACAATGATTTAACATTACAAAAAAAAAATATCTACACTTATGTCGTTTCACTTAAAAATAATTTGCGTTATTTATGGTGAAATATTGCAATATTTTGTAATATAACGTTTTAGGCAATAATTCAAGTCACGCTTTCTCATTTATGTATTTTTCTTAAAAACATTTTTTTGCATTTTTAGGAGACAAAGGTGTTTCCACATACCTCTAGAGGCAAACAAATTGTAGCATTGATTTACAAGCATAATAATTCGCCCCATGAAGAGGTTACGCCTAATGAAACCAGTATGCACTTTTGTTTCTTTAGTAATTATATTTTTTTCCTCTATCTATATAAAATTAACCTATGCACTTACTTTTCAGGCAATGAAATAGCTAACCAAACATCAGAGTAGTTCTTCTCCCAGCTCGTCATCTGATTCGGATTCATCAGGTGATTCGGATTCATCAATTTAATAGTGTTTTGTTATTGTAGTGAATCGAATTTGCTTACGAAAATCTTAAATTAAATACTTATTGTTCTTTTTTTTTTGCAGATAGTGACGATTCTGTCAAAGATCCGATGTACATTCCACCTGAGCCACTTTTTCAGCAGAATAGTGCTAAATGAAATACCCAAAATGAGGGTAATGCAGCTCATTCACTAATAGAAAGACAGGTCAAAAAATTACTTAAAGCTGGACCAATGTACTCGCCAGAAGCCTTTATCGGTGCTATAAAAATGGCTAGAAAAAAACCTGAACCATTTCATGTGAATGAAATGTTCATAGAGGATTTTGTTGATTGGAAAGATGCATGTACCCAAATGGGAGTCAACTTGACGAAGATGAAGAAGGAAATTCAGTAAAGATTTGCTGGTTGAAAAACATAAACCACGCATATTGTTTTACAAGAACTCTTACGGAGAAGAAGAATTTAAAAAAGCAGAAATTATCAGAAAGAAGAAAAGGATCGACGTTAACGTCAAGAAAGCTTATGATTGTAAACCAGGCATATCGGACAGAAAGAAAGCAGATTTGTTGGACTTGTTAAACAAAAACCTAATTCCACAGTTCTATGCTCAGTTTTACAATTCTCTGTAAGGTTTTTGTATTTCTACAATAATATTATGATTCTGATAGTATTTTTGAACATTGTTTTGAATTTTATAGATATATGCGTTAGAGACTGAAATTTCATTGTAGATACTGATTTTTTGATATATTTTGATTATGATTATATTATTAATAAGTTGTCAAAAGTATAATAAGTGAGATCTTAATTATTGACGCTGATTTTGTGATATTAATTATTCCATAACGATAACTTAAAGTAATTTGGGAGAGTTGATTTATAAGACTGATGGTGTGCCATTACAATGTTATAACTTAGTTAGATTTAAGCGTAATATCTACTGTTGAGAGTTTTTAAGGTGTTAATGACTATGTTGTAGTTCACTTTTCATTTATATTAATAAAACATTTTTCAATATCGACATATTTTGTTATTATTTACTTCAAGTTTACCTCAAATTTAAAATCATTATTGAGTGTAACGTCGTAAATCAAAATACTACAAAAATATTTATATTTTTATCAGTAACAACGACATAAGTCGAGAAAAAAATCGCGTAGTAAGTCACGTGCGCTTTATGCGTAAGATTTAATATTTTAACGAGGAACTATGTTAACCACAGTACATTTTTGCCTAAGTAAGTTATGTAAAAAAATCAACGATTATGGTCTAATCTTAACTTAAAACAATAAAATTGCTCTCCTGTAAAATGGTATTTTTTGAGAAATGTCGACCTTGCCACAAATGAGCGATATCATTGGAATTGTCTTGACACCACGACTGACGCTGCCATATTTATTTAGAAAACAAAATAAACCTGGCGGAGTTTCGCCACCATTTATTTTAGCCATATATTGTTTTTTTTACTTTTTCGTGTGGTATCAAAATTAAGGGCTCGAAGAGACACTCCCAAAATAATTACTCATGAAAACAAAGCGAAATAAAAAAACGAGTGTGCTTTAGACCACACGACTGAAGTAAAACTTAAACGGAACTCTCTCTTTCTATTTTCACTAATTTATATCTCCCTCTCAACTTCCGATCGCTCGCTTCCGTAACGCTCTCTTCACGCATTCACCAGCTTACTCCCCAAGTCAAGCGTTCGTAAATAGGTTTTACTTCAAAAATGTAAAAAAAAAAACCACTAAGAATTCGGCTGCGCTCAACAAAATTCGTCTATTCAGTGGGATAGGTCTCGTTGGTGTTGGAAATTTGGATCAAGCCTTATAAATTTTTCCCGAATGTTAGTTGCGGACACATGTTTCATAAAACGTTTACTTACCAATGGCTTACAACAATAAATTAATTTCGAAAGAAAAAACTGCAAGTAATACTACACTGTGTTTGCTTAACTAAAAACATATTATAACGTGTCTGTGTCGATATCGTCTATCACACGGAGATGAGTCTCAGTACTCTCAATTCACTAAAAGGAATGGATATGTTACTGAATTTTGAGTATAATAATTAATTAACTAGGCCTGCATCCTTGGCCATGCTATAGAATATAGAGTTCTTATCTTGTAAGAGTTGTTCAGGAGGCGCGTACTCGACGAGTTGTCCCTTGTCCAGCACCATGACCTTGGTGGAGTCCATGATTGTGTTGAGTCTGTGCGCGATGGTGAGCACCGTGCACGACGCGAACTCGGAGCGGATCGTCTTCTGCAACACGAGGGCAGGGTGAGGGTGATACAGCGCGCTGGACAGACAGCGCGAGAGGGAGACGCACGCATGACGTACCTGGATGAGCTCGTCGGTCTCGAGGTCCACGGCGGCCGTGGCCTCGTCCAGCACCAGCAGCGGCGTCTTGCGCAGCAGCGCGCGCGCCAGGCACACGAGCTGCCGCTGGCCCACCGACAGGTTCTCGCCGCCCTCCGCCACCTCGTGGCGCAGCCCGGCCGCGAGCCCTGCGCAGAGACTGCGTGAGTACGTGCGTGCGCACGCGACGCGCGGCGCTAGCGGCACTCACCCTGCACGAAGGGCTTCAGGTGCGCGTACTCCAGCGCGCGCCAGATGTCCTCGTCCGAGAACGTCTCGAAGGGGTCCAGGTTCATGCGCAGCGTGCCCGAGAACAGCACGGGGTCCTGCGGGATGATGGTGATGCGCGAGCGCAGCTGGTGCAGGCCCATGGCGGCCACGTCCAGCCCGTCGATGAGGATGCGGCCGCCCACGGCCTCGACAATGCGGAACAGGCCGAGCGTGAGCGTCGACTTGCCGGCGCCGGTGCGGCCCACGATGCCGAGCTTGTCGCGCGGCGCCACGGCGCACGTGACGTCACGCAGCGCGGGCTCGGCGCCGGCGCGGTACGCCAGCGTCAGCCCCTCCAGCTGCAGCGCGCCCGTCTCCGGCCACGACGAGCCCGGCCCGGGGGATACGTTCCACGCCGCTTCCTTTATCGCAAAACATAACAAACATGTTCAGACTGTCACTTCGACTAGGTAGGTGGCACTTCCATGGTGACCAGTTTCATATTTACTGACTTGTTCTGTCTCCGCGTATTCTTTTATTCTTTCCACTGCTACAATGTTTGTTTCAACTTCTGATGTCATGCGCACCAGCCAATTCAAAGTCTGTGTGATCTGAAGACAAATTTACCAATGGATGGTTAGAGAACAAAAGATAGGCCGTGCACTTTCACAGTATTATGACTTTGACAAAGTGTTATAATTCTTTAAATAACGTTACGGTGCGGCCGCTGAGAGAATGCGTTCCTGACGTCGTGTCAGTTCATGAGTCATGACTAGTGACGAGCAAAAGTAATTTAAAACGATTATTACGTTTTTCAACCGACCCAAACCAAGAATAACATAAGTATTTCAACTTGTGTGCGTGTCTTATTTCTGATTTCTGAATGTAACCAGCGTAAAGAAAATAAAATTGAAACTGTAATATTTGGAAATGAAAACAATAATATTTTAAGAAATATGTAGTTGCAACTGGGTTTAATTTTTACAAATTTAAATCATATTCTGATTCACTTGAGAAGATGTCTGTCTTCATCATCTTCGCCCACGTGTATGATTGATTTATCAATTAAAGTAGCAACTCTGATATCTCGGTCAAAGTTTTCGAAAATAAAATTTTTCGTTTTTTCGATGACCTTCGTCCGGTTATCTTTTGTGACCTTCCTGCAGCTTTCTATTAATAGGGTCATCATCTTCTTCGTGCCGAATGGCGGAGAAGTATTGTGCCTTTGACTTGAGCCCAGTTTAGCTCAATCGCATTATACTAGCAATATAATATGGATAAGACTCGCCCCCTATTATATGGGACTAAAACATAACTGGTGACATGTGGGTGTACACACAGGTACACCTCTGCCTAACCCTCCGGGGAAACAAGGCGTGATGTTATGTTTATTACATGGAGGAATTCTGAGAACACGATGACCGTATTCCAGAGCCAGTTGCTTTTACTATGTTGATGAGTTCTGCTTTTAGCGTGCCTTTACTTTGGTAGTCAAGAATAGAATAGAATACTCTTTATTATGTACACCATAAAAATACAAGCCACCAATTCTTCTTTTCTATTGGCTTGGGCCTACCAAAGCCTTATCATTCTGCAAATACAGAAAGCTCCGAATGATAAGGGGCATTATCCATGAATATTACAGCAGGCTCTGGCAGGCCGGGCAGCAGCACATTCTGAAACCACTTTTTGAATGTGGCGGAATTCATTTCTTCGTGGTAGTCTACTGACTAAGAGACTAGTGACGTGGTTATTGATTACAAAAAAAACCGTATTTTTCAGAACCGGCGCTGCGATGTGGCATATTATATCAGTCGGGCTCCATAACCCATTGGTACTTTAAAGCTCGACACACACAGGCAGCGGGTGCGGGTCGGGCGCGGGTCGGGGCGGCAGTCCAGCGGGCTGTATTCTTTGTTTTTATATGAACGAGACCACACGAAACGCGTGTGCGGCCGACCCGCGTTTCGCGTGGTCACGTTCATATTGACGGCACGGTTGGCGCAGTGGTTAAGTGATTGACTGCTGCGCTGCGTGTCGCGGGTTCAATTCCCGCACGGAACAAATATTTGTATGACCTACAAGTAGTTGTTCCGGGTCTGGCTGTTTGTGTATGTGAGTTTGAATGTTTGTGAACGCACCCACGATACAGGAGAAATTCCTAGTGTGGGGCAACGTTTAAAAAAAAAAAAAAAAAAAAAAATATATATATATATAAATACAGAGAAAACAACAAACCAACCAAAAATAAAGCTCAATTAATTATGACTATAAATAATTATACTTTTAGGAACAACCTGAATCAATCTAAGTCACATTCCTCAATCACTTTTTGTTTGAAGGACGGTCAAATCGGTCACCGCTGTTAGCTCGTTTGTTTAATAATAGATAAATATTCGCTTAATACCCTCGTTATTACTTTTGTTGTTGTTTAATTAAGAAGAAGAACGAAGGTTTAATTCTCTAAATTTTGTTGTCGATGATTTTGGTGCACGGTAAAACTCTAATGAGTTTATGTTTGCGCTAACTTATATGTATAAAATGTAAATGTACAACTGAATGAATGAATAAATAATATGCAACAAGATCAAATCAGCCGATAATAAAATAAAGATGGTTTGGAAAATTATCAATGGCGAAACTAACAGGAATAAAATACAATAATGATTTCACTCTAGAAACTTCACGTGGTCTCATACGCACAAACAAAGAAGTTACGAAGAGAATTAGTAAATTTCTTTACGAGTATCCCACTTAAAACTACTGAAATCCTAAATTCCTCACCCTCGCGTTCTATTGATTTATCATCCTGTCCGATTGAAATTAAATTCAAGCATATAAACCCCATAACAGTAATAAAAGCTTTCAAGCAGATCAAGATCAAATTAACAGAAGATCTATGTGGAATATCTATCAAAGTTTGTACCTCCATTACTGAGACTATAGCTCCGTACTTAGCCCTAATATTTAATTTGTGTGTTGATCAAGGAGTCTTCCGGGATCTAATGAAATATAGTAAGGTAATCCCACTTTTCAAATCCGGGGATAGTAAAAACACCAATAATTATAGACCCGTATCCTTGTTACCGATTGTCAGCAATTCAGCGATTTTCAGGTGCAAACACCTGAAAATCGCTGAATTGCTGACACCTTTTCAAAAAAAGGTAATGCTTAATCAAATGCTCAATCATTTTAACACCAATAAAATCATACACGATCAACAGTATGGTATCACCAAGGGACGTTGTACGACTGACGCCGGTGTCACCTTATTAAAACACATATTTATGGCGTGGGAAGAGGCCCAGGACGCCATAGGAAAAATGAAAATGGTTTATTAACTAGTGATTGAGGCCTCCTTTTAAGCAGATAAGCCTGTGTTAGGAGCCTCCGCTCTTTCATAACTTAAATAAGTATATTTTAACTGTTTTATGCAAATGTAGGAGTAGGAATCTTTTGTGACCTTTCCAAGGCGTTTGATTGCGTCGAACACGAAACATAACTCTTGAAATTGGAGCATTACGACCTTGGAAAACTTGCGCTCAGTTTAGTTAAATCTTATTTAAATGATAGACAGCAGCAAGTTCAAATAAATGGGTTAAATTCACTCTGCTTAAAAGTAAAAATGGGTGTAGCTCGAGGCACGATATTGGATCCATCCTCTTTTTAGGGTTCCGTACCCAAAGGGTAAAACAGGAACCCTATTACTAAGGCTCCGCCGTCTGTCTGTCTGTCTGTCACCAGGCTATATCTCGTGATCCGTGATAGCTAGACAGTTGAAATTTTCACAGATGATGTATTTCTGTTGCCGCTATAGCAAAAAATACTAAAAACCAGAATAACATAAATATTTAAGGGGGCTCCCATACAACAAACGTGATCTTTTTGGTCGTTTTGCTCAATATTGATAACGGTAACAGGTAGACACTTGAAATATTCACAGAATATTTAGTTATATATTCACTTTAAAAATCAATAATTAAATTAAAATAAAACAAATATTTAAGGGGGGCTCCCATACAACAACCGTGATTTTTTTGCCGTTTTTATAGATAATGGTACGGAACCCTTCGTGCGCGAGTCCGACTCGCACTTGGCCGGTTTTTTATTATACAGGGTGGAAACTTTCAGCGGGGCAGTAAGAGGAAGTACCTTATCCGTTGCAGCTACGCGAAAATGGTCTTAAGAGACTATCCATAATTTTTTATGGAATTTTGATCCCCATTCACAGATTTTGAAAAAAATGTACAGTCAGCAGGAAAATGGGCAATTTTCACAAAAACTTTTTTTTATGCCAATCGATCCTCTTTCTTATAAGGATCAAAAACCTCTATTGAACCAATTGAAGTTTGAGTACTAGAAAAGTCATAAATCGCAAAAAACTTTTCCCATACATTTCGTAGGAAATGAGAAGTTCCAACTTACATTTTTTACCATCGATAAACTGGCCGCTACAAAAAAGACTGATCGAAAAACAAATAAAAAACTATAACTTCTACTTTGGGTATTATTTCACCTTAAAATTAAAAACTTGAAACTTTACATTTGGACTCACCTATAAATTTTACTTTTGTGCTCTAAGTTATGAGGTGTTCAGAATGGTAGCCGTTTGACGTAGGCATAGGTTTATTCTCTTTACTACAGACTGGGTAGCAGCTGATAATGTGCTAGGATTCATTCCATAGAGAATCGTGGTAAGTAAATCTTTGAGTTCCTGAACACTGTTGTATTTCTTTTTTTAAAGTTCAATTTTTAAATAGCGCCACATAAAAAAGTGTAGAGGCGTGAGATCAGGACTGCGAGTTAGTCACGTTATAGGACCATCATTATGTTTGTATCCACTGCCTTGCGAATTGCCGGAATTCGGTTTCGAAATACGAAGTTTATTTATTTTTGGCCAGTCTTCGTTGTAGCGGTCCATCTATCGATCATAAAAAACTAAGTTGGAGTATCATTTCTTACGAAATGTATGGGAAAAGTTTTTTGCGTTTTATGACTTTTCTAGTACTCAAACCTCAATTGGTCCAATAGAGGTTTTTGATCCTTATAAGAAAGAGGATCGATTCTCATAAAAAAAAGTTTTTGTGAAAATTGCCCATTTTCCTGCTGACTGTACATTTTTTTCAAAATCTGTGAATGGGGATCAAAATTCCATAAAAAATTATGGATAGTCTCTTAAGACCATTTTCGCGTAGCTGCAACGGATAAGGTACTTCCCCTTACTGCCCCGCTGAAAGTTTCCACCCTGTATATTAATGATCTACCCCATTTGTTAAAAAACCCAACCACAAATGGTGATAATTGCTGACAATATATCCTTGATTTTTTAACATAATAGACGTGCATTAAATCTTGACGTCGTAAATAACGCCCTATTGCAGGTCCAATTGGTTCACTGCTAAGAATTTGGTATTAAATGGGAATAAATAATAGTTTAATAAACTTAAAAACACGCTTTAATGGAAAACTAAATTAAAAAGTAGAAAATAATTTTAATAATACTGCACAAGAAATTTATTTTATCGTAAAAATGCTTGATGTCAATTCTTGTAAATATTTTATTGATAGATATTGGTAAAATTAGAATAACATAACATCACGCCTGTAATCCCCGAAGGGTTAGTAGGCAGAGGTGTACCTATAGCACACCCACGTTTCGCCAGTTATGTTGAAGTCCCATTTAATAGGGGGCGAGCCTATTGCCATCAACCGGGCACAAATCCAGACTCCGGGCTGCTACTGAGAAATTTTTGGTGGAAAAACCCAATAACACTTTGCCCGACCTGGGAATCGAACCCCGGACCTCGTACTTGCCAGTAGCCCTTCCGGCCACTAGACCAACGAGGCAGTAAAATTAGAATCATTATGAAAATATCTTAAAAATCACCCCACGGTTTTTTGCGATAAAATAAATTTCTTGTTAATCACTATTATTATTTCGAAGTTATTTAAAATTATTTTCTACTTATTAGTTTAATTTTCTATTAAAGCGTGTTTTATAAACCCTAATTGTTTCTACTTTTTAGTTTAGTTTTCTATTAAAGCGTGTTTTTTAGTTTTTCAATCAACTTTTTTTTTGTTGAGTGTTTTTTGTGGAGTTGATCCTGCCAATGATATTATTCGTTAATAGGGCAAATAAACGATAGCAATATTTTATCGTAAATTCTTCGCCACTTCAAAGTTACACCCTCCTTTCGATCACGACCTGTCAGGAACGCATTCTCTCAGCGGTTGAAGTGCAGTTTATATACCTGTAAGGCGTAACTGACGGAGAGTCCAACCAGACCGGCGCTGATAGTGTCTCTGTTGAGCACTGCAAACATCGCTGAGAAGAATATGATGAGATTGCCGATCATCTCGAGCCTGATCGCCAGCCACCTGTTCGCGATGCAGCTTGGGTAGTAGCACGACTGATTGTGATCCACACCACGCTCTGATTCTTCAATAAACCTAGGGGCCAAAGGAAATAAATATAATACCATCACAACCAGATCATCTACTTGGAGTTAATACAAGCTATAAACAATTAATGGGGAGATGAAAACACTGTATTTTGCTTGGTATTCGTACTAGCATTGAACTGTCGAAACAAGCCTAAAGTGCGTGAATATTTCATAAAAATAGTGTCTGTTTGCGGAAATAAAGAATGTTAACTTTACCGTTCCGAGACGCCGTAAGCTCGAATGGTGCTAGCGCCTGTGATACTCTCACCGAAGTGCGAGTAGATAGGCGATCGCGACACAGACTCTAGTCTCTTCAGCTGCCGCGACGAAGCCACGTAGAACCGTTGGATCACGTAGTAAATGAAGCCGATGGGAAGAATCACGGCCATGAATATCGGCGTCGAGAAACTTATCACGAAAAGTGTCCCCAATACCTACACACGTTTCATGCTCTGTTAATGTATGAATTTTACAATACAACACAAATCAAAATAATGTTTGCACCTCTTTTAAGAACGAGCTGCTTTAAAAATTAAATAAATAATACCAGCCTGTAACTGACCCATCGCAGGGTAAAGAGCTGTTTTCATACAGAGAGCATTATTTGTGAAGTGTGGGTTCAATACTTGTCCGGATTTGAACCCACAACCTCGTGCATGAGAGGCGAGGTCTTAACCACTGCGCCATCACGATATAATTCGTTTGAATTATTTATTTATTATACATCATCATCTGCCTAGCCTTTTCCCAACTATGTTGGGGTCGGCTTCCAGTCTAACCGGATGCAGCTGATTTATTACACATATAAAAAGTTAATACATAATATGTTAATAAAAGTAGTGCAAGATTATTTGATGATACTGTTGTTGAGACAAATAGATGCCATCTTTTATTTGAACTAAAAAATAAAACAAGTGCTAAAGTACCCAGATTTGAATAATATTTGCGGTAATGTTTGGATAATTTTAATGAATAGTTGAAATGTAAAGACAGCAATTACTTGTATCCATTCTAGGTAATTTCGACTTGGTCAACGTATCAAAAACACAGTAAGCAAGCGCATATTTTCGGGATCAGTTTACAAACTTGATTTAAAAATACAAGTTTAATTTTGAGGTGAATACGTATTCTTTCAGAGTATTTTCCATAGTGAATTCTAAAATTATAATAAAAAATAATGTGTGCCATGTACAGTAAACGATAAAAAGTCATCACATAACAAGCTCTCCAATCCTTGTAGTTTCATTAAAGAAAGGCAGAAATTAATAAGCGATACTAAGTCTAAGTATTCCTTTGGTTCGCATAAAATCTGAAGTCCTAATGTCAAAAGGCATGAAACGTTTTTTCGCATAATTGATTATTGGCATAGTTCTTTGTTTGAGAATATTGGTGTTATCGTTATAATCATGATTTGATCTTACTTTCTTTACCATTACCTTAGTTGCCATAAATGTAGAAGTATATTATTGGTAGTAATATAGTAATATTAATAGTAATTTAGTATAAAATACAAAATTATAATTTAATGTTTTATTGTTCTATTATATTAGGGCAGGGCTTCGTCTCATGACGGAACTTTGCATTCATTCTAAATGATTTGGGCCAAATACTAACTTATTTAATAATCGACAAATTTAAGGGCTGTAGTAGGTCATTATGGTAAAAAAAAAAGCTTAGTTACTTCATTGTTTTATGCATTATGCGAAAACATGATGGTGACAAGTAAAGACAGGCGAATATAAATTATGGCTTAAAATTGTATGCGACCAAATATGGAACCCTGGATTTGATAATTCTACGAATCCTATAAAACGTGGAAATTACAACTAAATATTCCAAAGAAATCGAATGCTGAATGGATAATGGTACTATGTAAATACGATTTAATATAACCTTTCATGGAATGTTAAAACGAGTTTACCAATGAATTGAAAAACAAAAATTTACATGCATTTTTTCATGTGGACGCAAACACGTATACTTCTCACTACATTGCACTAACACCTGGCAAATAAGACAAACATAATGTCGCACACAGACAAATCATAAAACAATAAAAAAAAATACCCACCAACATAACCGAAAGCCCATAAAAAATGGAATAAATAGTTAACAGTGGTGAGATTACCTCAAAAATGCACCACATCAAATCGGCGATCTGCGAAGGAAGAGACGTGTCCAAAATGTCCATGTCTTTAGAAAATCTAGAGAGTATCCTGCCAACGGGTGTCACTTCGAAGAATTGCAACGGTGCCTTTAACACATGGCTCAACAATAGCTCGTGGAGATACCTCGCCGCCCGCCAACACGCCAGAAATGGCATTAGGTCAGCAAAAATTGATCCTAATGCTGCAACAACATCCATGGACACTCATTTAGTACCTAGCCGACCACCACGCATGGGCGCTCGACACTGGGCGACACTCCTAATAATAATGAATACATTGTTTACCATACGTATTATCCAAACATTACTTACTAGGTAAAAGGGGCTACATGACGCTAAGTTGGTGGATATTGATAGTGTACTGTGCGTAAGATAAATATTAGACCTATTTAGAGTCTATGTTAGGCTTATGAACCGAAAACACTCTTTAGCGAAAAAATCCACCATATCGCGTTACGGCTGGTCAAGTTTATCCACTACAGCGCTATAATTGATCGATCGCCATAATTATTGACAATTATAGTCTTGCCAGTGACATGTTTCTAATGCAAAGAGGCACATCTATTTTCAGAATTTGAATCAGGCAATCACAAACAGAGAATTAGAGCTATTTGTTAAATTATGGCCATGAACTTGTGTCTGGGCTAATGGCCCAGGCGAACAACCCGAGCTTATGTATTGGAAATAATTAAAATAAATAATTATCACCGAGACGGACAACATCCCATGTGTATTCTAAATACGGCCACTAGGAAATTTAAATTAGTATAAAGTTACTACTGGCAGCTTTAACTATGAGTCGCAACGCGTTTTTTTTCATGTTTCTCGATTAAAAAGCGTTGTGTTCGAAGTGTCCAACAAAACAATGTTACAAGCATCACGATACAAATTTCGCTTGGCTGGCGTTTTGTGCCAAGAAGCTTTGTGCCTAGTTTTGCTTATACCAAACAAGAACTTCAGTCCGTGAATAAACTTGAAGACCCATGACGCGTTGTGGTCGAATTTATCCTCAAATTAGCAGTTTTGGTTATTCCTTGAGCTTAACTACTACACTAGGTTAATCACATGCAAGCTACTCTTAGCATACATCTAATTCCTGGCTTAAAACTAAATAAAGCAAAGAATGTAAGAAAAAACATAAGCACCTGCAAAACAAGGAGCGAAAAATGACGTTTTATTATTCATAAACTGATCCCATGTTGATATGTCAAGTCTTAGGTAGAGAAACATGTGAGGCATACCGCTACACACTGTTTGGGGCTTAACAACTTAGTAGCCGTTATGTTCTATAAAAAACGTACATAATTATGATAATTTTATAAGCGATTTGCGTAACACATTGCAGTATACAGTGCAACACTTGGTCAACTCTAGAAATATAGCCAACCGACAGTACTTACGTCATTTAAACTGTGTAGAACCATGAACCATGTTCATGAAGAAATAACTAAAAGAAGTTTTCTGCAAGCATAAACTCGCGTTTCAAGTAAAACGCTGAAATCACTTTGGATTTGTGGATACTTTTTCCTTCTATAATATGCCTTATTGTTATTAGTTACTAATTGTTTTTTTTTTTTTTGTAATTAAGTACAAATTAAGTGTTGGTTATGTCACCGTAAGATTGTGAGAACCGTAGGTTCTAATCTATCGGTTTTATATCCGTTAGATTATAAACTATCGTTAGATTATAAATTGTAAACTGGGTGAATTGGGTTAGGTTCGGTTAGAACTGTCACAAACCGCGCTCGAGCCGAGCGAGCGAAGCGAGCGTTGCCGCGGCAGCGACCGGCGAGCGCTACTTTCAAGTTACTCGCAGATAGGCAGGCTATTTAGTATTAGCGCACGATGCGTTACATTGCAAGCAAGTTTGTTACCAGTTCACAATGTGTCCGTTTCCCATGGATAGACTATAAACTATCGAAAAATTATGCGTTAAATTGTAAAGTGGTTTGTTGCAGTTCACAATTTATAATCTAACGGAAATAATACTGATAGATTATGAACTAACGAAGTTCATAATTATACGGTGATATAAACATTACATACAAAACCGAATCCTATTCTAAATTCTAAATGTGTGTTTGTTTTAACAAATATGTATCATTCGAGTTGTACCAGTGTCACACTCCACACGTGCGGGTGCCGCATCGCGTTCGATAGGCGTCGCATACCGCAAAGAAGCAGGAGGTCCATCCTCTGAGCGTCATGGGCAACACATTGTCGAGCACGTCCACGTCCTTGCTGAAGCGGTTGAGCACGCGGCCCACGGGCGTGCAGTCGAAGAAGCCGATGGAGGGCGCGTGCAGCACGCCGCTGAGCAGCGCCGCGTGCAGCGCGCGCGCCGCCGTCAGCGTGCCCAGGTACAGCGCCAGCGACGACACCGACACCGACACCACTACGACCACACCGCTGTACGCTCTGTGCGCTCGGCCGCGCGCCGGGGGCGCTCCGCGGGAAGCTCAACCCAGGAGGAAGTACACTCGCGGAGTGAAAACATTTGAGCAGCACAAGGACTATTTTTGTTTGCACAGTGCATGTTTATTTTAGTCCAGAAAAATATTCGGAGTGCAAAATAAAGTTTTAGAAGGTATTTTCGTTCCGCAAGTGTACATGACGTGGCCGATTCGTACCGAGTTTTTAGGACCCACGTCACTGATATTCAATATTTTGAAGTTATAGGAGCTTACTTTAATAAATAAATAAATGATTCAAGTTTTAGGTCTGTGGACCTTGCATCAATGACATTTCATTGTCGCAAGAAATGGATTTACTACTAATGTTATCCAGACCATTTTTCAAGACAAAACAATAATTTTCGTTATTCAGTAAGGACAGGCGTGTAGTTTAATTTCAAAGACATTACTAATCATTTGAGAAAATAAATGTCTAAATAGAAGATGTACCATGCAATTTTATAAAAAAAAGAGATATGAAAATACTAGTTTAACATACAAAAGTCACCAGTCGTATTTCAGCAATAACAACAACACGATAATCAATTATATATCGGTGCACAGAATACGGTGTAACTCACAGCGGGCGCGAGTACGAAGGTTAGTACCGTACTAGCTATGACATTCGTTAGACAGTAAGATTTTATGATAGAAATTAATGTCGAATTTTCTGGTGGATTAAAACTACATTTGAGTAGGTACCTATTTTGTTCGGGTACATTTTTCTGGCATAAATTAATTAAAACTCAATTAACAAAAATTTTTCAAAATTAATTCTCTTGCTTATAAAAAAAACAAAAAAAATAATGTACATAATTTTGTTGGTTGGTTTTGATTTTTTTAATACTTCAGCAATTCTCAACATTTTCTAAATGATTTGTGATTGATTTTTTTATGACTCTTGTATGTTATTTCTTACTAAATTGAATCTATTGTTGTAATAATTTCCATGCACATAGGATTTTTTTGGTTATTAAGAAAATTCAAAACCATGCAATAGATATACATAATGCAATAAAGGGCAAAATTTGCACACGTTTTAAAGAAGAATATGCATAGATATAGAAAACAGTTACATAAAAATAAAATATTGTGTAAATAATGTATTCATTATTAATAGTTTCCATTACTAAATTAGTATATTTGTAAGTGTTGTGTAGTTTTTAATTCATTGTTTTTCTGAGAAGGTGTCTAATAGAGTATTATGGCACGAGGATAATCAGCAGCGTCCACAGGAAGGGGGGGGGGAGGGGGTCGCAGTATGTTATAATTAACATACTGCGATCACCAGTCGTGATGATTTAAGACTTTTCCAACACCGTAATTATTTCCATTAGTGGGATTTTAAGACTTGATGATACACGTTAAATGTGTTATTACAAAACGAGTTTTAACTTAGTCCAAGTCCAAACCTTCGGGCGCCTTATTGTTTTATAAACTTTATTCAGAGCACGGTTTAAAGTTCTTAATACAAATTTGACAAATTAGAGTCAGTTTTTGTAATTAAAACTTTACCCATGTCGGAATACAGTTCGAAATTCAAAAATAGCTCGTTGGTTTAAAACCTGGGCTTAAAGATAAACCGTGTTTTGTAATAAGGCCGTAAGAGTCCATAATACCTCAAATTGCTTAGCATCATTTTTCGTTATATCGAAAAATACTGCAGCATTCATTTTGATATAAATATTGTATATGGTAAATCCTATGATGAAATATATGGGCTTATTGTAAGGATTTAATATATTATATAATATATGAAATCCTTACAATAAACCCTTTCATTTGATATGACACACGGTACAGTCATCAAAACATTTTTTACATTTTCTAATTTGCCCCCAAAAGTGACCCCCATATTCAAAATTCATCTCAGAGAAATTCATATGTGAACCTAATTTCAACTTAATCTGTCCAGTAAATTCAGAGCAAATCGGTTGTGACAGACGGGCAGACACACGAGTAATTCTATAAGGGTCCCGTTTTTTTCTTTTGAGGTACGTAACCCTAAAAATACTTCAAATTAGATCATGAAGCTTTGCGTAACAACTGAAGTAACTACAAAGCAGACACTATGTTTTTGGGCAGAGCTGGCTCTGCCGAACCTTTCGGGGAAACAAGGCGTGATATTATGTATTTAGTATGTTGTTTTTTTTACTTACCATTATTTCATCGTGAAAATAATTACTTAAACTATCGGCACTTTGGAGCCTTCTCCCTGTCGTCCTGTCTCGATTGCTCGCGGTGTGAGGTGGCGCTGAGATATTATGGACTCTTACAAGTAATTTGAAAATTATTGAATGGGTATATAATTAAGTTTTTGTGTAATCGTCATTATAACAATAACAACAGTGGTTATTTGAGATGTAGTTTATGTTACCTTGTCCGATTCCGAGGGCGCCGTACACACCGAGGTACATGTCGCGTCGCTTAGTATCAACCGTGCCATTCACGAGCTACGTACAAATAAAACTTTTAGTTATAGGGTCTCCAAAATAAAGGTTCTGATCGGATAGTGCGATCGTAAAAAAAAACACAAAATCTATATTCTCTAATAATATCTCTACAAATAGGGCCAATCGAAATCGATTGGATTTATGGAAAAGCTCGTGTAAATGAGTGCACCAATTTCAACCAACCAATCGAAATTGAATCGACTCGAAAGGTTGTTTTGGTTGCTGTACACAACGATTACCTACATCAAGAAGACCATTCTCTTTTTTTTAATTTAAGAGAGATAACTGCTTACGCGGGATTATATTTCGCTTCTTTACTGATAAGTGATAACATTATACTACGGTCATTCCTCCCGCTAATTAAGCGTATTAAATAATCATGTTTATCTTGTTTCAAGCGTCATGGTCTATTAGGACATTTATGTAATATTTTGTTAATTAAAAAAATAAGTGACAAAGATATTAAAAGAAAAATAATTGCACCATAACAGTTGTAGCTACAGGAAAACGGTTTTAGGACTGTCCTTAACTTTTTGGTCTGCTATCACAGATTTAAAAAAAAATTACAGTCAACAAGAAAATGAGCAGTTTTCACAAAAACTTTTTTTATGTCAATTGATCCTGTTTCTTATTAGGATCAAAAAACTCTATCGGGCCAACTGGGGTTTGAGTACTGAAAAACTTAGAAATCGCATAAAACTTTTTTCCATTCTTTTGGTAGAATAGAAACTAGCAACTTACTTTTTATGATGGACAAAATAGCAGAAAAAAAAAACTTTTATTTGACATGGACTTACCATTTTATTATCAGTCGCCCATTCAGTAAGCCAATAGTTGGAGCCGACTTGGAAAACTTGCAGAATGAGATTCATGAGTACAGTGATTACGGACGACAAAATTCCTACACTCATTAAGTAGTGCTTGTAAACGCCCCATTTCACCTGCAAACGATACAACAAGGAAATTAGAATAACAGACGTCAGACAATATGCTTTCTATGCGCGGCTGAGTAGACCGCGATGTTATTTAGTCTTGTTTTTGAAGTAAAACTTCTTTACGCACGCTTGACTTGGGGAGTAAACTGGTGAATGCGTGACGAGAGCGTTATGGAAGCGAGCGAACGGAAGTTGAGAGGGAGATATAAGTTAGTGAATGTAGAAAGAGAGAGAGAGTTACGTTCAAGTTTTACTTCAGTCGTGTGGTCTAAAGCACACTCGTTTTTTTGTGTATGTTCTGTAAACTAATGTCATAAAACTCTTTAAAGTACACTGGTAAGTTTTAATTTAAAAGTGTAAATGAACTTACACTTCCAGTTTCTGTTTTCTCTGCTTCTATGAGTTTATTTTTCTCTTTCAATTCATTCGGAGTGGCGGTTTCTGGCGTTTTTCTCTTGACACTGCCAGCGCGGTCCCCTAGACACAGAAATAAGACGTATTAAAACCATTTATAATAAGAATATTATGATTGGAATTAATGCATTTATTCCAATTACAATAATGTTGCGGAATATCATTTTTAACAATACTTGATAGTATAATAATTAGTAGTTCGAAGTTTTATGTTAAACTGCATGTATTGTGTTGTGAATCACCCTAGTAACATAATAACTTTAGACTCGTGAGACAAAGTGCTGTTTCATAGCTTATCAGTGTAAATGCAGTGGTAATACATGAAAATCATGTGAATATCTCAGTCAGATTATCTCTTCCTCGTTAGTATATAATAATGTTGTTTTAAGACCGGGTTTTCTAAAAAAATATATATATTCCGTTACCTGCTGCCGGTTCTGACTCTGATGCACTTTCGGAAAGGGAACGAGCTCGCTGTAACTTGGTCTGGAACTCAGTCCCAAGTTTACTTTCAAGGTCCTGTTTGATTTCGTCCAATTCTGAAATAATGTTTTGGTTTGCGTTTGATTGCGAATCTGTTTACTGCTGATATTAAAATTTGAATTATGTCGTAATAGAAGCGTGTTGCAAGCGCTCAAACGCGTTATGTGTCGCAACGAGAGTCACGACCACACCGAGCGAGGTGAGTCGATTCAGTCATTGCGGAGCCAGCTAGTTACCTTCGGGCGAGGAGCGCTCGGCGTCGCTCAGATGGTGTATTAGGAACTCAGCGAAGGCGCCCTTCTTCTCGAGCAGCTGCTGGTAGGAGCCGGTCTCCGACACCTCCCCGTCGCGCAGCACCACCACCAGGTCCGTGTGCGCCAGGTACGACACGTTGTGCGTCACCCACACGCGCGTCTTGCCCTTCAGCAGCCCGCTGGGCCCCAGCACCTGCGCGAGAGAGAGTCACTGCCGTCCCGCTCGCACTCCCGCTTAGGGATTGCAATCCGGTATGATTTTTATCCGGCCGAATTGGTAGTTTTAGGGTTCCGTAGTCAAGATGGGACCCTTATCTATTTTATAGTTTCGCCATGTCCGTCTGTCTGTCCGGCTAGAAAGCTGTAATTTGGCATGGGTATACATATTAATCATGCCGAAAAAGTGGTAAAACAAAATGTTGAAAACCTTTTTTTGTAGGGTACCTCGGAGTACCTCCCTTGTACATAAAGTGGGGATGATATTTTTTTTCCCTCTATCCCATAGTGTGGTGTATCATTGCATAGACCATCCAGAATATTGCAGGGTTGTTAAAATTATCACAGCTAAGTAAGGCAAATAACTAAGGCAAATTAACGAGTAAAAGTCGCCCAACTTATAATAATCTCAATTTTCCAACTGCAAATTAAAGATTATAATCGTGAAAAATAAAAAAAGGTTAAAACAACAAATTAACGATTTTCGGACTTTTTCCTTTACTTGTGCTGTGGCCTGTGGGATCTTGCTTCTTGCCAAATTTCATGATTTTAGGTTAACGGGAAGCACCCGTTTGATTTATTTGCGAGTATCAAATATGTCGCATAAATAGCCGTATTTTACAAGCTTTTATTTAGTTTCACCTGTCCCGGTGCCTGTATCAAATCTTGCAAGTTATATTTGACCCACTCTCCGGTTTCCAAATGAACTGAAATTTTGCATGCATAATTGCAGATTGTCCACCGATTTACATATTATGTAAATTGGTGGACAATGCAATATTATTAAGACATGGAGCTGATCTGGCGATGGAGCCGAAAGGTGGCCATGGGAACTCTGAAGATAATGAAGCTCCTTCGTCTATGTCGTCCAAATCATCTTAACTTTATAGTTCTATTTTATTAACAACCAATAAAAGCTTTTTAAAAAAAACCCTTTTTTTATTGCGTTGACTTAGAAGCTTGGGTTTTTTTAGAGCTCCAAGAGACCGTAGATCAGATATTTGATATAATAATAATTTCAACTTGATACCTCAACGCGTTCTTGAGAAAAAGGGTCTTGACAGACTGACTGACAGACAGACGGACGGACAACGAAGTAATCGTATAAAATCCTATAAAAACAATCTAAGGGCAACAAATCGTATCAATTGTGTCTTTCCCCAATTAACTACGTGATGAGTTCTCCTATTTTGCCCGAAAATACGTATTTCGCCAGGTTTTAACAGGTTCACCGGGTCCGGACCGGATCTGGTAGGTATCCAATTGGTACCGGCTCCGCCGGATATCCGGATTCACCGAATTACCGGATCCTTGACTGAATTGCAATCCCTACACCTGCATCACTATATTACGCACCTTGTCGAAGATGTGCTTGCCCACGTGCGAGTCCACGGCGCTGAGCGGGTCGTCCAGGAAGTAGTTGTCCGCGTCGCCGTACACCGCACGCGCCAGCGACACGCGCTGCTTCTGACCGCCAGACAGGTTTATACCTGCGCACAGATAAACACCATTTGTTTAGTGTTAAAATGGTTACTATAAATTGAAAAACTCCTACACAATAGGGTAGTTGACTTGTTAAAAATAATCGATTTCTCGAAATGTAGAAAAAAATTATTTAGATATCGCAAAAAATGGCGAACTTATAAGGGTTTTAAAGTCTATACTAGATGGAGATAGCCTGACGTCAGAAGACAGAAACAACACACATTCAGTATAATTATTGTGTAACATTCTATTAGCGATAACGCTAGTAGAAAAGCGACAAACTATGTAAGTATGGGGTTGACATAAGCTATCGAAACGCCCCGCAGAGGCGGAGGTGGCCCGCAGAGGCGGGCCCAAGATCCCCGGTGCAAGTGTGGGAAGGGAACACTGGGGTGGTTTTTAGTCAGTAAGAGTCTGACAGACCCCTCAGCTCGCCCCAGGGCGGAGGACATCCATGAGGATTTTCCAACCCGGAAACAAAAAAAATCTTTTTACAAAAAAAAATAACCGACTTCCAAAAAAACACTACAAAGTGAAAAATAACTTTAATTTGTGAAGTCGGTGTCTTTGGATCTGTATTTTAGTTTTATGCCACCGACTTCCGAAATTAAAGTTATTTTTTTTTTGTAAAAAGATTTTTATTTTTCACTTATTAGTGCCGAAAAAGAATTTTCCAAGTTGGTTCGTAAATGACAGAGTTATGCGCGAACAAAAACGCAATGCAGAGTAAACGAAAAGATCGTTAATGTAGACAATGTAGATACATTATTAGATATTTGTTGATTTTAAACCGGTTGTCCGATTTCGATAAAATTTGCATGGGATCATTTGGAAAGTATACCCTTTCCAACAAAAAAAGAATTTTTCAAATCGGTTGGCAAGCGACGGAGTTATGCACGAAAAAACATAAAAAAAAAAATACAAACATCCGAATTGAGAACCTCCTCCTTTTTTAGAAGTCGGTTAAAAAAAAGCTATCGATACGACACGTGAACAGCGCTGGGGCTCTGTCTCGCATAGGGTCGCAGCATTATGGTGAGCGATGGCCGTTTTGCGTGAATGTGACGCATATTGTCCCTCAACTTGTTCTTTCGTGTTTGTGTTTTTATTTTTTTGCGTTATGTTTACCGCAAATAAACGTATTTTCTTCCTTTTAATTTTTTCTTTATCATAGGTCAACGAATAGAAATTAGCTAGACAATTTAATCATCATTCGATTCCATGAAACGAATCAACACTGTCGATCGATAACTTCCATAGAGATGCGTAGCCAAGTGGCTCTTTTTGAATTTTGACAAGCCTTATCGCTAGTTTTCAATTTGTATGAAGAAATTGGAATCGAAAACTAGCGATAACGCTTCATCATCATCATCATCATCAGCCTATAGCAGTCCACTGCTGGACATAGGCCTCTCCAACGGCACGCCATTCAGCTCGATTCTCGGCAACTCTCATCCAGCTGCCACCAGCCACCCTGCGAAGATCGTCGCTCCACCTAGCCTGAGGGCGTCCTACCTTACGTTTGCCGATTCGCGGTCTCCACTCAAGAACACGTCTACCCCAACGGTCATCGGTTCTACGGCTAATATGGCCGGCCCATTGCCACTTCAGCTTGCTTATTCTGTGGGCTATGTCGACAACTTTGGTTCTCTGCCGGATCACCTCATTCCGGATTCGATCCCTCAGAGAGACTCCAAGCATAGCCCGTTCCATAGCTCGCTGAGCGACCTTGAATTTATGGACCAGCCGTACCGTGAGTGTCCACGTTTCGGCTCCGTAAGTCATAACAGGCAGGACGCACTGATTGAAGACCTTCGTCTTTAGGCTCTGTGGAATACGCGACGAGAAGACTCGAAGAAGCTTCCCAAATGTTGCCCAGCCCAGCAGAATTATTCTGTTAGCCTCCCTCTCAAAGTTGTTTTTACCAAAATGCAAAGTCTGCCCGAGGTAAACGTATTCTCGAACAACCTCGAGAGCACCGCCATTAACAGCAATCGGTCCCGGAGTGACGTGTTCGTTGAACATAACCTTGGTTTTGTCCAAGTTCATCCGGAGACCAATGCGTGCAGAAGAATCAACTAGGCCGTCCAGCATCTGCTGCAAGTCATGCAGCGATTCAGCCAGTATGACGATGTCATCTGCAAATCTCAAGTGTGAGATGTACTCGCCGTTGATGTTGATGCCACGTCCATCCCAGTTCAGCGTCTTAAACACATCCTCCAATGCGTTAGAGAACAATTTCGGGGAAATAACGTCCCCTTGTCTCACCCCTCGACGCAGGGGGATATGCTCAGTTCGCCGATCCTGAGTTTGGACGGTCATAGTCGCGTTCTCATAAAGACATCTCAACACTTGGATGTATCGCCAGTCAACTTGGCATCGCTGCAGAGACTCCAAAACAGACCAGGTCTCGATAGAGTCAAAAGCCTTCTCATAGTCCACAAATGCAAGACATAGGGGCCGATTATACTCTTCGGACTTTTGTATAATTTGTCGCACTGTGTGTATGTGGTCTATGGTACTGTATCCTCCTCGAAACCCAGCCTGCTCCGATGGCTGAAACTCGTCGAGTCTTCGCGCTAGACGATTCGTAACGACTCTTGAAAACAACTTATATGCGTGGCTAAGGAGTGAAATGGGTCTGTAGTTCTTTAAAAGGGTCTTATCACCCTTTTTAAAGAACAGTATAACCACACTCCTTCGCCACGCTTCTGGAGTTCTCCCAGAGAACAGAACAGAGCTGAAGAGCTCCCGAAGCTCTTTCAGTACAGGACTTCCTCCCGGTTTCAGGAGCTAGGTCGTAATCCCATCCTCACCGGGGGCTTTCCATTTTTAAGCTGTTTAAGAGCCGCTTCGATTTCGTCTTGGCTGATTTCTGGCAGGTCTTCCGTAAAATGGCGGGTTAAAGTGGCTCTGGAATCCTCATTTTCGGGATCAGGTCGAGATGCGTGCGATACGTATAATTGGCCGTAAGAGTTTTCTACTTCCGAAAGGATCTCCGGCTTCGACGACATCCCCACTGGATTTGGTCAACTTTGTCAGGTGGCTCCTCCCAAGTGACTGGACGAACACTTTCGATCCCCGATTTTGCTCAATAGCTTTCTCTATAGGTAGCGTATAGGCGCGTCGGAGGTCGCGTCGTACCAGTGTTCTAATTTTTTTGTTGAGTGCCCGTGGTTCCGACGAAGTGATAGGTGGGTTTTGACGTCGTTCCGTCATGAGCTCCAGAATCTCTTCCGAAAGTTTGGACCTCTTGCCCGTTTTACAAAACCGCGTGCCTTCCTCCCTGAGGATTTCCGCCATTTGGTCAAGCGCCTGGTCAACGTCATTTGTAGTTTCCACAGCAGCAAATCGGTTCTCCAGGTCTAACTGGAACGCTTCAGATCCTAACATAGTTTGCAGCATGTCTGGACGGAGCCTAGACTTCATCAACCGAGTTCGCTCGAGCTTGAAGTCAATATTCAGAGAGCCTCTGACAAGTCTGTGGTCACTGCCGGTGTTGAACCTGTTGATCACTGAGACATCCCTGAATATGTGCTTTTTATCTGATATGATGAAGTCTATCTCATTTTTCGTCATATCATCGGGGCTTCGCCACGTCCACTTCCTTTGGGACTTTCTTAAAGAAGGAGTTCATCAAGAAAAGCCCCTCCTTCTCAAGGAAGTTGACAAGCATTTGCCCCCTATGATTTCTGCTTCCGTTTGGAAGCAGAAATCATAGGGGGCAAATGCTTGTGCGTAGGATCCTACTACCGATTCGCTGCAATTCTGTACTCCCACTTTAGCGTTAAAATCCCCCATGAGAACGTTATAGTGAGCCCTAGTAGTGCAATGCAAGGCCTTGGAGATGTCCTCGAACATTTGCTCCACTTCGTCATCCGAGTGTGCCGAGGTCGGTGCGTAAACCTGAACAACCTTGAGGCTATACCTCTCAGTCAGTTCCACTACGAGGTACGCTACCCTGCTCGAGACACTCGAAACTTCTACAACGTTGCCACAAAGGGATTTGTTTACCAGGAACCCGACTCCGCCTTGGGATAGCTGCTGCGATAACGCTTGTCAAAAGTGAAATAACGATAGCGATGGTAGAAATAGAATCGCTCCGAAGCGAATGCCATTTGTCTAGGCTCTCAGGATGGAAGCATAACTTCGAAAGCGTGTAACTTCTCAATTTTTCCATCGATGTTATTGTGTGTCGTTTTCACAAATCGTCTTTTTTTAACTTTTTTAAAATAAGTTCTTATTCATGTATATTTTTTTATAGTAGGTAGTCAAATACCCTATAATGATGCGCGTGTGCCGATAATTAAATAATACTTTTACCTTTTTCGCCAATTTCAGTTTGATCTCCTCCAGGCAGTACCTCGAAGTCAGGTTTGAGAGCGCACATATCGATGACATTGATGTACTTTTGCTTGTCGAGCGGCTTGCCAAACAGAATGTTGTCCTGAAGCGTCGCGTTCTGTATCCACGCTTGTTGTGGCACATAGGCTATGCTACCTAGAATTTAAAGAACGAATAAGTTACCTGAACACAATTTATATGCATAATATAGTACATTACTGCAGCGGCCTGCAATAGCAATGCCTGGTTGCGGTCAAGGCTTGTATAGTGCTTTTCTCAAATAATGCGAGGAAATTCAAACAAAGTAAATTATTTATAAATTCAATGACGAACAACGATCTTTTCTCACGCGCCAATGTGTTCATTTGTTTTTGTTTTTCAATAAACAGCTTTCTATTTGCAAGCCAGTTCGAAATTTAAATCAAACCTCTGATAAGTTACCTCCTTGGTTTCCATGTTTCGGAGTAAAAGATCGTTCCATTTTAAATTATACGATTGATGTGAGTTTACTATGTCATTTATTTGGCCGTTAAACCACGACATATAATTATGGATTTTCATACAACTTTTGGTGGCCGCTGCTCGCATGTATTTGGCCACTACAGCAATTACGATTTATCTCGAAGAAGGTTGTCAAAATAATGCTCTAATTTCCAAGCATGATCGAGAAAAGGTTTTTTTAAAGTGACACGTACCGAATGTGTTTACTCGTCCGGAAACCTTGTTCATTTCACCAAGCAAGGCAGACAGCAGGGAACTCTTGCCGGAGCCAACGGCACCAACAACGGCGACGAGCGAGCCGCGCGGCACGTGCAAGTTGAGGTTCTTCAGAACCGGCTCAGCATCCTGGTCGCCCCAGGTGAAGTGACCATTCTCTATTACGATCGGGTTCGCTGAAATAACAGGAATATTATGAAATCTTTTTTCAACAATGCTTATTCATAAGTAGGTTTTAATATAGGTATAACACTTACGGTCTTTCGGATCGTGTTCAATAGATGTTATGTCTAGTTCATCACAGTTCATGAATTTGTTCAATCTCTTTATACCAACGGATGTCTAAAAATGCAGAAATATGTTAGTCGTACAAAATAATGTGTAAATAGAAGAAAGTTAGCAACACAACATGTATTTAACAACACATTGAACCACACCAAGCTTTACTATGGATATTCCACACCATTAAATTAAGTATTCGTCATAAAATAAAACGATAAAGAAAAGTAGAAGCAAGTTGTTAAAATTATAATTAGTTGCTCGAACAGAGAAACGTTATAAGAAAATTTGAATAATGAGTCGACCTATGATTGTGTAACCAAGTAACCACTACCTACATCAGAAAAATTATATCAAATGCGGGTCTGGGTATAATATTAATTAAGAAAGTACATACTTGCTTAACTAATTACTAATGTGAGTCTCATTTTTTATCCCACATTTGCATTAAATTGCTTTCACGAGTTGACACTAATATTGACTTCTCCAAATAAAGCTTCACACTGCACACAGACAAAATAATCTAATATGATAAACTTACTTGTACAACATTCGATATAACGTTAGGCAGCATTGACAGTGGGAAACGCAGAATGTTGAAAAGAGACAACGCTACGAAAGCTCTCTCAGAGTCCAGCACTTCGGTATCGTTTACCAGTACAAAGCACCCGAACGACATCAGCGACACCTACGACACCATTCCACGAGATATATTATGAGAAGTGCCCATGCAAGCGGCTGGACTGAAGCTTACAAGCCTAAGTTGTATTCCACGACCACCAAATTGCACGTCCGCTCGCTCGTGGTCTAACCCAACCTATTATCACGTCTTGGCAAGAGGACGCACAAATATAACGTGCGTGTTTCAGTAGTCACAGAACACAACGTAAACTGAATTGTGCACTGTCGCTGTTCGATTATAATATTAAGTACGAGATATATGCTTGTTAGTGTGTCTGTGTGTGAAAGAACCATAGCCACATGTGTAGATGTATAGAGGGGAGCACGTCGTGGCACTACCTCGATCGCTGACACCACGATGAGTGGAAGTAAACCTAGGGGCAAGTGCATTGTGTAAAACAGAGACATCGACACGAATACATTTTCAGCTGTCAGGATATTTTTCTCGGGATCCGTTATCAGAAACGTGAAGAAGGTTAGGAAGGTCACCTTGAAAACAAACAAAATTATTTAAATCTTTGCTGATCTTAAATTGAACATTAATTATTACATCTCATAAAAATCCTTTGAAATAAATTCTTATGAATGAGGTCTATAAGTAGAGATGTGTAGAGTTAAGAATTTAAACAATAAAATTGGTAGGGTTTTGTGTAACCTACAGAACAAAAGAGAGTAATAAGGCTCGTACATAGGAACTATTATCATTACTTTACCTTTTTGGGGGCTATCTTGTTGTAGCTTAAAAACATAATGTCAATATGTGTTATCAGTAGGTTAATCATATTAAAATGATATGAAAGCATAATAAATGCTCATCAATAACAATATTGGGACGTATACAACTGATAAGACTCTAATAAACGTGTAATCTGTGTGGCCAAATCATGACATAATTTATAACAATTGATTATCGACTGTGATTGAAGATCATGTTTTATCAAAGTAATTAAATTAATTTGAATACTAAAATATTGAAATTGCATAAACTTTAATTATGTAGCTAGTAAATTCAGTAAATATAGCGACGATGCATTTCCAAAAATTACTTATTTTAGCACATGTTGCCGAAGGCGAAATTTTTTCATTCAGCTTTACCGAAATGGGGAAACCCAACTTATTTACTTCTAGATAAATTATTCAGCTGTTTGTTAATAATGATAAGAATCTTGTTTATAATTTACTTTGTTACAATTAAGTACATTTATTTTGTAGTTTTTTTTTTTTACAGTGACGCACTCGAAATCAGCATTTACGGTGTTTCTCCTTACAAACGAGTAAGTTCTTAATCTCAATGGTTGTCACTTTTTTATGTAAAAACAAAATCTCGACATTATTGTAGCGCAAATTGATTTGGCAACATTGTGTGTCAAGGTTTCAGTTAGATAAATGATAAGTCGCTTACCAGGAAAGGTGCGCAAGACCATATAAAAGAGGTAGCAGAGTTAAGATAAGCAGTCTGTTTTAAAACATTCATTTCTTTGTTTCTTATTTTAAGTATTTGATCTTCAAAACTCGGCTCCCAAGCATACATTTTAAGAACCTGAAAAGAAAATACACAATTAGAACTAGACTAGTATTTGCATGATGCAACAGGAATAACAAGAATAGATTTACATCGATATATTAGCAGGCAAATAATTTTGTTATAGATAAATCTTTCGTATATTATGGAAACATTTAGTTCTGTACTACTTGTTGTGGATTTCAATTCTAACCTAACCTGACCATAGCTATACTAAATACAGATTACTGTTGATCGAAGGTTGGCACAGTAAACCTGCACAGAGAGGTCAGTACACTCACGTCCGTCACTAGATACAATTGTGTACTTATGCGACATGCACTCTAATGTGACGTAAGAATTCATAGTAGAAATGTGATTTTGTAGACTCCAGATTTCATTAAAGATAAAAATGTTTCTTAACTAACTTTTTAGACCTTTGTTTTTTCTTCCTTTTTTTTTTGTTTTTTTAAGTTTCATTAAAATCGGTTCAGTCATTTCGAAAAACATGGGCTTGAAAGTTTGTATGAAATGGCGTACGTCGTATACGCTTTTAATGATAAGATTACTACTAATTCAATTTCACAAGCAAATACTAGCTGGACAAACCTTTCTTTAAAAAAAAAAACTATTTCAATTAGCAATACTTGAACAAGGTCGTTTAGCTCAAAATGTAAATCAAAGCGACGTTTAATATGATTTATTTATCAGCTGCGATGATGTTTCGAACTATTTTTATCGTAAATAGCTACAACGATAAAAGGATTAAGGAGTCCTAAATGGAGGAAGACAGTATTCTTCTAACATATTGATATAAAGATACTTGTTTAGAGATATTAACTACAGTAGTAACTGGTGTTTGCGTAAAGTTATCAGGGGAATCAAATAAGATATGTTTTGTGTGGTGATAACACAAAGGCCGCGAAAGCTTATCTCAAATAATGTTTCTCAATGTGGTGAGATCGGAAAAAACAATCGAAACTAGTAAATTGATAATTTTAGCAAGTCTTGAAGTTTATTGCACCATATCATTAAAACCGGTCAAGTGTGTGTCGGACTATGCACAGAGAAGGGTTTTGTATTATTTTATCGACAGCAAAACCAAGTTTGTATTTCATAATAATATATTTCTCTAAGAAACTAAAAAACAAAGTTATTTCTGCGGTTGTAACCGAAAACTTTATATATCTCAAAAACTACACGACGACGACGTACCTATCGTCTTTTAAACAACTTTCATTGAGTGTTTTTTAAGTTTTACAAACTTAATTGTTTCAGAATTTTCTACTGTACGTATAGTGTTGTCAGTGTTGACAAGTGTACTCTGGAGTAAAATGGCAGTGTGAAATTGGGACGGACAGACAGACAGACAGACGTACAAGACGAAGTTATTATAATGGTTCCGTATTTGTCATTATGCTACGGAACCCTAGAAAGTTATTGATAACATCTTGTGACCTAATGTAGATAAAAGTCCCTTGGTTAAGCAACTAAATTAATAACACTTCTATGTGGATTGTAGTATTTTTTAATATTGATTTCAATTAACAATGAAACCAATTTGACGTGCATAAAAAACAACTTTTTATATTTATCTGCTAAAATAATGCTGTAGTTGGTTACTACCGGTTTGAAATTATAGATTGTTCCATTGGACTGAATTATATATTAGAATAATAATCTATAATATTATAGATGCGAAAGTAACTCTTTCCGTCTGTCTTACCTTTTCAGGCCTTAATGGCTGAACGGGTTATGATGAATATTTGGAATACAGGTTTAAACAAGATGTAACATAAATAACGCAGAACCTCTTAAAGGGTCATTGTACTCATCATTATGAACAACTTTTACTATGGGACCAAACAAGAAATCGCGAAAAAAAAATTCTGCTGTTCCCTAGAGCAGATTTTTTTTCAGTGTTGAGTACAATGACCCCTTTAAATGTTGTACGTAATTTATGTTATATTTTGTATAGACCATGGCCTGGGTTAGGACGTATACAATATTTTTTATACCGGTAGTACGTTATCGTGGTATAATCTCCGACCACCACGCGCTCGAAGCAGCGGTCAAAAACTAGTACACCATATACGCTTATAGTAATAAATTGATAGCGAATAAGTTAATTCGCCGCAATACCGAGCTTGGGAGATCAATACGAAACATAAGACTTAAGCTAGAAAACATTAATATTTTTACCTTAATTCCATTAAGTACTTCATTCATAAGTTTGACTCTTTCGTCTTTGTACTTCATAAGTCTTATTTGAAGGGTTTTCACCCTGTTAGCGATGAGTCCATTGACCGGGATCAGTATGATCATGACTGCCAGTCCGGCTAGAACGGAGGGACCCAAGATCCCCCAGAGGAAATATAGGGCAAGGGCGATTTGCAGTGGTGCCGACCATATCATATTCAAGTATGCAGTCAGTTCGACGAATCTGTGAAGTATAAGTTATGTTATGACTTATTCATCATGTTGTATTGAACTTTCTAGAAATAAAATTATGACCCATGCCTACTCCGAAGCGATAACCCGAGGTATCGGCCGAATGTTCGGTCCTTTCTTGACTTCCCAAAGTTTCCTTATTTGACTTTGAATCCTTTCCAGACTTCAAGTCACGGTTTTGACTTTGACTTATCCCTTTGACCGTCGTTTTTTTTTACTTCCCAAAGTTTCCTTATTTGACTTTGAATCCTTTCCATACTTCAAGTCACGGTTTTGACTTTGACTTATCTCTTTGACCGTCGTTTTTTTAATCTGCCAGTTAGCCGTAGTCAGAAAACGGCTGAATATTGCGCTGATATTTCGGATTTATCTTCGGAGTAGACCCCCAGGTTCGTACTGGCGATTCTTTTTCGCACACTGGATTTTAAACGCTCTGCTTAGCGCCAAGAGTTAAAAATCCAACTGTTTTTTTTCGACGCGCTGAGTTTCACTCTGTTGGATACTCAATGCTCGGCTCAACACTTGAGAGTTGAAAATCCAGTTTAGGTGAGCGTTAACATTTGCTAAAAACAGTATATGAAAGAAAAGAAAAAAAAAAAGAAGGAAAAACCCGTTTATTGGCATAACAGAAAAAAAAAACCACCACATAACTATAAAAACCAGTATACAGGTTGGAAACTTTCAGCGGGGCAGTAAGGGGAAGTACCTTATCCGTTGCAGCTACGAGAAAATGGTCTTAGGAGACTATCCTTGTCTTTTTGAGAAATTTTGATCTGCATTCACAGATTTTGAAAAAATGTACAGTCAGCAGGAAAATAAGCAATTTTCACAAAAACTTTTTTTTATGCCAATCGATCCTCTTTCTTATAAGGATCAAAAACCTCTATTGGACCAATTGAGGTTTGAGTACTAGAAAAGTAATAAATCGCAAAAAACTTTTCCCGTACATTTCGTAAGAAATGATACTCCAACTAAGTTTTTTATGATGGATAAATGGACCGCTTCTTTTTTTTTTTTTCTTTGGGTGGGAAATTATCAAATAACTTTTCCCGCTCTGGGCGGAGCGGGAGGGCGTGTTAGACTTTTACTGACTAAAACCCACCCGTGTTCCTTCATTTGCCTGTGTGCCAGGGCCACGATATCCCTTTCGGACAAACTCGCAACCCTGGCAGGCATTGGCCCTAACGGCCTCCCATGCACTCTCGCTCCGAACCATGGCCTGAACCAGGGCCGGACGCGAGAGATCGCCGCCGCCGATCGCCTCCGTTAGGACACGGCGGTGCTCCGCCCAAGCTGGGCAGACCTCCACCGTATGCTCCACCGTGTCCTCCGGGCGATCCACGCAGTGGTGACACCCGGGCGTTTCCTCCCGCTTTATCCTGAACAGGAACCTCCCGAAACAACCGTGTCCGGTGAGGACCTGCGTCAGGCGGAAGGTGAGGACGCCGTGGCGTCTCTCTAGCCACTCCTCAAAGAGGGGACTTATTGCCACAATTGTGGCGTGCCCAGATAAATGGACCGCTACAATGAAGACTGGCCAAAAATAAACAAAAAAAATAAACTTCGTATTTCGAAATCGCATCAATCGAATTCCGGCATTTTGCAAGGCAGTGGATACAAATATAATGATGGTCCTTTAACGTGACCACCTCACAGTCCAGATCTCACGCATCTACATTTTTTATTTGGCGCTATTTAAAAATCGAACTTTATAAAAAGGAATACACAGTGTTCAGGAACTCAAAGATTTACTTACCACGATTCTCTATGGAATTAATCCTAGCACATTATCAGCTGCTACCCACTCTGTAGTAAAGGGAATAAACCTATCGTCAAAACAGCTACCATTCTCAACACTTTATAACTTAAGAGCACAAAAGTAAAATTTCTGGGTGAGTCCAAATGTAAAGTTTCAAGTTTTTAATTTTAAGGTGAAATAATACCCAAAGTAGAAGTTATAGTTTTTGTATTTGTTTTTCGATCAGTCTTTTTTGTAGCGGTCCATTTATCCATCATAAAAAAACTAAGTTGGAGTATCATTTCTTACGAAATGTATGGGAAAAGTTTTTTGCGATTTATTACTTTTCTAGTACTCAAACCTCAATTGGTCCAATAGAGGTTTTTGATCCTTATAAGAACGAGGATCGATTGGCATAAAAAAAAGTTTTTGTAAAAATTGCTTATTTTCCTGCTGACTGTACATTTTTTTCAAAATCTGTGAATGCAGATCAAAATTTCTCAAAAAGATAAGGATAGTCTCCTAAGACCATTTTCGCGTAGCTGCAACGGATAAGGTACTTCCCCTTACTGTCCCGCTGAAAGTTTCCACCCTTTATATTATCATCGTCTAACAAATATTATTAGTTATTGTTCAAGTTAGGTACAGTACTACTCGGCAGTAAACACGGCACATCGAGTTCTAGATGAAGTCGGTTAAAAAGTTAGGATTTCTAGAGCGTCGTTTCTGTCACCTGTGCAACGGTGTTTTTCTGAAGTTCGATGTACCGTAAATATATCCATTATGAAAAGTAACTGTGATGGAGCATAGTTACAATTTCAACAAGTGAATCATTTGATAACATTGTTTATTTAACTGGCATAGGAACACTTTTATAATAATGTTGAAGAAGCTATTTGTTCAGTATTTTATATTTATTTTTTGTTTTGATTAGTAGATGTGCATTATGACTGAATATTATAAATGTAATACTATTTACACACGTTGCCTGCATATCTCAATGTCAGATGTGTAGATGAGATTGTTCCGACGTAACCTTGATAGAATAACAATGTTTATTTGGTATCAGCAAAATTCTTCGTACATTCTGATATATCGATTTTTATTTTTTGAAGTTGCAGGCAGAAGGAAAAGTGAATAGATAAATGGTATTTTTTATTACCTTTGAGCATCAACAGACATGAGGTTAACAATTTCTCCAACAGTGGATTCTTTCCTCGCGGCATTGGACATCCGCAGTGACTTCCTATAGATGGCGCTGGTCAGGGCGGTTCTTATCCTCATGCCCACGAGGTACATCCTCGTGAAGTAATGCGCCAGCAGCATAGTTTGCACCGTGGCACAGGCGAAAAGTGCAACTGCATAAATGTAACCCTGCCATAGCGGCTCTTTCCCTTTCACGAAACCTATTAGGAGGCTAAAAATGAATGTGATATTGAGTCAATGAGCGTGAATGAGTTGGGACATTGACGGATTTATTTGTATCGTATTGATAATTTTTATCAAACTAAGTCAGTATAAACAAATATCGAGCATCAAGTGCATGCGGTGAAAATAATTATCTTGTCCATACATGACTAGCAAAAATATCGTTACTTACTTGAGTAATTGTGGCGATAAGAACATCAGCACATCGTTGACCAGTTTGAGCATTGATCCAAACAAAAACTGTCCTCCAAACGCTAAGCATAGTGCTGGTAGGATGGATGCTGGCTTCTTCTCCGATTCAGGCTTGAAGTTCACGCTGGCTGATGTCTTACGATATGTGGCCTTTGTGGCATTGGAGCTGTCAATAAAATGAGGGATCAGTGAATATGTTCATTCAACTTTAAATCAAGGAATGATGGTTGTCAATCGATCTTTTCCCAATTAATCCATGAAGTGACTGTCTGAAGTGTATCTGACCTCCACAACCCATTTACTGGGTAAGACTGGTTATTAGACATTCGGGCTTCTGACTAGACATAACGACTGTCATACCAACGGCTTAGGGTACTTTCCGAGGCACGGAGGAGCCTCGTTATGTATTGGATGGTCGTTCCACGGACGGTCCTTGGAAAGCGTCGGCCTTTAATTGACCCGTGCGGTTGTTATTTATATTTAACCACGAGCCCCTTGGTACGATGGTCGTCAATACCACTATGTACATAAAAATATATTTTTTTCGTTGTTACCCTAGGTATTTAATTTAATAGTGGGTAAGGTATTTTACGGATCTGTGGATTTGTTAGAACCGCAAATTGTGGGGAAATTAAGTTATCCAATTGTTCTGTAAAGTAGAAGAGTAGAACATGGAAAGTAAGTATAACATTGTTAAAAGACTTGTTTTTATTTATGTGCAAACATTATTACTTAAAAGGAACACATACATCATCACGGTATATTTTGCCTTGAAACGTCAAAATTGATTAGGGGTAAAATATTCGTTTAAAGGTGCGTCCACATCGTGAACATCCTAAAGCGAGCGTTCCCGTGGTCGTAAAATCCCATTGCGAGCCCAATCAATAGCTTGTGAACAAACAATGTTTCCTAAAAGCAGTGCTCCATGGAACATTTTCACTAGAGATAATTAAGTGTGCACTGGTCGAATGCTCGCATTGTGGACGCATCTCATGGTCATGGTGACCGTTGATAAGATATGGGTTCGTTATGCTTACATTTCTCGTTTTCTCAAAGACTTCTCCCAGAATTTGTCAAACTTTGGCACGACTTCTGTGGAAGAGTCCTGAGGGTTGAGAGCCCATAAGTCTTCTTCGATCAAACTTCTACGGAACCCTGTCAAGGCAAGTGGGTCGAACCAGCTGTATGTGAGACGACTGGGGAATCCCGAAGCGTTCTCCGGACATTGGTTCTAAAATATAAAATAATTATAAATATGAGAAACGACAAGGCTGAAATTGAAAAACTACGGACTAGTCAAGTATTTACGCTGACGTAATTTGACATTCTTGTGGAAAACTGCTTTTTTTCTTGGCCTTATAGGGAACACAAAAAATCGTTTCTAATAACGCAATATACTAAGACACTTTTTGATTCCACATAATAAAGAAGATTATCTTGTAACCAGTTTTGTTCAAATGTATTTCTGCCAGTTTTTTTTTTCTTTTAACTACAGGATTTAATTATAAACGATGATTAAAGTTAAGAGACGTTTAAATGTTAAAAATGTATGGTTAACCAGCGGCAAATCATTACTTAACTTTAAGCAGCGTTTATGAATAAAGGGGTTTGTCATCATTAAGCGATGACATTGTCATCGCTCAAAGGTCGTAATTTTATGAAGGATGTATAAGATCCGTGTTCCCCTATTTTTTGTGACATGTCTGCAAGGTTCAGAAAGAAAATAATGGAAGTAAAATAAATATTATAAAATTTCAATTACCTTCTCATACTTATAAGGCGTATCTTTCGGAGGTAAGTCGGCAAAACAATTCAATAAAAACATTAGTATTACCAGAGGATAATACACCATGTAACTAACGAAGTTATATTGAACATTTTCATCATCGGTTAGATTGTAGTGTGCTTTAATCTGGGACTGCAGTTGAGGCAAACCTGCCAGTATCAAAAGTATCCAAAAGAAGAATAGCACTCCTGATGCTCTCATACCAAACTTTCGATTGTAGTACAATAATGTCGCTGATAAAACCTGTAAAAGAAAGGTATATAATATTACATACCGGGGACCATTTTGGTTACCCATTGAAAGGGTATTCAATAGGGTTTTTCTAAGCGGTTAATCAAAAACCCATACGATAAGGGTAACCCTTTTGAACGGCTTAATTTATAACCCATTCAAATTTGGTTACCCGGGTTTTGATTGGGTTTTTCTAATTTAATCAAAAGTCCATACGGTGTGGCTACTAAGTAGCCAAGCTAAAATGAACTCTACATATATTACATGCAATCATGATCATAGATGTTTTATTTAAACTAATAAAAAAATTGAAATTCAAAAATATCTCGAAAACGGTGCGTCCTAGGCAAAAAAAAAACAGAAATTTAGCCCCTCCTGTGTTACCGCCGTGCAAGCACCATGCCAACATGAATAAAAAAAACCAGCATTCAATTAAGGCAAAATACTTCTTTTTTTTTTAATTCGCTAATCACATTGAAAGGGTTTTTGATAGGGTTTTTCTAAGCGGTTATTCAAAAACCCAACGATATGGGTTTTTACTGGGTTTCAAGCAAAAACCCATTCAAAGAGATACTTCATGATAAAGGTAACCTCTTATAAGGCTTAACTCTTAACCGGGGTCCCTGATATTAACACATGGACAATGTAAACCAGTGAGTTATATAATCATCTGAGTTGTTGCTCTCTCAACACTTTAAATTCCGCGAAAAACAGACGGTTTACAGAACTTATACAACTATATTTTTAGACTTTCGACAGACAAACGTTGCTTCGCGTTTAACGATTATACAAATAAACACACGAACCAAGAGATGACTAATAACATGATAGTTACTGCTGATAACCTAACACTTAACTGTGAAATTAATTACAGTTCAATTATGCAAAATTAACAGTGTTATAATGTTATCGCTTGGTGGAACTGACTTTGCCTCCAATGTGTTACGGTTTTATGTAGGTAGAGAAGATAGGTATAGCCTCATTCAACTTTTAAAAATATAAAACATTACTTGAGCCTATACTACCTCAAATGGCTTAGCATGATCCTCCATTATGTAGAAATACTGCAGCATTAATTTTGAAATAAATATAATTATGGTAAAGTTGAGGATTAATGTTAAGTACTATGTGACGAAAACACGATTCCATAAAATTTTCTTGTTAGAAAAAAAATCCAAAGTTACCTCCAAACCGTACAATAAACCGCTGGTATTCAAAAATACTTCAAATTAGATAATTAAACTTTGCATATTAACTGAACTTACTATAAAGCAGGTCTTATGTTATTTTTTTTTTATTACCATTTTTCACCGTAAAAAGAAATAAACTAAAATATCGGTGCCTTGTAGTCTTCTCCCTACCACCCTGTCTTGCTTGCTCGCGTGACCGCGGGAATAGTGCGCGAGCGAGATAAAGAGTAAGGTGGCTCTGAGGTAGTACAGACCCTTAAACTTTAAGTTTAAATAAAGTTTTATATTTAAAAAAAAAAACTATTCACGGACACGGCCATAGAATCGATACTACAGTGTGTTGTATTGCACAATAGAAGCATATATAATACAACCGCTGTCGTATTAAACCGGGCAAAGTCCGTTTATCTCGTATTCAAGTTTTTATAAAGATTTACCACTGATTGTGATTATAACACAGTGAAGGTCAATAGTTTGAAGATCCGTTTCTTAGTGAGTACAGAGTTCCGTACAGTGTGGGCGCTCAACGGTCAGTCGAGGCTCGACATTCGAGGTGGCTGGCATAAATAATAGAGTAGTAGATAATAGGTTACGGTGATGTAACTTTTTTTTGTCGACAGTGGTCAAATTGTCCAAGGTTAATGAATGTGTTACTCGTCGAAAGGGCTTTAATAATTATGAAACTGTACCTATGAAGTACTTTACAGTGGGCAGGTACCTAATATAAAGTTATAAGGTTGATTAGTTTCACATCAGATTGATGTTAATTTAATAGCTTAGACTCCGAAGCACCTCCAACACCATCCTGTGCGTATTTGCGAACAGGTTTAATGACAAAAAAACAAATGACTCAGAGGCAGGCGTATTATTAATAGTTTTGATTTTATTTTAATGATTTTAATTTTGATTTTATTTATATCAATTAATTAATTATTTAATGTGATTAAATTTTAATTTTGTATAACATAGGTAACTATGATCTTAAATGGATTGAAATAAATGATTTTTGTTTTTTTGTAATGTCAATCACCAGTTCTGCACCCTATTTTTTTTTTTAAACTTCCCACTCTAGGAATTTCTCCTGTATTATGGGAGGGTTTACAAACATTTAAACTCATATACACAAACACCCAGACCCGGAACAACTACTTGCAGGTCATACAAAGATTAGTTCCGTGCGGGAATCGAACCCGCGAATTGCGTAACAACCTGTCAATCACAATCCAGGTTTCGAAGGATATTGCTAATCCATTGCTTCATAGGTTTGAAAAATTCGTCTGTTCAACAACGTAATAACGCAATTAAGTCAAAATGAAACCCATTGCGATCAATTGTCATTTTATGTGTGTTACGCAATTAAACCGCCGAGCCTCTGTATATTTTGGCTGCTGAGACCAAAACTACAAACGTAGTAGACAGAAAAGTTATTTAAAAATAACATAACATCACGCCTGAATTCCCGGAAGGGTTAGGCAGAAGTGTACCTATAGTCCACCCACATTTCGCCAGTTAAGTTTAGGTCCCATGTAATAGGGTGCGAGCGAATTGCTATTAACCGGCTACAAATCCAGACTTTGGACTGTTACTAAGAACCCAATAATTGCCTGACCCGAGAATCGAACCCAGGAATTAATGCTCTGGGTACAATTGTGGCGATAAGTCCCCTCTTTGAGGAGTAGCTAGAGAGGCGCCATGGCGTCCTCACCTTCTGCCTGACGCAGGTCCTCATCGGACACGGTTGTTTTGGGAGGTTCCTGTTCAGGATAAAGCAGGAGGAAACGCCCAGGTGTCACCACTGTGTGGATCGCCCGGAGGACACGGTGGAGCATACGGTGGAGGCTAGTAATTAATAAACCAATGATTAAATACGTAAAGACGAGTGGTATGGCTTATGCCATATGGATTAGTCATAATTAATTAGAATCAAGAATTAGGCCAGGCGTAAAGGTCCGGAATGCGGAGGTGCGGAATGAAGTCTGATGTCAGCAAGTGAACGATCCGCAAAATTCAGAACCAACATATCATCAACTAACTATCAAGGTTCGTGTAGACCGGCGCGCCGATCCGCGGCGCGACGCCACACCTGTAGAACAATTTCCATGAAATTTTCATAAAATTGTTCTACCGGTGTCGCGTCACACAATTCGCGCCGGTCTTTACGAGCCTTCATTCTTTCTTACCGGAAAAAATAGCAAGGTGTGAAACGTGCACAGGAAAAGTATGCAATTCTGAACATTCTGGTTTCAGTTTCTGAATCTTCCGGATCATTCACTTAATGAATTCAGAAAGGTATTCCGGACGTTTACGCCCGGCCTTAGGACAACTATCGGCTATCAATTGCAACCTCAATAAATTGAGCATGAGTCCCTACTTGTGTTACTAGTTGGTGTAATATATGGATGTGGCATGTGGCTGACCTATTTAAAAAATAATAACCGTTAATATTATGAATTTACTACTACGAACTACCTACACTACTGTTTACGAACGAACGCGAGTGAGCCTACGCTTATACGGAGTGAGTGGGAATACGCTACGGAGGGTATTACACGTAAAACATTCATTACTATAACACAGTGCATTTTTTTTTTAGGTATAAAGGGAATAGATATTGTATTATAGGAAGCATTATTAAATTACTGTGTTTGACTGGTTTTTGAGAAAATATTATTTTGTAGGGTTCCAAAAATATCACGCAGAAGTTTTTATGACTTAGGTACGTTGGATTCGAAGTGGTAACCCGCGAAATTCAGTTTAAAAAAAAATACGTTAAGTAACAGGTTGTTTATTGGTCTACTAAATATGATTCGCAGAAGTAACAAATATGGCTTTACAGAATTATTATCATTAGAATCATCAATACAACTCTCCAAGTTTGTAGAATCCATAATTAATAGAAATAGTCATTCCATAGGATTCTATAACGAAGAGAGCTGTATTGCAGATTCTAATGATAATAATTCTGCAAAGCCATATTTGTTACGTCCGCGAATCATATTTAGATCAACGTTGTTGACTCAGACCTGTAAATTGCAAAAAAACTTAACAAAATCTGAATTTCGCGGACTACCTTAGCGCATCCCCCGTATATATAGTAATATCGTCTTCTTTTAGATTACCTACCATGTTTATTAAAGATTTTACATCGTTTATATAAAATGCCGAGTCTTTTTTTCCATTATCTAGTATTCTAGTCAAATCATTGTGCTATACTGGTGAGGGTGCCTCAATCAACCTTATCAGTCTAGCCTTTTCCCAATCAGCCTCTCTGATTCTGAACTTTACGATAACGAACCCGATCGATTACACATTATTGATTGACACTGATTCGCTCTTTGAACGTACGGTTAGTATTATAAAAGATCGTTATAAAGTTATCGTTAACCAAAGATGTTTACTTTGAAACTTTTATGGTGACTTGTCGGGCGGCGCGCATGCGCGGTGTAGCGGAACGCGTGAAGGTAAGGCGAACCTAAACAGCTGTGCGCCCGCCCGCTCGATTTGCCGGCGTAGGTTTTTTAGGTATTTTATTAGGATTTCAAGTCGAAAGAAAAGGTATTGAAAAAATAGTGGAAATGTGTTTAAAAATCAACTGAAATCAAAAAGCAGTGGTTAAATTTTTTTCTTGTATATAAAATCAGTCAGTCGAATGAACGAAAATTGGCAATATGCTCGCTACATGGGACTTAAAACTTATATGGCGAAATGTGGGTGAACTATAGGTTAGTAGTAGTACACCCCAGTATTAATATCGGGGAATACAGGTGTGATGTTATGTTATACTATATATAAAATATATCTATATATAAGTTGAATGGAAGAAGGGGACATGCTGCGCCTACCCCAAATATATTGGCATGAGTATGATGAGTGTCTAAAGCAAAGCTAAGAAAATTATTATCAAAAGTTTCTGAATCGAGGGCTGGTCTAGCATGATGGAGCTGAACTCTTCTAACCAAATGCGGTCGACAAACCTAACTAACCCACCATTTCTGTAAGACTAATCAATTCGCTGATCATTAGATCAGTTATATAGTCTGCTGGCCATAAGAACAATTACGGCCTTATTACAAAAACAAGGTTTATCTTTAGACCCAGGTTTAAACCACCGTGACATTTTTTTTAATTTCGAACCTTATTTCGTGTAAGATAAAGTTCTTAATAGAAAGTTGACAACTTAGACTCGGGTTTAAAATCAATTTTTGTATTAAGAACTTATATCTCAGACGGTTGACGGACGGACGGAGGTTGTAATTTTGAATGAAATCTAAATTTTGACATTGTGATTTCAATTTAATTTAAATTTTGACATTGTATTTTTTTTTGTATTGTCTAGTCTTGGGCATCTAATTTTGTACGGCATAAATGGCAAAACATGTAGCCACCTCATCTTAATTATAAGACCTTCATACTGTACTCATGTTGTACAAAATAAATAGTATCTTATCTTATCTAGAACAGATTTTCAAAAACCGGGGGTCTGTCCGTTGTGTTATTGTGAAACATTTTAGTTGACAACATTTCAAATTGATATTAGAACATGTTTTTTCTGATAATAACTTGTGTCATTCTGTTGCAATAAAAATCTTCTCTGTGCAAACACACAATTTTACTTCCATAACCAAGTTATCTAGTTTATTTAATCGAAAGTTATTGGGTTAATTAATAGAATAATAATAGAATTCATACTTACAAATGTTAAAATCTTTAAAATTGGACTATAATAATCGGCACTAAACACTTGCGTCTCCCCTTGCGATGAGGTGTGGACAGTCACGCCCAGATCCACAAACTTTAACACTATCAGAAGGCAAGTTACGAACAGTTTGCTGATGTTTAATACATTCCATGGTATATTTCTTTCTTTACTGTTTAGTATATAGTAGGTGTCAAGGAACGCCGCGACCCATAAGTACAAGCACGGTGTCCACACGAGCACTGTCTTTTGGAAGCATGGCGTTAGCTCCGGGCTGTCGGTGTACCAAGAGAGACTGCTATTCTGAAAAAAAAGAAAGAAAACAAGTGGTTAGCAATAATAACTTAGATTTGAGAATATGATGGTTTGAGAATGTCTCTTCTTTGAACAATGTTCCTGAAAAAATTACTTGAAAGACGATTAGAACTAGGAGATGCTAGAAGTTCACAGAATACTATATTTTTAAGTTCTATAAATGTTCTCAAGTAAGTGAAATCTTTGTAATTTCTTATTGAGAAATAAATTTCGTTAACCATAGATGCTAGACCTGCATAGCAAAACCCTATTTTAGTGCTCAAATCTAATGAACGTGAGGAAATGTACAGTTTTAACGGCCTTCGATTTCAGGACATCATAATACTTCTGTTATTGAATCGAAATCAAATAGCATATTCAGATATGAAGGCCGTTTGAATTGGTATAATATACCGTTACTAAGGCTTAGCGCAAACGAGCCACCGACCACAACCACCGGTGGCTGTCGCGCGCCACCGCCATTTATACAGCAGCGCCGGTAGTGCGCGACAGCTACCGCTACTGGTGTCCGAAAGCCGCCTCATTTTATAACCCGCTGTCTGCTGTGCAATCTTACGATGGACTCCTGAGTGAAGGGGTGCGGAGCGGCGCGTCAGTGGCGAGCATTGTGTGGCCCGTAGCGGCCACACGTGTACGTTGAGTCCGTATAAAATGTATGAATAAGGCTCGTGCAGACTGGCGCAATACTGGACCGTTTGACCGCTGAACTGTTTGTCGCTGGCCACCGGTGGCTGTGGTCGGTGGCTCTTTTGCGCCCTGCCTTAGTTCCCGTTAGGCCGGCCGGGCTCGTGTTTTCGATTTACTTTCCGATTGTCTGATACCAATACCAGTCATTCGAGTCTGCGTTGTGCTCTTATATCCATATAATAGTTACTCAGCTTAACGATGCGCAGCATGGTTTCCGAACGAGCCGCAGTACAAATTCTAACTTAATGTGTTTTATGAACTAGGCCGCCCCAGTGCGGGGCTCATGAGGCAGGTGCTCAACTGGACGTCGCTTAAGGGTCAGCGCAGACAGAGAGGAATAATCCCCGCGCGGTCTCGGGTATTTTCTTTACGGATCGCGTATATCTTCGAGGACGCGCGACCATTTTTTGCCACGTTCAAGCATTTATGCACTTTATTGTAATAATTTTAAAGTTTATTTTCAAGTACGTTAATAAAACCCTCTCCGCTGCGCTCCGTTCTGTCTGCGCTGAGCCTAATTCAACTCGATAGCGTAGATAATGACATTGTATTGAGTAAAGGAGATGTCCGCTTTTTGTATGGGCGTTGGTTTTTTATTCCGAGAAAAATCTAACCAGCGTCAAACTACAATAATATAAAATAAAAATATGGAATTTGTAACCACTGAAATAATATTTTTAGACCCCCTCCATTTAAGAGAAAAATTATAAAATGTTTAATGTTTTTCATATATTTTATTTGTTGATGGCAACCCAAATAAAATCTAAAATATAATCCCTTTCAATTCTAAAAGGTTAGACTAAACATTTTTGACTGAAAATATCCCATTTCATCATATTTCTTATTGTTTACATTGTCTTAATCATCAATCAAATATTTAAAGACAGTAATAACAGTGCCATGTGTCAATTTTTCTTTTTGTTTAGGGAGTGTTCACTTTAATATACTAGTTAGTTAGAAAGGTTTGTTCGTTTTAGAAGTAAATTCACACTAAAATAAAATAAAAACTATTTTTCTCAAAAATGGAAGCCTTTAAAAATGTATGTTATAGTTAGAACCACTAGCTTTTGGGTTGTCTATCCAAATATATATAACTGATCCTGGTTAGAATTATTGAATAATAAAAAACCATTTTTGGACATGTCCTTTGCAAAGGTTGGTTTCACTCCAGCCCTTCTAAAGTTATTTTGTACTTACTACTCTTACTAACTACTTAGGTACTTAACTAATACTACTTAGGTAAATAATCGAAAACAAATTGTAGAATACGCTGGCTTCACCTCAGACTCGTATTGCACCCTTACGGGGGTAAGCCAGACAGCCAGGGTACTAATTTAAGACCATTGGAATTTATTGTAATGGTAAAAGATTCTGGTTGCTTACTAATTTCCGAAGATCTGAAGTTGTTCATGTGGATTAACAATTAGTCGCACTACGAACAGGGGGCCGATCGCGCTATTTCTCATCGTAATTACCGTTCGAACGGAACGTTTTTGGTTTTGGTTTAGTTCTGGTTTAGCTGATGTAAAAAACCGGCCAAGTGCGAGTCGGACTCGCGCACGAAGGGTTCCGTACCATTATCTATAAAAACGGCAAAAAAAATCACGTTTGTTGTATGGGAGCCCCCCTTAAATATTTGTTTTATTTTATTTTAATTATTGATTTTTAAAGTGAATATATAACTACGAGGGCGGCACTGAAAATTTCGGGAATCAAGGAAGTGACACAACATTACTATTTAAAAATGTATTTATTGCTTTTCGAAGTATTCTCCGCGAAATTTGACACATTTTTCCATACGATGGAACCAATCATTGAAGCAACCATTCCATTCGGAAGTTGGGGTCTCCAAAATGGCCGTTTTGTAGGCGTCCACAGCTTCTTCAGGTGATGAAAATCTCTGTCCACGCAATTTATTCTTTATTTTAGGGAAAGTATACAAATCATTAGGGCTTAGGTCGGGGCTGTACGGCGGATGGTCTAATAATTCTATGTTTTCTTGCTCTAAAAACTCTTTTGTTCTGTGCGCGGTGTGAGAACTCGCATTGTCGTGATGGAGGATGATGCGGCGGTTGCACTTCTCTTTACGGAGTTCAGAAACGACCTGTGGCAAACAAATGCTAGCATACCATTCTGTATTAACCGTTCTTTGTCCCTCAAGAGGAATAGTCGTAACATGGCCGGTTTTGGAGACAAACGTGGCCACCATTTTTTTTGCAACACTCCGTGAACGAACAATTTTTGTTGGCTTTAACTCATTTTCGAACACCCAAACTCGTGACTGGTTTTTTGTTTCGGGTTCGTACGCGTATATCCAGGATTCGTCACCTGATACAATGTTGTATACAGCATTTGAGGATCCTGCGTGGAATCTTTCGAGAGTTCTGACGCACCAAGTAACGCGAGCCGCTTTTTGCTCTTCACAGAGCGAATGCGGTATCCATCGGGAAAACAACTTTTTTACACCTAATTGTTCATGCAAGATTATTTGTATTTGACTCATGCCAATGTCTAAAGTTGCCTGAATTTCGCGGTATGTCACATGTCGATCTTCCTCAATCAGCTTACGCACAGCATCAACGTTTTCTTGGGTGACTGCAGTTTTTGGACGACCTTGACGGGGATCATCACTGAGCTTGACACGTCCACGTTGAAATTCAGCAAACCAGCGATAAATTGTGGTTTTGGATGGGGCTTCATCACCAAATGCAGAAATCATCCGGTCAACACACTGTTTTTGTGTTAAACCAGTTCGAAAGTCATAATAAATCATCGCTCTTGAATTTTCTCGAGTCAATTCCATTTTCTCAACGACTAAACAAGTTTGACAAAACCTTGTGACAAGACCGAGAATCTTTTTTAAAAAAAAAAAATGGTATTCGATTTTTAAAACCAAGGAGTTTTCAATTAAAAAGATTTTAATATGACAGGAACAGTGGAAATATTCCATTCCCGATACTTTTAGTGCAGCCCTCGTAAATATTGTGATTATTTCAAGTGTCTACCTGTTACCGTTATCAATATCGAGCAAAAACGAGCAAAAAAAATCACGTTTGTTGTATCGGAGCCCCCTTAAATATTTATGTTGTTTTGGTTTTTAGTATTTGTTGCTATAGCGGCAACAGAAATACATCATCTGTGAAAATTTCAACTCTCTAGCTATCACGGATCATGAGATACAGCCTGGTGAAAGACGGACAGACAGACAGACAGCGGAGCCTTAGTAATAGGGTTCCCGTTTTACCCTTTGGGTACGGAACCCTAAAAACGGTATCACGCTATTTATTCTGAGCGCCTAAATCGTTGACGTTACCTAATACTGAAAGTTCGATCGATCGTTCCTCCAAAAGCTAGTAAAGCTAAATCGTTTCCGTTGAAATGATTAGCGCGATACGAAATGTGTCTAACGTAACGTTTATGGTTTTTTTTTTTTTTTTGGTGAGGAATTATCAAATAACTTCTCCCGCTCTGGGTGGAGCGGGAGGGAGTGTCAGACTTTTACTGACTAAAACCCACGCGTGTTCCTTCAGATGCCTGTGTGCCAGGGCCACGATATCCCTTTCGGACAGGCTCGTAACTCTGGCAGGAACGTTTATGGTTGTGGTTTAGTTTTGGTATTAACGTTCAAAATTAGCGTGATCGGCCCCCTGGTGCAGCGGGACATTGATCGTGTAGTAGGGCAGAGTATTGAGAACAAACTACTCTTTAATGTGACTAAGTGCAACGTGATGTATTTAATGCGGGCCTCGTTTCCCGCGGTTCCCCGACGTCACAAATATACAATTATAGCATGGACAGGCATGAGATACCGCGGGTAGTGTCGGTGCGTCGTATTATTGCAAAATATATTTTTTTTTTTTTTTTTATAACTTTGATCAAAGTGGGTAAAATTAAAGAGAATGTAAGAATCGTAACCGGAGTTGTTCTGTAGTTTCTGCATACCACGATGAGATAAAGTGTGAGATGTGGATGGAGTATACTTATGTGTGTAAATATGGGATCAAAATAAAAAACCTAACTAGTTTGTAGGTTTATCCTTATAAAACAAGTTAAATTCAAAAAGAATGTGATGTTATTTATTTTTGTACATGTATACGTTAAGTCGTATAGTAAAAATCTTTAAAATAAATTATTTGAGTTTCTCTTTTTTTTCTGACATTCGAAGAATGCTGCATGAGGCCATTTAGATTCGTCAAATGTACTGAAAGCCACAAAGCTGATTGCCCGAAAGAAGACCGAAATACTCCAGCAAAATGTGCACTCTGTCTGGGAAGCCTTCCTGCCAATTATCAGGGATGTGAATTGTACCGAGAAATCATAAGTCGAAAACAGAATCCCGCCTACACCGAGAAAGCAAAACGACGAAGGATTGCTACTCAATGAATGGAAATACAAGCAAGTTACATAAAAATAATATAAATAATGTAACAAGTTGAAAGAATGAAACCCGTCAATCAAACATGAAGCCAACTCAAGTAGTCCAGAAACTACTTATAAAAAACTTAGAAAATTTACATGACGGTACACACCGCTACCCAACCGCTACAACCTATAAATTTCCAGTATAAGCTGATTTCGCATTGTATAGAATTTCCGTGCAATAAGAGGTCAGCTTATACTGGAAATGTATAGCTTGATATGTAGCCATGTGTACAACAAATAAGCACCACTATGGGACTTATGTGAGCGATGGAAAGTTCAAAACCCACATCAAACGTGTCGTAATCAAAAAAGCATACTATAAGATTAAGGACTACGTTGAAGACAAGGAAGTTTGGCAATAATTCCTTCTGCACATGTGGCTTCCCTGGTACCTCATTAACGGCATAACTATGTGAACGTCTATTAACTGCTCCTAAATTACGATTTTTATTTCTGTTTTTTACATACTTTGACATAAACTACAAATTTTAATTTAAAATATTTATTAGTGACTTGTGGACAGAATATCTATTCAGTTTTTTTTTTACAGTTGTAATGACAATGTTGTCATTTGGTTTAAATATGTAGGTTTTTATTTTTATTACTTTAGTAATATTTTATATATATTCTTTTTTTAATTTGTGAATGTGAGAACGTTGTAGGCTTAATAGACTGTAGCTTTGTAAACTATCTTTTATTTTGTTAAGTACTTGGTACTTGTTGACGGGCCTACACTGTCCTCCCATACCTATTAACACTGTAACTTATAACATTGTTAAAGCCCACTTTTTTTAAAAAGAGTAACCATGTAGTTTCTTGCCGGCTCTTCTCCATAGGAAACGACCAATTGGAACCGTGCACCTAGCTTCTGACGTTTCATAAGTGCCCATGTAGGTTTATGTGAAATAAAAAAAAATGATTTTGATTTTGATTTTATGACAAACCTTATGGAAAAATCTTTCAAAATTACTAAAATATGTATAGTTTAAGAAAGCGAATTAAAAAAAATACATCCTTTACCGGTTTTACCGGTAAAAAAATAAAAATTTATTTTTTATTATCTTTATTCTATCTACGGTAATTGCAAGCCCTACCAAACAGTAGGCTGCGGCAAGGGCCAAGATAGAGGCTGTATAAAGACCCGGTGGGCCGTACAAACTTGTTAAAAGTTTGCACCGATTGGCCGGGTAATAACTGTGAGTAATAAAGCCTAAAAACTCAACAGCGAGTCTCTGCGATTGGGTATCTTTACTTGCTTTTTGGTGGAATTCCAGAGGGTGACACTTAACATATTATCCTCCGTATGACTTTTTTGACGTATTTGTTCCAGTCATGATCTCATGAAAAAGTATTCAATGGAACAAATCTAACTTAGAGAGATGTATTAATGATTATAATTCTGTAAATACATAATTATCTGTTACGGTCGCGAAGCATAAGTATTTTGATCAAGATACAATCTGACACTGACCTGCAAATATCAAAAAACGTAAGAAATTTGAATTTTGCTTTGAAATTTGGCTACAGCTGCGGATTCACCTTAACGAAAAATACTCTGTAAATAAAATCTATTCTTTGTCAAGTGCTTGAAATCTCAACAAGGTAAATTAGTAAGTGCGATTTCTGCTTGAATATAGCTTAAACAATAATTTAATTCATATGATTTGGGGCTAAAACACAGAATGTAAACAAAGCAGTTTCGTGGTAAACGACGCGACGCACGGTAGGCTAAAAATCGGCTTTCATAAACTTTGGGGATTTCAATTTGCAAGTGCCGATTTTTTGCCGGATATAGCTTCTAAATAGAATTCATCATCATCATTACTACACTCGCGAGCAATAAACTGGATCCCTTGATCGCGCGTTGCTCAAGACAATTTCTATGCAATGAGCTGTTGATTGTGGTATATCACCTGAAAGGTAATTTTGTTAGCTTTCAAATGATATCAAAAAGATTTAAAATTAATTTAATTTTCTACCTAAAGGAGATGGAAAACGGTGGGCCCAAATGTAATAAGTTGAGATATGATTTAAAAATACCTTTGAATATGAAAAATCACCTCAATTCTCAATCTGGAAGCGGAGAAATATGAGAACATTCGTTTCCATGCGATTAACAATTGAGTAATCGATTACACAAGTAACCCCCCCCCCCCCACCCCCCCTAATTAAAACCTTTGCACTAGATACTTAACTCAAAGTAATTACTAGTAGTACTATAAATACTTATATGCAAAGCATTATTAAGCATTAATTACAGTCATATTATTAAATTAAATATCAATAAATCACTAAAAAACCAATATGTTGATTATAGATTTTTTAGTGATTGACACTAGACAGTTGCCGACTGTTCTTGTGGTTGTTTGCTCACTTGTTTCGTGTTTTCCGATGCGTTTTGAGATAAGGTTTTGAGTGCTTTCCCGATTATTCTTAATTTTCCACGACCACTGGCTTTGTATTTTACGGATTCTGACACTGCCTACCTTTTACGATCCTTGCTTTCACTCTGAACACCGAAGATCACTCACACGTTTGAATTGGAACGATTATTTTGGATTTTACCGGCTTGTGGATTGGATATTGTTCAAATTATGGATTGCTGTGTGAATTTTGGGATAGCAACTGGTCACTGCAATACATTGGACCGACACCCTTACACGATGAAACAATTCTGTCAGTGATTCGGCAGTGCATTGAATACAACTCATTTCATCATTATTTAAACAAACTTTATACTTGTTACATAATTTTACTTCACACTGGCTAATAGTGCAAATCACAAGAACCATAACACAAAAAAAAAACATGAATTGACAAGGACAGCGCGGAATTTGACGTTTGCTGACGAAAGACAGACAAAATGATTTTTTTATCGAACAGACGAATCGACTTGACGATAGCGAAACGTAGAACGTAGTGTACTTTGTCTGCCAACCGAACTTCATTATCGTTGAAGCGATAGCGATTGGATTGTAGAAATAGAATCCCTCAGAAGGCCCTCAGTAGTAACGTTTCAATTAGGAGACCTTGTTAAAGTAAAGAGAGATAACAGATCTAATGCAGCTGAGAAAGTGACCAAAACGTTTTCTCTGTTGTATTATGGTCATTTTAAAGTAGGGGGCATCCCTCATGCCAATGTAGGTGAAGTGGCAGCGCCACCATTGGTTTCAGACATATTACACAATCATTTAATTACAATCATATAATGGGGCAGAAGGCTAGACAAATAGCATTCGCTTCGGAGCGAATGTATTTCTACAATCGCTATCGCTTCAACGATAACCAAGTTCGATTGGCAGGCGATAACTCTTGTCAAAAAGTGCCACTTGGCTACGCATCTCTAAGGAAGTTATCGTTCGACGCTGTCGATTCGTTTCATGAAATCGAATGATGATAACATTGTCTAGCTAATTTCTATTCATTGACCTATGATCATGTGACATTTCGATAGCTTAATTATGTCAATTATTATTATTGTCAATCCCATACCTTTTTGGCTTTTCTACTAGCGTCATCGCAGGACGGTCACTAAATTGAAATAATATCGTTAAAGTCTGTTCCACGAAAGAAGTCTCGCAGACGTGGCGCTGCAGGCATGCGACGGAATCATAAATCTTTTTTTTTTATTTATCTCAACAATTCATATTACAGGCACTGGTTAATAAAATGCACAATATTAAATAGAGAAAGGTGTCTGAGGGGAAGAGTTATTGTAGGAATGCTGCTAACTTGTATAAGAATAATTAGTTCCATTTATTGCCGCGGGACTTCTTTCATGAGACGGACTTTACAAGCAAACTTGAGCCGCGTGTGGTCAATAATATGCATATAATATATATATATATGCATATCATCGTCATGCATACTTGCGCAAGTCTAAATTTGCGCATGTATATCGTTACGTGTGTGGCTACCATTATGCGACAAACACAACTTCAGTCAGACTATCCAACTGTTATAATTATTTTAAAGCAGTATTTGAATATTTTTTTTATTTTGTGGTTCAGTTCGCACCATCTACATCCACGTTAGATGCTAATATCACACGCTAGGTATGATATTAGCATCTAACGAAAGTCTACAATAGATTGACAATCGTCATGCACGGTTAACCTAACAATTGCTTTAGCCCGCTTTACTCTTGTGATTCGTATTTAGAGAGCAACCTTGCAACCTGTAGAGTTATTTGTTTTTCTGCACCTGGTAACTATAGTGTGTGATTACGCGCATCTAAAATGCCTCCACAAACTCATACCCAAAACTTGCGAAATATTGGATGCGCATCATCTGTCTACAATTTTCCTAACTATGTTGGGGTCGGTATACAGTCTAACCGGATGAAACTGAATACCGGTATTTAACTTGAAGCGACTGCCTATCTGACCTCCATAACCCAGTTACTGCGACAAATGCGATATCGCGGGCGCGACGCAACACTAGTAGCACAACTTCTTTGTCGCTGCTTGTCGCGCCTACGATATCGCGCGTGTCTGTACGAGCCTTTACTCTTCTTACCAAAGGGTAGGTATCGTAACTAGTGAAGGTAAATTCCCGAGAATATTCTCATTGCGAGAACTTTGCTGTTAAGTTCTCGAGAATATTCTTTTGGAAGGGAATCTACGAGAATTTAAAAATTGCATGATTCTATTTTTAGAGTAATAGTTTTGAGTGCATTTGAACGTTTTACGAAGATTACGTTAAAATAAACTACTCCACCAACTTAAATTCTCAGTAAATTCTCCTGAGCGAGAACATTCTCGAGAATATTTCCGAGAAACTTCTCATAAATTCCCTTAAATTTCGAATGGTATTAATGTTAAATTAGGATTTCTGTATTAAAACAAACTTTAAGAGTTACAAATAATCAGCTTTAATAAAATAAAATAAAAAACATTATAAAAAAGGTTTACGGTACTTATAGTATGATTAATTGAAAACAAAATAACAATCACAATCCCAACAATTCTTGAAATCAAATCAAATTGCTTATGCTATTCGTCCATTGATAACAATTGATCCATGCCATCTAAGTTGCTCGCAGAACTGATGGCCGATGGGGCCGAAAGGTTCTGGAGTGGCGACCGCGTACCGGAAGACGTAGAGTTGGAAGGCCTCCTACAAGGTGGACCGATGGTCTTGCGAAGGCTGTAGGTATCCGCTGGATGCGGGAAGCACAGAACCGGTTGAAGTGGCGGTGCTTGGGGGAGGCCTATGTCCAGCAGTGGACGTCTTTCGGCTGAAATGATGATCTAAGTTGATGTGGTCTGTTTCCATCAAGACGACCGGTTCAACCTCTGCCTCTTCTTCAGATGTGCTCTCTTCAGATTCGTTGTCTAAATTGATTAGGCTCTTCTGTTTCTCTTGTGACAGAAACAAAGAGTCAGAAGAACCAAATCCACACCGGATTTGGTTCTTCTGACTCTTTGTTTAATGGTTTTGGTTTGTTCATAATTTTCCAATTGTGAGCAATCAGACCAATTTTGCCTGCTCTTTCGGTGTTGAATTTATTACGTTTTTTAGTATGTATGTTTGAAAATATGGAAAAAGAGCGTTCCACAGAAGCAGAAGTTGCTGGAGCAGTCAAAATTTTCAGCGCGTTTGCTCCTAATTCTGTTCTTGAAAGGCAATTCTGTGTAAGGCATCTCTTAACTAAACACAATATTCGCAATTTCCACTCCGAAATTTCATACAGTAACCTTTTTCGAGTAAAGTATAAAATACGAGGGCTGCAAATGGAATATTTCCACTGTTCCTGTAATATTAAAATCTTTTTAATTGAAAACTCCTTGGTTTTAAAAATCGAATACCATTTATTTATTTAAAAAAAGATTCTCGGTCTTGTCACAAGGTTTTGTCAAACTTGTTTAGTCGTTGAGAAAATGGAATTGACTCGAGAAAATTCAAGAGCGATTATTTATTATGACTTTCGAACTGGTTTAACACAAAAACAGTGTGTTGACCGGATGATTTCTGCATTTGGTGATGAAGCCCCATCCAAAACCACAATTTATGGCTGGTTTGCTGAATTTCAACGTGGACGTGTCAAGCTCAGTGATGATCCCCGTCAAGGTCGTCCAAAAACTGCAGTCACCCAAGAAAACGTTGATGCTGCGCGTAAGCTGATTGAGGAAGATCGACATGTGACATACCGCGAAATTCAGGCAACTTTAGACATTGGCATGAGTCAAATACAAATAATCTTGCATGAACAATTAGGTGTAAAAAAGTTGTTTTCCCGATGGATACCGCATTCGCTCTGTGAAGAGCAAAAAGCGGCTCGCGTTACTTGGTGCGTCAGAACTCTCGAAAGATTCCACGCAGGATCCTCAAATGCTGTATACAACATTGTATCAGGTGACGAATCCTGGATATACGCGTACGAACCCGAAACAAAAAACCATGCTTGCAAAAAAAATGGTGGCCACGTTTGTCTCCAAAACCGGCCATGTTACGACTATTCCTCTTGAGGGACAAAGAACGGTTAATGCAGAATGGTATGCTAGCATTTGTTTGCCACAGGTCGTTTCTGCACTCCGTAAAGAGAACTGCAACCGCCGCATCATCCTCCATCACGACAATGCGAGTTCTCACACCGCGCACAGAACAAAAGAGTTTTTAGAGCAAGAAAACATAGAATTATTAGACCATCCGCCGTACAGCCCCGACCTAAGCCCTAATGATTTCTATACTTTCCCTAAAATAAAGAATAAATTGCGTGGACAGAGATTTTCATCACCTGAAGAAGCTGTGGACGCCTACAAAACGGCCATTTTGGAGACCCCAACTTCCGAATGGAATGGTTGCTTCAATGATTGGTTCCATCGTATGGAAAAATGTGTCAAATTTCGCGGAGAATACTTCGAAAAGCAATAAATACATTTTTAAATAGTAATGTTGTGTCACTTCCTTGATTCCCGAAATTTTCAGTGCCGCCCTCGTAACAACAAAAGAAGTTGACTTTAGACCTTAAAATCAAAATATATTGTATTAAAATTTAGCAATTTTACTTCCAATTTTAAATTCTCGTAAATTCTCCGTCAAAAAGAATATTGCAGAATATTCTCGATCGAAGAACATTCTCTGTGCGAGAATATTCCCCCGACCCATCACTAATCGTAACCCTTTGGTAAGAAGACTGGTTATCAGACTCGGCCTTCTGACGACCCGTAATGACATTCAGGCCCGTATTAATAAACGTTACTCAGCCCAAGAGCTCGCACTTGATAACAGTCTTGAGGTCTTGATCGTATTAATAAACATAATAATTGATGTACTCAAGTTACGGCTTGGGTTTACGTTATCAGCCGAGTGATGGACTGATTAATAAACGAAAATCGACACTTAAGTATACAATAGGTTTGTGTACTCGAGATGCTTAAATCTGAGTGTAGGCAGTCCGTGACTTGAGGTCGTAATTAGTAGCGCGAAATGGAGTTTGTAAATATTTTGGGTGAAAATAATTATTTAGAGTAAGTACTATGATGATACTTTTGCCAAAAATCTATTTATGGTATGCCTCGAATCCTTTTGAGTTACCAAGTGAACATTTAAAAAAAACCATCCAAGTGTGTGTCGGACCACGCACAATGAAGGGTTCCGTAGTTGGGATGAATTTATCCCAAAAACAAACTTAACATTGTAGTTGAAAAACATGTTCTCCTATACATCGATATACGTCACGGTCAATTTTCCAACTGCAAACGTAAGTTGGTCGACTATTACTAGTTAACTTGTAGAGCCTACCTAGCTGTGATAGCTTTCCTTTTATTTTTATTATAAGTTAATAAGTTTTAAAATAATTTAAGTTTTCACAGATCCGCAATAGTTTTGAAAGACCTGGCCAACGATAACACACCATGGGATAAACGAGAAAACTAATATCATCCCCACTTAACGTGCAAGGGAAAACAAAAAAACCTACCCAAACAAAAAAAAATTCTAGCTTTTATTTTACCACTTTGTCGGCGTGATTAATAAGAGTCATATGGAAAGACAGACAGACGGACATAGCGAAACTATAAGGTTCTTTGTTGACTTCGGAACCCTAAAAATGATCCAGATTTATTCAAGTCACATTAATAAAAATACTCTTTGGTGAAATACAGTACAAGAGGTATTCCAATTTCCCTAGAAATATTTATAACGGGATACAGCGACTTATCAAGAACAAAATGTGATGAATGTCATTCTAAACTTCGGTCAATGTGATGTAATCGTTCATGAAGTACAGCTCCTTGAGGAGCTGATCTTGGTAACTGAGATACTGTTTTCATGTGTTTATTAATTAGTAATGATCTTGAGATGCTGATATCGCAATAACGGCGTATCAAATAATTACGCACTTGAGTACGTCGTTGGGGAACGTTTATTAATACGGGCCTCAATGATCTACGAATGACAGCCGGGACCAACGGCTTCACGTGCTTTTTGAGGCATGGCGTGGTTTTGGTATGTAAATATGGCCACCCGGCCACGTACCAATCGCGGCAAGCGTAGCTTAACCTGATCGAGCAGTGCGGCTGTTATTACTTAGCCACAAGCCCCTCGATGGATGCGCATGCATTTATTACCATGTAAGTACCTTACACGTGTTAATTTAGCAGCGAAACATTCCTCCACCTGAATGAGTGAATTTTTGTTTTTAACATGGAATTTATTACTCCAAAAGCATAATGGTGCTAAATTGCTAATCTCTACAGGTATACGAAAGCACGCGGATTCATGGCTATATTTTTTAGAGTTTGAACAAGTTACACAGTACCCTACCACTAATGTGAGTAGATGAGGCAATGCTGAGTCATCGTGTGACAAACCACTGGCGATGGCGTGGGTCATATGATTACCCCCCATTAAACATTTCACAGTCATTGTGTTATATTCTGAGAACATGATATATATGTGAGCGTCCAAGTAAAAAGGGTCCAGTTTTCAGCATTTAGTTTCCGAGATATAGGTACTTACCTACGCAGTTATGTAAACTTGTAATGGTCAATAATTATCTACAAATTCATAAGTTTTACTCCAAATAAGCTTTTTCAGACTTTCCAACTTCAAATGACTGATAAAACAAAAATGTGTGCCTGTTTTTGAATATTTTTTATTCCTTACTATCAATTAACTATTCTAGACTCGGTACGACTTCAGTTGACAATCCCACGATTTAAGGGGTGGGAGTGATGGTGGTGGGGGGGGGGGGGGGGGGTGTAGAACCCCCTTGTGAAGGATAAGTTGCGAAGCCCCCCCCCCCCTTTTAGATATGTTTTAGGGTTCCGTACTTGAAAAGGAAAAAACGGAATCCTTATAGGATCACTTCGTTGTCCGTCTGTCTGTCTGTCTGTCAGTCTGTCAATACCCTTTTTCTCAGGAACGCGTGGAGGTGTCAAGTTGAAATTAATATTAAATACGTAAGTCTATGGTCCCTTGAAGCTCTAAAAAAATCAAGCTTCCAAGACAACGCAATTTAAAAAAATCGGCGATATAAGCGACATTATTGTAAGCGACATTATACATATAACAACATATTTCGATACTCGCAAATAAATGAAAACCTATAGGGTACTTCCCGTTGACCTAGAATCATGAAATTTGGCAAGAAGCAAGGTCTTACAGCACTTGTATAGGAAAAAGTCCTAAAATTGTAAATTTGTAGTTTTATCACATTAAAAAAAATTGCGAATATCTCGCACATAAATCAAAACCTATAGGGTAATTCCCGACGACCTAGAATCATGAAATTTGGCAAGAAGCAAGGTCTTACAGCACACGTAAAGGGAAAAAGTCCGAGAATTGTAACTTTGTAGTTTTATCACAAAAAAAAAAAATTGCGAATATCTCGCACATAAATCAAAACCTATAGGGTACTTCCCGTTGACCTAGAATCATGAAATTTGGCAAGAAGCAAGGTCTCACAGCACAAGTAAAGGAAAAATTCCGAAAATTGTTACCATTTTATCAGTAATCCTCTGATACCTATTTCGAGTTATCAAAGAAGCCTTCTAATGAAGGCTTCTTTCGTTCATACGGTTACTTCATGTGGTTTAGTGTTGAATTACATCATGAACAGTCTGTTGATACTCTTGCATAGCTCTAAGGAAATAGGTTGAAATGAGATGGGGGGTGTTCTTTCAAATCAAGATCTTATCAAATTTTGCATGATTGTCGTACCACCTTTGTATCTATTTAGCGTGGCGGTATTGTTACTAACGTTATCCGGTGATGTCTCAAATTGTTGTGGTTAACGATGTTTTCAATTAACGTCGTGTCGTTTATTCCGGGAAGAACAAAACCTGTCCGTAACGTGTAGGCTGAAAGTAGGTAGGTATTATGTAACTTTTATACCTACTATTATTCGAACGAAAAATTATTACCGCGTCAAAATGTAAATTAGAAAATATCGGCCAAGCTCAAAAGTGGTCATAGTTGGTTTTGGCTTTAATATTAGTGACGTGGTGCTTCACAATCGAGTGGGACTCGTGGTCCGACCACAAAAACATGAATAGCTGTTTATGAACCTTCTTTTTATTTTCCATAATGATAGAGGCCTTAGTAACACATCTTGTGTGAAAATTTCAACTGGTTACCTAATTACGGTTAAAATAAAATATACAGCTCTGTAACAGACAGAAAAGCGGACCGAAAGACAGACAGAGTAGGCTTAGTACCTAATAGTCTTGTTGGCACACTTTCGGTACGGAAATAAACCCTATTCCTAGCTAAACCATTTGAATGGACAACTCGCACTTGACCAAAAAATTAAATAGTTGAAAATCTAAAGGGTATAAGTTCCAATTGTATTAAATACTGTTTACTACAGTAACACAGATTATGAGATTACAGGGTTCTGAATGTAGGTACATACTTTTTAGAATGTAAATATAACATTTATGTGAGATATTCGTAATTAATATTAATTTGCTACAGTTTTTATCTACCAACGTACCTACCTATTTATTTCGGGTTTGTCCGTCAAGTTTCGAACTCGAATGGAGTAAGACATTAGCTTATCACGCTAATTCGTGCGGCAAGGTCATATAACGAGTCGAAGACCCGAAATAAATTGATGAGTCATCAACTGTAGAACATTAATAATAATAATAAAAATAATTAATTTCATTCACATTTGGTGTGAAATATTGGTAGCTACCTAACTATTATAACATTTTAGTGTTGGGAGTTTCTAATATTTATTCGCAAATTGTAGCTAAAAAGAAAGTTTGTTTAAAAAGAAGGTTTACAATGATATCAGTTTTAAATAAAGATTTATTTATGCTTGAGCATATTTCTCGAATACCAACTTAAGGCCTAGAGGTGTTGAAACATACATGTATGTGTGTGTGTATGTGTTTTAATTTATAGGTCATAAAATTATATCCCAAGAATGATTCATTTTAATATGATAAACATACTTACATTTAAAACAAAATGTTTCTAAAAGTTAATTTATTTGAATAATATACCAATTTAAAATACGCAATAAAAACAAAAATAAATTTTGTAACAATAAAGTGTTTGGGATCTAAACATTTTAAACAGAAACCACACCGCAATTTATATTAGTAGTGTTTTTATTCATTTTAGAGTTTTTGTTGTTATGCCAACCAAAGTCCCACATACATTATGTAATTTATAGAAGAGATATGGTTAGAGCCTGGTTTGAAGGAAACTATAATTCCTTTGAAGAACAATTCAAAATAATAACAGTAAATTGAAGAGCCATTTTTCTAACCAAGTTCATATCTCTGTTCAATTGTGTGACTGCAGTATTCATAGTTATGTTCTTAGTGCATTTTAATGATGCAATTACATAAAACAATCTTTTATTCTGGCATACTTTATTCTCTGATCAGAAATAAAGCGAACAATTTTCTATGAAATTGTTAGCATCAGCTTATCCAAGTTCAACAACTTTATGAACATTTGAATAAGTTATTATTCAAATCATAGATTCTAATAAACCAGCAATATTACCAACACAAGTTAGCATCATAATTTTATTATTTGACACCAACAAATGATAAGGCACAGTGTAGAAACAGCTATTATATTAGTAAAGCATCACAAAAACAGGTTTTATTCATAGACATGATGTTATTATAGAAAATGGCTTGGGTCATGGTCATATAGTTCCACTCAGAATGTATTTAATGAGTTTGGTTGGAACTTAAATAATAAAAATAAACTATGATGCTTTTGAAGCACACATTCAAGTACATAGCCAGCTTAACAAAATGTGTGTAAAATAAATAGGTAACAATTTTAGAATACACACAATATGATAGTGAATATTGGTCAGTATATTAAAATTGAAACCACCATGAATACCATTATGTTAAAGTAATAATAAACAGATTTTCTTTCTTTATATTTAAATTGTCTCAAACACAATAAAATCTGGTATTCAGTTGTTAGAAATTATTGAGTGTATCATAAAATACTATGACAAGCAAACTGAATTTGGGTCAAGTGCTCAGATGAGATTCCACTCAGAAATGAATCATTATCTACTGAATTCAGTATTTCAATGTGCCTAAGTAATAATTCTTCGCAACTTGAACAAGCTTCAATCAAATTAAAATACCAAATAAACACATCTGTGCACTAATTATCAGTATGAAATGTTTTTATCCATTAATATTTTTTTAATTGTCAATACAAGACAGTTAAATTCTTTTCATTCTACTTTGAAATTGGATTTCTTTGTGAACCAAAAATACATGTCTATTTATAATTTTACAATATTGTCTTCTTGTAAAAATATTATGTGATATTGTATAGTAAAACTTATTGTTTTTTACATGTAACCAAATTAGAGTACCTGGTTATTTATGCATAAATGACCTTTCAACATTATTCTTACATACTTAGACGGTGCAAAACTGGTTAATTTATTAGAAACTTAACATTTCACATTTTGAAGTAGTTCCAAGTAAGCAGGTAGATGGTTTTGCTTATCCCAATGCATTCACTTAGCCAAAGCAAAAGATTTTTTTACAAAAGTATGGCCAAAGACCTACTTACCCAAAATTGAGATCCACAGAAGCTATCAAGCTTGGAATTGTAAGACATTGTCACAATTTGTGATTATTAGTTACTTGTAACTGCCATAAATTTTCGATAAAACTGACACTCGATCGATATACTTAAAGTAAATATAACGATTAATTATAAACGGCTATTTACAATTAAATTATTCATTCACTGAGAGTATTTTTACAGAGTTTATAAAAAATTCGATAAAAATTTCAACATCACACACCACATCGCACCGCACCGCACCGAGCACCATAGATAATTAGATAGTGGAATAAATAATGTCAGTCTGCTGTCAGGTTTGCTTTTGTGCATCAGCAGCAGCACAGACAGCGATGATTGGATGTAAATACTTTTTTTCAAGTTTTGTGTAATTTAGCTTATGGTCTTTTAATCAAATTTTCGTAAAACCTGACTGATGTTTAAATACTCTTTGCTACTGTTTAGGTTTACCATTCAAAGATTCAAAGAAAGTAGGAAATTATTCTGTCACAGCTGTCACACCATCTGCAATTTGTATACAACTGCCCAAAAAGGAAAAAGGAGTGTAATGTGTTTTTTATGCACTAGAACCAGAATAAAACCATATGTATATCGCAAATGGTTTTCCTATTTGTTTCACCTTCTCTCGTATCAATAAAACAAGGTTTAATATGATGGATATTTAATTTACAATACGTATTGTAAATTGTAACCAGACTTTTAAAAAATATAAGAAAATTGACAATAAAATTGAAGCCTTTGTGGCTTACAAAGGCTTCAAATTTTGAGGCGTTGACACACTCCGGCACAATTAGCGGAATATTTTTTTTTTTCGAAAAACTTGTTTGTGTAACATTGCTGGGTGGTTTTCCCACTGCTGGGCAAAGGCCTCCCTCCACCTTTCGCGAGCCCACGCGTCCCCCTTTCAGTTTTGACGGAACCTATCCCGTTCGTCCCGCCATGCCATCACCTACGTGGTCTGCCGCGACCCCGTCGCACTGTCTCAGGGTACCAATTCTGTGCCATTGGGGCCCACAGTTGGTCATGCGGCAGACATGTCCTGCCCAGTCCCATTTAAGTTGGGGAGCCTTTTGAGCCACGTCAGCTATCTTTGTTTTGGAGCGCAGTATTGTGTTTCGAACGCGATCAGTTAATTTAACGCCTAGTATACTGCGCTCCATTGCTCGTTGGCAGACCTTGAGTTTGGACTTCTGGATGTTAGTCAAATACCAAGGTTAAGACAGGAAGAATACACATGTCCATGAGCCTGCGTTTCAGTGCCTTTTGTAACATTTTATTTTAGAAATATTTTTTTTTTAATTGAGAAAACAATTGAACGTCACCTTTTATGCGATTGTTTTAATTTTATTCGTACTTACATCATTTCGAGCGAATTTCCCTTATTTATCATTTTATGGTTTTGGTTTATTTCGTAAAATCTTCATATTACATCAAGATAATTAAAAATCAGTTTCAGTTTTTTTTTTAACTTTTCAATAGGTGTCATCATATTTAAGGTTATAGATATTCTGTGGGTGTCACCTATCACAATAAGTAAGTGAGCGTACGGTACGAAAATTCGTACCGTACGCTCACTTACTTACTGTTTACTTTGTTCAGAGTACATTTTATATAGGGCATAAATAATTTTATTTATGCCCTATATAAAATGTACTCTGTGGCCAAGAATATACTACTCTCTAACGAAATCATAATTATGTTACACAGACTGATTTTAGCGAGTGAATTAAGTGAACTGTGTAGTGAAAGTGTTGTGTTAAATAATACCTCCCACCGCTTGACTGAATTATTAAAAAATAAGACTTGTTATCCATCAATATATATATTAAAAACACATTCAAAGAGATTTAATGAAGAAAATCACATCTAAAAAAAGACTAGGCTAAAAGGTCCCAGTAACCAGGCCATTAAACTAATTTTAAAAAAAAAACTCTAACAAACAAACAAAACTCTAATAAACGTGGGTAATCTCTGTGGGTAAGAAGTGACTAGTATATAGTTATCTGTGGTAAGAAGATTCAAAGAAAGAAGCTGGTTCGTACGTGCCAAAACTTGAGATACCGGTACCGGTACATCATCGTAGAAATGTTTCGTCATCGTTGTCGACTTTGGACAACAGACCAATGGGGTAAAATATTGTTTAGTGATGAGTGCAGAGTTCTTTATCAAGTTGATGGAAGGAAAAGAATATATACACGCAAAGGAGAGCGATATAATCAGCCAAATTGTAAAACTACAGTGGGTTAACGTGGTGGATCAATAATGGTTTGGAGGGATATGTTTGGGACCTCCTACGGACCTGGTGGTGATCGATGGAGGAAGTCTGACTGCAGCTCGTCATATAGGAGAAATTTTAGAAGAAAATGTGGTACCCCTTTATCGGTGAGGACTTCGTTTTGATGCAGGCTAATGCTCGGCCGCATACTACTCGTTCAACTCAAGCATATCTTAATGATGTGAATGTCACAGTTATGGGTAGGCCGGCGAGATCACCGGATATGAATCCGATAGAACACGTCTGGGACCTGCTGAAACGAAGAGTAAAATCCAGAAACCCAGCTTCTACCAATGTGGGTGACCTAGTTGAGGGATGGCAGAGACTCACAGGAAACAATAGATAATAATCGTTCTCAGCATGTCTAGGCGGGCGGAAAATTTATTAACGTTTTTTAATTTTTCTTGGTTACCTTAAAAAATCAAGAAAGTATAGGTACCTATTTTTCTATTATATTCGCTAATCGGTGTGTGTATTTTACCAATTTAGCTTACGTACCGTACATCAGAGGGCCTGAGGGCCCCTTTAGCTGGATATGCCCCTGCCTACAGAGAATGCTAAAGATCTTTTGGCGCCTGAATGACATTGACAGAGGGGCGTTATTGGCTCAGAAGTTGTTGAAGCTTTTGTGAATAAATTGTCACTAAAATTGTATTGGCAAAACAAGATGGCGGCGTTAGTTTTTGCCACGCACCACAATAACATGTAGCGTTGTATCTATGACTTGCCATTTTCTTATTCCAACTGCAAAACTTGATTATCTATCTAAAGGTACGGCCAAACCAGCGTGATCAACTTGCTTTAGCAATAACGCGTGACTGCGATCACAGGACACGCCGGTGTTGACCCGTACAGACCTTATGTTCCTAGCACAGATAACTATATACTAGTCAGAGACAGATAGGACAGTACAATGGTTGACGATTAATTCCAAAAATATGCGCCAAGCGCTAGTGTCGAAATGTCACCTAGTGATTACCCACAACTTAAAAGAAAAGTGACGATAGCGATTACCATAGAATATCGATAGCATAGTGATGTTCCATGGAAAATTCTTATAGGGTTAATTTTATTATTTGCTAGGTTCAATAATTTCCTTTCGTTATGTTCATTGGATACGAATATAACGAAAGAAATGTAAAAATAAAACGACATTTCAGATTGTTGCGTGTTTTTCGAACAACAGTTTAGACCTTTCAAAACTTGTATATTTTTCATTATGTTTGGCGTCTATCCAAAAATTGTAGAGTTGACGAGCGTTCGGCTTTATTGGCCCACGCAGTTTGCCCTGGACAATGCTCCCTCGAGATCCGGTTACACTATCAAAGAGTTTATCGATGAATGCCACTGTCTCACTGACATTTTGACCGGAGGCTGTAGTTTCTGAAATATTACATGATTATATATAAGTATAACAAGGGCAATTAGCAATTGGCTTTCTTCTTTGTGTCCCATTTTTGTGTTTTGTGCTTTGGTACTCTAAAAATATTATCAACACCACATTACACATTATAAATTAATTTCAGCAAACCAGTTTATTGTTCTTGGAAAATACAATCTGTCAGTTTAATAGATAAATACAACGCCCAAAATGGCTGCCAACAACATGGCTACCGAAAGTAGCGCCATAACGCATTTTTTGGAACTAAAGCTGTCGCAGGCCTGGTTCCTAGTCCTAGCGTCGCACAGTGGATCGTCCCCATACAAGAGGTGTGACATAGAATCAAAAATTGGAAAAGAATTTAATAAAAAAAAAATATATACAGTTGCATTCCTCTATTAAAGAACAACAAAAATTGTTACCACGCTTTTTTTATTTGACCAGCACTTTCGGAGCGATTCGATGAAAACTGTTATTTTTGTATGGAAACGAACACAAAAATGTCTGTATCTCATGATTCCCTCCTTGTTTCGATTTGCGGTTTTCACTACTGTTATTTACCCATTTTATGCCACATTTTCTTCAAGGACACATGGTGCCCCCAGAGTGCCCCTTCCGAGATATTTTGCCTATAGTAACTATCTTTGTTATTGTATTCCTGATGGAATGGAGGTACATTAAGTATACTTATTACTGAGACTAAGTAGTTCCTTAGATAACAGGTGCATTTGTGAGTACTTTAATGACTTATGAACGCTTTTGTTGCATTATAACAAAAGCGTTAATGAGTCATTAAATAACGACTACCAGTAGTATTTGCTTAATCTAATTAGTTGTTATTGTAATTACTGAGAATTACACATAATTAAGAAGTTAAATGAAGAAAAGGCATTAGTGAGTTCTATATATTGAAAAAAATATCGGTAATGAGTTGTGACATCGCATTAACAATAACAAGTCGAAAAGAAAAGTTTTATGGTGAATAAGAAAATATAATATGTATTAATATATTTTTTATTTATAAAATCAAAAGTCATTTATTCAAACTAGGCTGAGAATCAGCACTTTTCGAACGTCAAAATTACATGAGACAGTCCCCCAAAACCGCCCACCCTTCACCACTTCCTAGTGTTTTAGCTGGGAAGAAGAAGTAGCGCAACACCTCCCCAGCCGCACAGCTGTCTGTTCATTTAAAAACTTGAATCTATACAATAAAATCTAAAATATAACACTAACTAATATAACACTGTAAAATATCATTAAATCTTAAAGTAAATTACAATTAAAGCTATACTAATTTATAAATAAAACAACTAAGTACTAATAACTAAATTAAAAATACTAATTATAATAAAAAATAAATAAATTAATAGTACCATTTAGTTACAAAAAATTATATTAGGTACTATAAGACTTAAACTATATTTTCTTCATCTTCATCAATGTCACTACATTCCGAAACTGCTCCAACTATTGTATCAGTTGAAAGGTGAAAATGAGCTCCAATTCACTCCGATCATGTATGAGCAAATCGTCCTCTTCGACATCTTTGGTCGTAATCTCGTTAGAAGAGGATCGGAAGATAACAGAAGATTATGAAGGATGTCTTCATTAGTGGCGATGCTACTATGCTTTCGTGTATGATTTTCTCTAAATTTACGAAAATCCTTGTTTCTTGCTTCAGATGCTTCTTCAGACAAAAAAACCTATAGGCATTACTGATAGGTGCTCCACTATCTGCGATCCATGAATCAGCAATTTATGTAAACTTGAACTTATTCCATGGATATAACTGCACGAATAAATTTGCTGTTTCATCACAATATAATTTGAATTTTAGTATTACAATTTTTTCGCCTGAGGAAATGCATTGCAAAATTACGGCGAGTCTTCTAATTAAATTGACGTCTAATTTTGTAATTTCCGCAGTCATTTCAGGGTTTGCAAAAAACCTTCTAGCAGCATTTCCAGTGTTTGTATTGCCACTACCCTGCTTTACAACATCCAGAAGTAAGCCTGTGTTTCTTCGGAAAGCTGCTTGGATAGCTTCTTTCCTATCTTTAACTATTTTTTTATTGTCGCACCTTTTGCTTGCCAAGATTTTATGTTCATTCTGTAGGCAATGTATAATAAACACTCCATAGAACGAATCCAAGTATGCAACGAACTAAATCCATGCTTGTATAAATCTTCATTCACAGGTTTAGCTCTCACTTCTTCCAAGTTATTCATCTCGCTTGGGCGAGCTTTGCACAAATCACACACTGCTGCCGATGTTCCAGATATGATTGAATGCACCTTACCATTAATCATGGTTAACCACAGATTGTGCGTAATAGTAGCATTGCCGCAATCAGTTGGGTTCAGTCCACGAATCTCGGTCTTAAATTTATCCATTTCAGCCTTTACATTTGCTTCCGTTTCTTTCGTAAACGTAAATGAAATCGGGCGACAATATGTGGTTAACGATGGCGGATCATTCTGCCACACTGTGCTTCCACTAGAAGTCACTAACTTAAGAGGTACAAGACTTGCCATAAATACACTGGATAAATCTTGTTCACTTGTTGTTGTCCTTTAAAGCTCCATCAAAACCCCATTTACTGTGAAGTACAAGTTGTTCACCAGCATCAAAATTCGATTCAACTGAATCGATCAGCCTCCTAACTGAGATCAAGGAGGGCTTGGAGTCGTATCTTTGCGTAAGTATCAGTCACAGTTACGTCTTCTTTTGCCGGGTAACACTTAAGTTTTTCTTTCACTAACATGTAATAGCTTGGGTATTTCGTCCCTAAGTGTGATGTAACGCCACTTGGATAACTGTATGTAAACGTAAAGAGCAAGTGCTTTGTTAGTAGGAACTTCACGAAGCAAAGTATTCTGTTTAGTTTCCAGGACATTCAAAACTGTTGAGACGTGTTCAGGATTTCCCAGCAAATTTTTCATTATTCTGGCCACATCATTTTTTCCGGCAGACTTAAGTGCACTTTCAACAGTATGTAAAAGCTCATCTGGACGACTGCAACTAGCAATATTTTCATCAATACGTCTTCTTTTCTGTCTACTCGATAAATCTTCAAAGCGTTTGCGAGTAGATTTATATGTTGAAGTTGAAGCATCCGATTTTGATGGACTGATTACCTCTTCTGTCTCATTTTCAGCTTCTTCAGTGTGAACAATATTTTCCATAAAGCAATCTGGCCAAATGATATCTGAACTTAACCAGTCTCTGTTCTGCTCTCAACTTGTCGACTGTCCTTCTTGATTGCACCCATTTGGAGTAAATCCGATAGCAAAATCGACGACACCAGTTGTTTAGATCTGACACATCATTTTCACTTAACTGGACGTTACTATTCGACTTCAATGTGTTAAATAAATGTTCATACTCGTAGTCATGAATATCTTTATGATTACGAAGAGCAACATAAAGATCTAGATAAGTAGAAAATCCATGGAAAGCCATAATGACAACACTTGGTAGAGGTTATAATTACAACTGAATTATATTTGCAAAACACACTAAAGTATATAGGGCAGCAAGTTTGCAACTAGCAATGAATTTGATATGGTAATGATGACATGGGCCAATCACAATGCAGAGCTTAAGGGCTGTTAACATAGTAATTACAATAACTAATTAAATTAAGCAGTACTGGTAGTCGTTATTTAATGATACATTAACGCTTTTGTTATATTGCAACAAAAGCGTTGATAAGTCATTAAAGTACTCACAAATGCACCTGTTATTTAACGCTTAACCAGGCTATGGATTGAGCATTACCCACCTAGATTTTTAAGAGTTTTTACCAGGTTTTGGTAAAGAATCTACCACAATCTGTCATAAACGCCAACATAGAAATATTATTTATGGTAACACAAAAAATAGAGTGGAACGGACGGAACGCAAATGTCACTTGCAGCCATTTCATCTGTGGTCGGCCGATAAACGAACATTTTTGTGACAAGTGCACCGTATTTTTAATCATTATGGCGAATTGGAGAAAGTTATGTCGTACAATTTTTTGATATGTTGTAGAATTTGAGGTTTTCTAGTGATTTGTGCATTCATTATAAGTAAAAACTTCTAAAATATCATGATATTACTAAATAAAACATGTGGGGAACCATATGACCTAATCCTGTGAATGCCTAATTATTGCGGGATTTAATATGTCCATTGCCCGGTAAATTAAAATCTATAGTCATTTGAGCATTTTTATAGAAACTCATGCATTTGCACTCGAAAAGCACCATTTGGTGAAGTGGAACTGATGATGAAGACCACAGATGGCCACCAGAACTACTTGATAATAAGTATTTCACCGTTGCGATTCGATTAGGCACTTTAATATGGTTGCTAAGCAATTTATTCTCGTCAAAATGCATATGTTGAATCGCCATCAGTTCTCCTGGTTCTTACCAGCAGAACTCCTCAACAATTAACGCCCCTGCATCGAGAAAAGCAATATTTTGTAAAAGGTGATGAGCATTTGACATTAGGCTATTGTAAATTAGATAAATTACAAACCGACCCACTAAAAAGTGAAAAATAGATAGATTGGTAGATTTAGATGAGTGATAAAATTTGGTTTGAGATTTTATCAATTATATTTAGAAAATTAGCTGAAAACCTGAAAAAAAAACATGTGGGAAAACATAATCCCATTGCCTGTCTAGACGACGACTTGACATTTCATTTAGTATATTTTCGAGCTGTTGATCGTTTATTACCTGAATAACATAAATAAAAATACACTAAAGTATGACGACAAAAGTTTACCACTACCCACATTTTATATTTCGATAAATGAGATGTGTGAGTAAATCCTAAATAAAACCAGTGGCAAAAACCTAGTATAAATTAAGGAACTACGTAGTGAGGACTTATTCTTAGTAATAAGTATACTTAATGTACCTCCATTCCATCAGGAATACAATAACAAAGATAGTTACTATAGGTATTTAAGTAAGGTCTTGATAAAGAAAACATAAATGTTTGAATGTTTTTAATACTTATTAGATTCTCTTAAATAAGGCACGAAAGTAAATAGTTATCACGAATGTAGATATGAATGACAGTCATTTACGTCATTTAAGTACATCAAGTTAAATTATGTACGTTTTTGATTTCAAATGTCGTTATCAAAAATCTCTCGTAAAAGCGTTTTATGTGCGCTCTTCCGATTTCACGCCGCGCGCCGCCGCACAGTGGGCCCATACTGAAAATTAGTGGACTTAGGCAACAAAGTTCCTATATCGATGCGATTTTTTTTTATATGACGTGTTATATTATTCCTGACAACTTTTATTCTTATAAAATTTCTTCTAAAGTTGATAGTTTGTCTTGAAAAAAATTAATTAGATTTTTTTGTATGGAGCGAATCACGTTTAATTTTTTTTCTTCAATTGTACTAATATGTTGAGTGTGTGGCGTGAGTATATGATAGCTAGGGTCATTCTCTATCCACGAAAAAAAAATCAGCGCCGGCCATCTGCGGCAGCGCGAGTAATCATTCGGTAAAAAAATAATAATTTGGAAGAATTTTTTTGTCATTTAAAATAAATTCAAAGCATATTTTTTGTCTCATTTGGCTGTTTTCACCTTCTTTTTAGTTAAATAAATAGTTTTAATAGCGCATACGTACTTAGAACTAGTAATTCTGGTAGAGATTTAGTTATTATTGCATGTTATCGGTACAAATGAGTCATCAATCACAATGCAGGTGCTCTGCATTGTGATTGATGACTCATTTGTTTGTGCGCGCATAACTAATGAGTCATCGAAAAATGCTCGTCTCTGATTGGCTGTGTTATTTTTTAACTGCACGTTATCTATTGTTGAATAAATATATCGTAATGTTTCAGGTTATACTAATTTTGTTAATGATAGGTGAAATAATTTAAATTTGTACGGGCAAGTCGTTGATAATTATCTACATAATCAACTGTATGTATATTATTATAGTATAAGTTATCGTACGTATGATCAATATGAAACTGTGAAGTAATTGTAGCCCTGAAAAGGGCTGTTTGTCATATTCCTAACCCTGATGGGCTTTTGTGGGAATAATTTAGAGCCGGATCACATTATTTCTTGTTCCAGAAGTGCTAGTGGGTCCGGCAAATTTTCGGACTCTGCTATGAGGCATTCTTCTTCCTCCATAATTTCACTGTCACAGGGAGGCCAGTACTCTGTAACAACTGAGTTGCTTCAGGCAACAACTCATTATGAACCTGTTTCATTATTTTAGGCCTTATGTAGGATATGTGGGGATCAGAGCTTATTAGAAGTCCATGGAGGATGTCTTCGTTTGTTGCTATTCTCCCCGTTTTCCGAGTGTGCCTCTCCCTGACGTTTCTGAAGTCCTTATTACGGGCTTCCGAAGCTTCTTCAGATAAGGTACCTAAAACGAATAAGTACATACATTTTAATTTCAAAACGCAATCGAGTCAAATAATACATCAAACTATATTTATTTTTTACTTACCGATTGGCAAAACACCAAAGTGGTTACAGATGTCTGCACCGTGCATTAGAAGTTTTTGTACACTAACTGGCATGTAGTACCACGAATAGTGTTGCACGTACACATCAGCTGTTTCTCTACAGTATCTTCTAAATTTTTCACAGTCAATGTTTTTGCCTGATGATATGGCTTGTAGAATAACGGAAAATCTGAAAGTCAGATTTTCGTCAATTCCCGTTATTCTGGAAGATCTTTTGTAATCTTGGAAAAAGCGCCTCGCTGTATTCCCGTCGTTTGTAGTTCCAAAACCCTAAAATGGGAAAACAATACTGTAATATACAATACATAGAGATATAATTCACAAACAACATAAAGAGAGCGAAAATTAAATACATACCTGTTTGACTATATCAATCAGCATTCCAGTTTGCTCACGAAACTCTTGCTGTGTGGTATTTTTTTTAGCTTATTTCAAAGCCTTATGTTCGCCGCGAGCAGTCCATCGTTGAACATCCAGATTATAAGATATATGGAGAAGACATTCCATACACCGAATCTTCATATGCAGTGAAGAAATTTCTTGTTTGTAAATTTCTTCACGAAGTGGTTTAGAAGTCAAAGCGTCTAAATTATTCATCTCACTCGGTTTTGCCAAGCAAATGGGACACGTTGCATATGATGGTACTCCAGCAATAATATTGGCCACTTTTCCATCAATCATGGTCATATGCAATTCATGTGATACAATAATATTTCCACACTGTGTAGATATTCGTTCATCAATTTGTTTTTTCATCTCAGACTCTTCAGACTTTATAAAGTCAGCTGTCTCCGAAGTGAAAGTGAACTTCACTGGTCGACAGTACAGAGTTGAGCAAGGTGTGGGGTTCTCCCAAACTAGATTTTCATTCCCAGATGATGGCCTAGTAGACACTAGCCGAAGATGCTTATCATGACTACTGATGAATCATCGAACTCTGTAGCTGTGTTTGACGTTTTCTGTTTATAGTTACTCTGCGACGAAGAACCATCAAGTCCCCATTTCAAGATCTCAAGTTGACCTAACTTGAGTTCTTCATTTTGAGACCTATCAACAGTATTTATATCAAGCAATATCCTCTCCACAGTGTGGTCCAATAGCGCTTGCAATTTAATGTGAGCTCCGTTTTCGGTAATCTCCATACTCTCTTGTGGTGGGTAACATCTTTTCTTGGCATTTACAAGCTTTGGATAAGATGGAAAGGCAGCACAGTTTTCTTCTTTCAGAAATTGTCGAAGAGCTAAGTACTTCCATTTCGAGAGCGCAACTGATGTATAAAGAGCTAAACACTTATCTTCAGAGACAGTACTTAAGCTCTGCTTTTTGAATAGTCTCTCTTCTACTTCGGATAGCGCATCTGGATTACTGGAAAGGTATTCGACCACTTTTGCCAGATTCGTTTTGCCGTTGTCTTTCAATTTTGTTATGTACCAGTGCTGCAACTCTTCCTCGGAATTTTCTTCTACTATGGAAGTAGAACGTCTTTTCTTTTGCTTATTACTTAACTCTTCGAACGGTTTTCTGTGCTCCTTTTCTGTAATGTTCCCGCTTCCGCAGTACATACTGCAAGAGTAGGAACATGGCAATCTATATCCACAAGCTCAGATAAGGCTGCGTCCGAAAAGCCCATCACACTTCTCAGATCAACACTGTCACAAACAGGCCAGTTGATGTTTTTTTCCAACCACTTGCGATTAATTACACGATTCATAAAAGTTTTTTGATTTCTACTTGACTCTATCCACTTTTTATTTAAATTTACACAAAAAAGTCGACAGAAATCCTTGATTCGGTTCTTGTCTTCTTCAGAAATTTCGGTAGTCAAGACAGAAATGATACTTTCATACAGAAACATGATTTTTCAGATCACCGCCACTTCTTAATTTCACAAAAAGATCTAGGTTGGTACAAAATCCAGCCATAGTTCTAATGTAAATATAAAAATACAAGTATTTCACTGTGTTCACAAACAAGCGACAAGAGCGAAACTAGATGGACTTAATGAATGTCTTTATATTTATAGTTAGTGTTAATTACTCAAGTAGTGGACATAACAGTGAGTGAAAATTATTCAGCCAATCAGAGACGAGCATTTTTCGATGACTCATTAGTTATGCGCTTAGCCGAGTGCACAAACAAATGAGTCATCAATCACAATGCAGGTGCTACCGATAACATGCAATAATAACTAAATCTCTACCAGAATTACTAGTTATAAGTACTTATGCACTATTAAAACTATTTATTTAACTAAAAAGAAGGTGAAAACAGCCAAATGAGACAAAAAATATGCTTTGAATTTATTTTAAATGACAAAAAAATTCTTCCAAATCATTTTTTTTTTACCGAATGATTACTCGCGCTGCCGCAGATGGCCGGCGCTGATTTTTTTTTCATGGATAGAAAATGACCCTAGCTATCATATACTCACGCCACACACTCAACATATTAGTACAATTGAAGAAAAAAAATTAAACGTGATTCGCTCCATACAAAAAAAAAAAAATTTTTCAAGACAAACTATCAACTTTAGAAGAAATTTTATAAGAATAAAAGTTGTCAGGAATAATATAACACGTCATATAAACTTTGTTGCCTAAGTCCACTAATTTTCAGTATGGGCCCACTGTGCGCCGCCTGACACTACCTACAGCGCCCTCAGTCGGCGCAACGTGTTCGAATTCACCTAACAAAAACAACTGTTTTCGAGGCTAGGCAAAAAGTACCTACGACATATTTTACACTCACAAACACATAATCACAGAAATACATTGCTTAGAACATCACTAAGTAATTTGTGGTTAGAACACCACCATTTATTCCACGACTGGTTCGTTAATTCAATAATTATTTATAAAAAAAAAAAAACTAATATAAATTATGTTTATAGTAGGAATGTTGGCTGCGTTGATTCTCATCGTCACTAACCACACAGTACTTTTTTATTCACCAACTAAGTAGACGCTTTAGCCAGAGTCCGCGAAGAAAATTAGGGCACGGGCACACGGGATTGTCAAACTTGTTTATCGATTTCATTTAGGCGCCATCGTGAGTGGTCAAACGTGAGCCTAATATAGAAACATCGAGTAGACGTGCATGGATTTATTTTAGTTCAACTTAATTTGACACCTCTTTATTTACTTACATCTATTTCTTGTTTTATCGGAGAGAAAACGAAGCAATAGACTAAATTGATTTTAGTTAGTGAAGAAGAGAATCAACACCAATGATGTAATTCTGACTCTGTTCTTACTCTATGTTCGTTTGGTGTAGAATTATCTAAATGCATCACCATCCTTTTATAACCAAATTTAGGAGCTACCTTGCTAGAATTAGGTTCCAGTGATTTTTTTGTAAATAATTTATTACTATTAAATAAATAATTGCATTTTGATCACATTTGGTAACAAATAGCACCAGGAACATCACCACCCAGCTTCTGAAAAGCCGATAAACTATTTTAATATCATGTTAGCTGTCGTGATTGGTTGGCGGAAATAATATATATTCGATAAAAAAAAATACATGAGATTTGACAGCAGACTAAATTGGCTAGGCTTCAGAAACTGAGAGTAAATCTACTAAAAATAAAAACATATTTATTACAGTTATTGTTGTGAGTAGACAACATCTCTTCTGATTTTGTGCAAAGAGCAATTCTCAACATATTAGCTGATTTATGATTCGCTTATCACAAAGAGAAGGGTTTACACCCTTCTCTTTGCCCTCGCACCTCTTGTTTAAAATTATTTATGAACTCAATTAACTAGGCCCGCATCCTTCGCCATTCCATAGAATATAGAGTTTTTGTCTTGTAAGAGTTGTTCAGGAGGCGCGTACTCGACGAGTTGTCCCTTGTCCAGCACCATGACCTTGGTGGAGTCCATGATGGTGTTGAGTCTGTGCGCGATGGTGAGCACCGTGCACGACGCAAACTCGGAGCGGATCGTCTTCTGCAACACGAGGGCAGGGTGAGGGTGATACAGCGCGCTGGACAGACAGCGCGAGAGGGAGACGCACGCATGACGTACCTGGATGAGCTCGTCGGTCTCGAGGTCCACGGCGGCCGTGGCCTCGTCCAGCACCAGCAGCGGCGTCTTGCGCAGCAGCGCGCGCGCCAGGCACACGAGCTGCCGCTGGCCCACCGACAGGTTCTCGCCGCCCTCCGCCACCTCGTGGCGCAGCCCGGCCGCGAGCCCTGCGCAGAGACTGCGTGAGTACGTGCGTGCGCACGCGACGCGCGGCGCTAGCGGCACTCACCCTGCACGAAGGGCTTCAGGTGCGCGTACTCCAGCGCGCGCCAGATGTCCTCGTCCGAGAACGTCTCGAAGGGGTCCAGGTTCATGCGCAGCGTGCCCGAGAACAGCACGGGGTCCTGCGGGATGATGGTGATGCGCGAGCGCAGCTGGTGCAGGCCCATGGCGGCCACGTCCAGACCGTCGATGAGGATGCGGCCGCCCACGGCCTCGACGATGCGGAACAGGCCGAGCGTGAGCGTGGACTTGCCGGCGCCGGTGCGGCCCACGATGCCGAGCTTGTCGCGCGGCGCCACGGTGCACGTGACGTCACGCAGCGCGGGCTCGGCGCCGGCGCGGTACGCCAGCGTCAGCCCCTCCAGCTGCAGCGCGCCCGTCTCCGGCCACGACGCGTCCGGCCCGGGGGATATGTTCCACGCCGCTTCCTGCGACACGTCACAATGTTGACTACCACTGACATGTACCTTACACCCGGCGCCCACATGCTGCCCCGGTCATATTCACTCACCTGTTCAGTCTCCGCATACTCCTTCATTCGCTCCACAGCTACGATGTCCGTCTCCACACCTGACACCATTTGCACTAACCAACTTAAAGTCTGTGTTATCTAAAAGCGAAAACATTAAAATGATATTTATTAGAATTTATACCTTTGCCCAGCAGTGTCAACTAAATTGAAAATATAGAACTATGTCAACTGCTAATATGATCTTTTTTAAGTGAAGTTTATGGATACCAACCTCTAAAGTATAACTGACGGAGAGACCAGCAAACCCTGGACTAATAGTATCCCTTCCGATTACCGCAAATAATGCAGCAAAGAATATGATGAGACTGCCGACCGTCTCAAGTCGCACTCCGAGCCATCTGTCCGCGACACACGACAGATAATGTATCGATTGATAGTGATCCACCTTCTCCTGGGATTCCTTCACGAACCTGGGAATTAAAACCTTATATTGCCGTTTTTTTTTATAAATCATTTCAAATACCATATTATTCCGGATTAAGGTCGGACTAATGTTAAAATTGATGTTGATTGAAAAATCAGAGCAGAGTATTCAAAGGATACGTTCATGCGTGGTCATGTCGAAGGCCCCCGTGGCGGCTAGCTAAATGAAGCTCCCGTGGTCTTCTCAGTTTATAAATAAATAGTAAAAATAAAATATCACAGTAACAAAAAAAAAAAAATCTAGTATTAAGTTTCTTTTGTCCATTCATACAGGAACAGAACACACTTTTATTTTGTTTTAATTAATGTTTTAATTTGATTAATACAACATATGTATTTTCTGACAAATTTGGTCAAGGTTTTGGTAGTATATTTAATCAGTGTTTGCAACAATATGTAATTAATAATTGTTTACCCGGTGCCCGTATTAGCCAATTAATTAGTTTTATTAAATTGACAAAAATAAACCCCAGTTCAACTGTTATTTTGTTATATGGGGATAGTTTAACTGTAAGAAAAAAGGGCATTGTTGAATGTGTCCATTTGATGTTACATCTCAATGAGACCAATAGTTGTAAATTTATTTTTTGTGCCTTGCCTTATTCTCAATATTTGTCTGATGAGCATAATAGGCACATTTATAATTTAAATATGTTAATTTATAATAGTACTTGTCGTCACAGTGACGCTATTTTATATTTTGACTGTAATCAATTTATTACTGATTACAAACTGACAAATTATACAATGTATTTGCCACCTAGTTGTAGGAGACATATTGCTAATCTTTTAGCGTACAATATACACAATGACACTGGTACTTGTAGTGTACCATCGATTGCTGTTAGTAGTGGTACTAACATTACTTTTGATACGCCTTGTAGTTTAAACTATTAGGTGCGACAACGGGTCAGCCGCATATGTTGAATGTTGTACATCAAAATATGCAGGGTCTGTCCGGCAAAGAACTAGAGTTCAGTTTATTTATGGAGAACTATGATGTTCAGGTCTTATGTTTGACTGAACACTGGTTGAAGGAACATGAAGTAGTGTTTATGAATGATAATATTTTTACTGTACAAATTGCATTTGTAAGGAAAAGTGCTATTCGCGGTGGATCTTTAGTTCTTGTTTCAAATATGTTGAAATGTAAACAACGCTTAGATTTTGTTAATCTTTCCATCGAGCGTACTATTGAGTTGTCTTGTGTTGAACTCGAGCGATACGTTATAATTTGCGTTTATCGACCCCCCTCTGGGGATTTTATTCGTTTTGAATCTGTAATGGAGGATTCACTGAATAGGTTAAAATCTAGTAATAAAAGTACAATTTTATGTGGAGATTTTAATATTAATATTTTAGATCTTACTACATTAAGTATTAGACTACTCAATCTGTTTAGGTCTTATAATTTCATTAACTTGTTTTTTGAACCTACTAGGATCACGGCATCTTCGTCGTCTTGTCTAGATAATATATTTAGTGATTATGATGCCAAAAATATGTGTTAAGTGACTTAACGTCTGACCACTGTGGTTCCCTAGTCCATTACGTAAAAATACGCATAAAATAAAATGCAGGCCTTATACAGCTAGTCGTTGCAACAAGTTTAAAAATAATATAGCACATAAAATTACACCATTTATAGTAGAACACGAGATCCTAATGACATCTATGGAGCCCTTTTTGATGTTGTACAAAAAGAGTACCAATCTACTTTCAAGACCAAATCCATTAACATTAATGGTACCTCCGTTGGCTTTAACCAATGGACTACTCCAGGTATTTATAAAAGTAGAGCGAGACTATACGAGTTATATGGTTTGAAAAAATACAGGTTTGATACTCCTTTTCTAGAGTACCTATGTCAAAAATTATTCAAAATTATTTAAAAAGATTTGTGTTTTTGCTAAATCTAAATTTATAAGCGATACAATTAAAAAATCTAATAATAAAGTAAAAACCACTTGGAAAATTATTAACAATGAAACTGGTAAGTCTGTTAAACAAGAAAAACAACTTGAGATTATGGTCGAAAACAAATTAGTTAATAATGCAGCTGACGTAGCTGAAGCATTCAATGAGTTTTTTTGCCAATATACCTATAACTACGACTCGCTCCTTAAATTCATCCCTGTCTAAAGCTGAAAATCTTTTGCATAGTAGTGTGCCTAAATGTAGTCGTTTATTTAGCTTCGAACATGTAACACCTCATGATGTAGTTAATGTTTTTAACACACTTAAGTCTAAAAACACTGGTGATTACTGGGGCATCTCCATTAAACTATTAAGTAATATAATAGACATCGTAGCCCCCTATCTAGCTGTTACTTTTAATAAATGTGTTGATTTAGGAACTTTTCCTGACCTTATGAAGAGTAGTAAAGTCATACCTTTATTTAAATCAGGTAATAAAAATGACGTTGGCAATTTCAGGCCTATTTCTATCTTACCTGCATTTAGCAAAATATTTGAAAAGTTAATACTCAAGCAGTTGCTAAGACATTTTAATTTAAACAGCCTCCTTCACAATGAACAATATGTAGCACTGCTGAAACACATATTTAACGCATAGGAGAACTCGCAAAATGCAATTGGAGTTTTCTGTGATCTCTCCAAAGCCTTTGATTGCGTGCACTATGACACGCTTTTGCGTAAGCTACATCATTACGGCGTCCAAAACGAAGCTCTTAAAGTAATACATTCTTATTTATATAATAGATTCCAATGTGTAGATGTTGATGGTGTGAAGTCTTCCAAGCTACCAGTTCAGTTAGGTTTACCTCAAGGGTCAATACTGGGCCCATTCTTATTCTTAGTATATATCAACGACTTACCATTCTATATAAAGGGTATCTGTGACGTTGTACTGTTTGCAGATGATACCTCTCTTATTTTTAAAGTAGACAGGAATAGACAAGATTTTAATGATGTAAACATTGCACTCTCAATGGTTACGGATTGGTTTACGACAAAAAACTTAGTTCTCAATGCCAAGAAAACGAAATGTATAAAGTTTGCCTTACCGAATGTTAGAAATTTAGGTCCCAACATCGTTTTAGATAAAGAGGTGCTTGAAAAGGTAGGCTCGGCAGTGTTTCTGGGTATAACAGTAGATGCCAAACTTCAGTGGGGACCTCATCTATCAAGCCTAGCGGGAAGGCTCAGTTCGGCCGCATACGCCGTCAGGAAAGTAAGACAATACACTGACGTTGATACAGCCCGATTAGTATATTTTAGTTATTTTCATAGCGTTATGTCCTACTGTATTCTGCTGTGGGGTAAAGCTGCTGACATTCAAAATATATTTGTACTACAAAAACGAGCTGTTCGAGCAATTTACCAGCTGGGTGCCAGAGTTTCTCTAAAAGATTTTTTTAAAGATATTGGTATTCCCACGGTGGCATCACAATTCGTCTTCGCCAACATCTTATATGTTAGGCAAAATATACACTTATACACTAAAAACAGTGATATTCACAATATTAACACCAGAAATAAGGATGAATTACGTGCTCCATTTCATCGGCTTCATAAGGTTCATAACTCATTTGTTGGACTTGGTATAACTTTTTATAACAAGCTACCCTCTTCTTTGCTAGATTTGCCTTTTAATGCGTTTAAAGTTAAAGTTAAATCCAATCTTTGTTCAAAGGCATACTGTCCTATCAATGACTACTTAAACGATAAGAATAGTTTGGTCGCGGTGATTAATTCAAGACAATGTTCATGTTCTTTCTCCAGAATTAGCGTACCTACTGACAGGTTATATGAGTTCATAATTGTTTATTTTATTGACTGTCAGTCAATTTTTTTTTTTTTTTTTATTATTAGTGACATAATATACTCATGAAAATGTTTTTTATGAGTTGTATTGCAATAAGTGGTTAGCTAGCGACCTCGACAATTGATTATATTATTCTTGCCTGAGCAACCGGCAGCAAGTTCGTCGTGCTCCCTTAGATATCACTGCTTGCGGTAGCGTCGGGGGTCGGGTTGCCTCCTTCCCTCAAATATGGCGAGGGGGGTGATGGGTGATCTTTGCGTTATGCTCGTGAACGGGTGCTGCTTGTTGCCTGCTGATTTTGTTATTGTTATTAATGATTAACTGTTTTTTATTTTACTTCGATGGTGCTAGTTTATCATTTGTGACTTCGAGTTACAGCTATAGCTTTATGTAAGCGGGCACGCCCATTATGCCTGGAGGCTTTATATGTAAGTACGTTCTGTTTACGTTATTTCTGCTTGAGTATAGTTTTTTGACGATTTTTATGTTTTTTTTTTTGTATAGTGGCGTGTGCTAGCTATCATAAGGCAAATAATATAAATATCTTTAATGTTCTGTGTTGCGTAATGCAAATTATTTTACATTTTATTGTATAGATTCAATTCAAGTTTTATATCTGAACAGACAGCTGTGCTGCTGGGGAGTTTGTTGCGCCACCTCTTCTTCCCAGCTAAAGCACTAGGAAGTGGAGAAGGGTGGGCGTTTTTGGGGGACTGTCTTTTGTAATTTTGACGTTCGAAAAGTGCTGATTCTCAGCCTAGTTTGAATAAATGACTTTTGATTTGATTTGATTGATTTTATTCTGTTCGGGAAAATTACAGCTTTATTACAGTGTTCTTAAAAATATGAAATTGAAGGCCATTTACAAGTTTCAGCTGATAAATACTTAAATATTAACTAAGTCAACTTATGCAGTAGTTAATAGAATGTAGGATACAAGAGCAAGCGAGGCGAGCTCGAAATTTTTTGCACCCCGTCTAAGAATTCTCTGTTGGGTTTCTTTTGAACACTCATACGGTAGTAGGAGTAACCTGGCAACTTATGCAGAAAAGCTTGGAAATAAAGAGAATGTAGGATGCAAGAGCGAGCGGAGCTCATAAATTACTTATATTCTGCTTAAGTAAGGGGTCTCCAACTCCAAACTGCCGGTTACTTACAACTTACCTACTGAACATATTTGGCCTTGTTTGGGATTTGATTAAAAACTTCTCGAGATCTGGGGGCTGCCCACTCCTGGGGGGGACCGACCGACCCTTAGCCACCGGTATACTGATAGAAGAATCTACATGCGTATAACATTTTTGTCATTGGTCGAAATACGTTAAACGAATATTTATATTTACCTGTCCATGACGCCAAAAGCTCGAATACTTGTAGCACCCAATATGCTCTCATTGAAGTGCGAGTAGACTGGCGAGCGCGCCACTGATTCGATTCTCATGAGTTGTCGCGACGTGGGCACATAGAACCGTTGGATGAGGTAGTACATCGCTCCGATGGGCAAGATCACAGCCATGAACATAGGTGTGGAGTAACTTATCACGAATATTGTTCCTATTACCTAAAAATGTGTGAAAAATTGATATTTATTTATACATTGGATATATTTCGACAGTAAAAAAATTTGAATTCCATCACCAATGGTCCTGTTATAATTTTGGACTGAGCTATTTAGATCGACATACAATTTTCACTAACATACTCGTAATATGAGTTTCAGCGTCGAGCCTGATTATCTAATTAAGCGATACATTATTGTTTTGAGGTATTCTATAATACTAGTATTTTAGGGGCTGATAGGATATATCATCAATGTAGATCTCGCCTTTTACAAGACCCTCGACAATCGTGGATTTTCTACTTTCAAAATAATAAAAAAACCGGCAGTGCATGTGGATGAATTTATCCCAAAATCAAACTTAACATTGTAGTTGAAAAACATGTTCTCCCATACATGGGACATCATGGGATAGACGATAAAAAAATATGATCCCCACTTTACGTAGGTACACACGGCTACACATCAAGCTATACATTTCCAGTATACGCTGACTTCTCATTCTAAGGAAATCATAAACAAAGCGAGATCAACTTAAACTGGAAATGTATAGCTTGATGTGTAGCCTTGTGTACAAGGAAGGTAGGTAACCAACATTTTTTCAGATTTATTTTACCACTTTATCGGCGTGATTAATATGTATAGGTACCTATGCCAAATTACAGCTTTCTAGTGCTAAGAGTCTCTAAGCTAAGCCCGGGGACAGACAGACAGACGGACATGGCGAAACTATAAGGGTTCCTTGTTGACTACGGAACCCTAAAAACAGTAATTCAACAGAAGAAATAGACCTATATCGGGCAGCATTCTTTGCTGGGTCTTTCTCACACCCTAATAGTAGCTTTGACCTTAGCGAGGCCTATTTTACCAATACATATTGTGCAGATGTCAAAGATTGACATCATAAAAGACCTTTGGATTACGGCTTTCTTAGATCGATTAGGTAAACAGTACCCAATCTCAATCGATTAAGTACATTTATTCACTTTACAAAATTAACTTTTTGGACGATTATTTGATCTAGGGGGCCTATTTATTAAACGCGACATTGACAGGCGACAGGTGACAATCTGACATTATGACAATTTTATTAACACTGCCAAATTTGTCGCAGTGGAAAACCTACAAATATGTCGACTTGTCGTGACAATTTGACATATTTCTGTTAATAAAGTTTCTCTTGATAGGCGGCAGGTGACAATTTGTAGTCAAATTTGATAGGATAAACACTAAACTGTCATGACAGGATTGACAGGTGGACATATTTGTCGAATTGTCAGAAATTTTCGACAGGCACCGTCACCCAATGTCAACGAGATCGGCAGTTACATTAGTACCTACGAATAATTATAAAAATGGTGTTATCATCGTCGACGGTTATCAGTAGTAGTGAAGATGAATATTTGGTGCAAACCTAAGGCATAAAATTGTTAATTTGGCGTCCATTTCAAATAGCAAACGAAAACGAAGTTCAGTCAAAAACAGACGTATAATTGTTATATTTTTTTAACATTAACCTCATTTTCTCTCTTATGGATGCCTTGCAAGAACACAACCTTTTTAACTTTTTTTGCAGCGCTATATCTCCGAAATGGTGATATTCTTAGAAAAAAAGTATAAGAATTTTTTATAGCTATTTGCATGATGAACAATTTTTGTCTCGCCTATTTTTATGATAAAACTTACCGTCTATCAGATAAATGCAAAAAAAACGATCTTTGCAACACTTGACTTTGAATAAAAAATTTTGCACACGTCGGAACGATGGAGACTTTTGACAATTTATTTGTAATGATGTTCCCAATATTTATGCGAATTAAATTAACCTTACTCCTATTTTTGAAGCTAACTTGACCGGGCTAATTACTTCGTTAAGGAATGGCTCCACGAGACGTTTTAAGTCTGAGTATGTGTAGATTATTCACAATTTATTAAAAACAACCGGACCACAACCAAAAATAGTAGTAAGCAAAGATAATAAATATGTCTAGGTAGACAGTCAAAACTGTAAACGCGTCGAAAAAAATTGCGTCCAACTGTTGGCCGCAAAATGCACGCACAATAGAATTACACAATGACGTGGCGCGAGTGTAAGACGTAGCTGTCATGCACACCAGAATAACAAAGTTTGCCTGTTTGTTTTAGTTATTTTGCAGCGCGACACTATGTAGACATATGAATAATCGAAGGCACTAAGTTTACCTCAAAAATACCATTGAGCACACTGGAAATCTCCCAAGACAGCGAAGTGTCCACAGTATCCACATCTTTGGAGAATCTAGACAACAGTCGACCAACGGGTGTGACTTCAAAGAATTGTAAGGGTGCTTTTAGCACATTGTCCAACATGACTGCGTGGAGCATCTTCGCTGCCCTCCAGCAAGCCAGGAATGGCATCAGATCGGTGAAGAATGATGCCATTGCTGAAACATCGTACACAGAGTTCGTCAGATAAGCCCACGAAATTATTTTTTTCAATTTTCAGGCCCGCTAGGCATGGCGGACTAATACCAATCGGGGGTGCAGCGAATGTACAAGTATCTCCCAGGCCCCCGATTCATTTTACTAAAAGGAACAGTGGGGTTTTAGTCGGTAAGGAGTCTGACATAACCCTCTGTTCTTCCCAGACGGAGGGTATCCATGAGGATTTCCCAACGGAAAAAAAAAACTCAGTATTAGGTTGTACGTTGATCAAAATATGATTCGCGACCGTAACAAATATGTAGTTATTGATAGAATTATAATTATTAAAATCATCCACTACACTATTGAATTTCTATTTAAAAAAAACATGACATTTGAGGCACATTCTAACATAAAGAGTAGTAGGTATTGATGAATACCGCCGAGGAAGCTGAGCGGTATGTAGGCAAGTGCAAGGTAGCAAATCAGTGAGTTGGGATAAAAAACCACCAATAGAATTGTTCCATTTTGAATATGAAGCAATTCTATTGATGGGTTTTTGCTTCTACTGGACAGCTCCTTCACACAGCTCGGGAAAAAAGCCAGTGGGAATTTTGTGACCTACATTCTTTAAGGGGTTGGTGCTATCCGTCGTAGGTACTGAAAAACTGTTAACGTCATATTGAAAAGTACTTTCGTCAGATTTGTGATATAAGAACATATTATAATATACATCCACACGTATAATTTATGTCTACTGTTGCATGGAAATAATTGTGTTGTTGTTTTGAGTTGCAAATAAAACTCAATCAAAAAGCCAATGACTAAAAATAGTGCAATATTTTTTTTTGGCGGCTATCAATTACACATTCAAATAAAAATCAAATTTAAATAATTTCTTTTCTCTTCACAAACAATGACATGATATTGTATATTTAAATCAAGCTTAGGACGTACGTAACAATGTTTGTGAGAGACTGGTGTCTGCACTAGGAAAACCTGTATAGCAGATCACCAGGGACATTATCAATTAGATACAGAATAATATGACGAACAGTTAATAGCAGGTAGAATTAGTAGAAGTTAATATGCGGTAACATAGCCTAACATCAGTCTGAACCGAGTTAAATAGTTTTTTTTTTTAAACTTAATATCATCTAAAAGCAGGTTTGTACAGCATAGAGCTCATTTTTTACATACAAAACCACGTTTTTGTAGAAAAATCGTTTATCAATTCGTTTTTGTGATAGGTTTTTCCAATACCGACCAAGGATTCAACGACGGCCACGGTATAAAACCAATGTGTCCTTTAGGCAAGGTTTCAATAAATCTTACCTTGACCGAATCCCAGACCGCCATACACACCGAGGTACATGTCTCGTCGTTGTTTATCAACCGTGCCGTTTACGAGCTAAAAATTTAAAAACAGTGTTAATTTTATAATGTGCGACAGTGACAGGGTAGCGAGAAATAATACAGGATGGGATCCCTCCCATCCTGTATTTTTTTTTAATTATTAATTTGTAGTCGCATCCAACTAAAAAAAAAAATCACTGAACAAATACATTATTGCGAGAGCAGTCAAGTGGTGGCCCAGTGATAACAGCCCCAACTTACGAGTTGCAGGTCGTGGGTTCGAACCCAAGCAGGCGCTTTACTTTGTGTAAATAATTTCATCACCACTGCTGTCAAAACGGTGGTCATCGTGAGTAAACCGGCATGCCCTAGATCCTAGAACCAAAAATTCGAAGACATGTGACTTCTACCAACCCGCACTGGGCCTGCGTGGTGGTTTACAGCCCACTCCCTCTCGAAGAAAGAAGGCGTGTGTCACAGCAGTGGGGTGGGAACATTATTGGCTGATTATGCTAAATACATTATTTATTTTTAATTAAAACAACATTTGGCATCATTCGAACAGTACTTTTTGAAGTGAAAACTTCTTTAGGTGCGTTGAGCACTTTTTGGGTGAACAAAAATCATGGAACTCGCGTCATCGTCACCGAACGCTAGCTCGACGATACAATTCACAAGTTACTTAGTTTTCAATTCTATCGGCATTCCCCAAAGACTGCCCCGCACGTTTTTTTTAATACCAATAGTGTTAATGCAGATATTGATAGCCTATGATGCTGATAAAGATCAAATGTTGCAAAGACACGTTTATAAACCAAACCAGTATTTTTTCGTTTTTTTTCCTAATTTCACTCAGTGACCTCCTTTATCTTTTGGATACTATAGATACGAAGTAAAACGCACGGGTAACACCCGTGGGTTTTGTACCTATTTACTTCGTATAGGTAGAATCTCCTCTTATTTTTCCTTTAATGGATTAACATATTAGGTTGGGGAACTTTTCGCATTATAGTATGTATGAACTTGTAATAAAATCTCTTTGGCTATACTATTTGTATCTGGCTGGTTTTGGTATCATTGAAAGTTTAAATTTTAAAGAACATAATTCCAAATTCAAATTAGGAAAATGTGTGATTTTCATTATTTTGTTTTTCGTACCGTCAAGATGAGTGAATCTAATGAAGAAATTCGATACATTTTAAAATTTTACTACAAAAAAGCTAAAATGAAAAAAAACGGAAGCCGCGAAAAAAATTTGCGATGTTTATGGACCTAGTGCAGTGTCTGTGAAAGTAGCACAAATTTGGTTTAAGCGTTTTCAATCCGGAAATTTTGATGTTTAAGATGCACGTCGCTCTGGTCGTCCTATTACGGATAAAATGGATCCCATTTTTCAAAAAGTGGAGCAAAATCGATATCAGTAGTTACGACGTAGCTGAAGAACTGGGTACACAAATAAGCTCGATATTTGGGACCTCACGAGCTCACTGAAAGAAACCTAATGAACCGTGTACTCATTTGTGAATCTTTATTACGACGTAATGAAACCGAACCATTTTTGAAGAAGCTGATAACTGGTGATGAAAAGTGGATCACGTACGACAAGAACGTGCGAAAAAGGTCGTGGTCAAAGGCCGGTCAGGCTTCACAGACTGGCGAAACCCGGGTTAACTCGCAACAAGGTGATGCTGTGTGTGTGGTGGGATTGGAAGGGCATTATTCATTATGAGCTGTTACCACCAGGCAGGACCATCGATTCTGAACTCTATTGCGAACTATTGATGAGATTAAAGCAAGAAGTTGAGAGAAAGCGGCCGGAATTAATCAACAGAAGGGGTGTGGTTTTTCATCATGATAACGCTGGACCTCCCAGATCTTTAGCCACTCAGCAAAAATTAAGAGAGTTTGGCTGGGAGGTGTTAATGCATCCGCCGTATAGTCCTGACCTTGCACCTTCTGATTTCCACCTGTTTCGGTCTCTTCAGAATTCTTTAGGCAGTGTCAGGTTAACATCACGAGAGGACTGCCAAAACCACTTGTCGCGCTATTTTGATCAGAAGTCCCAAAATTTATATAGCAATGGGACCATGTCCCTACCTACAAGATGGCAAAAAGTTATCGAACACTATGGTACCTACATACTTTAGTTAAATGTAAATAAACAATATTAATTTTTTTTTTGAATTTTTTAAAAAAATGCGAAGAAACTTTTCCCTCAACCTATTATACATGCTAAACACGCTGTACGGTTTACAGAAAGTTACGGCATGTATTTTTTTGATCATAAATGCATAGAATAATGGAGTGGGAAAAACTGACCATTTTGTCGTCGCTGGACCATATCGCGAGCCAGAAGTTGACGCTGATTTGTAGCGTGTGTAGAATGATGTACATTACGATCGTTACTACTGCTGCCTTTACGCCGATTTTTGATAGATAGTGCACGTAAACTTCTCCTTTTACCTGCGGAGTAAAAAAAAAAAAAAATTGTAACAGAAACCGCAAGGAAACGTAGAAACAGTATCAGAATAATGTTTTTTTATACTTCCTTGTCAGGGAGAATGTTGGAGAAAAAACGGTTAGTCAGCCGGCCCTGGGATAAAGCGAGAGGAGAGGTCGCTCTAGGCGCCAAAAAGCCAAATGCAAAAAACAATTTCCAGCGCAAAATAAAAATATGATTGCGGCTTTTGAGAGGCGCGGAGCAGTCAGACCAGATCTCATTAAAAAAAATCCGTAGTTTGCCACTAGATACATCGGTAGATCTACAGACTTTTTTAAAAGCTTAATCTGGCTTTCTTAATTTTAAAGAAACAGGAGTATACTAATTAGAGCTACTTAATTAATTTAAATTCGATAGGTGTTAATATTTGTAAAGTTTTAGTGTAATGAATACAAGGCTTTTGACTACTTTGTAGGTGTGTATTTTAATGTTATTTTGTTGTAATGTGCGTTTTGTTTGTGCAGAATAAATAATTCTTCTTTTCTTTCCATTTGCTAAAAAGAAAATTTTTGAAAATTTGGGAATAGTTATTTATACATAAAACCGAAGTAGAATTTTACGTGAAGTGAAAGCGTCGACTAATGGGCGCCGAAAGACAATCCAAGGGCTAGGGCCGGTACTGGAGTTATTACAAATATACAAAAACTACTGGACCGATTTCAAAAATTCTTTCACCAGTAGAATGTTATATTATCATAATTATAACATTGAGTAAGCTATAATTTATAAAGATTCTAGTCTCAATCCCGTGGGAATATCGGGATAAAAAGTAGCCTATATATTAATCCAGGGTGTCAGCTACCTCCATACAAAACTTTATCAAAATTGGTCCAGCCGTTTCAGCGTGAAGAAGTAACAAACACACACACACACACACACTCACAAACTTTCGCCTTTATAATTAGTGTGATCACGCGGGCGAAGTCGCTGGCGGTAGCTAGTACTTAATAAAACTGAGTAGGTAGGCTTAATAGATCATTCATTATAAAAATGTAAGTGCTCTTGATAAAAACTCTTCAATAAGCAGTTCACCACTTAAGCAGGTACTCACTTTCCCAGTTTCAGTTTTCTCGGTCTCAATAAGCTGATCAAATTGTGGATTCTCGTCTATGGGCTTCTTTTCTTTGTCTACCTTTTCCTTAGCTCCAGCCTCACCGTGGTCACCTAGAAAATGTATGATGTTTATGTAGTTTGTTCTCAAAATTACTGACACTAATGTGATGGTCTTCACATGACCTGATCAAGGTAATGTCTGGTCTTTAAAAGAGACTGTAACCTCGTGAGTTTATTTCTTCTCACAGTGGTCGTTTAGAAAACACCGACCTCTTCTAATTTTAAAATATTATAATTTCTTTTGACGTTTAAAAGTGTTTTCTGCCACCGATTTACATATCATTTTATCAAAATCAAAGCAGTATTTCAAATAAACCAATTACAGGCACTTTTGAATTGTCAAGGGGTCGGTCAGTCAGAAAGATGAAGCTAGTTGCCCATTCCAAAGCGTAGTAGGTTCCTATGGAGAAGAACGAGCAAGAAACGCCATGGACACTCTTTTAATTGTTTACACCATTCATGTTGAAATTATACATGTGAGAACAATGTAGAAAGACGTGCACGTTAAAAGCGTTCGTAATAAAAAAAAACAATTAAAATAAGTTAAAATAAGCCGTGGCAGCTAAGAAATGACCAGTCCCTACTGACGGCGCCCGTTCACGAACATGACGCATGGATCAGCACCATTCAGCTCAACCATTTTGAAGGGAACTTAATGATCCATCATTCGTTTTAAATAGTTATAATACACTACAAACATACATAGGTACCCACCCTTGTATAACTGAATTTACCTGCATCCATAGTTTCTGTGTCTGAAGCCCCCGTTGACATTGAACGTGCCCATTGTAATTTACGATGAAATTCCGAACCAAGTTTGTTCTCTAAATCGTTTTTGATGTCTGCCAAATCTGCGGGAATATTTTTAGTAAACGGTCAATTATGTAGTTATGTGACTATTCCTTAGCGGCCTTCGCGCATGACGTGCGTTTCACAATTACGTTCTTGGGCTGACTCCGAACAACAAGAGATGTCACATTAAACTATTCATTTAAACTATGAAAAAGGAAAATAAAATAGACCATGACTGGGTGATTCAATGAGCGAAGCTCTAGCATCCAAGCGGGTTAACATGATGAATATATTCGCACACGGAAATTGAATATTGAAAAAAGTACGAGCAGCTGTATTTTGAAGGTTTTAAGATAAATTTTATTTATTCGAAGCGCAGATTTATTTGTCTACCTACTATCTTTATTTAGGAAGCGCGATTACTAATCGCGCGCTTACATTTATCGTGCTTATATATTGTTTTAAGGATTACCGTAAAAACATGTGCCAAACTCACCTTCAGCTGACGCTGAGCGCTCTGCAATTGTAAGATGATGTAGGAGGAACTCAGCGAAGGCGCCCTTCTTCTCGAGCAGCTGCTGGTAGGAGCCGGTCTCCGACACCTCCCCGTCGCGCAGCACCACCACCAGGTCCGTGTGCGCCAGGTACGACACGTTGTGCGTCACCCACACGCGCGTCTTGCCCTTCAGCAGCCCGCTGGGCCCCAGCACCTGCGCGAGAGAGAGAGAGTCACTGCCGTCCCGCTCGCACACGCCGCGCACACCACACTACACTACGCACCTTGTCGAAGATGTGCTTGCCCACGTGCGAGTCCACGGCGCTGAGCGGGTCGTCCAGGAAGTAGTTGTCCGCGTCGCAGTACACTGCGCGCGCCAGTGACACGCGCTGCTTCTGACCGCCAGACAGGTTTATACCTATTTCGTTAGAAATCATGTCAGTCAAACACCTTTCCATTTTATTGAAGTCAAGTTTATTATTTTAGTTTTACCAATCAAACCAATTGCAGTTAAATATCAGTTTTTGTATGCAACAATGCCAATAACCTCAGCGAGTCAGTTTCAAACTTTGCTCAAGTTGGCAAACGATCGAGGGTTTTTCATTTTATTTGAATTTTTATCTTATAACAGACAACAGTTTCTTTGGCATTTGAATCCAACTTTGAATACTAAATTATTAATATGTAATTCATACCTTTTTCACCGATTTCAGTCTGGTCCCCTCCGGGAAGTATTTCTAGATCAGTCGCAAGCGCACACGCTTCTAATATTTTATTATATTTGTTTCGGTCCATATCCTGATCAAACAAGATGTTATTTTGTAGTGTCGCATTTTGAATCCAAGCCTGTTGGGAGACGTACGCAATATTGCCTGAAAGATTTAATTTTATTAGGAACCGCAAATGGCTAAAGAGCTATTTAAGAGGCCTTTTATATCTAGAGCAGTCCTACCTTTGATATTAACACGTCCAGAAATCTTGTCCATGTCTCCGAGCAAGGCAGAGAGTAAAGAGGTCTTGCCTGACCCAACTCCGCCCACGACCGCGACCAGTGAACCACGAGGTACACGTAGGTTCAGGTTCTTTAGAACTGGCTCGTCACTCCACGTGAAGTGGCCCTTCTCTATCACGATTTGATCTTCTAAAAATGAATTCACATTTATTGTTTATCATTTTAGAAACGTCACAGGACAAGAAAAGAAAAATGTTTCTATGCAGGCAAAAAATAGCTTGCTAACTACAAAATCAATACTTGTACCAACCTATTACATTATTTTTGCGTACTTAAATAGGTTTTAGACTTAAAGATACACACTCAGATTACACAGCCCATGTGGGTGCCTTCATACTTATCTTTTTTGTTGACTATAGATGACAACATGCAGGCAATTAGGTAGTAAATAAATCTGCCAGAAACAGCGTTCTGATATTCTGAAATATGCTACTTACTCTCGTCTGGGTTGTGTTCTATTGCACTAGTATCCAATTCTTCCGAGTTTAAGAATTTGTTAAGCCTCTTTATGCTGACTGCAGTCTGTTTAAACACGATTATTATTTATTTTTACAGGAAAATATACATATCATGTTACGAGTTAAATAAATCATCATAAATTAGAGTCACGCAGGGCCGGCCTTAATCATCCAGGCGCCCCGGGCGAGTTATGCATTTGGCGCCCATTTCATTATAATAATAGAACTTATTTTCAATTTTGTACCATATTAATTTATTATTGAATTAATAGAAAACTACAAACATGTAGGTATTTATTGATAATAACATATTTTACCCATTCATTATCTAAACAATGTAGGTACTAGGTACGAGGGCTGCACTAAAAGTATCGGGAATGGAATATTTCCACTGTTCCTGTCATATTAAAATCTTTTTAATTGAAAACTCCTTGGTTTTAAAAATCGAATACCATTTATTTATTTAAAAAAAGATTCTCGGTCTTGTCACAAGGTTTTGTCAAACTTGTTTAGTCGTTGAGAAAATGGAATTGACTCGAGAAAATTCAAGAGCGATGATTTATTATGACTTTCGAACTGGTTTAACACAAAAACAGTGTATTGACCGGATGATTTCTGCATTTGGTGATGAAGCCCCATCCAAAACCACAATTTATCGCTGGTTTGTTGAATTTCAACGTGGACGTGACAAGCTCAGTAATGATCCCCGTCAAGGTCGTCCAAAAACTGCAGTGACCCAAGAAAACGTTGATGCTGTGCGTAAGCTGATTGAGGAAGATCGACATGTGACATACCACCAAATTCAGGCAACTTTAGACATTGGCATGAGTCAAATACAAATAATCTTGCATGAACAATTAGGTGTAAAAAAATTGTTTTCCCGATGGATACCGCATTCGCTCTGTGAAGAGCAAAAAGCGGCTCGCGTTACTTGGTGCGTCAGAACTCTCGAAAGATTCCACGCAGGATCCTCAAATGCTGTATACAACATTGTATCAGGTGACGAATCCTGGATATACGCGTACGAACCCGAAATAAAAAACCAGTCACGAGTTTGGGTGTTCGAAAATGAGTTAAAGCCAACAAAAATTGTTCGTTCACGGAGTGTTGCAAAAAAAATGGTGGCCACGTTTGTCTCCAAAACCGGCCATGTTACGACTATTCCTCTTGAGGGACAAAGAACGGTTAATGCAGAATGGTATGCTAGCATTTGTTTGCCACAGGTCGTTTCTGAACTCCGTAAAGAGAACTGCAACCGCCGCATCATCCTCCATCACGACAATGCGAGTTCTCACACCGCGCACAGAACAAAAGAGTTTTTAGAGCAAGAAAACATAGAATTATTAGACCATCCGCCGTACAGCCCCGACCTAAGCCCTAATGATTTCTATACTTTCCCTAAAATAAAGAATAAATTGCGTGGACAGAGATTTTCATCACCTGAAGAAGCTGTGGACGCCTACAAAACGGCCATTTTGGAGACCCCAACTTCCGAATGGAATGGTTGCTTCAATGATTGGTTCCATCGTATGGAAAAATGTGTCAAATTTCGCGGAGAATACTTCGAAAAGCAATAAATACATTTTTAAATAGTAATGTTATGTCACTTCCTTGATTCCCGAAATGTTCAGTGCCGCCCTCGTACGTACCTACATTTATCTAATTGTGTGTCAGTTACGGTGAGTTGCACGAAGCCAACATTAGTTTAACGAAAACTTTAAATTGATGCTGTCACCTTCTTTTTGGTACAAAATGTAAGGGATGGCACGAATATAAAGTCTCCGTTAAACTAATGTTGGTTTCGTGCAACTCAACGTTAGTCACGAAACTTATAATGAAAAACAATGTCGCCTGTCACTCAGTGCGGCTCTCTGTCATCCTACATATGTTAGCGGGGTATACGAGGATACGGCAAAACAAGCAACAAAATGACAGGCCTTGATAGATGAATACTGAATACTCATACTCACTCCTACGAGATAAGTTAATAAAAGTTAATATGCTGAATTAAGTTTTTATTTAGATCGATAGAGATAGGTATTCAAATTATATAGGCCGCCGGGCGGCCGCCCCGGTCCCCCCCTAAAGCCGGCGCTGGAGTTAAGTTATAAATTACTATACAGGGTTTAAGAAAGTTAATTGGTGAAACTTCACAGACATGACTGGTCTATCTCAAATTCTGATAAAACAAAAATGAACCAACCTGTATAACATCCGATATTACATTAGGCAGCATGGACATTGGGAATCGAAGTATATTGAAAAGGGACAATGCTACGAATGCCCGCTTAGAATCCAGTACTTCCGTGTCATTTACCAGCACGAAGCATGTGAATGACATCAAGGATACCTAATCGACAATATTCAATAGGTTAATCATTTTATTGATAACATTTCAGCAACAGATCAACCTAACAATCATCTAACACTTACCAAGAAAGGTGTACAGATCCATATGAATATCATTCCTGAATTTAAGAATGCCTGTGTTTTGAGCACACCCAATTCCTTGTTCCTTATTCTTAAAATATGATCCTGGAAGCTTCCTTCCCATGCATACATTTTGAGGACCTGGTAGAAATAAGGTTAAAACAATAAAAGTAGAGATTAACTACGATAACAAGGCCCGCCCCTCCAAAATTCAAAACGTTTGAAAGTATTTACAAAGCGCCACACGACTCACAACGCATGTGTGCGTACTAAGACGGCCGTCAAACAAAAATAAACCTAAGGATTTGATTTATTCGTCAGGATGTGACTACACACCTTGAAACAGTAATTTGGAGGGGCGCGCCATGTTATCGTAGTTTATCTCTAACGCAGAAGTTATTTTATTTAGCTTATCTTCGCATTGGGATTATGCACAGCGTAGGCGTTCACGCCGCGTAGACAAGATGTTATAGAAATAATGATGAATGGACGTGGCGTTAACGTCGCGTTTACCCAGCGACGGCACTGCGTTTACGTCAGGCAAACGCCTATGCTGGACTAACCCCGGATGTGAAGGCTTTTTTCACATTCGTATCTAACCTTAATTCCATTAAGTACTTCGCTCATAAGCTTGATTCTTTGATCTTTCTGGTGCATCAAGCTAGATTGCAGCTTCTCTTGATAGCCCGCTAACACACCGTTGATGGGCATAAGTACGATGATGACGGCTAAGCCAGCCATGACGGAGGGCCCTAGCACGCCCCATAGGAAATACAAAGCCAGGGCAATTTGTAGGGGAGCAGACCATAGCAAGTTTACGAAGGTCAAATTACTGAACCTGAAAAATTACACAATTTTTATTGAACGTCGGGACAGATCGCCACGGTAGGTCAGTGACTAGCTTAGCACAACGCAGGACGGCAGTTGGCACGGCAGAAGATTTGAAATGTATTTAATGCATCACTATGCGCCTCGATACTCCGAGGTCATTCATACATTCCTATGTTGTTACCTATGTTAGCGGGTTTGGTTTCCGCACTTAGTCCTTCATGTGGACCATTGTGCGTGGGCCATGGCGGCCGTCGTTGTTTATTCCAACCAGCCCACCTCCCTCCAGAAGCTGATTAGGTCTCCTGGTCTGCTTAAGATATCCGTGAAAGATCTGGGTGACCCGAGGGTTTCTGTTCTGATCTGGGTGACGCCTGTGCATTCAAAGAGCACGTGCGCAACGGTTTCTTCAGCCTCCATGCAAGCCCTGCACAGAGGGCTGTCCGTTATGCCTATTGTGTGGAAGTGCTTATTCAGTGAGCAGTGTCCCGTGATGGTCCCCGTCACTAGGCGCAGGCCGTTCCTGTCCAGGCGTAGCAACCGCCTGGTTAGCCTGCCATCTAAGGACGGCATAGCTTCCCTGGATTGCCTGCAGCCCGGTGTCGAGGTCCACCAGTTCTGTGCTTGTGTGTGGGTGAACTCTTGTAGCCACCTGCGTAGTTGGTTGAAGGGGATGGGTACGATAGGTTCGGGTCCACAGACTGACGTGCTGGATGCTCTCCTAGCAAGTTGGTCAGCTGCGTCGTTACCTAGTGATCCGCTGTGTCCTTTTATCCATTGCAGTGTCACTGTATTACGGTTGCACACTGTCACCCGTTCCAGTGCGTTGTGACATTCTAGTGTTAGTCTGGAGGTAATATAATTTTTCCCCAAGGATTGCAAGACTGAGGCACTATCGGAGAGTATACGTATACGGGTGTCCGTAACTCTCCTGGCTTCTATGGCGTAAGCCGCTTGTATAATGCCCACACATTCCGCCTGGTAGACGGTGTTGAACAATCCCAGCATGCTGGATATATTTATGTTGAAGTCATGTGAGAAAACTCCGACTCCGGTTCCGGAGTCGGTCTTTGATCCGTCGGTGTATACTCTCATCTCCTTCGGGCCTGAGTAGTCACACCGTTCTTCTGTGAGTATGATGTTGTAGTGCTTCTGAAAGAAGTGTAGTTTCGGGGCTTTGTCGCAGGGTGATGCCATCATTGGTTGTCGTTTGATTGCATCTTCCCTTATGCGTGTGTGCTTGACCCTAGAGTCTCTGCTCAGGGTTCCCGATATATATAGCCTGAAGGCTGCCAGAGCTGCCTCCTCTCGCACGATGAGGTGCAGGGGTGGCAGTCCCAGCATTACTTGCAGTGCGGCAGTGGGTGCAGTGCTCATGCTGCTGGTTATTGCTACACAAGCGAACCGCTGCAGTTTTTCGAGGTCTTTTTGGGCTGTGCTCAGGTCCGTCCTGGGCCACCAGACCAGTGAGCCGTATGTGATAATTGGTCGAATGACTGTGGTGTATAGCCAGTGGGTGACTTTGGGGCTGATACCCCAATTCCTTCCAAGCAGTCGCTTGCACTGCCATAGTGATATGCTGGCTTTTGTGGTGATGTAGTTGGTGTGTTTTGCCCAGTTCAGCTGTTTGTCCAAATAGATGCCCAGGTATTTGGTTTCAGTTGCCAGGCTTAGGGTAGTTCCAAAGAATCGTGGCAGTTGTAGTGTCGCCAACTTCCTCTTTTTTGTGAAGAGAATCAGTTCGGTTTTTGTTGGATTCACCGACAGTTGGTGTTTATTGCACCAGTCCTCTACTATTTTCAAAGCCTGGCGCATTAGGTTACATAAGGTGTTTTCGTGGGTGCCATTTATTATTATGGTTATGTCGTCGGCGTAGCCTACGGTAAAATAACCTTTGTCATTTAGTGTTTTGATGAGGCTGTCTACTACCAGGTTCCATAGAAGCGGTGAGAGGACACCTCCTTGCGGGCAGCCTTTCGCCACGATGGCCCTTGTAGTGTCATTTACCGTGACTTGTACAGCTCTCATTTTGAGCATATTGGTGATCCAGCCGCTTAGGGTCGAGTCTATATTGTGTCTATCTAACGCCATGTTAATGCTGTTGAACATGGTTTTGTCGAAGGCGCCCTCGATATCAATGAAGGCAGCCAGTGATGAGCATTTGTGGTCCACTGCGCATTCAATCTTAGAGACCACGCTGTGTAGCGCGGATTCTGTTGATTTGCCTGTGGAGTACGCATGCTGTTGTTTATGGAGTGGTTTTACCCGGAGAGGTCCGTCTCGAATGTGTCTATCACAGAGCCTCTCCAGGGTTTTCAGTAAGAAGGATGTGAGGCTAATAGGCCTATAAGCCTTGGGTTGTGTGTAGTCGGTTTTGCCAGGTTTGGGTATGAAAATGACCTTCACTTCGCGCCATGCTAGTGGTATGTGTCTGAGTGCTAAGCACGCTCGATAAATCTTCACCAGCCATGGTGTCAGATGATCTATCCCCCACTGTAGCAGGGCTGGGAAAATGCCATCCAGCCCTGCGGACTTAAATGGCTGGAACGTGTTGATAGCCCACTTTATACGATCTTCTGTTGCTATATTATGGGCTCTTGACCAGTCTTGATCCGTTGGGGTCCATTCTGGCACAACCTCCCAGGTCCTGTCTTCTAAGAGCCTGCAGTCTGGGAAGTGAGTCTCCAGAAGGACCTTACTGGCTTCATGGTCAGTTATTGTGTATGAGTTGTCGGGCTTTTTCAGCGCGCCGAGGGTTCGGTCCTGGTCAGTTGATAGGATCTTCCTTACCCTTGCGGCTTCATTATTTGTCTCGATGGATTCACAAAACTTCCGCCAGGCTGTTCTCCTGGCAGTCCTGATCTGTTTCCTGTACAAATATTGGGTTTCTTTGTATAGCTCCCAGTCTTCCGGGAGTCTGGTGTTCTTGGCTCTGTTGAATTGCTTACGAAGTGCATCTCTGAGTTTACTAAGTTCGGCGTTCCACCAGGGGTTTCTCACAGCCTTGGCTTGTGGCGACCTTAGTTTGCAGCATGCATGGTAAGCTTCGGTTATGTATTCTGATAGCTTTGTCACAGTGTATTCTAAGCGCGCAGGGTCAGTTATGGTTGTCAGTGTAAGGTGCCTATCTAGCATGGAGGCTAGGAGACGTTTATATCCTGGCACATTAGTGCGCCGTGGATTTCGTTTTGGTACGGGTTTTTTGGTGTTGGTTGTGAGTTTGAAGCGGATTCTTCTATGGTCTGAGCAAGAAGGCTCGTCTGACACGTGCCAGTTTGTGATGATGTGTGTCACATTTTCTGTAGCAAGCGTTAAGTCTATGATCGTTTGTCCTCGAGCTGTGACCCAAGTGGGTTCTGAGCCGCGGTTCACGATGTTAAGGTTAGTTGAGAATAAATAGGTGGATAGTACCTCTCCCCTGGAGTTCGGTGCGTCGCTGCCCCAGAGCGGGTGGTGGGCGTTCGAGTCCGTGCAGATGATGAGATCTAGGCTGGCTCGCTCACAGTGCTGTACTAGGTCGGCCATCTCCTTCGGTGGGCAGTTTGTGTCCTCGCCTGGCATGTAAACCGAGGCCAGCACAACATCTGGAGCATCGCCTTCTGTTTGGAGCCTGACAGCTGTCAGATCTCTGGAACAGAATTGGGTAAGTGGTGCGATAGGGATTTCTTTGGGTATGTAAGCGCAGGTTCTTGGTTTGTCTGGGCTGTGTGTGTTGAGGATTAGCTTACCTCCGATGTTACCGAGGCCGCATACTCTATTGTTCCTGATCCACGGCTCTTGGATCAGTGCTATGGTTCGGGGCTTCACCTCCAGTGCCCTGCGTAGACTAGCCGTGGCAGCCTGGCTATGCTGGAGGTTGGTCTGGATGATGTTGAGGGACGGTGGCGGTGATGAAGTGGAGTTAGTCGCTGATGGATCCATCGGACTGTCTCTCCACCACCTCCTCTCTGTACTGGCCTTCGTGCTGTTCGCCCGGCGACGAGGCGAGCAGTTGCTCGCTCCAGCCAGGGGATGAGGGTGGTATGGTGTCATTGTCATCGGCCATTGCTGCTCTGGCCATGACCTCCTCAAGTTTGGTAATGTCCGTGTCCTCTGTCGGTGCCGGTTGTGTCGTAGTCGTGTCCGTGCTGTCAGTCTGGGTGTCAGGTGGTTGGGTCGTGGGCCAGAAGCGAACATATATCGAACCAAGCAGGTAGGATATACGTCGCTCCCGGGCTAGGACCTTTACGACTTCCTCCGGCGGCACACCCAGGGTCAAAAATGTCCCATAGTTGTCGCCGCCGACGGCCGTCGCCCTGTACAGTGACCACCTGGCGATGTCGTACCAAGTATTCTGACGAATCAGAAGACTCTGGAGCCGGGCCACGTCACCATCGTAACGAGGGACGAAAAGCGAGGCTCGGACTCGGGTGGGCACGTCAGATTGTCTCAGTACTGTCAGCGTGAGGTCAGTGTCTGGGAGTCTGATTCTGGGCACATTCTGGGTCAACCAAGTCAGGGAATTGTCGTCCTCGCACCACATCTGCACGGTCCCTTCCGCTACCCGTGGGTATCCGCGGAAGGCCGGGAGCGGCGTTGACGAGTCTGTGTCTAATAGCAGATTCTCGAGATCTGTCTTTACGTGCTCGGCCTCTTCCTTCGTCAGGTCCCTGGAGGGAGGCGGGAAGCAGATTGCTACGGCCAGCCGCGCAGGAATGTCCTTCGTGGCTCGCGCGTAGGTCCTTTGCTCCCCCTGAGCTGAGTGGATCCTCGAGCGTTTGGCGTCCCCCTGGAGCATGCTTGGTGAAGCGGTCTCATCAGGGCGCGCCCTCTTTACCGGCCCTGTACCGCTCGGTCCAGGCTGCGGCTTGGAGGTGCCTGGCTGGGTGTCTTTTGCCGGCAACGCCTTGTGCAAGGCTCTAGATCTCTTACCCCTGTTGTGTCGAGGTCGAGGTCGGTCGTGGGTTACGTCAGTGTTTTGGGGTCGGCTGTCAGCCCCGGCGGACTCTGTCGCTTGCGGAGGCTTTTCGCGCTGGGTTGCCCCTTCGCGTACTTGCCCCCGCTCGCTTGATTCCACGTCCTGCCGTTTTGCGCGCTGGGTTTCCCCTTCGCGTACTCGCGGCTGGTCGCGTGGTTCCGCGTCCGGCCGCTTTTCGCGCTGGGTTTCCCCTTCGCGTACTCGCGGCTGGTCGCGTGGTTCCGCGTCCGGCCACTTTTCGCGCTGGGTTTCCCCTTCGCGTACTTGTGGCTGGTCGCGTACTACCTCTTCGGCGTTCGATCGCACATCGCGCTGGCTAGTGCCGTGGCGGGTGTCGGGCTTTCGAACGCCTGCTTTTCTCTCCCGGGCCAAGATTTTTCCGCGCTTTCTCAGCAGGCGTACCGAATCAACTTCAACCGGGAGAGAGGTGGAGCTGCCAGGGCCGTCATCTTTCCCCATCCCTCTCTGTCCATGTCGGTCTTGGTCCTTGTCTGGGTAGGCGATGCTTTTCCGCACGATGCTCTGTTGCCAGAGGCTCGCAGGAGGCGTGCATTTCGCAGTGGGTATTGGCGCGTCAATCGCAGCCGAGTTCGGGTGTATAGGCGCGTTGATCGCAGCCAGTGTTGGGTGTATGGGCGCGTTAGTCGCAGCCTGGGTTGTGGGCGCGTAAGTCGCAGCCTGAGTTGTGGGCGCTAAAACAGCAGCCGGCCGCGCTGAAAAGCGCGGCACCAAAGAAGAGTTTGGTGCCCCCCCCAGATTACGATGGGGGCTGACCGCCGAGGCGGTGTGGGATTCCCCGGCTTGGCCGGGACCCACCTGGGTAGAATTTCATATTTTTATTCATACATTCTCCCAACATGGAAATGTATACTTTATTCCGATTAGATAATTAACAAAATCGCCTGTCGTGCCGTACCAGGCGTGCGCTATTCGGGCAATTAGTCACTCTCTCATAAGTAGCTATGTACAGAATAAGTTTTATTGGCACTATGGATATCGTTCCAGACAAAAACATTTGTAGTCTTCGGCACTTTCGGGATTGGTTTTTAGTCGGAGGCTCAACAAATACTCATCCTAATACAGTTTTTTATGCACAAATCTTGTTTTAAATTATAAACTTTCAAGTGGCGGAAAATAGTTATCTCAGTAGGTATAGGTACACATTTAATTTTTTCTTACTTATCTAACCAGTGTAGTGGTGTCGGACCACGCACAATGAAGGGTTCCGTAGTTGGGATGACTCTATCTCAAGAATAAACTTAACATTGTAGTTGAAAAACATGTTTCTTCATACTTTCCAACTGCAAATGTAAGTTTGTACGCATTTTTGGCTCAGTAGTTTCGAAGATAAGAGGGGGAATGGTAAATTTTCATCTATATTCTCAAATAACTTTATGTTTGAGGCCCTTACAACTAGCCCTTTCATTTGACATGTAAGTTACACGGGCTAGTTGTAAGGGCCTCAAACTTTTTTTTTTTTAATTTACAAACTGTACCGTGCTTACATGATGTAAGCACGGTACAGTTTGTAAAACTTTTTTAAATTTTCTTATTTGCCTCCCAAAAAAGACCCTAATATTCAAAATTCATTTATTTACGTCACACATCCGTGTTTGGGTCACAGAAATTCATATATGTACCAAATTTCAACTTATCGGTCCAGTATATTCGGAGCAAATCGGCTGTGACAGACGGACGGACAGACAGACACACGAGTGAAAAAGGGTTCCGTTTTTCCTTTTGAAGTACGGAACTTTAAAAATGGGATTTCAATAAAAATATTTACCTGTCTACATCAGTTGACATTAAGTTAATTATTTCTCCAACGGTGGACTCTTTTCGTGCTGCGTTAGACAATGTAAGAGCTTTTCTGTACACAACACTACAAAGTGAATTTTTTATTTGTATGCTGACATTGGCTACTTTGATGAAATACTGTCCCAGGAGCATGCTTTGTACATTAAAACATCCAAACAAACCGACGGCATACATATAACCTTTCCACACAGGCTGATCACCGCTTTCAATAAATCCAATGAGCTGGCTGTAATAAAAAACATCTTGATGTTGAAACAAATAAGTTTTGCAGATTATAATTATCTTTGCTTATTTTGCGGTTTATTATCGCTTCAGCTACATTACGTAATAACGTTTACCAAGAGTATTGTAACTCTTGGTAAACGTTATTAAGTAATGTTTCAAGTATTCGAAATTAAAAGCAAATCTCAAATAAAGCAAGCTATTTACTATATTTTGCTGTTGACTGTACTTTGCATTGCTCAGTTACGTTATCGTTATGATTACAAAAAGTTTCAAAAGTATTTGAAGTGTCTTCGCTCTTGAGCGTATATCTACCATACGCGCACGTCAAACGTATACGCTGTGCAAACGCAACGCTAACGCCGCGACGGATGAAACTGACGGTCTCAGACCAAATAAAATACTAAGACATAGCGCTGCGAACAATACAGTGAAACATGCCAAAACTACACCTGACTCTGTGCCTACACGCTCACACGAACACATTTATAACCAAACTACACCTCACCGGAACACACACTAAGTGCACACATGTTTACGAAACCAGCCTCACGACACTGTTGACAGCACAGTCTTGCTGTTTTATTTGGTCTGATGAGCTGATGGTACTTCATAATAAAACTTACCCATAAGTTAAGTAATTTCGCCGCACATAATATGTAACCTTACCTAAGTAATTGAGGTGACGCGAAAATAAGTAGATCGTGGATCACCTTGAGGAACACGGCAAACAAGAACTGTCCTCCGAAAGCAAGGCACACCACTGGCAGTATAGACACAGGTTTCTTTGCTTGCTTCTCACTCGCAGGGGCAGAGTCACTGGTTGGAGCATTCGCATTGCTGGAACTAAGGGACAAATATTAACAACAATCAATCTGTTTACAGCTTTATTAGCTTCTGTCCGTGACTTTGTCCGCGTGAAATTTCTTGTGCCCCCGACCCACCCCATCGCCTGCCCGCGCTATTACTTCGTTTTCGCTTAGCGATTTTCTGACTTTTTATTATTTTTTGCTCCTAGCGTGATGTTAAGTAGCTTATAGCCTTCCTCAAGAATTGGGCTATCAAATGCAAACAGATTTTTTTTAATCCGACTGGTTAGTAGAGTTCCAGAGATTACCCGCTACATACAAACTTACAAACAAATTTTACCTCTTCATAATATTATATTAGTACCTATAGATTTTTTTGAATAAACACATGCAACATTACACGCATAAATTCAAATTCAAATATTAATAAAAAGTAATTGTTGTTTTTGTAATTGATCGCAATCTCTAAAGCGTTCGATTGCGTGAACCATGAGACACTCGCTGAAACTAGAGCACTATGGGATTAGGAATGCAGCTCTTGATTTACTAAGATCATACCTAAAAGATAGAAAGGTTAAAGTTCAAGTAAACGGCGTTAACTCATTAGGGTCTTAAAATGGCAATGGGCGTTCGTCAAGGTTCGATATTGGGTCCATTCCTCTTCTTAGTTTACATGAATGATTTACTCCAATTACTTTAAAATCAACCGAAGATGGTGTTATTTGCTGATGACACATCATTGATCTTTAAAATAGACCGACGATCACAAAATCTTGACGACGTGAATAACTCTATTCTTCAGGTCCAAGATTGGTTTACGGTAAATAATTTGGTACTAAATGAGAAAACAACCAAATGTATTTGATTTAAATTACCTAATTTTAGAAGTAGTGAATGTGATATCATATTGAACGGAGAAAAACTGGAATTTATTAATCAAACGGTTTTCCTAGGAATCACTCTAGACGAGAAACTGCAATGGGGACCACATATAACCTCTCTTGCGGGGCAGCTAAGCTCGGCTGCTTATGCTGTTAGAAAGATAAGACAGCTAACAGATATAGAAACCGCGCGTTTGGTTTATTTTAGCTACTTCCACAGCGTTATGTCGTATGGCATTTTACTGTGGGGTCGGGGTGCTGACATTGAGTCCATCTTTATTTTGTAAAAGAGAGCTGTCAGAGCAATTTATAATCTACGTCGCCGCGAATCTCTTAGGGAACTATTTAAAAAGATTAATATTATGACGGTACCTTGCCAATTCATTTATGAAAATATTATGTATGTAAGGGAAAAATCTACATACTGTATTTTTAATAAGATAAGCGATATACATCATTTTAATACTAGAAATAAAGATAAAATAGATCAACCATTTTTCAGATTATCTAAAATACATACATCTTTTATGGGTACTGTGTTAAATGTTACAACAAAATACCTTGTGATATATTGCTATTAAATGAGAGAAAATTTAAAACACATATTAAAAGTACACTCAAGAATTTTCAAATTTGACATTGGTGACCCTACTTACATACCTTTTTACTAAACTTTTCTCTTAAATTTCTGGTACTTAGAAACATCATATAAAGTCATTTACTATATGAAGTTGTAGATAATTGAGCATTAATGAATACTTAATCAATTAAAATCGCGAGTTTTTTCACCCATCTTTACAAAACTGCGTATATCTCGGAAACTAAATGCTGAGATCCTGGACCCTTGTTTGCTTGCACGCCCACATTTTATTCTCGAAGAGATTATCTACCCACAATTTGCCAGCTGTAAATATTAGTCCATATTATAGGGCGCAGGCTTACCATTGCCATTTTGACTTCGTAACACAATCGTGATCAGGCTTCCAATAATAGATAATACCTACTTATATAGAAATCGAGCATTACTTCATATTTCTGAGAGAAACTTCGTTTGTCCGACTACTCTGTATGATTAACGCAATAAATGTAACTAATGTTAAATTGTCAAAAATAAAGCCATTGCGATTGATTGTGAATTTGTGATACCTCTAATGAGTACCATGCTGTTTTAATGGGGTAGGAGGGGGTAGGTAATATTCTTAATTGATACAATAGGTAGGTACAACAAATGTCTCAGATACAAATCGACCCGATTCCGTGACCGCGGACAGAAGACTATCAGACTAACAAATTACTCGAGTATTTTATTGTCAATGTCTCGTTCTATTTGTTTAATAACAAGTATTCGTTTTGTTATAAGTGAGTTAAGTGATTGAGATTACGATTTTTACCTTTCTCTTACTTGGAGAAATTGATTTCTTGAGTAGGTATATAGGTAGGGAGGTATTAATGACTACCTACTAACTTTAATTAATTTTAAACTTGGTTATTTAAATGTAATAAATATGACATTGAAAACAGATAGATGTGATGTAGCTACAGTAACTGACTAACCTACTCTCAGAGCTCAGTGCAGTAAAAACCTAGCATTGAAAACGAAAGCGAGGTCACAATGTCACAAGTCGTGTTACTTTCATTATTAAGTATTGTAAAATCAACTTGAACTGCGTTGCCTTAAATTATATTTTAACAAAGGTGTGGATAGATTGTACAGGGTCTTGCCTATTCGGAAAGGTAATAGGCGGAGGATATCCTCATAGATTAAAAAATATCGAAATCCGATAAGGGGTTAAAAACTAACATTACCCAGCATTGCCAGCTGGTATCAAAAACATAACTTCTTAGTATCTTTCTTTAATCATTATATGGGCAGATACACAGAGGCACACGGTATTCGTATCTACTTAACTATATTTATTTATTAAATAAGAATGACTTGCACATTAAATAAAATCATTTTCCTTACTGCAAAATAAAAGTCATCATCATCACAGATGATTAAAAAATTAAATAGTAACTAGGAATTTCCATTTTAAAATAATTGTTATTCATAAATAATGATGTCTACCTGAATAATAAATATACCTACACAAAATTATCTTTATGTGAGTTCCTACTCAGATATTACGTAAAAGTACCTAGGTAAATTCTCAACAGCACACCGTAGAGCATGTTAATCTTCAAATAAATAACTTGTTAAAAGAAACCCAAAGTAAATTGAAGGAACTCTGGTATTTCATAATATTATTATGATTATTATACATCACATAAACGTAACTATTATGAAATAAGTACGCTGTTTTATATTATACTAGCTGCGCCCCGCAGTTTCACCCGCGTAAGTCTCGATCCTGTGGGAATATCGGGATAAAGTAGCCTATGTCTTAATCCTGGGTGTCAGCTACCTCCATACAAAATTTTATCAAAATTGGTCCAGCCGTTTGAGCGTGAAGAAGTAACAAACATACACACACACACTCACAAACTTTCGCCTTTATAATATTAGTGTGATGTGATGTGATGTAGGTACGTACTAGATACTTACGTGGCTTCTATTTATAACTAGGTACTACTTTACTTTAAAAATGGCGGTCGAACTAGTAGGTTTTAGGTTGCTTTTCCACCAGATAGTGCTATGCTACGTTGCTATGGATGCGTTTGATATCCACCAATCTTAATAATTGGTCCACGTAGCATAGCACTGGTGGAAACGGGTTCAACTAAGGTATGTTTTTTATATGAAGGATGTTTCTCTCCCATCACCGCGCCGCAGCCGCTCCCCGTGCCTTCTCTACTGTCGATGAATCGCATAGCTCGAGCTGCGCATCTTCCTCGCACGCACAGCTACCTTGCAGCGGCACATCTTCATAGCACATCTTACTCGCTCCGCTAAACAGCTTAGCATTAGTGGAAACGGTCACATAGTTTCGTAGCTTAGCTTTCACATCCTCGCAGCATAGCTGTATAGCATATCTCTGGTGGAAAAGCAGCCTTAAGGGTCGGGGTGTTGGTGTGACGCTGTTTGAGTGATAGCTTCGTCACCCCCAATTAGGTGGCACCCGGTGCGGACCCCCCCCAGCTACGCCACTGTCGATAACTGGACCCATCACTACTATTTACATTGTTTGTTCTTTTTTTTTCGATGATTGGATTTACGTTACCTATTTGATGGTTTCAAAATGCATTATTAATGCCAGTGTTAAAATATATGGTCGTCCCCACACTCCCCACATATTATAAGTAAACCAATACTTACTCTTCTCTTTTTCTGAAAGCTCTCTGCCAGAATTTTTCAAATCTAGGAACAACCTCCTTGCTGCTCAATTGTGGGTTTAAGGGCTGTAAGTCTTCTTCAGTGAGACTTCTTCTAAAGCCAGTCAGAGCGAGCGGGTCGAACCAGCTGAATGTCAGACGACTCGGGAAGCCTGCTTTATTCTCTGGGGACTGAATCTGTTGATTTAAGTAGATGGTATTAGAGACTGAACGATGAAGGATAACTATAATTTGAAGAATATAAAATAAGTTTTACCTCTTTATACATATAAGGCGTGTCTTTAGGCGGCATATCAGCGAAACAATTCAATACAAACATAATTACTGTCAGCGTATAGTACAAGATATAACTGCCAAAACTATATCTGGCATACGCGTCGGTGTTTGAACTGTAGTGCACGATCTCAGACCTGAGCTGCGGTAGACCAGCCAGTAGGAGGAGGAACCAGAATAAGAACAGCACTCCTGAGGTCTTGATGCCATATTTTCGGTTGTAACATAATAATGTTATTGACAACATCTGTAAATGAGGCCAATGTTTAAGGAAAAACATAGATAAAATTAATAGAAAAGGAAATTTATGACGTATTTTGTGAGGTAATACGATCTAGTATGCAATGCAATTTACTAAATAATAATTGGCAATTGAAAGTATCTTCACTTCATTTGTTAAGAAGATGTCAAGTTATGTATGTATTTATAAAAGGAGATATAATGATGAAAATAAAAGTAATTACAGAAAATTGCTCTCTGAGACTGACTGGAGCACAGGCATTAATACATTCTTGACACAATTTAAAGAAATCCATTCTACCGTCTTTAAAAAGAGTAAAATAAAGGTTAATATTAAAAGGAATCGAGGTTCTGGATGGATAACAAGCGGAATACGGATAGCTAGTAAAATGAAACGTTTCCTTAACACATCAGATAAAACACATTGTGACAGTTCGGTTTTGGAGTATCGGAACAACTATATCCGTATCTTCAGAAAGGTAGTGAGTTGTGCAAAAAGGAATGATGTCAGAAAACAAATAAACATGGCATCAAATTCTTGTAAAACGATATGGAAAATAGTTAATAGACAGCGCAATGCTACTAAGGAAATAAATAATGAAACTATTACACTAAAAATTGATAATGCAGCTACTAATAATGCTCTAGAAGTGGCAAAAATATTTTTCAAAAGGTTTGACAACACGGTCCACTTAGAGGCTTGTGACAAACAATTGGCAATGGTATTCTTAACTGAAGGTGTTAGTCGTGTTGAATATAAAATGAGTTTTGATATTGTCACACCTAGAGAAATTTTCAATTTGGTAAATAAAATGATCAACAAGTCTTCTTCGGGTTATGATGAAATTCCCTTAACAATAATCAAGGAGAATATAGACTTGGTAGCAACTCCGTTAGCATCATTTTATAACGAGTGCATCGAGAAAAGCCTGTTTCCTGATCAGCTTAAAATAGCAAGAGTGATACCGGTTTTCAAAAAGGGATCAAAGACGGAACCTGGAAACTACAGACCTATTTCTCTCTTGCCTGTATTATCAAAAATATTTGAAAAATAATAAAGGATAGGCTTATAAAGCATTTAAAGATGTATGGTATAATAAATGATCAACAGTTCGGCTACCAAACATCACTAGGAACCTCCGATGCTATTGAGGCATTAATAGACAATATTATTTGTAACTTAAATAATAAACTAAAAGTAGCTGGTATCTTTCTAGACCTCAGTTCCGCCTTCGACACAGTGGACCATGGTATTCTCCTGGCCAAATTAGAACATTATGGTGTAAGAGAGAATGTTTTGGAACTACTTGGCTCTTATCTGCATAACCGACGGCAGTATGTAGAAATAAAATCCGTAATAGATGGAGAAGAAAAAACTTATAGATCTAATCTAGCTACTGTGGGCCGTGGTGTCCCCCAGGGATCCGTTCTTGGTCCAATCTTTTTTATTATATTCCTGAATGATTTAGTTGAGTACATCAAAAAACGTATTAATGACGCACAACTAATTATCTTTGCTGAAGATACGAATGCAATAGTTTCGGGAGACAATACACTAGAATTGGAATGTAAGATCAATGCTCTTTTGAAAGCTTTCGAAATCTGGTTTAGCACAAATAATCTGAAACTTAATGTAAGTAAAACAAAATGTGTCTTATTTAAGCCCACTGTACGGAATGACATTAAGTTGGACATTGTTTCTTGTGGAACAGTGTGGAAATAGTTGATAGTGTCAAGTTCCTGGGTGTACACATTGATACATTATTAAATTGGAAGGTTGAGACATTAGCTTTGACTAAGTCAGTTAGCTCGGCATGTTACGCTATCCGAACTCTGAGAGAAGTTTTAACGTTGCCTCAACTTAGAAGTGTGTACTTTGCTTTGGTAGAATCCAAGCTCAGATATAGCATCGAATTTTGGGGCAACAGTTACAAGTACAATGTTCAAATGGCATTTGTCATTCAAAAAAGAGCTCTTAGGACAATGCTCCGCATGAAACAGACGGAATCATGTAGAGAGCATTTCATAAGACTAAATATTTTAACAGTGCCATGCCTCTATATATTGGTTTTACTGACTAGCTTTGTTAAAAACTTGAACAAAATTGAGACCGATGAGCAGAGAATTACTAGAGCTAGTACGCGTAGGAAAGATGTGCCCAACAACATTCAACCGAAATTGCAAGTTGTGCATCACAGTCCACGATATCAATCAGTAATTTTATACAATAAGGCGCGGACCCACCGCGGCGCATGCTGAGCACGGGCACGCGGCGCAATTTAGCTGCGTGTATTAATTTGTTTGACAACGTGGGTCTACGTTTCCACTGGAGTACCTACACGAAGACCCACGACTATGTGTCGCGTGGCACGGCGCACGGAGAGGCTACGTACGGCTACGCTGTATGACTGAAAACTGCTCTGCGATAAGCGAGCTGTACATAGTCATGGGTCATATTCGTGTACTCCAGTGGAAACGTAGACCCACGTCGACAGCGTTGAGCTATGTAACCGCCTATTCGAGCAAGCCACGCATGTATCAATGACGTCAATTCATGCATAGCCTCTCCGTGGGTTGCAGTGGACACAACCACATACATTTTCTTACAAAGCGAAGCTTAATACACGTGCGTAGCCTCTCCGTGCACCGCGGTGGGCCCGCGCCTTAAGTTGCCCATAGAATTGAAAAGTATTTACAGTGTCAACTTATTTAAAAATAAATTGAGGGCCCATTGATTGAGGAAAGGCTATTATGGTATCAATGAATTCATGGAAGACATTTGACATTGTAATATTATTGTAAAGTTGTATTTGATATAATTTAATTTGACATTTATTATTTATAATCTTATTGTATTTAAATTCTCAATTGACTATTAGTGTTTTTATTTATTGACATTTCTAAATATTTTAATCTGATTTAATTATAATGTTTTATGTTATGTAATTTTAATCTGATTTCACTGTATTTTTTTATATTTTGTTATTATTGTAATTTTAATGTAATTTAATTGCCATGTACTGTTTTATATTTTCAACGTTTTTGATGTATTTTAATCAATTTTGATCCGTATTAATTGTTATTTTTAATTTAATTTCATTGCAATTTGTTATTTTTATATTATTTTCAACACAATGTTTCCATATTGTTATGAAATAAATGACTTATGACTTATGACTTTGTCTGTCTGGTAATTTATTGGAACAAGTCATGACGATCGAAAACATGAGTTAGATAGGTAGGTTAAATTTTGGTTATAAGTTCCATGTGTCTATTTCAGACTTCTTATCCCCCCCGAGGTTTAGTGATGATATAATAATAATATATGGTTTATGATTTAAGAACTTTATTTCTCAAAAATAATTACATTCACTTTTAGGAGAAAAAACTTATTTCTGATTAATTAGAATACCTACATTAGGCGACGCGACGGTTACACAACAAAAATACGTTAGATTAAGTAGTACAGCACTCGAAGATAGCTTAAAATTTTAAATCCGCTAAAATTTGTTTCTTTATAGATTGTTTGAAAGTATACATGGATTTTTGATATTTTACAATCCGAGGCAATTTGTTGTAAACTAATCCAAAAGATATTACATAAATCGTTGTAAAAAATATATCCGTATCTGATATAGTCAAATACTTTTAAATATTATATCATAAGTGATTCCTTGATTTATAAAGTTTTTAGTTTGGCTTCGGTTTTTACAAGAAACCACTGAACAACACGGGAATAATAAATGTTGTCACGATCGCGGTCGAAATCGCACTAGTTCGCAGAAGCGACCACTTGCCTTTGACATGAGCGTTTCGATCACGTCGCGAAGACACAGACACGCCCCCTTGCCACTTCTCCTGTTTTTTATATTTTTATGGGGTACCTTTTACCTTAGTAATGCAGTGTACTCACCAAATTATAAGATGTTAAATATAAATACTTATTTAATTGCTATAATTCTGTAAACACATATTTATTAAGGGCGCGAATTAGATACTGACCCGCAAATGGCAAGATGGTAAGAGAAATTGAATCTTGCGGGCTACCCTGGCGCTTTCACCTTATGAGGATACACTAAGGCAGCCCGTGAAATTCAAATTTCCTTAGGTTTTTTTTCCATTTGCGGGTCAGTATCAGGTTGTATGGTGATCAAAATCTAATTCGCGCCCTTAATAAATATGTGTTTACAGAATTATATGATATTTGAAATTTGTTAACTCTAACAACAATTTGCAAAATGATTCCTGAATCGAAAAATGGTTTAAACTCACCCGCAATATTTTTTAACGACCTTGCCATGAAAAGATTTTAAAAAAAGACGAGAAAAAAATTACCGGTGATTACACTTTACTTTTCTACCGGATAAAACGGTACCCTAAAAAAAATATACTACCATTATATGTATATGTGTGTGTGTGTGTGTGTTACATATGTGTATGTATATTTTACTACTATGTCGGCGTGATTAATATGTAAGTATACCCATGCCAAATTACAGTCTTTCAGGCTTTTTCTTGACTTGCCGGGACTATAGGGGTTCCTTGTTGACTAACCCTAAAAAACAAGTTATTAAAAAAACAAAAAACCCTACTGCAAAAAAATGAACAGTAAACCAGTATCCTGTAGGTACCAAAAATAAATAAATGCAGTCGGAGGCAACTAGGATGTTACGAACGCCTTAAAATTTGCCTCCGACTGCATTTTTTTATTTTTGGTACCTACAGGATACTGGTTTACTGTTCATCTTGTTTCCATCCTTTCAGTTCATTTTTTTGCAGTAGGGTTTTTGTTTTTTTAATAATTTGTTTTATTTTAAGCCTTTTAGTGTTATTATTGAACAAATTGTTCAGTTAAGTATTGTTAAGTTAAACGATAACATTTAACTTATTAAGTAGGGGTAGCAAGATAGGATAGGATAGGTTTCAGAAAAGACTAGCTTCTGCCCGCGACTCCGTACGCGTGGAAGTCGTAAGATATACTAAAATAACAGCCACAGTTTTATAGAAAACAGCCTAGTTGGTCTAGTGGTCGGAAGTGCTACTGTTGAGTATGAGGTCCTGGGTTCGATTCCGGTCAGAGGTCGGTCAGACAGTGTTATTGGATTTTCCATCTGACATTTCCCAGTAACAGTCCGAAGTCTGGGTTTGTGCCTGTTAGTGGCAATAGGCTTGCCCCCTATTACATGGGCCCTAAACATAACTGGCAAAATGTGCCGTACTAAGTCCACCTCTGCCCAACCCTTCGGGGAATACAGGCTGTTATGTTATTTTTATAAAAATTCCCTGTATGCTACGTTTATAGTTTTGATCTCAGCAGCCAAAATATACAGAGACTCAGAACTGGTGACGTGGGAACAAACGACGTATAGTTGTCCGTATTAGAAGCAGTCATAATCTTGAGGTCGACTCCGTAGTCTTCAGTAGCGATTCCCCATTGCTTGCGAAGTTTTTAGTTTTTAGTGAATTAATGAATGCCTGCGTTCCTGCTTAAACTACCTAATGTCAGAACACTGATACGTTATTTGATGCATTCTTACAGATTTTTCCTGAAGAACGGCTATTACTAAAATAACAATCACACCAGTTCTCATTAACAGTCGCCTAACATTAATTTATATAAATAGTATGTTGCTTGTGATATCTGACATTCTAAAAAAAAAATTAGGACCACAAATAATTTAGAAGGTTTAGACTTTTATGGGTATATTTTTATGACTTGTAATGACTTGAATACTTTGTTCCTTTCTTTCATAAAATTCTTAACGTACATACTGGTGTGATATCGCGGAAGTGACGCGACACTAGTGGCACAATTTCTTTGTCGGTGCCTGTCACGCCCGCGATATCGCGTGAGTCTGTAAGAGCCTTTAACTGACTAACGTCCATTAAATATTTGCATCAGTATACGGTGGAATATGTCTTTGCAATGAATTTTATACAACTTTTGTACCCATTTGTACACATTTATGCAAATAAACGATTTTGATGGGAAACGCTTTTTGCTATCTCTGAGTGTTATAGCGGCCAGTCTATTCATTATAAACACCGGCCAAGTGCGTGTCGGACCACACACAATGAAGGGTTCCGTAGGTTGGATGAATTTATCCTATCAAGATATGTCACATGAATGGCCGTATTTTTTTAATGCGTTGACTTGAAGGATGATTTTTTTTTATAGCTTTATGGAACCGTAGACCTTCATATTTGATAATGATTTCAACTTGATATCTCCCCACGTTCCTGAGAAAAAGGGTATTGACAGACAGACATACGGACGGACAGACAGACAACGAAGTGATCCTATTTTCGTGCAAGTAAGTTCGCGCAAGTGTCTTTAGCGGAAATGTCATTCACGCAAGTGTACCAGATCCGATGTATCAAACCACAGTTGGTCTAACTCTCTCATAAGAACCAGGATCTATTGGCCTTTTTTTTTGGTGAAAATATCTCATATGCAGATTAAAATATCTCAAAATTTTAAGGACAGTCTCCTAAGACCGATGTCGCATTATTATGTAGCTACAACGGTTAAGATATACAAACATAATACAATATTGCTTATTTCCCCTAATAAATAGCGTGATAATATAAATATAGCCTACCGGGTGACCAGACTTTTAGGTAATATTATGCAAAATTTGAACAGAATCTATCCAGTAGAATTTTTGTGATGCTGGAACATACATTCAGACAAACAGACAAAAATTCTAAAAACTATGTTTTCGGCATTAGAATCGATTCCAAACCTCATAGCAATTGCTTTTTTCAAAAATATTCAATGTACAATTTTGATTTCGCTACCATTTTGTTATTGTATAGGAAATATACTTTCTGTAGTTTGAGTTAAAATAGTAGCTAAAAAGTGTTATAATATATATATATATATTTGGAATTGGTTTTTTACTAGCTTTTATTTGATACCCATATTATAAAAATCACAATTTTTTATTTTTTATTTCTTCTGTCTTTTTTGATTCGCAGATGCCATATGAAAATTTTATACCCTATGACACTTCTGCAACTAAAACGAATCTAACGATACCTCATATGTTAAAATCCATCAAGCCGTTTAGGCTACAGAGCGTGCCAAAGAAATAGACATACATACATACATACACTCGAAAAACATAACCCTCCTTCTGGAGCGGTCGGGTAAATACAAGATTACGGCGGTAGATCCGATTTTATCGCTTTATCTTGTTTACAAAAACTTTTAAAAAGAAACATAAGTACTTACAGCCGAACCTTAGAGCATTTAAATAAAAGTTTTTTTTTAAACATCCTGTAGGTTGCTTGCTTTAAGAGACCAACCTACTACCTTCTTGACCTACGGCAAGAAGGTACATGTAGGTTTTGTACCTTGTAACTAGCCTATATAGGTATGCAAACATGAGAGCAGTCATAATACCTACTTGCATAGGTACTCGTAATATGCTTTAGGTACCTACATTTTCTTATAATTTTCCTGTTTCAAAGGAATTCAATTAATTGCACACTGATCGTAATACTTACCTACAAGTTATAAATAGCATTGAATGTAAAGGCTTTTACAAATTCACGCGATATCGCGGGCGCGACCCGTGACTTTGTAAGAGCCTTAGGCTTTATTAACTTATGTAGGTAATTTACAGACATCGCTTTTAGGGTTCCGCACGCGAACAAGGAACTTTGCACACCCTCTTAAAATTGCAAATTGTACCTACCTGTAATTTATGAAATTTCGCAGTGTTTCCGTGAACTACCATGCAAACGTAAGGTAGGTAAATTAAAAAGAAACCCCCTTCCCTGCCCGCAACGGCGCAAAGAGCTTTATAATAGAATAATTACTAGATATTTGAAACATAACTGCCGAAATGTGGGTGTACACCTCTGCCTAACCCTTCGGGAAATACAGGCGTGATGTTATGATAAGTGTTGAAACTTTTAGGTTTTCGTCATTTTAGGGTTCTAAATTTTGGACCCGTATTACCCGCTTGTGGCGCCACGCGCCGCGCCATCGCCACAGAGTCTTAGGAACGAAAACGGGAACGGGACAGACCGATAAACAGACGGCGGTAACACACCGCCGTACGTCCAGCCGTCGCCGTCGGCCCGTCCGGCCTTGCATCTGTCCACACAGAGCACTATTACCCCTAGCGGAGCATCTGTCAGTCACAGGTCTGAATCTTTTTAACCGTAATAGGTAGCCAGTTGAAAATTTTGCAGAATACGTGTTACTATGGCCTTCATGGCAAATACAAATAAGGTAAATTATCTAAGATGTAGTGAAACATACGGAACCCTTAGTGCTCATGTCCAACTTGCACTTCATGCACTTGGCAGGTTTTATGAATTTATTCCTGGATGAAAGACTACCCACTTTATCATAATGTCCATGAAGTGGGTAGCATTTTAAGATGTCTGTTTATTAACAGACTAACTAATTTACACAATAAAATGATACTATTGAATTGTGTTGAAATTAGTCACAAAGGAGTCACTGCCTAAAGATAACATCAGTTTAAGTTGTGGCTAGTAATGAGGAAGTTATTTATGTCTGTTTGTAGTTAAAATAAACACAGGTCACAATCTAAGGAATTATGGTTAATAACTGATAAAATGCAGTGGGACTTGAGAAAAATGTCTTAAAAAATTTCAGTAGACACAGTAATCTGTTAACAATATAGGTAATATTTAAGAAGGTATAATTTCCTGAAGTACAAGAGCCAGTTTCTAACTTTCATAAAAAAAAAAAAAAACTCACCAAAGTTAACAATTTCACAACAGGATCATAAAAATCTGCATCATAAATATTATTGACTTCTCTAGATGATTCATATGTAATTCGGACCAGGTTAACTATTTGTAATATTACTAAGAGACATGTTATGACGAGTTTGCTTATATTTAATTTGTTCCAGGGTATGTTGCCCTCTTTGCTGCAAACTATATGGTAGATGTCTATCAGTGCTGCAACCCATAGGTATACACATGGCGCCCATACCAGAACTGTCTTTTGAAAACATTTTGTGAAGTCGGGATTGTCTGTATACCATGTTATGTTGCTATCCTAGAATGATGTTAAGAATATAAGTTAACATTATGAAAAAAACTAAATATTTATTTTGTTATGCAATTTAACTTGCACAATAATATTTGGGAAAAAGTTGGAGAAAAGTTTTTTTAATAAATGAACTGGGACATTCATTTAAACTTTACCAGCTTTTTCTTTAAAGTTGATTCTAAAAGTTAATTTATGAACCTATTTGTTTTTAGTTTATACTTTATTCATAATAAATATTTTGATTAATTTTTTGAAACACATTGAAAACGAATTGCACAACATTTAATTACTTCATCTTATTTATATATATATAACCAAAGTGGTTTGGTTGGTAGGATTAAAGCTGAAGAATACAATGTAGTATCTGTAAAATCAATATTACGAAAGGTAAAAAAACTTAAAAAGAAAGTTAGCTACTGACTGAAAACTTCAACATTCAACATTTTGTTCACTACATCTAAGTTTACGAACCCAAAACGTAGAACCGCAGAAATTATCCAGTGAGGAATTAGAAGTCATTTTATACACATTTATTTCATAACTGTATACTGTTTTAAATTTACCGCACTGACAAGCACCTAATTTGCAACTTAATTTTGAAGTGACAAAACTGTTAACTGTGACCGAAAAAATTACTCTGTGGAACTGACCCTGAGTCCCTGACCGAGTTGTTGACAGTTCTGACATTTCTCTAATACTCTCCTCCACCCTCCACCTTTAAACTATGGCTGCATTCCGTATTAGACTTTAATCGCTAACAGCGCTCACATCAATAATTTGCGTACCGTATTAGTTATTATGATTATAACAGCCGACAAGTCACAGAGTACACTTGTATATAGGGTAGTGTCAACAATTCGGAACGCTCGTGACCGCGCTCACGGTTGGATTACAGTATTTCTTCGTAAAATCCTATTGAATGACTATTTCTGAAATAATCATTCAGTAGGATTTTATGAACTTAGAGAGTTGTACTGCCGATTCTAATGATTATAATTCTGTAAAGCCATATTTGTTACGGCCGCGAATCATATTTAGATGAACATACAACGATACAACCTGTTACTGACCTGCAAATTGCAAAAAACGTAATAAAATTTGAATTTCGCGGGCTACCTTAGCGCATCCCCCTTAATTCGGAATGCACCCATAATCTTCACATGCATGCCCTCCACCCATCCTCCACCACTCTCCACCTCCGCACCACAGAACACCTATACTCAGGAGATAATAACTAAAGCTACCACAACTCTACAACTCTAGGCTCCAATTTCAGTTCAGTCTGTGTTTGTTTAGTCGTTATCACTTTAGCAGTTCCTGACAAGGTTCTTAGCGGGAAAGTGAAGTGGCATGTTTAGCAGTTTTGTTTTATATTCTGAAATTTGTGTTTAGCCGAATATTAATGTGTAATAATGGTGGATTATTAACCAGTGTTCGTGAATGTGCATTAGTGTAGGAAAATTAAACAAAACAGTGCAACATCACTTTAAGTTCTCTCAAGAAGCTCGCGTGAGGTTTCAGTAAAGTGCCACATCTTTACTGAAACTCAAGGAGAGCGGACGGGCGGGGATATCATCTATCATGCAATTCATGCATCATTTCATCATAAACATAAAGACTTGGCTAAAAGATCCCGCAACCAGGCCATAAAATATTATAAAAAAATTAAAAAAAGTCATCTGAGTTTTTGATGTGAAACATTTTTAACCGCACGTAAAACCGATTGCTGGTGGGCGACGCATGCCACGTGGCAACGCCTCGCCACTATACAGTTTCTATGTCCATAATCAGCCTATAATGTTCCCACTGCTGGGACACAGGCCTCCTCTCTGTGAGAGGGAGTGGGCCATAATCCTCCACGCGGGCCCAGTGCGAGTTGGTAGATGTTACATGCCTTAGAATTTTTAGTTCTAGGATATGCCGGTTTCCTCAGGATGTTTTCCTTCACTGTTTTGAGAGCACTGGTGATGAAATAATTTACACAAAGTAAGCGCCTGTCTGGATTCGAACCCACGACCTACTACTCGTAAGTCAAGGCCGTTTCCACTGGGCCACCCACAGACAATCTTTATGTAGTAGTGTGTAAATAATTTTTCTCTCATTTTTTTGTTAAATGTGGCAATGGACATTTCCAAATGATTCATTGAGGTAGGAAAACTATGAAGATGGCATTTTCTACAATGAAGAATAGGATAGCCTCGTCGGTCTAGTGGTCGCAAGCACGAATGCTGAGCATGAGGTCCCGGGTTCGATTCCCAGGTCGGGCAAAGTGATATTGGGATTTTCCATTAGGAATTACTCAGAAGCAGTCCGGAGTCTGGATTTGTGCCCGGTTGATGGCAATAGGCTCGACCCCTATTACATGGGACTTAAAACATAACTGGCGAAATGTGGGTGTACTATTAGGTACAGCTCTGCCTAACCCTTCGGGGATTACAGGCGTGATGATATGTTTATGTTATAAAGAATAGATAAACAAATATTTTTCATGTCTTAAAGTGTTTTGTTTCTTTCTAACTAATCAAGAGTTGCTTATAATGAAACCTAAATGTTTGTCTAGGACTAAATTTGGCAACATTTTGTGTGACGTAAAATCATGTCTATGCGTGACTGGTCGTCATGTTTAGTGCTAAGTTTTGTGGTACCTACAAAATTAGGCAATATGCTGTCAAACGGTTGCTTGCTGTCTCTCTTGCACTCGCAGTTACAACCCTATGAAAGGCGGTCATTTTAAGTGCCTGATTTTTGTAGGTATGCACGCTAATTTCATAGCAATCGTATGGCAAGTCCATCGGTTTATAAGCCACTGCAATGATTCAATCTCAGGCTAAAAGTCTTGTGCCAGACTCGAGTAGTAGAACTACGGTTGCTAATGTGTGGTAGTGACTAGAGATGGGTGGTATATACCATAAATAGTTTCAATAACTATGTATTGGCTTTCACAATAACTATGTATTGCGTGAATCTATGTATTGGCTTGATACGCGATAACGAATTACCGATTACTAGCGACAACACCCGATTGATGCCTGATGCGTTCTACGATGTGGACCGCGGGTGGACCGAGCCAAGGGCTATCGAAATAATATGAACTGGAACTAAAGGCTAAACTAATTTGTAGCCAATCCTAAGCCTGGATGTACACCAAGGGACATTGTACGACTGACGCCGGTGTCACCTTATTAAAACACATATTTACGGCGTGGGAAGAGGCCCAAGACACTATAGGAATCTTTTGTGACCTCTCCAAGGCATTTGATTGCGTCGACCACGAAACATTACTCTTGAAACTTGAGCATTACGGCCTTGGAAAACTTGCGCTTGGTTTAGTAAAATCTTATTTAAATGATATTTATTTATTTTTATTTAACCATTTATGTACACACATTATAAACATACAAGAAGAAAGGAACAGAAAAATACGTACAAAGGTGATGCTTATTTCTAAAGAATTCTCTTCCATACCTGCGATAGGAAAGTCGATAAAGAGATGTAGACACCGTGTGTAAGAGTAGAAGAGAAAATAGAATACATATAATCAAAAACAATTTACTTAATAAAACTAAACAAATAATATACTAATATACATACATACATACACACAAATACATACTTCTAAAATAAATATCACTAGAATATTAATTATAATTCTATTAAAATAATAAAAACATACGCAACTATGACGAAGTGGAAAGATAGTGTTCTTTCACTCTTCTTTTAAATACTGAAACAGTATGGCAGTCCCTTATATCAGGTGGCAGTGAATTCCACAACCGCACCGCGTGCACAGTGAAGGAGTAGGAGTAGAAGTCGGTGGTGTGGGGGGGGGGGACTTAAGAAGATTTCTAAGATGCGACCTGCAAGGCGCATCAGAAGGACGAGCGTAGGAAAAACGTTCCCGCAGATAGGATGGTGTTTTAGGATTGTGAAGGAGGTTAAATAGCAGACACAAAATCCGCGAGTTCCTGCGAAGTCGAATAGGGAGCCACTTGAGTATCTTGCGAAAGTTAGAAACGTGGTCATACTTTTTAAGGTTGAAAACAAAACGAATACAGATGTTTTGCAAACGCTCAAGTTTATTTAAAAGCTCCTCGGTGGCATCCAAGTAACAGGCATCAGCGTAGTCAATAATGGGCCGAATGAGAGTTTGAGCAAGGGAGATTTTGGTGTTCAAGGGCAAGAATCTCTGGAGACATTTCAACGAATGGAACGTGTAGTGCACTTTGCGACTGACTTGAGCAACATGGGCAGTCCACGACAAGTAGCAATCCATGGTCACCCCCAGGTTTTTAATCGTATTTGCGTATTCAATCTGAACTCCATTCAAGCAGAGAGGAGACAGCGACGCAACATTGAGCCTATTCCGCATATACCTGCCGCCAATAATCATGGCCTGGGATTTCCTAGGGTTGATTAGCAGTCCAAAGGACCGCGACCACTCACTAATCAAGACCAGGTCCCTGTTCATGGCAGCCACGGCAGCTGCCGCGTCTTCCCTTAAGAAGTTATTGTAAAGCTGCAGATCGTCGGCATAGAGATGGAAGTAGGAAGAGATGACTCTCGTGACAGAGTTAATGAAAATAGAAAAGAGAAGAGGAGAGAGAACGCCACCTTGAGGCACACCTGCGGTAAGAGAGCACCAACAACAAGTTGATAGACAACAGAAAGTTCAAATAAATGGAGTCAATTCACTTGGCTTAAAAGTAAAAATTGGTGTACCACAAGGCTCGATATTGGGTCCTTTCCTCTTTTTAGTATATATTAATGATCTACCCCAATTGTTAAAAACTCAACCACAAATGGTGTTATTTGCTGACGATACTTCCTTAATTTTTAAAATTAATAGACGTGCATCAAATCTTGACGACGTAAATAATGCCCTACTGCAGGTCCAAAATTGGTTTGCTGCTAATAATTTAGTATTAAATGGGAAAAAAACTAAGTGCATAAGATTTTCTTTACCAAATGTTAAAAGTAGTAATTGTGAGATAGTATTGAATCAAGAGAAACTAGAATTCGTCGATAAAACTGTTTTCCTAGGGATCACGCTCGACTCAAGGCTTCAATGGGGTCCGCATATAACATCCCTTGCAGGACGGCTAAGTTCAGCAGCATATGCTGTGAGAAAAATCCGTCAATTTACTGATGTAGATACCGCGAGGCTAGTCTATTTTAGTTACTTTCATAGTATTATGTCATACGGTATTTTACTATGGGGACGGGCTGCAGACATTGAGTCTATTTTTATTCTGCAGAAAAGAGCCATCAGAGCCATATATGGCCTCCGCAGGCGCGACTCTCTAAGGGAACTGTTCAAAGATATTAACATCATGACGGTACCTTGTCAATATATCTATGAAAACATCATGTATGATAGGAAAAATCTACATATTTTTAGTAAAAGAGGCGAAAGACACAATTATAGGACTAGAAATAGGGACCAATTAGTTCAACCAGGTTTCAGGCTGGCTAAAGTAGACTCATCCTTTATAGGGTACTGTTTAAAATGTTACAATAAAATACCTCTGCACATACTTCAACTGAATGAAACAAAATTTAAATCATGTTTAAAACGCACACTATGCAGCCAGGCATATTATAAGTTGGGGGATTACATCGCTGATAAAAATGCTTGGCTCAATGCTGGTCCTGCTCCACAAGGGCGCAAAAACTTAATTGATTAGCATTTGGAAATAGGTACTGTTGGAGCTGCTGAAGATTTCAAAAACTATCTTTGCATTGTATAAATTCAATCTATTAGTATTATATAATTGCATAGCACATGTGTGAGTACTATGTACTTACTATAAAGCTACCATTTACTGGGTACGTCTTTCATCGACTTGAATGTGCCCTGGCGGCTGAGAGTATGTCATGCTCACTGTAATGTCTCGCTGATGGTAGCGGGTGTGTTGGATCATTTAGCTCCCTTCAAAATGGGTGAGCTGAATGGTGCTAATCCATGCGTCATGGTCGTGAACGGGCGCCATCAGTAGGGACTGGTCATCTCTTAGCGGCCATGGCTTATTTTAATTTTAATTTTTTTTCTTTTTATTACGGACGCTTTTGACGTTTTGCATCGTTCTCACATGTTTAATTTCAACACAAATGATGTAACCAATATTTTGTAACCATACGTCAATTTAGAAAGAGTGTCCGTGGAGTTTCTTGCCCGTTCTTCTCCATAGGTACCTACCTACTAAGCTTTGGAATGGGTAACTAGCTTCATCTTTATGACTGACCGACCCCTTGACAATTCAAAAGTGCCTGTAATTGGTTTATTTGAAATAAATGCTTTGAGTTTGAGTTAGACAGAGTACGCCAGGACATCAAGCTACAATCAGTCAAATTTCTATAAAAGATCATAAGCAGCATAATGTTCAAGATTGATTAGGAAAATTTGACAGTTTCGGGTAGCTTGACCTGCTGGCGTCTTTATAGCATGGATACATTGATGGACATTTTTGTAAAATTGTTTGAGTAAATTAACTTTCTTTCATCCTTATGAAGAAAAGTTAATTTACTCAAAAATGTAACCAAAAACGTTTAGTTTAATTTATTTAAAATACCGATCAAACGTTCAAATATTGAAGCCGATCTCAGTACATAGTTACTTAGTAAAATAAATTGTTTAAAAACCATTCCAATAACTAAACTGAAGTTGGTGCTCGGTATCATCAATACATAGTTATTAAAATAAATAGTTTCAATACCCGGTATTGATAATCATAGCAGTAAATAGTTTCGTTGTTACGAATTTGCGTACCGACCTATGTCTAGTACTAACGTAATCAATCAACAATCCATAGAGTAAAGAATGCTAAACATAGAACTATAGAAATTAGAAGAGAATAAATCTTCATTCATTTCAATTCATTCATTCATGGCTTGGTGACTTGGTTGTCGTGCTTGTGATGATGGTTTTTTGAAATTTAATATTTTTCAAGCATAGCGTTCAACTAACTCCTTTATGTGTTTCTCTTAAAAGTTTACATGCCTGTTACAAAGTATTAAAACCAACAAGAGTATAATTACTTCGGCTGATAAGAAGAGAGCGACCGTGGTGGTCGGTGTTTCAGAATGGCAGAGTATCTAGCTGCTATATTTGGAACAGAAAAGGATAAGTAAGTACATTATTTTGTTTTAGAAAACTCGTACTTATCGTTCAATTACTCCTATAAATCTAACGAATACAAAATGTATTTGCAAGAAAAAGAGGTTATCTTTTTGTATCCTTACGGGAGATGTTACTTTCATATTTCTGTGGAATGCACTTGCTTCACTATCACTCTAATAACAGCTATACAGTAGTAAACAAGATTCGGCCTTCCAAATCTGTGATACTGACACCTAAAATGTATCCTGATAATGATACATCATCACCCTTGATTTTGATATAGTACTTTCATTGGACCTATGGTTTATGTCATTATAATTTATTTTTCAGAGTTAATTGTTCCTTCTACTTTAAAATCGGGGCATGTCGACATGGAGACCGCTGTTCCCGTATTCACAACAAACCTACTTTTTCACAAACTGTTCTGTTACAAAATCTGTATGTAAATCCTCAGAATTCAGCCAAGTCTGCTGATGGCAGTCATTGTAAGTACAATTTTCTATATTTTGTAATCATTGTTAATCTGCACCAAGCTTTAGAATTTGCTAAGCATCTTTTTAATTCCAATCCATTAAAAACCTAGCATTTTAGTACTGTTTATAAAATCAAAGCTTTGGTCATAGTATATTTTATTTGAATGCTTTTCTGTTTCAGTGGTTGTGGCCAATGTGTCTGATGAAGAGATGCAGGAGCATTATGACAACTTCTTTGAAGATGTGTTTGTTGAGTGTGAAGACAAATATGGAGAAATTGAGGAGATGAATGTGTGCGATAACCTTGGTGACCACCTAGTTGGCAATGTTTATATTAAGGTAAGTTCTTAAAGGTTTAATTAATTGTCAATTGAAAATATGGAATGCACCAATTCATTCTTTGATTGTTGAAATAAACCTATCAATTCTGGATGAAAGTAACTTAGTAATAATAAAGTACAACAACAGGTAATTTCCTAATTCTAAAGATCTTAATGTAAGAGATCCATTAACAGGGAGCTGTTTACTTTTACAATGTTGTGTATAGTTTTATTTTGAAAGGCACTGCTTCTCATCCATATCGCACAATCTGTAATATAATGCAGAGAGAATTGACTAAAGGTGGTGATAATCTACATTGAACTCACAAAAATATTTCACATTAATTAAATTCCTTCACTTCACTTCTCCTTTACCAATTTAAGTTCCGCCGCGAGGAGGATGCAGAGAAAGCGGTGAATGACCTGAACAACCGTTGGTTTGGTGGTCGTCCGGTGTACGCTGAACTGTCCCCTGTGACGGACTTCCGTGAAGCCTGCTGCCGACAGTATGAGATGGGAGAGTGCACTCGCAGTGGCTTCTGCAACTTCATGCACTTGAAGCCTATTTCTAGAGAATTGAGGAGGTGAGAAATGAAGTTTTATTGAACTAATATTGTGGGTTGACCCTAATTTTGTCTTGTTTATGATGCAGAGCTACAAATAGTTGTTTGAACATCTTCAGATCTTTATTAAATTTGACTCCATTTTAACATCAAACTTTACCCTTCTTAATAAGGTGTCAATTAACCTAGATCTGATTCTGAATGCAAGTTGGTTAATCATAAAAATTAGTATGTGAAATGATGTGGTGAAAGCTATAAGAATCTATGTATAACCCTATCTTCAAGTGAAAGTCTGACATACTCAATAGTTTGTTAACTTAAGTTTGTTAGAAATATATTCATAACAAATACTACCAATATGCAATATGTCATAACTTTGAGTAATATGATCATAAGTTAACAAATTGCACTAAGCCTTGATAAACTGTGCAGTTATTGCAGATTGTATTTGTAATAGTAAAGTGACTAAATATTTGATTTAGTCATTAACATAGTGATTACTGACCTACATAGTTTGGTTATTCAGTGCTTTGTCTGATTGCATTACATTATGATTAGATAAATAGTAAATTTTATTTAATAAACATTGCTGTATTCATTAACATTTTAATTTGTTAAAAAAATACATAATAGCTCATTTTCTATAGTCCTAAAATCCTACGAAGTCTTGTGCTACATTGCAGGACAAAAGCCTACTTCTTTCTATATTTTTTCCTGATCTATTGCAAATTGTAACCAATCCTTCTGGTCAAGTCTCGCTATCGCTTCTAGGCTAATGTCTCATCATTATGTTCCAGATACTTGTACTCGCGTCGCAAGGGCTCGCGCCGTTCGCGCAGCAGATCCCGCGAGCGTCGCCGCCGCTCCCGCTCCCGCGGTGGTGGCGGCGGCGGCGGCGGCGGTGGCGGCGCTGGCGGCGGCGGCGGCGGCGGCGGCGGGGGTGGCGGCGGTGGTGGTGGCGGTGGCGGTGGCGAGAACCGACGACGCGATCCACCGCGCAACTCCCGCTCAGGACGCTACTGACCGTGACGTGAATGATCACGGATGGTTCGCGGCTGCCGTACTGTCCTCGAGGTGCGTCGACACTGACATCGCATTAATTTTATCTTTACGCTGTTAGGACACCGACTCTTACCACTGCAATATCAAAGCAATACTTTTTCATACATTTTGGTTAGCTTGCAACGTTTTTGTAGCCCACTGCGTCGGTGTGCTAACGGCGTTACCGTGCACTGGGGACTCTAGCATATACTACACGGGTGTCATAGTTTATGTCCAGCCTGACTATTTGGTCTCATTTCCAAGTTAATGGTTAAATGAAGCTATAATCCTACAAGTCTCCTGTGTATGCTAGGTCTACCTATAAAGGTCAAATAAAACAGATGTTAAAGTTTTAAAAAAGATCGCCTGGACCCTTAATACAATATATAAAGTATAAAAAAAATTGTCTGAATACTAATATGATGATAATGTAAGGATGTCAATGTGTTTGATGTTAGTTCGATAGTGTTATTTTCCTAATATTGTAATAAATACTGCAGTAACATACAGTGGTCTGTAACTTCCATTAAGAATGTATTTTTAGTTTAATAGCATATTTTTAACTTTAATACCGATGTCAGATATTTCTGTCGTAATTTTTTAAGACTCTGTGGATATTGCAGTACCCATGTCTCGGACAGTGTATTTGTAAGAAAATGTGGACTTGAAAAATCATTATAAGTTTAATTTCTTTAATACTGCTCTTTATTTACCTATAACCTTTTGATATAATAAGTGCACTTTGTACACAAGACAGATCTTGAGATAAGCCATTTTAAAGCATTGATCACTGTAATTTTAGAAATACTAAGTAGCTGCCAGATATTATTTCTTATTTATGTTTAATTTTGACTCTTCATAAATATCTTCCCAGAAAGTCATATTTTCTTTGTTAGGGTCCCGCTTGCATTCAAGCTCTTTCCCTATAATAAAATAATTTCGCTCAGATTCGTTGAATGGTTTCCATTCTGCAGCTCCACCTGACGTCGTAGGATTCCTGGGAAAGACAAATGGTTAAATTAGGAATATTGCTTGTTGCTACAAATTAGAGTTATTTGAGTATAATCCATTATGCAAAATGTGTATTCTAATTATCTATGTTTTTTTTGGGGTAATTTAAGAAACAATAATTATGTTTAGCTTACCCGGTTGTAGCAAAATCAGTCCAAAGTCGCACAAATTGTTTTATAATATCTCTAGATTCATCCGTCAATGGTACATCTAAGCATGTGACGTTGAATAGATATGGCAAATCATCAGAGTGGCATACACCTTTTAAGGAATCCATATTGTAAGACTTTTTTGTGAAATTTCTCTTTGTTTCTGCAGCAAACTCGTAAAAGTAAACTGGTTCTGAAACATACTGGGCGTGGTAACGTGCATATCTAAGGATGTTGTACAAAAATACTCTGTCCGTTTCTAAATCCGAATATTCTTGTATCAGTTCCATTGATATCTGTTGATCGTTAAAATATTGCTTTCGTATCCTTCTGTCGGCTTTCTGTATTCTTTCTGGTTCCCATTTCAGTTTCAATTCTCTCGGAACAACAGCGCCCGGGGTGGACAAGAAGGGAGCTAGAAGAGGCAGTTTTCTTGCTATTTCTATACCGTCGCCGGAGGTGTATCCTAATATTAGAGGCACTTTAGCCATATGCCCATGTTTCACTAATTCTAATGGTGATTTTGATAGAAACTTGTTCGCCTCAGTACCGACTTTTTCGACGACTGGACCAAATAGAATACTGTCCATTAAGTCATTGTATTTTAATTCTAACATTGGTAACTGTATGCCAACTAGGGATGACGCTGGCACGCTTTTTAAAAACTCTAAAAGTTCTGCTGGATTGTCTGTTTCTTTTCCAAGCAATTTTCCTAATTGAAAAGACCTTTGACATGCATAGATATTACAGCTCCACTCATTAAGGCAGACTCCACTTTGACATATAGCTTTATTAAATAATCCCGCACTCATTTTGGATACTAAGTGACAGGACACTGAAGCAGATCCTGCGCTGCAGCCAAAGATAGTCACATTGTTGGGATCGCCTCCGAAAGCTGCGATATTTTGCTTCACCCATTTTAGAGCGAGAACTTGATCTTTCATGCCAGCATTACCGGGACATTCTTCGGTGTCTAAACACAGAAACCCTAAGACTTCTAATCTGTAGTTGATTGTCACTAACACGATGTCGTGTTCCATGAAGAATTCTGGTCCATAGAAGTCTGAGTCGCCTGATCCTGTGTAGAAGCCGCCACCGTGTATCCAGACCATGACAGGGCGAGGTTTTGATGGTGTAAGTGTTTTGGTGTATACGTTAAGGTGGAGACAGTCTTCACTGCCGGGTTCGATGCGGTTCATACGTTCGTTGTACTGCGGGCAGACGGGGCCGTGCTGCGACGCGTCGCGAATACCCTGCCATGGTTCGGGGGGCTCCGGTGCCTGGAACGAAAAAAATTACACATCGGTAAGTAGAGAGAGGAGGTAATCTCAATATGAGCAAGTAGACAGGTCGAGGATACTCTAATGTAGACAGGTCAAGGATACTCTAATGGCAACTAGTTGTAGATCTTGCCCTCGAACCATATGTCACTCATAAGCTCATTTTGTGCTTCAAGACCTGCAATTTGAGTAACTTGACAACGCCGCGTAAACGCAGCAAATGTGTGGTCATACCATAAACAGCTTCGCAAATAAGTTCCATGGACTGGAACTGTTACAAACGAGAGATAACTATTTATCTGATCCTCTAAAAAAATGTTGCGCTTCTTGATGTGTATCATTTTTCCTCGCTTTCCGTAGGAGTGATTTCGTGAAAAGGGACGGAAGTGTGTAACAGGAAGTGACAGCTTGAGTATGGAATAAGTAAGCACTTTCTAATAGCATGAACTTAGTACACACAGCTCCATTAAGTGCTTACCCCCCCAAAAGACATGTGCGTTCAAATCCGAGATAGACCCAGGTTGGTTTTTGTATTTTGCAAAAACATTTTATTGCAAATTATATTTTATTTAAAATAAAGTATTTTTCTATTTTGTTTTATTTAGTATTACTTATAAAGAATTTAAAAATCAAGAAAAATAAAATATTTTAATAATCATTTAATAATATTTATATTTTACAATTTGATTTGGTAATTTACGGCTTTATACATATTTTGCCAACTGACACAAACGGGTCCCTAGACAAGTGACATCCTATTAACGGAAACGATAAATAAAATAGGAAGCGCCGTTCGTCGTTTTAAGTGAACGTATACATTAAACGTTGTGGTTATAACTTGAGGGTATGGAATAATCTTTTAAAGAAACGTAAAATATACCCTCAAATTATAACATCTTTCGATTAGACAGAGACCTAAAGATAAAGTGACTCGGACGATACTAGACAACAATTTCATCACAATTCAAATGGGCTCGCTGGCTAGTTCGTTAAACTGCTGGTATGAGTATGACGACGCTCGGTGATGCGATGGTTCAAATCCAAGTCGACACATGAACTCTTTTTTAAGTATTCTTTGGATTATTCGTAACGAATTAAATGTTGTAGCAGTGTAATATTTTAAAACTTGAGGGGTTAGCACATACTGACGCAGACTGTACGTACTGCATAGATTTTAAGTAGAGGGCCGCTACCTACTTTCCATTATTAGAATTGTTGTAAGTTATTGTTGTTTACATAAAGGTTTTCATGGAGGTGTAGTTTTATTTTGATATTTTTAATTTAATTTTTTTTAAATTTTATTTTGGTGTTTTAAATTTTATTTTGTATTTTTAAATTTAATTTTGATGTTAGCTGTGTATCTAACATAATTTTTTGCTGTGCCCTGACAGGGTCTACAACGGGTCTTAGCTCTAAGCCTTTTGTTAAAATCTTGGTTATACCTTGTAGAACGCAAATAAATGAATATGAATATGAGGGGGTCGAATTTCGACCACTGGTAATGAATAATTATTTCAGTATTTAGCTTTTTAAATTTTGAGGTTAATTTCTGTCTGCTCAGTTGCTTATTACCAAGGTGAGATGTCAGATGTTACACATCATAATTATGCGAGTACTGTAATGCTCGCTCGTTTTTTTTTTAAACTATTACTTTCACGTTCTTCCCAACAACAAGCGAGCCCAATTGGTCGCAGTAACTAAGCTAGGGCACATCGACGCAGCGACGCGGACGGCCCGACCAAATGGGTTAGGTTAGCAAATAGGTTAGCTGCTGAAACACATATACAGGGTGGAAAATTTCAGCGGGGCAGTAAAGGGAAGTACCTTATCCGTTGCAGCTACGCGAAAATGGTCTTAAGAGACTATCCATAATTTTTTATGGAATTTTGATCCCCATTCACAGATTTTGAAAAAATGTACAGTCAGCAGGAAAATGGGCAATTTTCACAAAAACTTTTTTTTATGCCAATCGATCCTCTTTCTTATAAGGATCAAAAACCTCTATTGGACCAATTGAGGTTTGAGTACTAGAAAAGTCATAAATCGCAAAAAACTTTTCCCATACATTTCGTAGGAAATGAGAAGTTCCAACTTACATTTTTTACCATCGATAAACTGGCCGCTACAAAAAAGACTGATCGAAAAACAAATAAAAAAAGTATAGTAGAATAGATTCTGACGACGTAAACATTGCACTCTCAATGGTTACGGATTGGTTTACGACAAAAAACTTAGTTCTCAATGCCAAGAAAACGAAATGTATAAAGTTTGCATTACCGAATGTTAGAAATTCAGGTCCTAACATCGTTTTAGATAAAGAGGTGCTTGAAACTGTAGACTCGGCAGTGTTTCTGGGTATAACAGTAGATGCAAAACTTCAGTGGGGACCTCATATATCAAGCCTAGCGGGAAAGCTCAGTTCGGCCGCATACGCCGTCAGGAAAGTAAGACAGTTGATACAGCCCGATTAGTCTATTTTAGTTTTCAATTTAGATCACTATGGACCCTGTAGTGTACAGCAAAAGGGTACGAGAGAGGAAGCCCTGTTAGCCCTGTAGCTTAATCGGTCCAGTAAATTCGGAGCCAATCGGCGGCTGTGACAGGCGGACAGACAGACACACGAGTGATCCAATAAGTGTTCCGGATTTTCCTTTTGAGTTACGGAACCCTAAACAACCTTATTTAAAAAAAAATACATTTGTATTCTATGTAGGTACTAAACTGTAAAATACATTATCAACCCAAGATAAGCAACTACTTGATATGGTAATATAATTTGATATCTAATGTACTAGAGTGTACCTAAATAAAATTTTCATCAGATGCGTCTACTACGCGAATACCATCACCTCAGTCTCCCAAGTGAATACTAATGTGCATGCTTAGGTATGCTTTCTTTTGAATTGAAGAAAAAAACGTTACAAAGTGTGTAGGTATGTCTTCACTTATTACTCACCTTGAATCTTAATTCTCCAAGTGGCGGCTTTGCATATGGTATGCCTTTGAACGCGACGTAATTTTCGACACCACTGCAAACCACTCCCTTTAACTCGCCTTGCACAGTCCTGACAACTGGTACCTGCATATCGCGACTAACTCTGAAAATTACAATAACTTGAATATTTATTGCTTTCAAAGCTATTTGGGAAAACTAGTCATAATTTTTCGCTAAGCTACAGCTAAATGAAACTTGCACTTGGGTAAATTTAATTTAGCGGTTGAAACTGTCTATTGGTTGGATGCCAGAACAGGCATGTTTGTAGATATCTAGCTACTAGTAACCTTGGCTACGGATTGCCCTATGTGATGCATAGAGACAAGATAAATTAAATTAATGCCGTACATAAATGCATCTTTAAAATGCATGTATTTTTCCAAGTTGTAGGTATATAATTAGATATTTGTACATTCTACAAGAACAATTAATAACAAGGACAGTGTAAAACGAAATCTGATGCGTTGATGAATATTATTTGAATGCTCTCGAGGTGAGAATATACAATATAGGCCTTATCTTACTATAAATAGTTACCAAGGCTGCTTATGCCTAAAAATGGTGGCACCTGCTGTTGACCGACAGAACATCGGCTGTCTGTGACGTCCAAATATTTGGCGTCATACGCAGCCACGCACGATTACGAATTCACGATACAAGCTCAATGTCTCCTTTGCTAACTACACAATATTGTACTTTGTAGCACCTACATAAGTAAACATGCCTCGAATGTGGACTGTACTTGGTCGTAATTTTTTTCAGCTACAGTTGCAGTTTATTTCAATGCTACGTTCAAAGTAAAATAGTGGATCTTTTATTCTTATAGAAAACAATGATTGCCTATATAGAAGCACAAATACCACGTGTTTACTATACAAATTGTGTGAATAATAATTGAGTGTGTCTTCTCAATTTTTGTAATCGGTACGATAACACTGAAAGCGGATGTGATTTGTTTATATAAAATAACTAGGTACCATTAATTTATGGTTATTTTTATCCAATCAAACGTCAAAACAAATATGTGACACATACCGATCGTTTTAATAATTATGACAGAACTAGTGAGCAGAAAGGTCAGATGCGTAGTACTCGCAATCGGCGTGCGTGTATGACCGGATGTATGAACGTAGGCGAAGAAAAAGGAGTATGTAAGGAGAGTAGCAGGTGGCGTTCTATAGTTTCTGCCTACCCCCATGGGAAGAAGGCGTGAGTTTATGTATGTGTGTATGTGTAGTGAGCAATATTTAAATATATTCATATGTATTCATCGCTATGATCATTTTATTCTGTCTACCTACCTACTTACCTTTATAACAAAACCGTAACTAGAACTGCTGCAGTAAAATGACACTTCTTACTAAAGAAATACCATAAATCACTCTCGATTGTAGCACGTTGACAGCCTTTACTATATGATATAATGGCGGGCCTGGAGTTCTAAAATACAGGCCTAGGCTTAGTTTAGACTCCAGATCTCCCACAAATCACAAAATATTCTCAAAATACCTGTCAACTTAATATGTATAACTAGTAGATGTAATTTGTGGAGATAAATAAACATATTTTTTTTGCTGTCATTAATCTCGTCGTTAACTTGGAACATTTTAACGAAATGACAGTAAGTGTCATTTTACAGCAGCTAAGTAAAAGTCCGACTTTAAAGTCTCGTTGCCTCCTTGGTCTAGTGGTCGCAAGTGCTACTGCTGAGCGTGAGGCCCTGGGTTCGATTCCCAAGTCGTGGAAGTAATAATAATAATAATAATAATAACGTTTATTGTGTCCAAAAAATTATACATGAACAATTTTGGGTTTGGAGTCTTCATTTAAGCAATGCCTGTATTAGAGGACTCCGCTCCTTCACAACAGTAAGTACTTACTTAAAACACAATAAAAAACAGTATAAAACAACAAAAAATACAGTAAAAAGACAAATTATAATTATGTGAACTTGTGTGAGCGTGTGCATGAGTGTGTATGTGCTGTTGAGTGTGCATGAGTGTTTTGGATGTGTGATTGTGTGAGTATGTGTGTGTGAATGTATGTGTAGGATGAGCGGGTCGTATACTTGTTAAGATACGTTTTGTAGGAGAGCTTCCGTATTATCATATGTCAGTGGTTTTATCCAGTCAATCAACATTTCTTTACTTAAATGATAAGATTTTTCATATATGAAAATTTCTTTATTTATTTTGTTATATAATTGAGCTGATCGTTTACTAAATTGCGTAGATCCGAATTTGGTCTTGGTTAAAGGTATTTGAACTATATTGTGTTTTCTTCTCCTAGAGAGTATATCCGGATTGTAAGGTAAAGTTTTGTGCATTTTTAAAATAATTTGTGTAATGTATAGTTTCCTAACTGACAGTACATCACTAAGTTTGTAGAGGTTCTCTGTAGAATATCTCCTTTTTTTAAAATACATAATTTTGAGCAGGGCTCGTTGTGCTCGCTCCAATTGGATGAAATTAGATTTTGTTGCCCCACCCCAAACAGGAATACAGTATATCAATGTTGATTGCGCAAGAGAAATATAGACTTGAGTGAGCACATTTCGAACAGTAGGCTTACCGCTACTCTGTATAGACCTAGGGAGCACGTGACGCAGATTCTTAAAAATCCAATTTAGCTTGCGGACCCGATTCGCCACCTGCTCAAGATGGGGGTACCAACACAATCTCTGATCCAGCATTTCCCCTAAATATTTTGTGCTATAAACTTTGCCAATACTAGAACAGTTACAATTATCAACATTATTACCATCACAAGTGTGTATAGTGATTCGAAAATCGCCGGTTGGTTGAGTACGATTGCAAATGCTGAAACTTATAAAGTTTGTTTTGGAGGCATTTAATGTGAGAACATTAGAATTAAGCCAATTCGCAACCTGGGACATTCCCAACTCAGCACTACGCTGCACATTATGCCATGACCTACCACAGAAGATGACAGCTGTATCATCGGCGTACGACAGGACTTTGGCATTAGGAATTTTCATGTTACACAGGTCGTTTATGTATATCAAGAAGAGCGTTGGACCTAATACACTACCTTGGGGGACGCCGTATGATACATCTGTGACATCACTTATATGTTGCCCCACTTTGACACTCTGCTTCCTATTTGAAAGATAATTCCTAAACAGATCAAGTGCGATATCTCTAATACCTATTTTTTCCAGCTTGTTTACAAGAATAGGCGCAGAGACGGTATCGAATGCATTTTTAAGGTCTAAAAAGACAGTTAGGCACTTATCTCCATTGTCAAGATGATTTGCCACTGAAGAAGTTAGTGATATGACGGCGTCCTCAGTGGAAATACCTTGCCGAAAACCAAACTGTGAGTCGGAGATGATATTGAATTTGTTTAAGTAATTAAGAAGCCTAACATTTATTAATTTTTCAATAATTTTGGATATACTAGTAAGAACAGAAATTGGTCTATAATTGGTAATATCGCCTCTACCCCCACTCTTGTGCACAGGAGTAATAATGGCTATTTTTAACGGGTCAGGGAAGATGCCAGACTTAAAGCAGAGGTTCGCAAGATGGGCTATGATAGGGACGGCTTCCATGCCTACATACTTTAAAAATTTCGTAGAGATGTTGTCCCAGCCAGGGGCACTGTCAGCTTTTAGGTTAATTAATATTCTGTATACTTCGTTGGCGTCAGTTTCAAAAAGCACAAAAGAGTTAACTAGATTTGATGCGTTACTGCTGTGATCGAAGGCATAATTGACGGTAGTAGGTAGGATTTTTTGAGCCAGGTCATGGCCAATTTTAGAAAAATAATTGTTGATAAAATTTACTGAATCAGACGGGGTTGGCTGAAGTTTTAACAATTCTGCATCATAATTATTTGTTTTCTGTGAGTAGGTAATAGCTTTTATGTTTTTCCACAGTAATTTATTGTTATTAACTGATTTTGATAGCAGATTCCTTTCATATTCTCTTTTTAGTTTTTTAATCAAATTGTTACAGTAGTTTCTGTAACGTCTGTATGTTATTTTTAGAATTTCATTGGTTTGATCCTGACGAAGTTTATTTTGGAGTTTATTCCGATTTTGTATACAGCGCAAAATACCATTGGTAATCCACGGTTTTAAAATGCGTTTTTTACTAGGGATCTTTAATGTGATTGTATTTAATTTGATGGAATCAGCTAGAGTTTGTATCAATAGAGTACACAGAGAATCAGGATCATCACAGAAAAGTAATTCACTCAGGTTCTTTTCTTTTAAATAATGTAGGGCCTGATCAAAGTCAACAAATGTCTTGGTTTTACGAGCATTTTGTATACATTTTTGCTTAGACAATACTAGAAGGGTTGTGTAATGGTCAGTTACTGTGGTATTAAGGATAGCAATAGTGGATGAAAACTTTTTCTTATTTACCTTAAGCATGAAGTGGTCCAGGCACGATTTGTCTCTCGTTGGCAACAGATGCCCTGGAAGGATACCATGTAAAGACAACATGTTGAGGTAGTTCATTCGATTTTTTAGTTCATGGGACTCCTCAGTTAGTTTAGGTATAATATTAATATTTATGTCGCCTGCCACAATAATGTTTTTATTTGGTGATACGGTCTCCAAATGATTGTTGAGCGAACTGATAAAACTGTCGGTGTTTGAGTTTGATGGTGATCGGTAAATACAGAGAATGACGTTATTCAATATTTCCAGGCTTAAACACGAGGCCTGAGATAATGTTGTGGAAGTGTTATTGGGTTTCCATCAAGAATAATTTCTCAGTAGCAGCTCGGAATCTGGATTTGTGCCCGGTTGATGGCAATAGGCTCGGCTCCTATTACATGGGACTCAAACATAACCGGCGAAATGTGGGTGTACATAGGCACGTACTACCTCTGCCTAACCCTTTGGGGAATACAGGCGTGATGTTATGTATAATTTGGTTCTCCTCAAATTCTCATAGCTCGAGCAAATCGATAGACTTGTTTATGAACTTTGAATCCTCTACGGCTCTATCTTGTTAATAACCGTCACGGTTTTGTCGTGGCCGTAGGAAATGCGTCGAGTTGTGACCTGGGGGTCTACTCCGAAGCGTTAAACCGAAGTATCGACCGAATGTTCGGCCGTTGCTTGACTACGGCTAACTATGGCTGACTATGGCGAAAAAAAAATAAAGACAGTCAAAGAGATAAGCCAAAGGCAAAAATGTGACTTTAAGTCGGGTATGGATTCAAAGTCAAAAACGGAAACTATGGAAGTTATAAAACGGCCGAACATTCGGCCGATACTTCGGTTTAAAGCTTAATCCGAAGTATCTGCCGAGGCCCTGGCAAACAGGCAACTGAAGGAACACGGGTGGGTTTTAGTCAGTAAAAGAATGACACGCCCTCCCGCTCCGCCCAGAGCGGGAGAAGTTATTTGTTAACTTCCCACCATAAAAAAGGGTGGTTTCTACAAACCTACCTAGGGCGGCATTTTACCTTTCGATTTGAAGCTTTTTCCTACTCGTAGTTATGAGAAGCCAGATTCAAAGAAGTAAGGATCACCTTTTTAAAGTGGCATCACTAGTACAATGGCGTCACTAGTAAAGCATGCGGAAGTAGTGGCATTATGGAGGAAAACTAACGATTAGATATAAGTTTCATATAAATTTATAATTATCATCTATGAGTAGGTTCATTATGAGTGTTAGAGTATTAATCAAATACTTAGCCAATTAACATATATCCAAAAATTTTATCCATAATAGTGAAATAAATGGTTAGAGCGACTCGATATGTCGCTCTAAACAGCTCTAAGCACACTGGAAAATTAAGGCGATACCAAAATAAATTGGCGTTTTCTCGTAACCATTTATTTCACTATTAATGCATGTATGGATATTTTTTTGGATATATGTTTATTGACTAAGTATTTGATTAAAACTCTCGACTGAAGGAAAACGCAATTGGGTTAAATTTCCGGGACAGAATTTAAATTCCGAAAAGACCTCTAGTATTTTATATTTTTTTTCTGTAGTTCCAAAATCCTCAGTAATTCATTGCAAAATTGCATTCAAAATGTGCGTATTAGGAAATTGAAAACCCTGGCTAAAAATATTTTTGGAACATAGCTTAATTTATTTTTAAACAATTTTTATTTGTTTTGGCGCTCTTAAGATGTTTTATTTTGGGTTTGGCGCATTGTCGCGCTCTCTTTTTTCGCATGTGGAAGTAATTGACTCTAGTCACTCTCTTATGCCCTCACTATAGTTTATTTTTTACGTATCAGCTTATTAGAGATTAAGTAACACCCGCTTTCTACATTGAGAGTTTGAAGTTGAGAACTTGTTAAACTCTACTTTAGTATTAAGTACTTAAGGTAAGCCCGCGAAATTGACTTACGTTTTTGCAAGTAAGTAGTACCTCATGTCATGCTAAAGTAGAGTGATAAGTTCTCAACTACAAATTCTCAATTTAGAAACCGGATCTAAAGATAATTAAGAAGTTTTGATTCTTAATTAGGTAGGTAGGGAAACTTCAAATGAAGTCCGGTTAGTTATAGTCACTAAAAACAAAAGTATTTATTTTTAAACTGCCACCATTTTTTTTTAAATAGGTGCCTATTAACTTTACATAGAAAAGTACTTACAGGCTAATTGTTTTAGTCTCTCCGCGCGGCGAACAAAAATAACAACATATCGACCGCCAATGCATTATTGAATCTGTTTGGTTATGTGTAGATGAGTTACACTTGCAGTGTCTATATATTAAAACACCTTACGATTAGTAATACGCGAAACATATGTAATAAACGACTTGTAGGCACGACAGCCGGAGTGCAATGTTGTTGGTTATCCGTTTTATCTTTAACTACAATAGTATTTTATCAACGGTATCTAGTAGGTAGGTACTGAAAATAACGTTTTTCTGAATCATTATGAATGACTATATAATCTTTTAATTGGTATAACAAACGGTTTATCTCAAACGCGAACTTTGGAACTATTATGAGGAGTACGGGAGTAGGTACCTACCTACGATTACCTTTGCAGGTTGTTTAAAGTTCGTATCATATCTGTGCGTAGTGGGTAAAAGAATACTGGCCAGGTGTGATTCGAAAGTTTGATCAATAAACTGTAGGGGGAAGTCCCCTAGTGGCGGACACCTAAGGTTTTCACTCAATAAAAAAAAACTGCTTCGATAAATGTAACTTTATTTATTATATTTTTATGGTTTTTACTTTGTTGACCAAAGTAAAAAACCATAAAAAAATAACAAAAATGCAACCTCTGCATAAACAATATAAAAAAATTAAAATAAACTTCGATTCAAAAAAGTGCAATCACTGCAAGGTGCACCTAGGGCCGGACAGACTTAACGTCGTACTCCTAGCGCCGGAAATCTTCAAAACATCATGCACCGATCGCATATATAAGCATCTGAACATTCAGGGATGTCTGCACATGCTTCATGAGCCCACCCCGAGCAGCTCGAGCATTGTAACCAGTCTTCGTCGAAATTTTCTAAGCACTCCACGCAAGTAGATCCTGTGTTAGTCTTTTCAGTTATAGGTTTCTTGTTCATTTGCTTTATCTCGACTTTTTCCTTTGGCCTTAATTCCTTTGGTTTGTTTCCCTTTCTTTTCTATTCTAAACTTATTTCATATTCCGTTCTTTTGGTCCGTAACCCTTAACCTTAAATGAAGCTTATCTCAAACTCATTTCTTTAGACATAACCTTGTCTATCGCAGTATGTAAATTTTGTCCCATTTTCTTTTATTTTTCTTTTCTTCCATTATCTTCCCGTTCTCAATTACTCCCCATTCATCTATCCTCTAAAACAAAGTACAAAAATGATTATAATAAATACAACAATACTAGTAAAACACACACACAAGCCTACACATCCTTACACACTGATTGTGTTTTCTCGGAAAAGGTGAGGTTACACACCCATACATACCCATAATTCCGAGAAAATACAATCTGTTATCTGTACGGCGTTACGGGACGACTTTGTGTCCGGTACTACGGGACAGATTATCCTTAAATTATATATTTTCTATTAAATTTGTTATGGAAATCAACAAAATCTTGTAGAAACTGCGACAATGTATGGAATATTATGTATAATAACAATTAACATCAACACTTAAACACAAAAACATAGCAGTAATACTTACTTCGATCTTATGCGACGCAATGTGTTCCCGCCAAAAGCCGCATTCGGCTGCTCCCACCTAGGCCTTAGGCATCATTGGCAAACCGAGTCACGTGACCGTGTATCGCACCGCTCCCCCGCGCCCATGTCGATAATAATTTGAATCGAATGCATTGCAATTTGTCGAGATAGTTCGAGTGTCCGGCGCTAGGTGGCTTCCGGCGTTACGGGACTTCCCCCTAACTTTTCACCCAACCTTATCAATATTTAGTTTGTTATGAAAGTACTTACTTAGTTTATTACGGAATGGTTAAAATCACAAACCGTACGATGAAATTGAACTTATAGTAACGAGAATATGCTAATGAAGAACCTGTACCTTCACATAGCATACATCAGTTAATCAATCATTAACACACACACACACCTACTCACGCTCACACACCCCGCACATCCACCTCGGGGACACACACACATGCACACTCAAACACTACACATAACTGAACATGCTACAACAATTTTGTAACATCCTAGAACCTAAACTTTTTCTTTTTACCAGTATCTCAACATTGTAGATAGTATCTATCCCATGGGAAGTTGCGAGGTAACCCCATCATAAGTATACTTATAACTTACCGGAGCTGCCTCAATTTTGTGCTGTAGAACAGTTGTATGAGAAACAATAAAAACTTTTTATTTTTATTTATTTATTTATTACTGCTAACTACCAAAAGCCTAATTCTATCTTAATTCGCGTGGGCCAAAAATAATTAGATTAACAATATTAGACATCCTGTAAAGAGAACCTTAATTTAGTTTTCCATCTCGTCAGTTGGTTAACTCGAACAAAACAAAAAAAAAAAAATCTATCGAGCCATTTTTGAATTTATGCGAAACTAACGCACGGCAATTGATTGTTTTATACACTGGATCGCAAAAATTCCGGGTCGCTAATAAAAACCGTGATACGAGTAGGTATCTCCATAAATTATATACCTAGATCTGGCGATCTAAGATTAAAAAAAAAAAAACTGCGTTTTGAAAAATTTCTAAATTTTAAATTAGGAAAAGAATATTTTTTCTGCTTTTGTTTCAAACCGAGCTGTCATTATAAATGGTTCCTTGGATTGATCAAGTATTCAGTGCAATAAGAATGTACACGGATTATTACCATGTTATAAGAAGGAAGAAGTCAGCGTAGCACTGCTAGAACAGTAGGAGTATCTTTATCAACGGTCCAAAGAGTACTCCAGCGATTTCAAAAGACCTGATGAACATCAGGAGACCAGGAAATGGCAGGCCAAGGTGCAACTACACAAGAAGACCGATTCATGGTCAGCACTATGTTAAGAAATCGACATCTCACGGCTGTTCAGGTCCGAAATTCACCACAACAATGTGAGCTCTGATACGATTCTGCGACGTCTTCGTGAAGCTGATAGAAAGCCTTATAGACCAGCAAACGGCCCCAAACTGCTCAAAGAACATCGAGTTGCCAGGTTACGGTTTGCTCGAGGACACATTCGATGGACAGATGAAAATTGGTCCAAGATTATGTTTTCCGATGAGTCCAGATTTTGTTTATTTACGCACGACGGGAGACGAAGAGTATTTAGACGACCAGGAGAACGGTATCATCAAGCGTGTTTTGAAGAAAAGGTGCCATTCGGTGGAGGATCAATATTGGTTTGGGCTGGGATATCTTCAGAGGATCGCACGGAGTTAGTGATCGTAGAAAACGGTTCTCTGAGTGCTGTCAGATACGTAGAAGAGGTTTTAAATGAGCATGCTGGTCCTTTCTTAGTGAGTATGGGTGCAAATTCAATTTTTATGCACGATAATGCGCGACCACATACTGCTCGTTTGGTCAATATGTATATTCAAGACGTCGGTATTACCGGCATGGAGTGGCCAGCTCGCAGCCCAGACTTAAATCCAAACATAGACCAAAATCGTATTTAAAATTTGGTTTACAGCATGCCACATCGTCTTAATGAAGTGATACGGGCTCGTGGTGGAAAAACATAATATTTAATTGACAAAAAATCTTTTATTTTTTAAGATTTACTGCGAAGTGTTTTTTGTTGTCATAAGTTAGAAGCGAAGTTTTCTTATTTTTTTAGTAAGTATTTAATTACTTAAAGTTATATAAAAACGTGTTACACATTTTTTTTATATATTAATCAGTCATCTACAATAAGTTTCGCAAATTAGTCTTATGTATTTAAGAAACTATCACGCCATTTATTAGCGACCCGGAATTTTTGCGATCCAGTGTATTAAGTGAGCATAGTCACCGTATAATTATGAACTTCGTGAGTAGGTATAATTATAATCTATCGGGTATTATTTCCGTTACAGCCGAAAAATTGTGCGAGCGGTGCCGCGGCAGCGGCCGGCGAACGCTACTTCTCGTTTTTTATGCGGGCAATTTATTTAGTATTAGCGCAGGTTGTGTTATGTCGCAAGCAAGTTTGATACCAATTCACAATGTGTCGGTTTTCCATGGATAGATTATAAACTATCGAAAAATAATACGTTAAACTGTGAATGGTTTATGTTGCAGTTCACAGTTTATAATTTAACGGAAATAATACCGATATACATATTATAAACTAACGAAGTTCATAATTATACGGTGACGTATTATTGTATATATTACGTATTACGTATTATAGTATATTACTCGCAGAAATTAGAAAATGGGTCGACCGATTAGATTTTTTTTTTGTTGTTTTCGCTTCACTACTAGCTGATACTGGGGTAATTTAGGAAAAAAGAAAAATAGGGAACACCCAAAGAAAAAGCCCAAAAATCGAAAAAATTTAAATGTTGTCTCACGTGGTAGGTACGACGTTGACCGGGTCATCTAATAGGTAATAATTTAAATAATAACTTAATCTATAGTGACACGGTTAGCTATAAAACAACCGTGACTTTTCTACGTTTTCCATTAACTGTAATTGTGTATTGCATGGGAATAACACCAGCCGATGTCACCGTAGGTCCCGACAACATCAAAAATTCATTCTTAATAATGTTACGCGTGATGTTAGTGTTTTATGGACGTAAACTCGCTAATTGATGTATTTTTATTAACATGTATCAAGTACACTATGTCTGAATATACTTTTCACTTCATTATTTTAAGAATAAGAATAATTTATTTGCAGAAAATATAGGTATTACCAGTTGTAAGAGGTTGGTGGTTTAGGTACAGTCCATATTTTGCCTGTTTAGGGCATGCAAATTAACTTTACATTATTACCTAATAGGTACTTATTTTACTAAGATATTACACGGAATATACGAGAAAATATCTATTAGGATTTTTAAATAATGATAAATTTTAAGTTAAAATAAAATATACAGACATAACAAAACAAAAATTCTTAAAATAATATTTTTCTTTAGGTAACAAAATACAATTTATGTTAAATTCTTAGACATAAAAAAACTAAAATTCTTAAAATAATATTTTTCTTTAAGTAACAAAAGACAATATGTTAAATTATTAAACCACAGCACATCATATTGGAAACTAAACTATAGGAAACTTAAAATATATTTCTTTCTTTATGTCGCAGAAATTCTTGTTAACTATAGTAATAGTAATAGTAATATTTATTTCATAAAAAGAGGTATAGTCTGTTACAAAGTAGGATGACAACTTAGGAATAGTTTACATCTGACATGAGTAGGTAACAATACAAATTTACGATCTGATGTCCTAGCTAGGTTACTTAGTAACCTGTATTAAGGACAATCAGCCCCCATTTCCTCATTCAACTATAAAAACAGTGTCTTGATATAAAACTTCTGACATATCCTGCAGCTTTTCCCAGTTGAAGCGATGTTTTTCTTTTAATTCCAGTTGGGCGCCAGTAAAATCGGAGCAGAAGCGAACACAGAGCTATCTATCTATATACGTAGGTCGTATTGTATCTTAAAAGCATTTTGAATATTTAAAATGTCAGATAAGCAATGGTTTGCTTACGGTTTCTTTGTTCTGAAAATAATTTAAAACTCCTTAGCTTCTTCTACAACAAGAAGGTAAGGTAGGTACTGTGGGTAATTTATCTTTTAGTAAGAACTTTGGACGACGTCGTAGCCATTTTATTCGCCATTTCCAACTCCAAGGGATATTTGCTTTTTATTTAAAACAATCTAATGTAATTTATGATTCGCTGTTTTTAATAAACAGGTGTAAAGTATAGGTATGCAAATAAAGGGAGCCAAAATTTATGAAATTCCTTTTCATAAATTTTAATAAATCAAATGGAATGGAAATATAATTTAATATACCTAAGGGTCATTTTCTAAAGTGGCATTTTTAGCTGTCCACGTTTAAATCATGGTGGATTTAATGAAACAATTGTCATGTTTTTAAATCTTGGTTTTAGGTTTATTTCAATCGTACAAAATAATCATCAGCCTAACCTTTTCCCAACTATGTTAGGGTCAGCTTCCAGTCTAACCGAATGCAGCTGCAGTAGGTACCTATTTAACATGGAGCGACTGCATATCTGACCTCCACAATCCAGTTACCTACTGGGTAATACCCCTTGGTAAGACTGGTTGTCAGACTTTCGGGCTTCTGATTCGTAGCGACTGTCAAAGAACTACTTATGAATAATAACCGAGAGTAGGCTTTAGACCACAAGTCGTCCGCCCAAGCGTGCTCCGAAGTTTATGCTGTGCACAAACTTCGGGCATTATTGCGACTTCCTATTGCATGTCAAATTAAAAAATGTCGACGCACGTCCACTCCTGGGTTGCGAGTTTGTCCGAAAGGGATATCGTGGCCCTGGCACACAGGCAACGGAAGGAACACGGGTGGGTTTTAGTCAGTAAAAGTCTGACACGCCCCTCCGCCCAGAGCGGGAGAAGTTATTTTATTTCCCACCAAAAAAAAAAAAAACGTCCTCTCTTGACGAAGTCCATTAGCTCATAGACGCGCTTAGCGATTGAAATGATTCTGTTTACGTTGAGCACATTACTAAATGGCTGGGGAGACGTCAATGACACGCTCGGTTTTCATAATAAGATCTAATGAACATGCGGTATTGACCGGGACCAACAGCTTTAGTGCTTTCCGAGGCACGGTAAGGTGTCGATATAGAATGGATGGATGGTACCCAACAACAGATCGACCTCGACAAGCGTAGCTTCACCTTCTATCGACCCATGCGGCTGTCATTGTTTAGCCACGAGCCCCCTAAAATCTTGATTTAAGGTTTTTTCACACGTAGAGGAGTAATGATTTTATAATAAGAATGGAATAGTATAGACAGAATAGACATTTATTTTGCAAAGTAATTGCCAACTACATGTATGCTTAGAAAACGTGATGTTGATGGTTTCTATTGGTGTTGTGTTCTACTCACCACCGTGCTAAAGTAAATTTATAGGGTAAGCTGTTAGGGAAAGATACAATTAAACGAGTACCTTCTTACACGATACAAAGTTTATTGTAATACACAGAATTTAAGGTACACTTAAAAATAATGTGGCGACGAGCCCCATACCTTCCCCCAAAAACTTGGGTATTCACACCAATACAACCAGTCTCTGAATCTAGTTGTATCAGTGTGAATACCTGCAATGAGACTATAACAATAACTAGTCGATATAGTGAGTCCGTGAGATGAACCACTTAATAAGTTCTACTAGCTCAATCACACTAGTACCGACCTATCAAGGCTGTGCTCATAATGGGAACATAACGATTATGCAGAGAACCCGAGACACAACAATTCATAACAACTGGTCTTTCACCTAATCCTTACAATAGGTCTAACTCTCTTATAGGTTAAATTATAACATTAGAGATATACTCGGTGATCTCTCAGTATAATCCTCTCATTTAGTACTCAACAAAACGTTACGTAGTTCGTTCTGTGTTTTATTTTTAAGTACTCAGTTAATCATAGTGGTGGTCGCTCAGTGGTAACAGCCGCGACTTGCGGGTTATATTATGTAGGTCTTAGGTTTGAACCCAGACAGGCGCTTTACTATGTGTAAATTATTTCATCATCACTGCTCTCAAAACGGTGAAGGAAAACATAGTGAGGAAACCGGCATGTCCTAGTACCAAAAAATCGAAGACATGTGACATCTTCCAACCCGCACTGGGCCCGCGTGGTGGATTACGGCCCACTCCCTCTCACCGAGAGGAAGCCTGTGTCCCAGCAGTGGGAACATTATAGGCTGATTATGGACTCAGTTAATCACTATTTGCGTCATGTCTCACCTCACCCAATCAGTAACGAGCCTTCGATCTTAATTCAAAACTCGACTAGGAATCAGTCAATAGCATGATTCGCTGGCATCGCCGTTTCCAGTTGTCGCGTAGCGTCGGCGTGAAATCTGAAGCGTGACGAATACCGCCATAAAATCCTTGTTATTCTTTAATTTCTAGATAGTTTATAAAACATCTAGACTATATAAACTTTATTTCATTCCCTGGACGGAATTCAGCATATTTCTATTCAGTTATGTACAGCCAAAGTTATAAATATGTGACGATAAGGACACTGGCCATAAGGTGTGCAATGTCGGCATTTCCCCAGTTCGTGTCAGCTTTATAGATAAGGTTAGATTATGATTGTGTTATGTTGACATGACCCACGAGGTGCCGACTCTGCACACCTACCGGAATTTATCCGGAACATGAAATATACTTTGAAAAACAATGTCGCAAACAAATAACGTATGCGACAAAAAGGCTGATGTTCACGCGGGGAACATGTTTTGTATTTTTCTGTTTTTATTTCACGTAATCTATTCGAATTTCGAATAATCGAAACTGTGTTTATAGCCAAAGTTGCGGGTTCCGTACATGATACAATATTACGAAGTTGTATGAATGAAGCATGAAATATTTATAATTTTCGGAAGGCCAATCGATCCAATCGTGCGTCATTAGCGGAATACGGCGTGGATCAGTCATTGGCGTAACAATTAACGGCAATATTATTATCGATATAACTCCGAATGTTAATTACGCTGATTGGGCTTCAATAACTTATTTTATTCCCTTTTTGTTGTCAGTGGCAGCTTTAACAAGGATTACAATGTAGCCAATGTGGTTTATGATTATGTAGGGGTTAATAAAATCATTTAAGGGTGCTATCACAAAAAAAAACGTTTTTCGTCAATTTCTTATCTAATTGTGAGAAAGCTTGAAATAATTGAAACATTAAGTCTGTGTAACTATAAAAGTACAGTTTTCGTGGTGATAAACCATTCGTGTCAGTCTCAGCACCTGTTAATAGTTTCATCACCTTTGCGCTCTCGAAAATATAGCTTATTTCGCCGTTCATTTACTTAATGAAGATATTGTAGGTATAATCATTAATCATAAATAATACTTTTGATTTTATCACATGGATAGATGAAGCCCAGTGTGTGATTATTAAATTTCTTGTTATGGTTTGTTAAATAATAGGAAAAAAAACATTACCGACAGTGTTTTTAAAAAAAAAAATAGTTTTTTTCAACATTATCTTCTGAGACTATTTTTATAACATTTTGATGTTCTTTATGCTACTTTTTTGAGTTGAACATGTCTGCTTACATAAAATATTTTTAATAACTAAATTTATGTTATTATATTGAAGAAAAATGTTCCTAAACTCAACACGATATCGTCAATTTTGTGTGAAGAGGCAACGAAAATTATTTTTTACAATATTATAAAGCAACATTTTCGAATTAAAAATTGCTACCAATGCAGATGAAGGAGTAATCTATCTGTGGCAATTATTAGTTACATTTGGTTTAGTTAAATTTTGCCGCAAAATGTACCTGTAAATTTTTGTCAGAATTTGTGATAGCGTCCATTATTATTCGGTCATCCACAGCAGTTAAACTTGGTATTATGAAAGATGTTGTCCTAAGTACTTCTAAGTAATAATTTACCTAAGTCCCTAGGTACCTAAATAATAATAACGGAAGGCATCTTAAGTGATAACTGATAGATAACAATTAACAGGCGAAAGCCCCACATGCCCACATCCCCCACATGTAATAATAATGAATATGGCCAGTGTCCTTATCGTCACATATTTATAACTTTGGCTGTACATAACTGAATAGAAATATGCTGAATTCCGCCCACGTGCTCATAATTGAATTATTCATGGCTCTACATAATGCAATGCATGCATAGCTACGCAGACGATATGGTGTTGCTGAGTCCCTCGATCAGTGCTCTTAGGCGCCTTCTGCAAATTTGTGAAAGTTATGCGGTGGTTCAGGGGCCAAAGTATAATGCTAAAAAATGCGAGTTACTTGTGTTTAAAGCACGTGGCGAGTGTTACTCCAACGTGCCACAAGTCACGATCTGTAATACTCCTCTAAATAGAATCACACAGTTTAAGTACCTGGGTCACTGGATCATCGATGACTTGATTGATGACCTGGACATGGAGAGGGAACGCTGGGCGTTTGCTGTCCGATGTAATATGCTGATCCACAGATCTGCACGGTGTAGCAAGCAGGTAAAAATTACACTGTTTAGAGCTTACTGCCAGTCATTCTACACTTGCAGCCTGTGGGTAGGTTACGTCATACAACGCCCTGCGTGTGCAGTATAATAATGCGTTCAGGGTGCTGGCGGGGCTGCCGCGTTTTTGTAGCGCTTCAATCGGGGATGTTTGCTGAGGCGAGGATTGACGGCTTTCATGCCATTATCCGAAACCGGTGTGCCTCGACCCTTCGCAGAATGCGTGCCACAGCATCCTGAGCACGTCGTGCGGTAGGTGGGATTTTCTGATACTGCGCCAATGGATCGGACTTCATACGTCTACAAGTACCTACATAGGTACTACGTGGATAGTGGGAGGACTCCGGACTTAAGCATAGGATTATGATTAGGATACTAAAATTAGATTTAGGTTTGCCTTACTAACACTGTGTGGATCTCTGTGGTCTGTGATAAAGGTTTTAATAATAATAATAGCGGCTAATACATAATGGCAGTTATCAGATAGATTAATTGTGGACGATTGCATAAAGATCAACACAATCTATGTACTTATCTTAGCTTTCCCGAGAGTAAATTAAATGCCGGCTTTTATTACAATTTCTATTTACCTTCTTATAAATAAATGATATTCTACCACTGCCAAAGACAAAAAGCCGCGTAAAATATTCAACAGCTATCTATCAAGGGTTGCGTTTAAATTATTCGCGAAGCTTTCCACACGCTTTAACTGAATCATTCTAATTTACTGATAAAAGTTCCGTTATGTTATTGAATAAGTATTAAATTTTACATACCTAAGTATTTTAAATGTAGGCTCTAGCAATGTAAATTTACATTGCAGGGAATTCACTCACAAAAAAATGAGAATAGAATAGAATACAAAGAAGAAGAAGAAAAGAAGAAGAAAGAAGAAGAAAAGAAGAGAAGGAGAAGATGAGGGGGAGGGGGGGGGGAGAGAAGTAGAAGTTATTTGATTAGACATCCTTGGCTTGGTCCAAACTCCAAACCATAAAATAGTTATTTTTTTAAACCGGCCAAGCGACGTGTGGGAATACGTCATAATATACGATTTACATCACGGTCAAGTCTCCAACAGGAAAATATGTAATTTGGTCAACTATTACACGTTAACTTGTAACGCCTACTTAGCTGCGGTAGGTTTCCTTTTAACTTCGTTTTATATACTACTGCCGTGAATTTTAACACATATCTAAAAACAACCGTTCAACTGGCAGGGGATGATATTTTCCCACTTTGTCGGCGTGATTAATATTTATACCCATGGCACAATACAGCTTCCTAGTAGGTACTAATAGTCTCTAAGCTAAGCCGCAAACAGACAGACAGACGGACATGGCGAAACTACACTGAAAGAAATAATTAGCTGTACTAATTAAGTTACTTCAAAAATAACTCAACTAGTTAAAAGGAAATAAACTTTGTTTACATTTAACAAAAGAGATTTTTAATAGCAAAACAGATGGCTACTTGCGTAACACACTATCAGTAGGAATCGGTTTCAATTTGACAGTTCAACAACATTCATTGCGTTATTTACGTTGTTGAGCAGACAATTTTTTCTAACTTATGAAGCAATGGATTAGCAATATACTTCAAAATCATTCCGTTTCCGATTCAAACTGTGTTACGCAATTAGGGTACAGGGTTATGTAACTTAAGTATAACACCTAGTTTCCAAGTTAAAATTTTTGTGTAACCAAAATTTTGTTACAGTTATGCAAACATTTCTTTCAGTGTATAAGATTTCCTTGTTGACTACGGAACCCTGAAAAACATTAATAACCCAGTTAAAAAATATATGTCTCGATTGACTTAGGTCTAGGAAATCAGTTGTATGTCCTACCAATAACTTGCCCTGTTAGTGGTCGGATGAAAATTAATCAGTACTAGCTATTCTTTACAAAAAAACTTCTCAGAGACCTTTACAATTGGATAGTGAAGTATACAAGCGTCGACTATGTTCAGCGAACGAACTACGTTCTTATTTGTTGACCCAAATGTTATAGTAATTTCACTTATGGTGCCTATATTTGGCTCCGCCGCGCCGTTGGGTTTTCCTAGTATCGAATAAATACAGATTTAGAAAATAGATTCAGCTTTTAAATGTTCCTGTTTAAAAAGAATTATACCGCAATGGCATGTCACATGCCACTTTTACTTCTATTTCGAAAGTAGAGGCCAACACGAATAACTTCTTAGTTTTATCAAAAGTTTAAAATTAAACATACCTAACTGGCGAAATGTGGGTGTACTGTAGGTTCACCACTGCCTAATCCTTTGGGGAAAATAAGCGTGATGTTATGTTGTTTATGTGTAAGTTTAAAATTTTATAACAATGTTTATGTAGATTTGTCTACGAAAAGATAAATTTTCATTTAGTTTTGGCGCGTCTACTGGACAAACACCAAGAGCGATGTAGGTACCTAGCACTAAGTCACGAACTCACGACCATGTAAATATTAATTCCGTGTCACAATCAAACCCAAACTCGCTCGCAGCACACAGCCACTGAGCCTTTCGAGTCGTCAATACTGTAAGTGGTATCGGTCGTTACGCCATGCCACCTCAACGCTCGCTGAAAATCTTGAAAATGGGAAAATACCTACAAAGCGGCGAGTACCGACCGACATAACCGCAATAGAGAATTCTTTGTTAGCAAGGAAGCTGGTAAATAGCTCTAACGGTACTAAGCGAAAGAACTAAAATGTTCCTACTTATATTTTCCTTTATAGAAGGGAAATACGCCGCTTCTTTATTTAGAGGCCTTCGTAAAAAAATATAAAGCTATTATAACCTCAAACAAGGTCACTTAATGAGCCACAGATATAATGAGTGCTTAATTAGGTTTTTATCAATGAGCTCGTTAGTGGATTTATGTATTTGTTAATTGTGCCTACTTTGACGTACCTATCGATAATCGACAGGAGCATCGTCAGTATTCTCATTATTTTGGAAACATATTATATAGGTATGCCCCTTAACCTCAAACCACGATACAACCTTGGCTGTAGTTCCTATCCATGTAATATCCAAGAAGCTTAAAGTTGTACTTGTATAGTACAACTTACATATTTACTAATTCCATGGTAGTACATACTAATTCCATGGTAGTACATATTAATTCCATAGTAGTACCTAAGATTGGAAAAATCGTTTTTATGCTTTAACAAAGATGTAAGTCGACTTCTTGGCGGGAAAGTGAAGCGTCATGTTAGCAGTTTTGTTTTATTTTCTAAAATATGTGTTTAGCCGAATATTAATGGGTAATAGTGGTGGATTATTAACCATTAAGTGTTCGTGAACCTGTATTAGTGTAGGCAAATGAAACAAAACAGTGCAACATCACTTTAAGTTCTCTCAAGAAGTCCGCGCGAGGTTTCAGTAAAGTGCCACGTCTTTACTGAAACTCAAGGGGAGCGGGGCGGGATATCATCTATCAACTTTATCATGCATTGAATGGAGTTCATTTCATAATTATACTTGTACTTGTTACCTAATTTTACATGACACTGGCTAAATGCACAAACCGTGCGAAGCCAAAAAGAAAAAAAAAAAAAAAAAAAAAGATGTAAGTCAAGATTTAATGTAAGTCACAAGAATATCTCAGTTAGTGTGGTGTAAAATACTCGTATTACCTACAAAAAGAAACTCTTCTTGTGAATAAATTAGATTAACCTTTCACGAAAGTTATATTATTTTTATGTCTCACAAGGTTTTAGCATTTAATTTAAATGTCTCGCTTGAGAAATGTTTGTTGTTGGCATTTTTGTTTCTTCCATTTCTTAGCGCACCCCTATTCAGGAGGATTTGACACCTCATTTCTCAACAATTGGACCAACAGTTATGGCGTTAATACTCGGCTTAATTTCACGTTTTGAAACAGTCGCGAAAAGAAAAATGAGCTTCAGTTTTTCATCTGAATGATTCTACAACACAAATTACTTTTTGTGCTGTGTTAATCATCAGTTTAGCATTTAGATACCTACCTACCTACCGTACACTTTTCTTTTTATCCAGAAAATATAACATTTTGTGAAAATCTCGTAAATTGCTGCTTTCGCTTGAAAAACTGTAGTAGGTATACCAACCTAACACGGTAAGAGATTTACTAGAGTTTTACAGTAAATAATATTTATATCTGTCACGGTTGGCTGGCCTTGTAAAATGTATCTATTATAAGACTAACTTTAGCCCGCGGCTAACCGGAACATACTGCCGGGATAAAAAAGTACCCCATTAGTTGATCCAGGTTATAAAGTGCCTATCTGTCTGCAACATTTTATCCAAATCCGTTCAGCCGTTTTTGGGCCAATCCGTAACATACATCCAGACAAACAGACAAATCGACAACACAAAGTCTAAAGACGGTTTCTTCGGCATCAGACTCGTTCTCACACCTTGTAGAAATTACTATTTTTTGAAAAATATTCAATGTACACTTTTGACTTCGTTACTATTTTATAATGTGCTGTATTTTATTATCTATGTACCTATAGATATGTATATACTCATAAAAGCCGCCTACCTATAAAATTGAAGCTAGATTGACAAAAAATATCACATTTGTCAAATTAATTTCTTCAATAGCCGCATTTCCACCGAGATCAAACCTTAGGTAGATACTATCTAGGGATATCTCGTACACGTGTTTCATTTTATTTCTTTGAGGACAAACCGCCAATTCGCATGAACGACTTGAAACAATTCAATTTTCAATTGTTCCGGTTCTAATAGACAAAATTGAAGGAAAATATAGAACAGAATGGAAGATCATTGAGAACTGTTCTTCTACCGAATATTGTGACCAAATCGGTACAAAATACATGATAATAACTTCCGTGGTAAAGATATTAGCAACAAAGCATCAAGAGCATGGAGGTAACGGGCTGACTATCCAGGGTGCGCCGTATAGCTATGTCTATATTTGAGTATCGCTGTTCATGATAAGCGGTGTTGCATTTGCGACAATGAAGAAAAGATTCTTCATTGTCGCAAATGAGACCGGGGGTTGAATGTCAGACAATTCAGACATTCTATAAACTAAAACCTTTATTTTGTGTTTTTTAGGGTTCCATACCACAAAATGAAAAAACGGAACCCTTATAGGATCACTTCGTTGTCCGTCTGTCTGTCAGTCTGTAAAGACCCTTTTCTCAGGAACGCATGATGGTATCACGTTGAAATTAATATCAAATCTCTGATCTACGGTCTGTGAAGATCTACGGTCCCTTGAAGCTCTAAAAAAATCAATGTTCTAAGTCAACGTAATAAAAAAATACGGTGATTTATGCCACATATTTTTATACTCGCAAATAAATTAAAACATACAACACTTCCCGTTGACCTAGAATCATGAAAATTGGTAAGAAACAAGTTCTCACAGCACAAGTAAAGGAAAAAGTCGGAAAATCGACAATTTGTAGTTCATCACTTAATTTTTTTTTGAAATATTTTACAAACTTACATTTCTAGTTGGAAAATTGACCGTGGCGTATGGGAGAACATGTTTTTCAAGGGATTCTTTACGCATAATGTTTTTGAAAAAACTGTTTCGGTTTTTTTTTTTTGGTATAATAATTTTTGCCATAATTATTTTTGCCATACAGTTGCTGTTGTCATAATTATCTTATTTGATAATTTGTTTTGGCATAATTTTAATTCGCATAATGTTACTTGGCGTAGTGACTATTCGCATAATCGTGTTAAGGCTTAAAAAGTTATGGGAATAAGGGAAACCAATTTTAAGTAGGTTAAGGTGCGGCGGGGTGGCCCTTGGGGGGTGTGTAACTTTTGAAATAATAACAAAAGCTCTAATGATGATATGGCCTAATTTCATTTAATACTTATACTTTTTTTAATATATCGATGAATTTAATTTTACCTAATTTTATATGGTTTAATGAACATTTTCCATAATGCACACACATTTGAATTAATATTCAATTAGTGTAATATTCACTTACTATTCAAAATCTATAAGTAATGTTTAATATAATTTAGCAACGTCTACTTAGTTTTGTATGTTTTTGCAAAAAAGATAAGATTTTATACGCCTGCCATCCCCTCTATTCTTGGTGAATCATTTTTGTTAGATAGGTTGTAAATATGAAAATTATGTCCACTGAACGTTATATAAAAAGATCATTATACAAATTGAAAGTTATATGAAATTAACGTTATACTTAATGTTATTCTCTAATAAAAAAAAAATTAAAAGAAATTTATATGAAATATAACATTAGATCACATGAAATTAGGTTATTTGTTTTTATAGCATATGAAAATTTTATCATTTGAACGTTATTTCAAGTGAAGTGATACTATCTGTTACCATGCCATTAAACACCCGGCCCTTGGGCCACCCCTAAGCCGGCAATATATTTTACATACATAAAGATATACATATTTCATTAGAGCAATATTGTAAATGTGTAGTAGTGTCTAACATTGTAGGAGTTAATTATTATGCGTATTTGTTATGCCTATAAAAATTATGTTTTAAAGTCATTATGCGTAAATATACAGTGTGAGTCTTGATAATGTGCACATATCAAAATAAGGGAAACTACGCTTACTTCAGCGACGGACAAAAAAAAAAAAATTATAGCATTTTTTAAATTCTTGTTCGCTGCTGTGACCCCTGTGTAAACAAATCAGTATAACTTTTAAACTAGACGATCTATCACGATGAAAAAAACTCAGTAATGACTAGAAATAATAAAAACTAAAGAAAAAACTCGCCCTCAATTGAGATTTAGGGTGATTTTATGACTAAAATCTGATATTTTTTCATCAATTTTTACAATAATTGTAAAATATCTCAATAAAAGTCCCGATTACGTGCCCTTTTTTATTACTTTAAATTATTGGCCATCGTATAAGCTTTTTAAAGTAAAAATACCATGTTTTGAATTCAATCACAACGTTTCCTATCAACTCAAAGAAAGGCCTTGCATTCGGCTACGAAACAGGTAGAGACCCTTTTCTTGTAAATATTTTTTATTTTAGATTTCTTAAAATATTTTTTCCGATAAAATTAAGCTAAGTTTCCCTCATTTCGATATGTGCACATTATCAAGGCTCACACTGTGTGTTTATGCTGTTGAATTTTATGCATAAACATTATTATGATTAGAGAAATTATGCTTAAAATAATTATGCGTAAATAATGTTATGCGTAAATATAGTTAGGATAAACAAAAGTATGCCATGTTATATTATGTCTTAAAATTGTATTCTAATGGATAGGGAACCGTTTTTCACCGGCTTTTTTTTGTCCGGTTTTTGGGGCTGAATATCGCTCGGTCACTTCGGCAATATTCTGTGACTTCGGACGGGGCTGATCAGAAGTCTAACATCAGTCTTCTTTAGATTTCCCTTAAATATTGCCTGGTGCTCTTGTTGCTTGACAGCTCCGAGTCACTGTCATCAGACTGGATGTCGAATATCCATAATATTTAATAATAAAATTTATCGATGACTATTTAATATATTTTTTAGTTTTTATACTTATTTTTAGGGTTCCGTACCTCAAAAGGAAAAAACGGAACCCTTATAGGATCACTTCGTTGTCCGTCTGTCTGTTTGTCAGTCTGTCAAGACCATTTTTCTCAGGAACGCATGGAGGTATCAAGTTGAAATTAATATCAAATACGTAAGTCTATGGTCCCTTGAAGCTCTAAAATGATTTTTTTAGAGCTTCAAGGGACCATAGACTTACGTCTTCCAAGCTTCCAAGTCAACGCAATAAAAAAATACGGGGATATAAGCGACGTTATTGCAACATATTTCGATACTCGCAAATAAATCAAAACCAGGGTACTTCCCGTTGACCTAGAATTATGAAATTTAGCAAGAAGCAAGGTCTTACAGCACAAGTAAAGGAAAAAGTCTGAAAACTGTAAACTTGTAGTTTTATCACATAAAAAAAAACATTTTTAGCGATTATATATTAAATTGATCGTGGCGTATATCGATGTATAGGAGAACATGTTTTTCAACTACAATGTTAAGTTTGTTTTAGGTATATATTCATCCTAACTACGGAACCCTTCATTGTGCGTGTTCCGACACGCACTTGGCCGGTTTTTAATGTAATTTTTTATTTTTGTTTTTGTCTTGAGTGTTTGGAGGTGGACGTTAATGACTGCGGCACAGTATTATTACTAATGCAGTTATTATCGAACACTGAGTTTCTGTAAACTGAGTTTTTTCATTTCAATAAATTATATATTATGTTATATCACACTTGGTATTTTCTTTGTATTTTTTGGCTAGCTAAGATTTTGCGCTTCATGGACTGACTTTAACCAAAGTTCACCGTATCGAATGGCAATCTTTAACATATAAACGACTGAAGATTATGACGGTCTTCCGGCCTGATTCAACGCTGCTTTCTTCAGCAAGCCGCACCACCTATTTATTGGGGTCTTCCTGCATTTCATCGCCAAGTATCCAATCTCCCAGTTATCCAAGATTTATGTAGTTCATTATTACCTCATTTACATCACAATGGCGCACGTGGCTTCAAACAGTTCCAAAAAATTTAAACTTGGTCCCTCTTGAACTTTGGTAAGGGGAATCGTAAATTCCTTAGTGTAATATATGCAGCATTCATTTTGGCATATTGTTTCCTAAAAGTTTTGAAGAGAACAGAAATTGTTAATTTTCAGAAGCACAATAACCGGATATCGTGAGTTAATTTACTTTGGCGAAGTTTTAGTAAAAACTTTGAAAACGGGTTTTTCTTGAGTATAACTAAAAACAGGTAGGTAACATAATTTTTCTTGAGAAAGGTACCTTTATAAATTTTTTCTTTGTTCAGGCTGTAAACCGAAATTATCATATTACTTGATATTTCCTATGTATTTAGTTAGGTAGGTATCTATAGGTAGGTAGGTGCCTCGTAAATGTTAACTAGAGAAGTAAGATCTGTAGTTAATTCTGCATTATGATTATGGTTTAAAGGTAGAGTTAGTACCTAATTGAGCAAACTGCGTAACCTGCGCGTTGCGGTTTGGTAAATTGTTGACTGAAGATTCAGCCCTTTGTACCTTCTAGTGACGTCACACCCGGCTAGGGTAGTAGGTATTTGAGTTAGCCACTTAGACAATGATCAATGTGATATTTTTTACCAATGGAACGAAGATGGTACCGAAATGCATTACATTATTTTAATCTTTTGAGGTTTTTACAATTTCTATTTGCATTTTCCACGCTATCTGTCGTCGGACTTCCATCAAAGAGCCCACAAAAGAAATGTTTTACTTATCCTTCAAGCATAAATACATTCAGAACTATACACGTGTGCCTAATTTATATTATTGAAAGAACACCGTATAAGTATATATCTTTCCACGTGTAAGAAACCTCTTCACGCATTAATGAGTTTCAATAGTCCCTGGGACTCCGCATGTGGGTAGCAACTGTGGGACCTCTGGCTGTTTCCCTTGCTTATTATAAGCTCAAGTTAAACGCCCGTCCCAGCTCTGACCTCCTAGAAACTAATACGTGATTAACATACGAACTTACGTAATGTTTGCATAAACTTTATGTCAACAAGGCATATTCCGAAGTATTAACATAATCCGTCTTCATTTAGACGACCTGCGGTAATCTGTAAAATGACTTAAAGTACAATAAACCGTGTAAATATGTGAGTTAGCAAAATGTTTTCCTTTATCACGTAGATTGGAAGGCATGTAGACTTTTCGTGGAAAAGTCGATTGTATGAAAACGGTTTTGACCTATATTAAACGAGCCAATAAGGAAAAAAAGTTATTAAGTAATATTTTGTGTCCTTTAATACTTTAACCCAAGCCAACCAGTTTGCTTGCTCTAGTAATTATAATGAAAAACGTTTTTTACAAAAAAATACAACCGGTTTCCCTTCTAAGTTGTAGTAGGTACCTAGCTACTCCACACAAATTCGTATACCACTACTTGCTATGTAAACAACATTGACAGGAAGTTTCTAACATCATCAACATACACAAAAAGGAATTAAATACGTATTATTGAAGCTTACTCAAAAGGCATCAAAAACAAAGTTAATAAAATTAATATGGGACCACCGCGTGAGTTTCCTCTACAAATGAAAAAAGAATCACGTAAATCGGCCGAGTAATCACGGAGAAATCGATGAACACGCATAAAAAAATACATACAGACGAACATAAATATAGAACCTCCGCCTTTTTTGAAGTCGGTTTAAATAATAGCTATGTCTAATAAGCTACCAAGCTTAAGCTCTTAGAAAAATATGAAGTGTTCCGAATGTTGCGTGCTTCACTAATCTGCTTATATGGACTTTCGGTTTAACTAAACTGGGCCATATAGGTACTTCTAATTTCTTTTACAAGAATTAAATTAATAGGTAAAAGTTAAACAAAAAGAGTTTATAAGGATAGGTATTGCTACTGAAAAAGCGGCACGGAATCTGACAACTTAATTTGAATATGGTAGGTTCGTTTTGATGTATACGGAATTAAAAAAATAAATTATTTGAGTATAATAAAACCCGAGTCTATACGGAGAAAAATGTATGTTAGCGAAGTAATTTAATTTGGTAGGTATTTGTAATAAAAGAATAAAAGAAAATAATATATAAGGAACGCGAAAGTTTTAATGGCCAGCGTCCGAAGTGCTCTAAATTCAAACCATTGAAGATCAGGACGTACGAAAGGATGAAAGTGACCCAGCCGCAGCTCCTCTGCGTTTGACAACTTGTGACTTTGCTTAGCATAAACTAAGTTTACCATTGATTTTAATTAAAGCTACACAACTTCCTTAAGTTGTGTGTGTTTTGATAAAAATTAATGATAAACGAACAATGAAGGTTTCACCTCACGCTTTAAACCATTCCGGTGACACCTTTTTACTCCACCCTGTCTCGTAAAGAGTACCTACCTTTTGGCCCCGTACAGGACTTTCTGTTTTATTTTCATTTTTTACTTTGTTATTTTTTTTTTTTTGTTTTGTTTTTGTGTTTCTATGAGTGTGTTTAATTTTAATTTGTGATCTGTCCGAGTCCCAATAAATGCTTTTCCTTTCTTTCTATCTATCAGTCCTGAACGTTGCTTTCGAAACTAAGCTGTCCATCTGTCAGCCTATCACTATGGCAAGTTTCATGTTAATCTGTTCTGAATTTTTTACGTGATAGGTTGACTGAAAAGTAAAAACTATTACTTTTATTTCAGCTTCTGTAAAGATGGTTTAATATAATACTCAATAACATATTCTCAATGCAGACATAGTTAGTTTCCTAAGTAATTTATAGCTTCAAATTCGTAGCAATTGTATCAAGTTCTGAAATCGTAATCAAAATCGCGCTCCGGTTTTTGGCAGATGGTATTAAAACATGTCGGTCTTGTAGTTAGTAAACGAGCAATAAAACACGTTTCGTCACGTCAGAGCAATTTGTGTAGCTAAGATAATGCATATATTATGTATGGGGCGGCGACCACGTAATGCCGAGAGCCACCCTTCAATGTAGCTGATTCCACCCTCGGGACTGCCGAGGGAGTCTTTTGTGCTCAGAAGTAAAATGTCGGGAAGAGTCATTATAGTTTCAGAATACTCAAACTATATTTCAGATACCTAAGTAGTGAGTAGCTACTTACTTCTCTTTAACGTCAATAAATTACACTTACGACGTATCGATTTCCTGGTTTTTAACATGGAGGTCCGGTATAAAAGTATTAGAAGAGAAGAGACTCCTAAAGATTTCTTTTCATTGGTTACGAGAGTTCGGATACCAGAATTTTTGTCAAGTATATCCAATAAGTGTAAGTGCAGCAGAGACATCGGGGCTGAGATGCCTAGGTAAGGAAGTACAGGCTAATGTGTCAGAATATTTAGAAATAAGTCATTCATCATTCTCCTCATATCAAGTGATACCAGTGAACACTTTGATAATTCTTAACGAAATCTTGTCATTTCGTAAAGATATATTGTTACAACAAAAGCTCGATTAAAGGGGCTTAAACATTTCCTTCCTACCTGTTAGGTATATACCAAAATATTGTAACTAACAAGAGGTAGGTAGGTAGGATGGCCGTTTTGTGTGGATGTACCGCATATTTTCCCCCAACTTGTTCTTTCGTATTTGTTTTTTTTTGCCTTTGCGTTATGTTTACCGCAAATAAAAGTATTTACTTTCTATTTTTTTTCTTTCCATTTCACATTTTCCTACTGCTTGTTATGAGACCATGAGGAAAATAATCCAATTAAAATAAATAAGTACCTACGTCTGTTTGTGAGGAACGAAAAACATCGGAAAAAAATTCCTAATGTTAATTAAGTGTAGGTACACAAATGTAAACAGAAATAATTAAGCAACATTAAATATATTTTTCGCGTAGTTAACCTTATTATTTCGGCAACTGGGTCGTAATTTGGAACAGATTTTAACATATAAATTGTTTTATCATGGTCGTAGTAACTCTTATCACCTTGCGTTTCGACTTAGCGGTGATTCTATTAAATATCCTTACATACATGTATGTTGTCTTTAAAAACGGTAAATGCACATTATGATGAACGTAGAGTAAGTATTAATCCTGCAGTTATAAGTAGGCTGTATTGCCTGTAGTCGCCGCAGCCGTCGCGTCGTCGTGTCGGTCGTCTGACGCCAACTCGAGCCTGTCCGCCGTCCGGTCTGTGCTTCCAGCTCGGTATTTATATCCACGTTGTTTGGCTCGCAAGACGTCCTACTTTAACCTCATTAATTTTTCATCTTTTTCACGCGACTCGATACGAGGAAAGATGGAAAAATATCCTTTGAACTTTCTAGCGCGTGAGTGAACTAGAAAATAAGTGGATGAAAATAACCTTATGATTTTCCGTAGAAACGTTCTGCCAGGATTCAATGATAAATAGATCCAATAGAGTTATAATATTATTTATAATTTATATTCGCGTATCTTACCATCAAAAAGAAGACCTCAACGACCAAAATCTACATATTTATTTTATCCTATATTTTAAACACACTTTTCGTATGTATTTCTTTCCCTTCAATAAAATTCAAATGGGTATAAAACAAAATATTAGAGTCTTTGATGCTTCTAATAACAATACGTTTTACGAGGATGCATAGCAGGGTTCCGTACGTCCCCTCTCACCCCTGGCATTATTAGTTACTGCAGATACTATTTGAAATTCCTTAGGGATCAGAGGGGCGTCGGTGAAATGAAAACTGGTCATGTGAAAATGCTTTCATTGCTTTTTACGCGTCGCCAGAGGCAATTTAGACATTGCGGTGTTTTGCAGAGAACAGAGCCCAGGCTCTAGGGACTGCTGGGAGGTGATTCTATTGCTCACGCTCTGCGGGAAGCGAGGGCGATGTATTTGCTTTATTGATTCCACAACTAATAGCCGCTTGATATCGATCATTAATAAAAATAAAGTGCAGTAGATAGTTCGGAGTTTATTTATTTACTTCTTGGGTCGCTGTGTGTTCATAATAGGCGAATGAAGGATAGTGGGTAAATTGATGGCAGTGGACAATAATGTAATGGGGACAGTACAAGTTTAGGCAGCGGTCACTTATAATGGAATTCTCGGATGGTGGTTTCATCACCATTCACTTCATTCAAGACGAAAACTTTACCTTGCGTCGTTACTTAAACTACGAATCATTCTATCAATAAAATTTACTCTCCACATATTGCGATAAAGCTAGAACCTTTTTGACGAATCTAATAATACATTCTCTAATGAGCAAAAGTCCGAGAAGTATACGGAAAATGGCCAGTTTCTTACAACAAAGCGAACAGAAAAACGTAAGGATAAAAAAGATAATTCGTGAGGTAGGTAGGTAAGTTAAGCCAGTCAAACGTCGGATAATATCGTAGGACGGCGCACGTGTATTTACGTGGTGTCGGTAGTTGTAGCCCAACTGGGACAGGAGCTATCTATGGCTGCTCCCAGGGCATTACACACCTTCAGAATTTACGATTATCGTGTGGATTTCTACGATATTTTCGTTCCTACCTAAAGATAAATTTATAAGTAAACGAATCTACATAATATACGTATTTGTAAATAAATTACGTTATCAATACTCCTAGAAAGGAATTCTTAACGATAAGGAAAATAAATTCGTCGAACCGGCCGCGTTATTATGGAAAGTTTCGAGTGTATGAATAAAGCTGAGTGAAAGATATGAAAGGGTGGGAGGGGGGGGGGGGGATGCGTTGACAGCTTGGGTGATTGTAATTGTTGAAAATGTTTCACGTTTTCATCCCAATTCCAAGAAGGGTGTTAAAGTTTTGGAATTAAAATGGTACTTATTATTTTGCGAAGCTTAGCCGGAGAACGTAGTGGTTTATGGTTTAAGACATTTATTTCTCAAAAACAGAATTTCACTTAGAATTTTTTTTAAATTATTCACTTAGAATGAAAATTAAAATTAAAAAAAAAAATATTAAAATGAAAAAACAAATACTGGTTGCATACATAGAAACGTTCCTTGGAACGAGTATCGGAACGGTGGTTAGAGGTTAGAAGTAGGTACAGTAATCAAATGTTAGTCATTAACTTAGCAAAAAGTTAGTAAATTAATCTATGTTAAAATAGATCGAGTTAAGAAGGTATTTACTCGTAAAATAAAAATAAAATATTTTTACTTCATGTAGGTAATCTGCAAAAAGTATTGAGACTATAAGTCCATAAATTACGTATCAAAATACAGTTTCTATCATAGTTGCCATCGAAAACGTAATTGCTTTTTAGTGTTTATTTAATATTGAAACTTAGTTTTACTTTTTGTTTTAAGTAGTAACTTCTTGAAACTCTCTTTTTTGATTAATTTTATCTTTAGACATAGCTAGTGGGCGTTATTTATTATTAGGTACCTACGCGTCTGCAGGCGATTAGTTAGGTAAAGAGCAAAAGTCATGGCGTTTAGTCTTGGCTCCCAACTGTCCCTAGGGACCGTGATTGTGGCTCCCTTCACGTGGGTTCCGTAAGAAGCGATTAAAGGATTATTATTTAAGGACTGCCAGGGGAGAGTGTGGTCCCTGCTGAATCTCATTTAGTGTTGAAAAGGTAAAGGATTAAACCAGACGGAGATGAGCTAGAGCAATCATGACGATGACAAATAATCGAAATGTAGCTATGTCATACATTGTACTAGAAAAAGAAAAAAAAAAGAAAGAAAATACGTTTATTTGCGGTAAACATAACGCAAAGAAATAAAAACACAAACACGAAAGAACAAGTTGAGGGAAAATATGCGTCACATTCACGCAAAACAGCCATCGCTCAGCATAATGCTGCGACCCTATGCTAGACAGAGCCCCAGCGCTGGTTTTCAGCGACCGCCGGGTGAAACCGCCGCGGCTGTCTATTGTCTGTTAGTAAAAGGCTGTTGATAACAATATGGTTAAATAATATTGTGTTTTAGGGGATCACTTGACTATTTATTACCATGATTATCGATCTGACAAGCGTACTGTTAAGTTCCCTTTAAAATGGTTGAGCTGAATGGTGCTGATCCATGCGTAATGTAATCAAGTTCGCGAACGGGCGCCGTCAATAGAGACTGATCATTTCTTAGCTGCCACAGCTTATTTTAACTTATTTTAAAGCGTAGGCCGGATTGTACGGCGTGCCAGCGTCAATGACATCATCCATCGTGCTCTTGTCACCGTCGGGGTGCCCGCTGTTTTAGAACCCAATGGCTTGGCACGCAATGATGGGAAGAGACCAGACGGAATTACTATAATGCCTTGGAAGGTAGGTAGGCCTTTGGTGTGGGATGCAACCTGTATATCCTTGCGCCATCCCATCTTCCTAGCACGGCGAGCTGTGCTGGGGTGGCTGCTGCAGGTGCGGAAAACCTCAAACGGCGCAAATACTTAAATCTTACTGGGACTTATATGTTCGAGCCGTTTGGGGTTGAAACACTAGGGCCATGGGGTCCGAGTACCGACTTAGTTTTTCGAGACATCGCCAAGCGGTTGGTCGACTCCTCACGTGACCAGAAGGCTGGCCTATTTTTTGGCCAAAGAATCAGCATTGCCATACAACGTGGCAATGCTGCCAGCCCTTTGGGCACTTTTCCTGTAACAGCGATGCGGAAGAATTTTTTGATGCCCTATGATTATTTCCCCCTCTTTTTTCATATACGTGTACATATTATTATTTTAATTTTAAGTCTGTTCGTTTTAAATTATTTAAATATTTTAGAAATAAATTAAATAAATAAAACTTTTATTTTAATTTTTCAATTGTTTTTATTTTTTTATTACGGACGCTTTTAACGTCTTTCTACATTGTTCTCACATGTATAATTTCAACATGAATGATGTAACCAATATTTTGTAACAATATTTTAATTTAAAAGTGTCCGTGGAGTTTCTTGCCCGTTATTTTCCATAGGTACCTACCTACGACGCTTTGGAATGGGCAACTAGCTTCATGTTTCTGATTTCACTTGACTTAATTAGTTTATTTGAAATCAATGTTTTGAGTTTGAGTTTATAAACCTATTGTAGCAACATCCCATCACCTTCTCAGATAAATTAGCCGCTCCGTTGCAGGGGTGCCTTAAACACATCTATTAATGGTGGAGCAGACCATCTAAGAGGCTAATAATAGTTAAAATAATAGTTACTGTTATTTGAGAGGGACAGATTAGGCGTATCTATCTACCCTCCTATCACATAGTAAATTGAAACTGTAATATGAGCTCAGTCTCAAATACGGAGCTCCCAACGGCAACCTCATGCGTCTGAGAAAATATCAGATACATAAACATAATAATATGTATACTTAAATAAATGCAGTACGCAACGACATCAAGTGTAAAAAAAACAATTTCAGAGATCGTTTCAAAATAAACAATGGGTTCAAAAGAACCCCACAGCAAATCATTAGGGTGAAATAACTTGGGGGACCCCAAACCGACGCGTGCACGAACAAGATGAGCAGCCAAAATTTTATATCATCCCCTTTCTGATAAACAATACACTTACGCAAACATTATGTATGTCGATATTGTTTTAGGGTCTATCTGATGGTTACGAAAAAAGGAATCCTTGAGCGGTGTCTATTATTTTTAATGCCATTCTATGGTTAAATTGGCAAAACGTAACAATTATGGAATCATCAGTGTCTGTTGATCTGTCCGACACACAATCTTTTTAATTGCTTAATTTTTAATTCTTTTTACATATTATGGTACAGTAATTTTATTCTAGGTGCATCGTCTTCACATAAATAATTAATGTACTCAAACAAAATATTGTAAAACATTTTTAAAAGAGTAACAGTGGAGTTTCTTGACCATTCTTCTCCAAACGAAACTACCTTTTGGAAGGGGCAACTAGAATCAATTCAATTTTTTTGTAAATTTTGACGTTCAAAAGTGCCTCATACGTGCCTATTTGAAATAAATAATTTGACTTTGACTTTGAATGTAAATATTTTTTGTTACTTGTTTGGGGATAGAGCGTGGTTCTGGTGGCATTGAGAAAAATAGGTAGTAAACAAATGTAAAAATCTATTTTCCATAATTGTTATAAAATTGATAGTAAAAAGTACGGAACACTAGCTGCGCAAGTATAAGTAGCACTTGACTGGTGTTGTACTTCTAGGAGTAAGAGTATTGAGTGGGAATTTGCTTCGCGTCCATCTGAGTATGAAAGAATAACAGAAATAATATGTCAGTTGGTTATTTTCCCGCGTATATTTCATAAAGTCGACTGAGCGAGACGCTGACATGCTATTATATTGCCAAATTTCAAGAAACGGCGTTGAAGCAAGGTAGTAGAACATTTATATTTAAGAGGAGGCTCCCTATTTTTATGTTAATTTGCATCAATATTCTGAAACAGTCACACATACAAGCAAAATAAAACTTTAGTATATGATTTATTGGATTTTTTTCTTTCCATGTTGAAGACAGTTACGTAATTGTAATATTTTGTCTGAATACTTTTTTTATTCGAAAATCATGTATTTTATAAGGACAATTCTAAAAAACAAACAAGATAGTTTAGCTTTTATGTCTAAAATAAATATTCACAGCAAGACAATATAGTTTATTGTCCCGACTCAAGATATTTTTTCTCTAGATCAATTATTACTTTACTTATAAATGAAATAAGAATTGAGACTTACGCTATTTAGTTTCGTGCTCGAACACGATAAAAGAGCGCACACGATATTCAATTTTATTACTGATGTATTACTTAACGTTTAGCACATAACGGAGTGGCGGGGAGCAAGGGGAAGAGCTTGCGTTCGAAATTGGATTTAGACTGCCTGCTCTTAAACTACAATTCTTGACTTCTAAGAAAATGGCGTTTGACATACTTACCCAATGTTAAAGGAAATCTACACTATTGTTTTCAACAACAAAATAATGTGCTATTTGAAGACAGAAGGTAATTGAATGTCTTTGTCTCCGGATTCCAAAGTGTATTGGAACTAGTTACCTCTTTTGAGATTCAGTCATCTGATCTGGCTGAAAGATTTCATTTAACTGTTGCCAAGTTTCATTCTGTTTGACGTTATTCAAAGAATTAACAGTGTTGAACAAAATAGCCACACAGTTATTTTTTATCTTTTATAGTGGTTCTTAACGGTTTCATAAGAGGGGTGTCAAGATGTGCACGCACTTATGAAAATGTGTCATAAAACTCCTATTGTGTGTGAACACTCATACGCACAGTACGCGCCACTCAAAATAAATAGATCGTCAACCTTTTCCCGCGTTAGTTGAGTTCATGTTTTGATATTTATCTACTTTCGATATTAATACTTTGAAAATGCAGACGTGCGCGGCTTGTAATGTGCAGTTTAACGATGGTGTCCAGTGTGGTAGTTGCAAAAAACACCTGGATTTTGGATGTGCAAACATCTCCGAGACCGGATGGAGAAAGCTGGGTGCTAATAGGATGGCACTATGGAAATGCCCCACTTGCAGAACCTCATCACCAGCTGTGTCTACCCCTGAACCTGCGTCGCTGGATACTGTTTTGAGCGAGATCCGTGACATGAAACGGCAGCTTCTTAACTTGCCAACCTTGGTAGATGACATTCGCGTGATCAGGAACGAGTTGGCCGAGCTTAAGTTGACGTGTGAGGGCACTGGTGGGAGACTCGACGAATTTGACACAAGACTCGTGGAAGTTGAAGCAAAGGTGTCTGAATTTGATAAGCTTCAGGAATCAGTGAATTGTTTACAGACTGACTTGGCGAGCATGAAGTACCAGCTTTCGACTTATGAACAGAGGTCCAGGTTAAACAATATTGAGATAAAGGGAGTTCCTGTTAAGAAGGATGAGAATCTGTACTCAATCATTGACGCTATTGGCCGTAAAGTTGATTACAGCTGCCCAAAAGCTCAGGTAAACTATATTTCAAGGGTCCCTATTTTTGGTTCCAATGAAAAGCTGATCATCGTGAGTTTTTTAAACCGATATGTAAAGGAAGACTTCATTGCGGCGGCACGTGCCAGGAAGGACTTGTCGACTGGTGACATCGGGTTTCAAGGCTCGTCTCAGCGTGTCTATGTCAACGACCACCTAAGCGTCGAGTACAAAAAACTTTTATCCAAAGTAAAAACCATTGCCAAGGATAAATATTACGAGTATGTATGGGTTAAGCATGGTAAAATTCACATACTTAAAAATAACCATTCAAAAGTTTTTATTATAAGGAAGGAGTCAGATTTAAACAAGATTGTCTAATATGCCTCTTAATTCTTACCCGTATTTTGTTATTTTGCTACTATTATATTTTGCATCAATGGTTCCAAGTGTTTAATGCCGTTTGTGTTACAATAACTTTTTGCAAAATGTTTAACACCTCTGCCGCACCGGTGACCTTGACGCTTCTCTTTTGTTTAGCTACTTGTATCTTTTGTGTTCGTTATCGCGCTGTTCACTTTAAAGCTTTGCTGCGCTTCAATATGTTTTACTCTCTCGCACTTGCACGCACCACGTACTATTGCTTGCTTTTTCGCACAGTTGTTTACTACTTAACATCGTATGAGTCTTGCGCTCGCGCAGGTCTTATTGACTTTTACCTTCATATTACTTATTTAATTATATTATTATACCTCATTCTACAATATTATTTAATGAAATGCTTTATTTTAATGAATTATACAGATTATATACTATTATTAGTTTTGGTTTTTAATGGCTCATAAGTTAAATATATTTTATCAAAACGTACGCGGGCTTAGAACTAAAAGTGATACTTTCTATAGACAAATGTTACTAAACTCGTATGACATTATTGTTCTTACAGAGACGTGGTTAATAGATGGAGTTTTAAATTCCGAATTCTTTGATGAACGGTACATTGTGTGGCGTCGCGATCGAGATTATGTTTTGACCGGGCAATCGCGTGGTGGGGGTGTGCTTATGGCTACACGTAGGGAACTTTCAGTTATATGTCAACCTACCTTCCATTCTACAGCAGAGGATTTATGGCTCAGCATACGACTGAAAAATTCTACTACACGTAAATATATTACCTTACACATTTGTGTTGTTTATTTATGTCAACAAAACTTAGGCCTTTCTTTTTCTTTACAACTTTGCAATTACCTCACAAAATTAAACCAAATAGTTATGAGTAACTCTTCAGATACCTTTCTCATTATTGGTGATTTTAACATGAGCGGTATCAACTGGGTCTTATCTGACAATCTATCGCTCGTCCCAACGAAACCGAACGGTTCTGACGAAGTTTTACTTAGCGACGAATTAAGTACCCTAGATTTTGGTCAATACAATGGTGTTCTTAATAGGTATGGTAAGATTTTAGATTTGGTACTTTCAAACAAATCAGTTAATGTGGTTGAATGTTCAAGTCCGCTGGTTCCCATCGACGCCTACCATCCAGCATTATTAATAAATATGGATTTCGTTGAGGCTCCTCTATTAGAGTGCGCGCCACGGACACAATATCTGTTCGACAAAGGTGACTATGAGTCTATCAACAAAGACATTTCCACGACGGACTGGGAATCTGAGTATGCGACAAGATCAATTAATGAATCAGTCGACTTTTTCAATCAGGCTATTTTCAATTTACACAATAAATACATTCCACGAAAATTACAGCGTCACAAAACGTATCCAACTTGGTACAATTCGGCACTAATAAGAACAATTAAAGAAAAATACAAATATTTCAAAAAATTTAAGACTTACGGCAATATAGCTGATGAGTCTACATTTAGGCTTCTCCGTGAAAGAGTAAAGGTATTAGAATCACAATGTTATGAAAGCTACTTGAAGTTAACCGAAAAATCTATTAAAGACAACCCAAAATATTTTTGGACTTTTGTTAAAAAGCGACACAACTCAAATGCAGTTCCGAGCACCTTAAACTTTAATAGCGAAGCGTTGCGTACCGGTGAAACAATATGCGAAGCGTTTTCTACGTACTTTCACTCTACATTTCTAGATACCAACCCTAGTCGTGGAATTTCTTCACCCCCTCTTTATACTGAATCTACCAGCCTATCTGACATTTGTAGCATTGAAGTAAACGTTGAAGAAGTTTCTAACTTGCTTCGCAAGTTGGATACTTCTAAAGCGGCAGGCCCGGATAATATTTCATCAAAATTTCTTGTTCGGTGTTCGACTTCTATTGCCCAACCTATCTCGCTTCTCTTCAGAAAATCGTTGGACGCTTGTGTTGTACCAAAGCTTTGGAAATCGGCTTTCATAACGCCTATTCACAAAAAAGGAGTCAAAACAGAAATTGTTAACTACAGGCCGATATCCAAGCTTTGTATTGTGGCAAAAATCTTTGAAAGGATTATCTATAGCCAGGTGTATAGTGCTCTAAAAAATTCGTTTAGTTCCTTCCAACATGGTTTTCTGAAAGGTAGGTCTACCGTCACTAACTTAATTCTGCTCAATGATTTTATTACTGATGCCATGGACAACGGTAAGCAGGTTGATGTCGTTTATACAGATTATAGTAAGGCTTTTGATCGAATTGACCATGAGATCCTAATATCAAGGTTATATAGTATGGGAATACGAGGTGATTTACTCAGATGGTTTTCCTCTTATTTAGATAACAGATCCCAAGCAGTAGTACTAAGCAATTACATCTCTGGTTGGGTGCCTGTTCCAAGTGGAGTCCCCCAGGGTTCATTACTCGGTCCATTACTTTTCATTATATATATAAACGACATCAACTCTTGCTTGATCTCATCCAAACTGTTGTGTTTTGCTGACGATATGAAAATCTATGCCAAAATAACATCACATGCGGACGTTATTGCACTTCAGGAGGATTTATGTCGTCTGGAGGCTTATTGTCGTAGGAGAAGGCTTGATCTCAATCCTGCCAAATGTTCGGTTCTAACATACTCTCGAAAGCGCTCAATTATACCTTCATCGTATAGCTTGGGTGATCAATTGCTACCTAAAACGAACTGCATCCGAGATCTGGGGGTATATCACGATTCTAAGCTTACGTTTGAACTTCACGTCGATGCCATAGTCGCTAAAGCATCTAAAGCACTAGGTTTCATAATGCGGCTCTCCAAGTGCTTCAGTCAAGCCAAAACTTTAAAAATTCTTTACTGTACTTTTGTTAGAAGTCACTTGGAGTACGCATCTGAAATCTGGAATCCATGTTATCACAAGTACATTGATCGTATAGAGAGCATCCAGAAAAGGTTCATCAAGTATTTGTGTTATCATCAGAAAGTGCCCTACCGGTCTGAAGATTACCTCAATCTCTGTAAGAAGTATCATATATTACCCTTAATTAATCGGCGAGCAATTTCTGATTGTATTTCATTATTTAAAATATTCAATAATTCTACTAACAACTCCGATATCCTATCCAAATTTTATTTTAACGTTCCCGGAAGGTCAAAGCGATGGAACGTGCCGTTGCGTGTTCCATTTACCTCTACGAATTACAGGCAAAATTCATTTATAGTGCGTGCAAGTAGAGGCTTTAATAGCATGTGTAAACAGCATGATTTTGATGCATTCGTAACGAGTGTGTCCTCGGCCAGGAAGTGCCTGAGCCGCAGCTTTTTTAATTAAGATTTTGGTTCTTCAGGTTTTTATTCTTGTGTTGAAGTATTGAATGTTGCATCATAAATGTGAATTTAGCTTAAGCTTGGAGGTTATACTGTATTTTGTTTTTTTTTTGTAGCTTTGTTTTTGTGTTGTTCACACCTTATCTTTATATTCTGTTTTTAGAAGCGAGGACTTTTAATTGGCTGTCTGTTTCACATACTAGTTTGTTTATCTGCTTTTTCTTAGCTGTAAGTCTTCCATAGATAATAAATAAATAAATAAATAAATAAATTACTATTATTATGTATCCCGCCCTACTGTGCTTCCCTTTTCACCGGGTGTGAAACGTAATTATAATTATTATTGTTAATAATAAAACGAATTTGAAAGCCAGCTATACGATCTTCATAACAAGCTTAAAGGCCTTTTTACGTGAATTCCACCGCTTACAAACAAACAAAACTTTTCTTCGTACAATACTTCGTTTTATTATTTTACTCCTGAATATTTTTGAATGTTTTACCCTGTTTTTATGGAAGGCAAGTAAGAATAATATTTGTTTATTTTTTTGCTACGTGGTTAGAAATCAATGATATCGTTAAACAAGGTTTTAAATCAATTCACAAAGAGAATGTAATTAAATTACCGACATCATTATTTTCATATTCTAAATCCTACAAAATCCCTCTTCATCGTCTTATTATTTTGATATTTAATCACACCCTTAATCAAAGTGAATATTGCATTCGCACTGTAAAGGGGTCCACAATCCGAAGTGGTACCGAACTGCCCAAAATGATGAAGTTACTCCGACTTCCAAGTTTGCTTTATCTGCACTAATACATTATTCAGATGCAATCCCCTCTCAATTATGACATTTGATGCGTAGGTCGCGAGGAGGAACAGTAGTTGCATAAATTTAGTCAATTTGACACGGATTGGTTGGAGACGAGAGCGGAGGGCTGGGAAATACAACGCGTGGTTCATTTGGAAAGGTATGAGACTATATGCAACAGAGAGCAATTTATTAAAAACGCTAATTGGACCCCGAGCACGGGTCGGCGCGTTCAATTGACACTGACAGACAAGTTCGAAATGAAACGAGAACGTGTTCAATAAATGTGTTGACGAGTGACAATATTTCTGAAGTTCAGGTGCTGTCGTATTGCTCACTATAATATAATTGGAGTTGTATTCTCACATAATTCCCGGAATTAAAAGAGAACACGTGGTATTTATTATTAAAATCTGGATTTATTCGGAACCTTTGAAAAAACCTGTTGAGCCAATCTACGGATATAATTTTTTTTATTTTTTGACTAAGGTATTTACATTGGCTTATCCCCGAAACTTAAGAGAAGTCACGAGCGAAACCATTTAATATTCGACCCACGAGATCAAAGTCTCGGTCACAACACTAATAGTGAACAAATACGAGCTTATTGTCTGAACATGATCATTGTGTCTTCCGGGTGAAATCCGAGTGGGGCACTCGATTAGGAAGAGGGCACATGAGCGGAATCATAGTGGTTCCGCACTAGACACCCGCACTATTGAGTCACCAGTCACGCCTCGCCTTATTGACCAATCATTGTATAACCGCCACGCTTGTAAACCTAAGAGTTAGACATAGATGGGCTGCTGTACAATTGTACATCCTCAATTCCGGGTTCAGTTTCCTTGTGCCAGTGTAAGCGAGCCTTTTCCCTATTACATAATTCCGGAGCTTAGTATTAGAACCATTCCTGAAGACCTAATGACCTGGAAATGAAACATGAGGAGTAGGCAGCTTTTTCGACCTCAAGATTACGGTTAATGATATCATTCGTCATAGGAAAATCGTCGCACTATTTTAGTAAGAAGATAGCTTGAATAATGCTGAACAAACCGCGCAATAGACTATGTTTTCTCTATTTACCAGTAACAATTCCAAACTCAACCAAAATTGCGAAGCAAAAAGCCTAAATAACGTTTTAGTCTCAAGCTCGGAAGTGCCCTCCACCAGACGCAGTTATGAGGCGGAAAAGGCCGTATAAGAGGGATTGTAGTGTTTCCGCACTACAGGCTCGTTTCGAGCTGATCCAAGACCACTTGACCTATCATTGTGTGCCATCCGTATCATTCGACGAGCTATTGAAAGCTGTAACGGTCTCATTAGACTCATTATATTACGTAGTCGGGCTGCGGAATAGCAGAGATTTGCATAAAGTATTTCCAGTTGGGCGTAATCCTTGTGTGTGTAAGAGCGCCCGGGATGGAACCCTCGGAAAAGTATTATGAGGGAACTAGCTTTTATGCCAATCTGCCACATTTGTAGTACGTTACGGTAATGGTGTTAGGAAAATTGTTTATTTATTTTGATGTGTTTTGACTCCATATACTTATTCGTTCTCGTACCTACTATAGGATTTTATGTGCATGAGTCACATTATTTAAACATAACAAGTGCGTATAAAATCTCTCGTGAAGAAAAGTTCTGCTGCAAGGATATGAAAGCAAAAAACCGGCCAAGTGCGACTCGGACTCGCGAAGGAAGGTTTCCGTATCATTATCTATAAAAACGGCAAAAAAATCACGTTTGTTGTATGGGAGCCCCCCTTAAATATTTGTTTTATTTTAATTTAATTATTTATTTTGAAAGTGAATATATAACTAAATATTCTGTGAAAATTTCAACTGTCTAACTATCACGGTTCATTAGATACAGCCTGGTGACAGACGGACAGACAGACAGACGGCGGAGTCTTAGTAATAGGGTTCCCGTTTTACCCTTTGGGAACGGAACCCTAAAAAGGTCTTCGTCGTCATTAGTCAATTTTAATGTCAGACACAGACTGATGAAACTACAAGAGTCACTACAGAACCCCAAAAAAGTACAATACGGAACCAGAACCCGTATCGATTGTCGCCGAACATTGTATACGTACATCAATGATGTATCGGGCACAAAGGCCGCAATTGTGACAGATTGCTACTCGTTCCAATTACAAGCCCTGTTCAAGGTTTTATTTAATTCCCAGATCATGTCGCGGCAACACGATACACGTATCAAAGGACGTATTACGAAGTAACACAAGAGTCAAGAATATCATTATTATTGCGATATTGGCATACAATATTACTCACATGATACAGCGATCAAATCACGAATGAATATGAAAATACGTAGTTATCGCATTAACATGTAGCTGATATTATAACAATGATGGATCCACAGGATGCTACTGGTCGCGACCATATCCGCAACTCATTTGCAATGCATTTCCATCCATTGAACTCTCGAGGTAACTCTCCAATATTATAATTGTCGATCATACACAATTTGCTGTTAAACGAATCAGCTGGTTTTTCGTAAAACTTTGTTTGGGTTTTTATATTTTTAAATCAATCAATCAATCATTTATTTGCAACGAATGTAGGTTACATTAAAATACAGGTGGAGTAGATAGGAGTGAGCCATGTACATTCTGCCTGGAAATAGGCACGCAACGATTATATAAATTGTTAAGTAGCTATCTGTAACTTTTATGGTGTACATAACTATTCTATTCTATTCAATTCTGGAAATACAATTACAAATTAAAATGTCACAGTTAGAATTATTGTAATTATACATCATACAATAATTGATATTGAAAAATGTCAAATTAAAATGATATTAGAATAAAATTAAAAATAAATGTATGTTAAGTCCATAAATGTTCAAGATAATATTAATTATATTTAATATACACATTGCTGATTAACAAGTTTTGTCCATTAAAAATCATTAATTGAATAACAACATTTTTCTATTAGGAAGGCCACTAATTTACTTTTAAAGTTCTTAATTGATATTGTATTTAGCAGCAACAATGTATTATTCAATGCCTCGTGACAACTAAATCACTTCATCTCTGCACTCTCAGACAATTTCTAATTTCCGAAACGCCAAACTCACCACAATCCTTTTCGGTTATGCCGCAGTTGGGCAAATAACCCCTGTAATCGTCGTAATTGCGCAACCAAGCAGCCACCCTCCCTCGAAATATAACTATTACGCTTTTATTAAGCTCACGGACCCACCAAAGGGATACTCATAATATAATTACGACCCTCAAAATAAGTTATTTCAAGTCTGCAGGAATTGCCACTCTGGTTATTTTGTTGTTTGGTTGAGAAGTCATAAGCATGTTGGCTTTGTTAGGAAACTATTTTTGTAATTATCACGAAACCCAATCAGTTTTACAATTCAATTTTATAACCTCTTGGAATTCGTATCGAAACTACGCCTTTAGGTATAAAGTTTAAACTGAACTTCAACATGACGGGTCACTACTGGGCTGAAAAGCTTTCACTATAATTGTAACGCAGAATAATTTCGAAGATGTGTTGTTTTAATAATGTCTATTGGATTTCTTGAAGCCGCATCGCAAACTGAAATTAAAACTTACAAACTCTTTTAAAACTTACAAACTCTTTTAAAACTTACAAACTCTTTTAAAACTTACAAACTCTTTTAAAACTTCTGCTTCGACTTTCCCGAAAGAAAAAACAGCGTTTTCGACTTCGTCTTCCTTAAGTAGTTTATTCTACTGCTTAATTGTAAAAGTAAGTCTAAACTTTTTAAATAGCAATTTGCGTGAAGGAGGATGAATTTTAATAAACTTACTGAAATAAATAAACCACTAAATTATTGCTTTTAAGAAGTGACACATTATTATCCAATAATGCTTATGTTTTACAACCATCCATAGCCTAATTTATTATGCATGAGGAACACCAATATTTAATGAAAGCAAATGGGTTACTGGCCACCGAAGTCAAGTAGCCACCGGCGGCGAACGGCGTGAATAACGCTCCCCCGAGGGAATACCGTCGCGTTGCTGACCTTGTTAAATTGATCAGGTTGCCCACAAAATGCCGGAACCCGTCATCGCCTTCACACCTAAGTATTTAATGACAAATTTCCATGTGAATTACGGAGTCGGTCGGGATTTTGCATATTATGCGTACAATTCCGTTCTGTGATACATATAACGTGACACAAGGCAGGAAGGGGACCTTGTTAGACGTGTAAAGTGTGACCGACACTTACAAGCTGTTTGTAACACAGTTCAAGTACCATTTGCACGATTTTTGGTACCAGTAAAACGTTTGTAATGCTGTTTCTTTTGGATTAGGTACCTACTCAATTTTAAAAGTCACTTTGCCGCTTATGTTCTCTAAGCAATTTTCTAAAGAAATTCAAAAGACAAGACACCAAAGTACCGTAGCAAAAAATGTAAGAATAGCTGTGCAACACAGCTATTCTTACATTTTTTGCTACGGTAAAGATTCGTTGGAAACTCTAAACTCACACTTAACCGGTTTTTATTTTTCGCTGAGATCTCCGCCTCTTCTGTTTGGCGTGGCAAGAGCTCGACTCATTAAAACCGAGTGCCCAATTTATTTTATTTTTAGTTTGAATTTTCATATATTTCGCCTACATTTTATTTACGGCTCAAACATATTACTTGTAACTTTTCAACGCAAATAAAATTCTACATTTCCACTTAGCGTGCCTATAAAGTAATTTCCTCCGAAATCCCAATAGAAGAACTTCCCGAAAATGGCAAGAAAAAAAAAACTGAGAGCTTTCCAAGCAGACACACAAGACACAGAAAGTAAGGGCTTTTGAAATTGTTATCGCTAGTTCAAATAGATTTCATTGTATATTCAACAGAAGCCATGTTGACGTACAAACAAACCGGCTTATTTTCATATACGCCAGACTAGTAGGTAAAGGGAAACGTTATTAGGGATAATAGGAGTCCGGCGAGACCCTTTAGACGGGGTAGACAATAACCGTTTCCTCTCCAATATTGCTCTATCTATAGCAACCTGGCGGCTCGCGACGCTGACAGGGATTTATATAACAACCAGAAATACTCCCCATTCCCGCCTGTACCTAAATATCATTACAACTTCTAAACGAATATAGTCGTTGTAGTGATCCGAAATACTATCTCGTATTTATTTGAGAAAATGTTAGTAAATCGTTGAACTTCCTTTAATGGTTATCTTTCCATGTAAGTTGTTAGATTCGGCCAAAAGAATCCGGTTATTGCGACGTTCTCTGCTAACCTATTTCTCACGACAGTACCTACTTACTCATTTCTACTACACATGGTTTCAAGATGTACGCTTGAGGTTTCCTTGACCTTTCCAGACGACAAATAGGAACTTTACCATGTTTCAAACATTAATCAAACTATAGTGCAACACAGACAGTTAAAATGAGCTGAAAACACATTTGTTAAAGTTAACGACGCCCCACCAGGGCAACTTTTTTCTACTTAGTGACTCTCTAGGCTCAGATTTAAAATATTTGTTTATATCTGTTAAGTAGATTGCTTTTGCAGACTATTCTAATTTAATATTTAAATTACGTACTTGGTTTTGTGAAAAAGTTGCTTCGAGGTATTTATTTAATAGGTTTGAGAATATAATAAAGTTCGGTACCGAATACCTGAACATTATTTTTGATAATATAAGTAGTAATCAAAGGTTGATTTATGTATCAATAGCTAATAGAGTAAGAATAAAATTGAATCTTATTTATTTCTACATGGAAAACTTCGTACATCTGCGACGGAACGGGGAAAAATCGAACGAGACATCCGAATTATAGATAAGTTTCATTTTATGTAGACCACTACTAGCCCGCGGCATGCGGCGGCGTCGGGCCTGTCGCCAAAACGCATTTCAGGTTTCCACCCCTTTGGAGTCGAATTTCAAAAATTGTTTCTTAATTGTTGCTTACATTACAAGAAGGGTGCACGAGAATGTTGTTTCAAACGAAGGGTTGTTTGTTTTGAGCTCAAAGATATACATTAAACATACGATGATACGCACGGGTTAGATGTTAGTTCTTACGAAAGAATTTCTAACTCGCAGAACTTATTTAGGTTCTTCCTTATTTGTATCTTTAACTTTTTAAATGATAATCAACGTTGAAATATCTCAGTTCATACTTTCTATATTTCATTGTAAGCTGAATTAATGCTACCTTCACTTGCTACGTTACGATCAGGCTTCTAGTTCGACCAGTAGATAGCTAATCAGTATTTTACACGGGACTGTTGTCACCGAACTGCCTCAACCCAATTACTGGGACATACATACAAGCCTACCCACTCATTCAAAAATTAGACACGACATATTATTAGATATTCGGGACACCCGTAGACATTGTTCTTGGTTTCGCAGGACTTAAACTGAACCACAGGATGAATGCAGAGTGCATTCATCCTGTGGTCCTTAACTTATCGATGGCAAATTATCGTTCTAAATCCCAAATAAACATGCATTTTGAAAGAAAAGTTTATATAATTGACATTCAAGTGTAGGTACAAAGAAGCTCGATAAATAAAATGAAAGCATTTTTCAGCAACAATGAATTCCCGGTTAGGTGTGCTGTGAATTGCTACGTTACTTTACAAAGTGAAATAAACAAAGATGCCTGTAGCCTGTACTTCACCCCCAAGAGTTTTGTTAGGAACACATATATCGAATATTGAGTTGAACTGAATGATAAATTGTTCCAATATTTCAAATAATTTATTGTTTGCATTGAACTACTTTTAGTGGTCGATATTACTTATTCAGTGTGCTCTATTGTACCTAATGGTTGTGCATTGTATTTCGTGGTTGATTTACTTGCATTTATATTGTACCTGTACATCCACCCTTATCAAACGTCACGTAAGGGCACAATACTGGTGAAGGTGTGACAGTACATGAAAATATATGATAAGTTAAAGGAACCTACAAAGACCTACAGTCCCTACGACTCTAAGCCCTACAGCCCTAACCTATAATATACCTAGTATGTGATGTAGTAGATTATTAACCAAGGGGATAAAGCAGTGTCTTCTGTCGCGGATGACGAGACAAGACTAAGACAGCTTTATCACCGAGGAAAATACTCTACTTTTCGTACCATTTGCGAAAAAATTAACACTATAATAATATGAGATAAGCATTTATTAAAAATAATGACAATTACAAGTAAAAGTTAACATTCGAAACATTGGTCCAATTATTGATAGAGAGAGTTACATTTTTGTTTGGTAAATTTATTGTTGATGAGTTGATTTGAGTATTTCTCTGTTCTTGCGTCTGAGGAACTTGCGTTTCATTGTAGATAGTATACGTCGGAGATAGTGGTGGTGGTGCATCGTGAGTTACGGACGAAGATAAGATGCCGGAAGTTGATGGTTGTGGCTCTGATGGATTAAGTTTTATATTTTTGTTAATTTGACTGCTTAATATGGTTTTGTTCGCCATTGAGCTTTCGATATAACCCTCAGCTACTCTATCAGAGCTCCAACCACCGTGTCTTTTTATTGACGTAATATCCGCCCCTGAATCCGCCAAGAAACTCGCCGAAGTTCTTCTAAAGCAGTGACCGGTGTAGAGTTCAACATCTTTAAGTTTTAAATATTTAGCAATTTCCTTTGGCATATTGCTAATTTTATTTTTGCCGGTGGCTGGTCGAGTACATTTCCCATTCCGATAGTTTATAAAAAATCTATTGTTTTCCATGTTGGTGGGACGTAATGCTTGGTATTTATGAATGATTTTAGTATATTGTCCTTGTACAATGAATGACCGATTTTTCTTTGTCTTAGTTTCCTTTACATTAATCAGCATTGCTCATTGGAATGATTTTCAACGTCCTCCACCTTTAAGTTTACAAGTTCACATCCGCGGCAAGCACCATTGAGTCCAAAAATTAAGGCCACCTATAACAACGATAAAAAACAGATAAATATATAGAATAATTACCATTACTAAGATACGAAATATTCATAGTTAAATCATGTATACTTACTTTTGTGGCCAGAAAAATTTCGTCAGGAGCTTCATTAAGAAATTTTTCCACATTTTGAGTCGTAAAAATTTTAGACTTCTTTGCGCAATGCCCTTCTGATTTTCTTTTTAAAAAAGCCAGTAATTTCGTGAATCTATTTATTTCAATGCTGTGTTTGATGCTTATTGTAGCTTTCAGTTTTGAGTATATGCACCAAAGTGTATTCGGATTCTTTGTCTTGGATAAATAATCAAAATAGACAAGTACTGATTCTGAAATTGATAGGCCTTTCGCACTTCTCCACGTTGAAAATTCTTCATAAGTTTTTAAATAATTTTCCTTGGATTTTGTTGGAAGCAAATTATTTATAATTACGGCAGCATTTGCACTGATGGAATCCGACAATTCACTGTCACTGTCGCTTTGATTTAACATCGTAACGTATTTTTAGAACATTAACTTATTTATAAAAATAAATTAAAATAAACTTAACGTTTATTTAGTTGAAGAAAACAAAAACGCGGCAAATTCCTAGAGTAATATTTTTTTGTCGGAAAAGCAAAGGCATCAAGCTCATACGGCCTCGTCGGTTTTCGTAATTTTATTTAATAATCATAACTGCATAATAAATGCAATAATAATGCAAATATAATAATATACAAACTCAATGGTGTAAACACAGATGTAGTTCAATATAAATTTCGGTAAGTATTCCAAATCACATTCTCCCCCTAGAGGATGAATGAAATTCAGTACAATTTTCTTTCCCTGTTTTTAACAGATTAAAAATGACTATTGTTATGTTCGCTTTTTGTGGTATAGAATGTCGCTTTTTTGAGCAAGTGGTACGAAAAATAAATATATAACTAAGTTCAGGATGTCTGCACCATGCGACCTAAGGTTACAGGTGGATAGTACAGACGCCAGCAGGTCAAGCTACCCGAAACTGTCAAATTTTCCCAATAAACTTTGAACCTTATGCTGTTGAGATAAAGTAGAAAATCTATTAAAGAAATTTGACAGATTATAGTAGCTTGATGTGCTGGCGTCTGTACTTAGACAGGATTTCCAGGTTTGGGAAGGGTACACTCACTGCCAGTCCCGCAGACTCACGAGACTGATCAGAGATGGCTAAAGGTGTCTTGGCCACAGTGAGGGGTAAAGAGAGAAGAATGTATTTATTATTTATAATAAAATAATAAATAAATTCTTTAATAATAATTTATTATTTATAATTTTAATTAAAATTTGATTTATTTACAGTATGATACAGCTTTTACACTACTTTTTCTTAACACACACAAAATCTTTGTGTCCTATGCGTGTAAGATTGCGAGTGAGTGCTGAGTCAATGTCCAAAGGTAACGTTGAACAGTATCTATTTATCAGTTGATATTTTTTTTAAACCTACAATCACAAAATCAAACACTTTTTGTTATGATACCAAATACATACTTGTGTTCTTAGTTTGCTTTAAAAACCATTACTCAATTCAAAGGTATTTTGGCAACAAGTCTTTAATAATTCAGCCAGTCGGAGAGTTAATTAGGATTCCGTACGTCCGAATGAAAAAACGGAACCTATATATAATCACTCTTGTGTCTGTCTGTCTGCCACAGCCAATTTGCTCAGAGTCTAATGGACTGATTACGTTGAGATTTGGTACACATAATTATGAATTGCTATAACCGAAATCCGGACGTGTAACGAAAATAAATGAATTTTACGTATGAGGTCACTTTTAGTAGGCAAATAAAAAAATAAAAAATAATGTTTGCAAACTGTACCGTGTGACATATCAAATGAAAGGGCTTACTGTGAGGTTCTCAAATATTTTTAAGTTATTAAGTTATTATGTAGTAGTTTCTCCGAAACTCCTGAGACTAACATTTTGAAAAAAAATACAGAAAATAGTTCTATACTTATAGATTACTAGAAGCCTTAAGACGATTATTAGAAGATCGTCTTAAAATAACATGGTAAATCTCTCAATTTTTGTGCATACAAACTTCCATTTGCAGTTGGAATGTATGGGAGGACATGCTTTTCAACTACAATGCTAAGTTTGTTCTTGGTATAAATTCATCCGAACTAAGGAACCCTTCATTGCGCGTGGTCCGACACGCACTTGACCGGGGTTTTTAACAAGATACTTTTATCTGCATAACGACAGTTCTCGATTGTTGCGATATTGGAATCGTATTTATATCCTTCACGCTACGTTACAGATGGAACTTCAGGATATAATACAATTTTCCTGATAAAATGTTGCAGACACGCGCATGACGAGATGATCCTTTTGTGAGGGCTAACGATAGGAAACGGAAGTCGTCTACAGAAAGATAAATAAATAATTTACGTAATATATCATTCATCGAGGTAGATTTGAGGGGAATATATTCATATGTGGGGACGCAGTTTTTATGTTAGCTCGTCCCCACTTTTATGAAGCACAATACATATTTAGTTGATTGTCAGTGGGTTATGGCCGTGCCTATGACGTCACAGAAAATCAGGGAACCGGGAGTGTGAGTTGTCTGTTTCTTTTTATTAGATCAATGGATCCCACACTTTAGCCGTGCCTCTATGTTGAAGAAAATGTTATAACATACACAAACTCACGCCTTAAAATGTTATAACTTTCAACATAATCGTAAAACTTATTTAAGTAGCCACACCTGTCTATTTAGCTGCATGCGCTTGAATGCCCAATAAAATGAATAAAAATGGTAAAACATTTCGCGCACCATATTTTAGCTCACGTAGAGTGCCGTTTAGGATCCACTGTTATAGATAAAAAAAACTGAAAATATTTGCTGTGTTTTTGTTTCGTATTTTTGTTTAACGTGCACTATGGACGTGCAAAAAACTCGTCACAACGGATATAGATAACATGCTAATCGTCTATTCCTGACAGATAGTTTTCACAAAGCACAAAATATCACTTTTTAGGGCTCCGTACCTCAAAAGGAAAAACGGAAACCTTATACGATCACTCGTGTGTCTGTCTGTCCGTCTGTCACAGCCGATTTACTCCGAATCAACTGGACTTATTATGTTGAAACTTGTTACACATATGAATTTCTTTGATTCAACCAGGGACGTGTAACGTAAATAAATGAATTTTGAATATGGGGATCACTTTAGAAAAAAAAAAGTTTAGCTTTTGGTACCATATATGTGTCCTAAAAAATTACAGGGCCTGTGAGGAGCAACTAGAATCAATTCTATTTTTTTTGTAAATTTTGACGTTCAAAAGTGCCTCTTATGTGCCTATTTGAAATAAATGGTTTGACTTTGACTTTGACTTTGTAAGGATTGTTTTAACTAACTTCAGGCAGAGATTGATATACCAAACTACCTACAGTGAGTAGGTAGTGGACTTTCACGAGTTCTCGAGCTAAATTAAATAAAAATCCGTAATGTTCGTTTGTTTACTGGCCATCATAGCACCAAGCAGGAAGTTAAGAGGATCACATTACCGATGGAGACGCAAACATCGGTTGTCTGTCGTGTAATCGTGTTTCATCGTAACGCAACACGAACGAAATCGAAACGAACACAAATTAAAACTGGATGAGAATGACATTCCGTTAGCCAGAAGAATGATTAAAGTATTGTAGATACTTTAGCTTTTCAATTTTAACTGCTAAGAATAATTATTCTTAGCAGTTACAAAATAAAATAGCTTAAAATAGGGTTGATTTTATACGTCGATTTCCCGAATGAAACAAAATGAAAAAAACAATGAAAGTTGGAAATAAAATTGTGTAAAAGGATAAAATCAGCCAACTGGCACTGTTACTTTTTTGAATTGTCAAAAGGTATAATTTCACTTTATAATATTTTTCACTTTTTAGTTGTGGTACAGCACCTACTTACCAATTACAAAATACTTAGTTACTTACAAATTCGTATACGTTTTTTTTCAATAGTATTTAGAGGTACTCAAATTGTTAAAAAAAAAAATCTATTGTGTATAAGTATGTAAATTCTGTTCTAACTTTGCTGATACTTACAAAGTCATACTTATGTAAGCTTTATGGATAGGTAAAGTATTGTCAGATACGTCGTATCCCAAGTATGACAAATTATTAGGTAATTATTTGCACGGGTTAACAGTGATGACTTTCATTTAATTATTTGTGTAGGGGTGCGACGTGCGGTATCGAAGCAATAATATATATTTCCATTTATGGGACTTCACTCGTAATTACTTTAGCTGCTCCTCCACCTGAAGCAGCACAAACATTCAGTTTTTTTTTTCGATCAATCAGATTTTTGTTTTTTTTTGCGGTTTGAAATGTATGTATAAATGAAATCAAATCATATATTTCAGATAAATATCCATAGGTAAATTTTTCATATCATAAATACAAAAAAAACAAATCGCAAACTTATAGAATTAAAATTAAAAACAATATTAAACTCAAAATTAAAAATAAAAACAAAATTAGGATCAGAAATTAAAAATTTAAAAACAAAATTATCATAAGTTAAAATGAAAATAAAAATAAAAAATTAATACGCATATTACATTATATAATAAACACACGCGCTGGCAAGCAGCTGCATAAAGCTACTCATGATCTTTTTCTGCTTATCCAGGGATGATGGGGCACCATCCCATTTTACTGGGAGTCATCGCAATAAGTTTTTCTCTTCCATGCTCTTACGAGTATCTGTCATGGAAGGCGTTCGAGGGCATTGAATATAATATGCTGAACGTTGCCTTTGTAGCTAAAAAAAAAAGTTCTTTATTACCTTCAATTGTACAAAAACACTTATCTAAACACTATGCAGCGTCACAACTAAGGGAAAGGATGTTTTCAGGGCGGAGCGGGAGGGCGTGTCAGACTTTTACTGACTAAAACCCACCCGTGTTCCTTCATTTGCCTGTGTGCGATCCCGATCCCTTTCGGACAAACTCGCAACCCTGGCAGGCATTGGCCCTAATGGACCCCGTCAATTCGTGCTGACGTCTCTTTGAGGCGCGCGTGGAACAAAACGCGCCGTCGACCCGAGCCTGGTCCTTATCAGACGGCGAGCTACCCATCGCTCACCGTCCGCAGGCCCGCGCCTACGGCTTGCGACTCCAGACGCCCAGGGCGTCTCCTGCGGCGACTAGGGGCGTGAGGGCGCGAACCCTGCCTCTCCGTCACGCGTTCCGCCTCCTCCTTCGCCAGCATTACTGCTTTGCGGAAGGAGGTGACGGCCTCCCATGCACTCTCACTCCGAACCATGGCCTGAACCAAGGCTGGACGCGAGAGATCGCCGCCGTCGATCGCCTCCGTGAGGACACGGCGGTGCTCCGCCCAAGCAGGGCAGACCTACACCGTATGCTCCACCGTGTTTTCCGGGCGATCCACACAGTGGTGACACCCGGCCGTTTCCTCCCGCTTTATCCTGAACTTCCTGTTCAGGATAAAGCGGGAGGAAACGGCCGTGTCCGGTGAGGACCTGCGTCAGGCGGAAGGTGAGGACGCCGTGGCGCCTCTCTAGCCACTCCTCAAAGAGGGGACTTATCGCTGCAATAGTGGCGTGCCCAGCGCTGGGTTGCGACAATCGCACTCTCCATGTCGCCATGAGATCCCGCAACAGCCTACAGGCTAACAGCATCATATAAGGCACTAAACTTTCAAGTGTATTGACCCTAACAGCTTGCGAATATAATTGATGGCAAGCGTGTAACATGCGTGACACGTTAGCTTAACATAACATTATCGTATGGAACCCGAAACGCTCGGAGCCGTTCAAGAGCTAATTGACTAATTACGTTACTAACGTATTACGGTTGTGCGGTAGCCACAGTTAACTTTGTCAAGCAGGTGGGAAATTGTATTAATCAAGACGTAAGTCTTGTTAAACAGTTAAATACGTTGTTAAGGGTTAATTGACCACTCAACAACGTCTAAAAAGAAAAGCACAGAAAAAAGTTGAGAATGTTAATGATATAGATGACGCTCTTCATTCGATAGTCTATGGGCGGTTCGTCGCGACGATCGTCTCTCCATAGAAAGCGCTGCATGTCACGGTCTTCTTCTCGTATTGCCACTCTCAGAAACATGTATTTTATGTTAAATACCATTGTGAAGCTCCACACCAAAAAGTCACATTTCCACTTCAGGTGAAGAATTAAACTGAGTATGGGAATCGGTCGGCAAGGATGAAAATTAATCTCTACAACATAAAAAGTGCACCAAAACGTCTAAAATACAAAGTTATAGGCATGACAAAACGAAGTTTTGCACCAAAACATAACATTTCATTTTACCGACTTCTATATCATTCAAGTTGCAACAAAACGTGATATTTTCACCATATCAGGGATTTCATATCATCTAATCGACCCAAAAAGTTATTTTTTCCGTTTGTATAAAAATGAAATCTTTTGAAGGTCTCAAGTATTTTCACAAAAAAGCTCAGTTAGTTTTTGTGTGTAACAGAACGCAGCCAAAAACCATAAAGCAACCATAGACAAAAAAATAATTTCTCTAGGTTGGTTTTTATAAATGTATGAAGTTTTTACTGATTCACTTCTACAGTTCACAACACAACGTAACATTTGTCCATGCTTTCAAATTAATTCACACATGTCGCACCAAAGTGGAACATTTACAAAATTGATGTCAAAACTAAGGTCAAAACCTTACAGCATGTACCTAATCAATCAAATTGATAATTTGATTTGATCTCAAAATTACGAATGGTACCTACTTAGAGTTATTTTTTATAAACTGTAATAATTTTGTAATTCAACTTGTGTGAGTTATAACGTTTCTTATTTTTTTAAGAATCATATAAGATGGAAATGTGACTTTTTGGTGTGGAGTTCCACATTTACAACATTATAATAGGTACAACAATGAAATATCATTTCTAACTAAAGAAGCGGGAAAAAGCAAAGGGCCATAATTTATCAAAAACTACCATTCTACGGTAGGTAATAGAAACAGCGATCAACTGTAGTTTTTAGTCTTCCTTTCAGCGGATGAAATCATAATGTAGGTAACTTGTAACTGCGGCTCTTACATAATACCTCACTCCATATAGTTTTCGAGAAGCCGACAACAATGCTAGAAAGAAATACCTTCGTGTATTTTCCTCAAAGCCACATTTTAAGACCTTTTCTGTTCTGATATGTATCTCAAAGAATTAATCAGCGTAACCCGTGAAGGGAGCCGCTCGGGACTCTATTTTTTCCTCTATTCGTAGCGCAAATATCGTTATTGTATGTAAAGAGGCCGATTCTTACTCGCAATACATATCAATGTCTTATACGCTTACACCTACCTCGAAAATATTATAACAAAAGATGAAAATATAAAAAATATAAGAAAGAGAAAATGTTTTTCTTCTTTTTTGCATGAGCAGCAGCAGATGTGTGCCAGTATACTGTATTAAACTTTACAATTATGAGCAGTACCGATTCTCGATCCATAAACGATTCCGCATAGGACCTTGATTGGATTCCCAGATGGTATGTACATACATACATATAGAAAAAATAAAAATAATAGTTTAAAAAACTAAAAAATACGCTTTAATAGAAAACTAAACTAAAAAGTAGAAAATAGTTTTAAATAAATTTGAAATAATAATAGTGATTAACAAGAAATATAATTTTCGTAAAAAAGCGTGCGGTGCTTTTTTAATGATTCTACTTTTACCAATATCTGTCATTAAAATATTTACAAGAATTGATATCAAGCACCCCATGCTTTTTTACGATAAAATAAATTTCTTGTTAGTCACTATTATTATTTCAAACTTATTTAAAATTATTTACTACTTTTTAGTTTAGTTTTCTATTAAAACGTGTTTTTAACCCCCGACGAAAAATAGGGATGTTATAAGTAATTTGTAGTGTGTATCTGTGTGTCTGTCTATGGCTCCTGAACGGACGAACCGATTTTGTTTTTTTTTTATTTGGTAGGTGTCTTAATCGAGTGTTCTTAGGCTGTGTTTCAAGAAAATCTGCTCAGTCGTTTGAAGATCATAACCTCTTTACTAGTTGATGAAGAGATCTATACAACTTCCACAGGTCTGATCGATTCGAAATTTTAAATCCTTTGATTGGAATTCTTTCTTTCGAATCCTTTGAATATCCTTTTATTTATTTTCTACTTTTTAGTTTGTTTTTTTGTAAACTATATTTTTTTTTAGTTGAGTGTAAAGAATTCTCCAGTAGATCCTTTCAATAGTCCTACTTGTCTCTCAAAGTTTAAGTCATGTATGCCTTAGTACTTGGCACAAATCACTACAGTGTCTCTGAATATGAAAAATCAATAATCCTGAAGATCCTGTTTAGGATAATGGGACAAACTTATTAAATTATTGTATTGTCATCGGTGCTTAATAAGTGTGCAAAATTTTAAATTAATCCGACGTTTTGAAGTGGTCGAAAATCGAGTTCAAAGATTCCGTTACATACTTATTATACATATATACGTACTCGTAGATACGGGCGAAGCTAATAAAAGCGTGTTAAAAATAGCAACGCGTACAACGAGACTCTCGCAATTTCCGAAATGACAGTGCACTGCATTGTCTTTAAAATAAGAAAAGCAGCCTAGACTAATATAAAGTTTAAAATTATTTAGATAGCATCGTCGTAGAAGTTCGTGAGGCGAAATTGAAACATCAAGCTAAATGGTTGGAACAATGTGACGGTAATTTATACAGGTCTGCGCTCTACAGCTGAGAAGAATGTACAATTTGTATGTAAAGTGGCCGATAGGCTGTTTATATGGAATACAATATCAAAAAATGGCGACCGTAACTATTTACATGTATTAGCAGTATACTCGACTTGTTCACGGTTTGGGCGAGGGTAGGTATACACAATATAATATTGGTGGGAACAATGGAAGGTGCGTAGGTACTGACCACAATTACCTTCATGGCCCCCGCAGACAGGCGCGACGCGACACTACTAGCATAATTTTTATGAAAACTTCATGGAAAGTGTCGCGCTGCCTGTCATGCCCGCGATGTCGCACCAATCTACGCATGAGCCTTAAAGACTTTTAAAACAAGATGGCGTAAAGGCTCGTGCAGACTGGCGCGAAATCGCGGGCCCGACAGGCAGCGCGACACTTTCCATGAAGTTTTCATAGAAATTGTGCTACTAATGTCGCGTCGCGTCTGTCTGGGGGAGCCTTATATCTTACACAGTGAAAGGAGGCGTAAACACCATGATGCGGGTTTACATAAATCGCAAGAAAAGGGAAAATAGTTCTTGCACCATACTAACAAGGTAAATAGAACCCTTATACAATCAATTATAATAAAAATAATAAAAACTGCCTTTGCAGTGTCGTTCCTCTTTTACGCGAATTCAAGGAAGGAAGTTTCTAAGAACCTTTTGAATAATACAGCTGACACAAGACGTGAAAATCTTTCGAATCAAAGCTGCCTACAAAATACTACGAAAAATTGTATCTAAGTCATGATAAAGACCGTAAAGATTTTACGTTGTCTACAAAAGATTTCGGACAGAAAACAGATTTTAACTAGAATCCAGTTCGACGTGCCTACTAGGAAAAAGTTAGGGTGATGCTGATGAATGATTATGGAAAACAGATAAAACACTTTTCATTCAGATTTTAGAATATTTTGTTTCGTAGATATGCGGACCCTGGGATTCTGGGAACTCTGGAACCTGGAAAACATTACAAGACAAAACCTTTTTGGCCATTCTTATTCTTTTGTCTGTTAAGTAAGTAGTCAGACATTGGAGATAAACTCGATGCGTTGCATATCGAGAAATATTTGGAGTATTTGAGGACAGAAGATTAGTGTTTTTTAGGGTTCCGTAGTCAACAAGGGACCTTTATAGTTTCACCATGTCTGTCCGTCTGTCTGTCAGTCCCCGGCTTAGCACAGAGACTCTTAGTACTAGAACGCTGTAATTTGGCATTGGTATACATATTAATCACGCCGACAAAGCGGTAAAAAAATATATTTTAGGTTACCTCCCTTGCACGTAAAGTGGGGATGATATTTTTTTCTCGCCTAATCTATGCTAACGGGTATCGTTGGATAGGTCATTAAAAAATATTGCGTCTGCGAAAGCCATTTTTTGATTATTTTTGATAATTTTTTTATTATATTGAATATTTCGCAAACAGGGGATCTGTTTGCGAAATATTGTGAACTATTGTGGCGATAAGCCCCCCCCCCCCCACCCTCTTTGAGGAGTGGCTAGAGAGGCGCTACGGCGTCCTCACCTTCCGCCTGACGCAGGTCCTAACCGGACATGGATGTTTCAGGAGGTTCCTGTTCAGGATAAAGCGGGAGGCAACACCCGGGTGTCACCACTGTATGGATCGCTCGGAGGACACGGTGGAGCATACGGTGGAGGTCTGCCCGGCTTGGGCGGAGCACCGCCGTGTCCTCACGGAGGTGATTGGCGGAGGCGATCCCTCGCGCCCGGCCCTGGTTCAGGCCATGGTTCGGAGCGAGAGTGCATGGGAGGCCGTCACCTCCTTCTGCGAAGCAGTAATGCTCGCGAAGGAGGAGGCGGAACGCGTGAGGGACAGGCAGGGTTTGCGCCCTCACGCCCCTAGTCACCGCAAGAGACGCCCTGGGCGTCGGGAGTCACAAGCCAATTTCCGGCCACCGTAGGCGCAGGCCTGCGGACGGTGAGCGATGGGTAGCTTGCCGTCCGATAAGCATCCGGCCCAGGTCGACGATGCGTTGTGTTCCACGCGCGCCTCAATGAGATTTCCGGCCACCGTAGGCACGGGGCTGCGGACGGTGAGCGATGGGTAGCTCGCCGTCCGATAAGGATCAGGCCCGGGTCAACGACGCGTTGTGTTCCAAGCGCGCCTCAAAGAGATGTTAGCATGAATTGACGGGGTCCATTAGGGCCAATGCTTGCCAGGGTTGCGAGTTTGTCCGAAAGGGATATCGTGGCCTTGGCACACAGGCAAATGAAGGAACACGGGTGGGCGTGTCAGACTTTTACTGACTAAATCAGTAAAAGTCTGACACGCCCTCCCGCTCTGCCCAGAGCGGGACAAGTTATTTGATAATTTGCCACCCAAAAAAAAAATCCCTGCCAGCAAAATGGTTGTTTTTTTGATATGTGAAAAAAATCATGGCAGTAGAATGTAACGAAATTAAAATTAAAACCATCACAGCTAAGTAGGCTTTACAAGTTAACGGATAATAGTCGACTAACTTATATTTGCAGTTGAAGAATTGACCGTGACGTATATCGATCTAAGGGAGAACATGTTTTTCAACTACAATGTTAAGTTTGTTCATCCCAATTAAGGAACCCTTCATTGTGTGTGGTCCGACACGCACTTGGCCGGTTTTTATTATAATCGTTTTTTTTTTATAATCGATTGTTTTTTTTTAATAGGACATTTTAGTAGGTAAATGACGTACTTAGGTTAGGTGGAGCGCTCATGCAACTGGAGAGAGAGAAGCGTAGTGGCCACGGCCAGCTATGGACTTTTTTAATATTTATCTTTTATTACTTGTATTCGTTAAAAAACTACCGGGTGACTGTAGACAATTAATTAAACCTCCACGTTTGCCGGGTGCGGCAAATGACAAAGCTATGAGGCAATTAAAAATATGATCCCCAGTTATCACATGTCCACTCTCTGCGATATTGCTCCTAATATTTGTAGGTTTATTACCTATAAACGGCAGGCTGTCTAGTCGTTGTGCTCTATCTACCAGTGACAGGGTCGGATGAAATAAGTATCCAACTTTGAATCTCTGATACATCGTCACAAGTTTCTAGTTATATAACGAAACATGTTTATTCAACACAGCTAACTCAACGCGAAAATATTCAAATAATAAATTTGTCTCTTTCGGAGACTTTTGTGTTTTCCTCACAGAGACTTTTCTGCCGAACTGAAAAAAATATAAAGGAAGAACAAGGTAACAGAAAACTGCCTATGCCTCTCAGTAGGTACCTAAAGTTTCGCGTGTAATGGAGTATGGAAGAATTATTATTATAATTTCTATAGAAAAACGATAGGAATTGTGGAAACGACAATACACAACGTGATTTATTTGCTTCACGAGCTGCAACAAAAGCACGATTCTTAGGAAAAAATGAAGTGATACTATAATATTTATTCAGAATTATTCGCGACATTGCGTTTATCACAATGAAATATTTTGTCCTTTAATTTTTAGGGTTCCATACCCAAAGGGTAAAACGGGAACCCTATTACTAAGGCTGCGCCGTCTGTCTGTCTGTCTGTCCGTCTGTCACCAGGCTGTATCTCATGAACCGTGATAGTTAGACAGTTGAAATTTTCACAGATTATGTATTTCTGTTGCCGCTACTTATAGCAACAAATCTAAAAACCAGAATAACATAAATATTTAAGGGGGCTCCCATACAACAAACGTGATTTTTTTTCCGTTTTTATAGATAATGGTACGGAACCCTTCGTGCGCGAGTCAGACTCGCACTTGACCGGTTTTTTTTAATAGGTACGGAAAATTCTTTAGGTTGTTTTCGGATAGTCTCTATACAATTACGATTGTGACAGTGACTTTAATATCTCAGGCAGTGGTTATCTAACATCAAAATAACAATGTCAATTTCAACGTTGCTAACAATTGCTAGTGTAGTTATAGTTCTGTAAACGAAAACTAGCCTTCTATTGTTGTCCTGAAATGCCTGACGCAGCACAATACAATTGGAGGTACTGAACTCGACTCGGTCGGTACGTTTCAGTTTTTTGCATGGAACCTGAAAATCTTTTTCGCTTTTTTCTAGTAATTGTTTTATCATTTGCTTTATGTTTGCATAGTTTCGCGCAATTGACTACCTACCTACCTATCACCTTTAGTTAGGTTTGCCATAATATTTTGGAGTGAAGTCCGGACGGGCCAGCGAAGTCAGAGTCCATTTTTTTTTTCGTATTATAATACAGGCGTCGGTTGTAGAAATTGGGAAAACTGGCACAGCAGTAAATAAAACTACTAGAGATTTAGATACTGTTGAGTGTGCGGGAGAGGAGAGAGTCTCCAGTCTCACGGAAATCAAAATTTAAAAACTCAACATTAATATGTCATACATAATATATAATCAGCCCCACACAGTGGGAACATATATAATGTTCCCACTGCTGGGACACAGGTCTCCTCTCTGTGAGAGGGAATGGGCCGTAATCCACCACGCGGGCCCGGTGCGGGTTGGTAGATGTCACATGTCTTCGAATTCTTGGTTCTAGGACATGCCGGTTTCCTCACGATGTTTTCCTTCACCGTTTTGGGAGCAGTGCTGGTGAAATTAAATACATAAAGTAAAGCGCCTGTCTGGATTCGAACTCACGGCCTACAACTCGTTAGTCGGAGCCGATGCCACTGGGCCACCACTGGTCAATATGTAATATATTTATTAAAATAAAAATACAATATTATGCATACGAGTACGCTGCATAAATTATGCACTTATTATTATAAATATGACTACTGACAACTCGGTCCTACTCCATCTCTAGCTTCATCTTCACGTCTTCGTATGGTTCCTGATTCTGAGTACCATTCGTCCTTTTCAGATGTTAAGGGTTTTCTTTAATAAAACTTTATTCGTTTTTAGGGTTCCGTAACCAAAGGGTAAAACGGGAACCCTATTCCTACTAAGGCTCCGCCGTCTGTCTGTCTGTCTGTCCGTCTGTCACCAGGCTGTATCTCATGAACCGTGATAGTTAGACAGTTGAAATTTTCACAGATGATGTATTTCTGTTGGCGCTATAGCATAAAATCCTAAAAAATAGAATAAAATAAATATCTAAGGGGGCTCCCATACAACAAACGTGATTTTTTGCTCGATATTGATAACGGAAACAAGTAGACACTTGAAATATTCACAGAATATTTAGTTATATATTCACTTAAAATAATTAAATTAAAATAAAACAAATATTTAAGGGGGGCTCCCATATAACAAACGTGATTTTTTTGCCGTGTTTATAGATAATGGTACGGAACCATTCGTGCGCGAGTCCGACTCTCACTTGGCCGGTTTTTTATTTTATCATAATTATAAACTTGAGCAGTTGTCATTGCTGTTAATTTTTATATTCAAAAGCTCTGCCACTACCGAGACCCGCATGCAACATCGATCTGGTGTCCACAAAAGTTTCATGAGAGAAAAAGTTCTCTCTACTGTTGCTGAAGTTCCCGGGATGAATAAAACAAACTCTACAATTTTTTGTAAATTTTTCGGAGGTTAAGGTCATCGATTTGTGTGCGAGCAAATATAAAAACCGGCCAAGTGCGAGTCGGACTCGCGCACGAAGGGTTCCGTACTATTATCTATAAAAACGGCAAAAAAATCACGATTGTTGTATGTGAGCCCCCTTAAATATTAGTTTTATTTTAATTTAATTATTTATTTTTAAAGTGAATATATAACTAAATATTCTGTGAATATTTCAAGCGTCTACCTGTTGCCATTATCAATATCGAGCAAAAACGAGTAAAAAAATCACGTTTGTTGTATGGGTGCCCTCTTAAATATTTATTTTATTCTGTTTTTTAGTATTTGTTGTTATAGCGGCAACAGAAATACATCATCTGTGAAAATTTCAACTCTCTAACTATAACGGTTCATGAGATACAGCCTGGTGACAGACGGACAGACAGACAGACACAGACAGACAGACAGACGGCGGAGCCTTAGTAATAGGGTTCCCGTTTAACCCTTTGAAATCGGGAATCAGGATGAAAGTCCGGACATAGTTGCCAAATCCGGACAATTCGGACTAAATCCGGACGTATGGCAAGCCTATCTATAGTACCTACTCAGTTGCGCGAAACTCGAGCTCTTATAGGAAAATATGTCAAAACTAAGTTCACTAACATCCTATCCACCTGTCTACCGTCAATATCGATGACACCATAGAGACGGCATTTCCATAAATAAAAACATTGTTTTTGCTGAGCTATAATAAGCTCTATCAACACCGTAGGCTACTGTAAATTATTAAAAGTAACAGTGCATATTTACCGGAAATATTTTCGTTCAGAACATGTCAAAAGCCATATGTAAATTGTCCAATGACATTAACCACAAGTTTAAGATTAATTCTGTCAACATCACATAGTAAAGCTTTCAGACTTCAGACAGCTTTCTCTCTAAGCGTGGGAACGCTCTAAGTAACCCATATCTTATAAATAATACTAGAAGTACTCACCACTTAACCGACCATCGTAATCTGAATTTCCTGAACATTTAGTACACTTGGTGCCGGGAATTTATCCTCCGCGCTAAACTGACGTAGTTAAAAAGATTTCCTATGCCATTAACTGATACTTAAGTACTTTTTTTAGGAATAGTTGTTTTTCTCAAACCCAGGAAGAATTCCGGCTTAGTGCCAGGATTCAATATGCGGCTTAACCTGCTTCTAGGGCCTTTCGAAATTACCATGGGACTTATTTTGAACGTGAAAAACAGTTTTTATATGCGAACGGTCGTTATTAGGGTTCCGTAGTCAACAAGGAACCCTTATAGTTTCACCATGTCCATCTGTCTGTGTGTCCGCGGTTTAGTTCAGAAACTTATAGTACTAGAAAGCTGTTATCTGCCATGGGTATACATATTAATCACGCCGACAAAGTGACAAAATAAATCTTGAAAAAAAAAATTGAATGGTACGTCCCTTGCACGTAAAGGGGGGATAGTATTTGTTTTCTCGTCTATGCCATGGTGTGGGGTATCGTAGAATAGGCCGTTTAAAAATACTATGGGTCTGAAAAAGCATTCAGGGATCCATTTCCGTAATATTTAGCTTTGAAGTGCTAATTTTTGTTAGAGTCAAGTGTCGGCCCTGCAAGCTAAATGGTTGTTTTTGGATACGTGAAAAAAATCATAGCAGTAGGTCGACCATAACTCGATAGCTTGTAAAGCCTAATTAGCTGTGTATACGAGTAATAGTTTCCATTTTAATTTCGTTATACACCGTGGCATTTTATTCGTCTTACAATGGCAGCCCACTTCATGTATCCAATTACTACTAATCATTCATGAAAATAAAAAAATATTTATTAACATTTGAAAAATAAAAAACCCCTTGCCCTTGCCTTGAAGCCTTGCGTTCCAAGGGCGGCGCGAAATGGAGCGCAAGGCAAGCACCGCGCTCATAACAGGGTGATTCAAACTACATCCTGCGTCTTAATGCATAATATTTTTTTTTTTTGATTATTCAAATGTTAATAAATATTTTTTACTTTCATGAATGATTAGTAGTCATTGGATACATGAAGTAGGCTGCCGTTGTAAGACGATTAAAATGCCACGGTGTATAACGAAATTAAAATGGAAACTATTACTCGTATACACAGCTAATTAGGCTTTACAAGCTATCGAGTTATGGTCGACCTACTTACATTTGCAGTTAGAATGTATGGGAGAACATGTTTTTCAACTACAATGTTAAGTTTTTTCTAGGGATAAATATACCCCAACTATGGAACCTTTCATTGTTGCTTGATCCGACATGCACTTGGCCGGTTAAAGATTTATAAAAATAAAATCTGACTTCCAACAAACTTTAATTTTTCTACAAAAAGTTTTTAAGTTTTGATTTTGTAATTGCAGATTTAATGTAACTTAAGAATTTCATAAGTTTGTCCGATGTGCTTCATCAGAATAAAAATAATAATCCATATTGGTTTCGAACACTGAAGTTATGCAGACGATCTCCAGCATTCCTAAGCCGATTTGGGTGTATTATAATCCCAAAAAAACACAGTCAGAACCTTTATAAGTTAAAGAATAGAGTAATTTGGTACGGAATTTCCTATTTTCCTATGATCACAGATTTATTGGGATCTTGCCTCAAGGCATCAGATGTATTATTATTTTTGCCCAAGTAAAATAATTGTAACAAAAATAGATAAATGAAGATCATGGAGATGGTAAATGTTTTCTAAAGAAACATCCCCAAAACCAGTTACCTTATTAATATATTTTCAGGAAAGAGCTTACTATTGTTATGATAGGACCAGTGACAGAATTACCGATAATTGTTTAGATAAGGATCTTTATTACGAATTAATACGCTGCTAATTAATTTGCCCTAAAATCTAATTACTCGGCGTTCGCTTCGAGTCGATAGCAATATTAGTCTGCAGGTTCAATAGAGATGCAATATTTAGCCTGTAATCTTCTTGTTTGGAGTAGGGTGATTTGTCTGGCACATAAAATTAGTCCCCTGTATAATCAAATTATTATGTAATTTTCATAATTTAATTATCTAATTGGCAATTAAAGCGCCATCCCGTAACATTATTTTTCCTGCTCGCGGTCGGCGGAATAAGATTGCACGGCTAAATTCCATTTTTAGGGTTCCGTAACCGAAGGGTCCGCCGTCTGTCCGTCCGTCCGTCTGTCTGTCAGCGGGCTGTATCTCATGAACGGTAATAGGTAGATAGTTGAAATTTTCACAGATTGTGTATTTCTATTGCCGCTATAACAGTTGTTAATTTTTATTATTAAAATTTTAAACCCCGCCCAATCTCTCTACTGACAGCTCCTTCAAAAATCCTTGAGAGAGTTGTCAACAAGAGACTTCTGGCATACATCGCAAAAAATAAGTTACTATCGGAGAATCAATATGGCTTTCGGGGTGGCAGGTCCACTGAGGATGTAGTACCTAACTAACTTGGCCGACTTTATAACTATGAACTTAGGTCAAGGACAGGCATGTACTGGCATCTTCCTGGACCTTGCAAAAGCCTTCGATACGGTCTCCAGGAAAATTCTGATCAAGAAAATGTTACTTCTGGGTGTTCGTGGCGTTGCTTTGGACTGGTTTATTTCATATCTCTGTGATAGAACGCAAAGAGTTGTACTAGAGGAATATTGTAGAGACCCATCCACCGTAAATTTTGGTGTTCCCCAGGGAAGCGTGCTGGGTCCCACACTTTTTATTATTTATATAAATGGATTATGCAGCATGAACCTCCCACAGGCTAAAACTTTCACTTAAGCTGATGACACCGCGATAGTTTTTCATGGGAAAACATGGGATGAAGTGCAGTGCGCGGTGGAGTGCGGAGTAAAGGCTGTTGCGAACTGGCTATAACATAATCTTTTGACGCTGAATATAGAAAAAACCAAGGCAATCAATTTGGCTATTTCCAAACGATCTTCCCCTAACAGTGTATCTTGCTTACGGCGGCACTCTTCTATTGAATCGGACCAGTGTTCTTGCCCTTTCATCGAACATACTGATTCTATTTAATACCCAGGAGTGATTGTAGATAACAGATTGACGTGGTCCGCACACCTGAGCGCTTTAAAGGGTAGGATTAGAACAATGCTACGTATATTTAAGCAACTAGGCAAGATTGCTGATGGTTCTGTCCTAAAGATGATTTACTTTTCGCTATGTCAGTCCATTTTTAATTACTGCATAGTAGCATGGGGCGGTGTGGGCAAGACCTCACTAATTAAAGTAGAACGAGCTCAGCGTGCTCTACTAAAAGTTTCTTATAGATGACCACACCGGTACCTTACGAATAAACTCTACACTGAAGTGGGAGTTCTTAGGGTGAGACAGCTTTACGTACTGTCTGTCACACTACGATTTCATAAAACAGCCGTGAGCACTTGTGTCATTTAAAGTCGAAGGGTAAATTGGGATAAAATCCGATGCCGTAAAACAATCGGCAGAAGGTCTTACGGTTTTATGGGACCACACTTATACGCGAAACCCAACGGTAAACACAATATACTAAAAGTAACACATACAAAATGCAAAGAGACGGTAACAAACTGGCTTCTTACACTGGACTACGACATGACAGAAAGTCTCTTAGTTTAAGTAAAAACTAACAGTACATTGCCATTTCACAAATACACGTGCACTCACTAACATACGTTTATGATACAGACACTCCCTTACAACACCAACACAACTGACTCAAATCACACCACTATACATACACTTTTTTTATTGTTTTATATCCATTTTATGATTTAACAATGTACCTTAATTATTATTTTAAGGATAAAGTTGTGAACGGAACAAAGGAGCCTGGATCTCACAACACAGGGAATCCTAGTGTGAGGTCTAGGAATTCAATCCACTTAAATGTAAACAGCGAAATAAATTTATTCTTATTATTAGTTATTAATACAAATGAAATAAAGTTAATAATCAAAGGGGTCCCCATACAAGAAAGTTGATTTTTTGGCGTTTTTTGTTCGATCTTAATACGGTATGGAACATAGAAATATTAAAAACAGATGGAACCCTTCGTGTCCTAGTCCGACTCGTACTTGACCGGTTTTTATATTTCAGTTGGTTAAAGACAGATTCCTTTTCCTTGATAAAAGTGTAGTCATAATATATTATTTATTTATAACAATAACAACTTATGTCTACCTAATTTATTAATAAAATAAAACTTATAAAATTTTACGATATAGTTAATTTATGTTCATGACACATGATCTTAGACGAGTTGTTCTCATTATAACGATACTCCATTTGATATAAGATTAGAAATTTTAATAAACTTTTTTACAGTTCGTTCAACCGATTTTAACTTCTATTCCGTAGGCAAAAGGATTACAATACCAACTGTTTATTACAGCAGCCATTTGTCATGCCACCAACGCAATAGAAGTCAAAATCGGTTGAACGGACTGTAAAAAAGGTTTATTTTAATGTCTAATCTTATTTCAAATGGAGTATAGTAGGTAACAATTTTCTTCCTACAACTTTTGAGAATAGGTACGAAAACAATCAAGTCTTTTTCAATAACGACGAAGTTGGCTTAGCCTGTAGCGTACATATTAGTGCCTTTTGAATGGAAACTAAACCCCGATATCAAAAAGTCACTAGTTTCGTCCAATTTACGGAATTTGGGTCTTTTTAAATGACGTCACGTTTAACAACTGGTAAAGAAGAAGAGACGTTTCTATCAGTAAACTGTAAGCCGTAAGGAACGGTTACGATGATTCCGGATTAACCTCGCAGATTAATGGAGCTTCCCTAGTCTAAACTTCTATTTTTTTGAATAATAACCGAAATTGAAACAACTTTTGAATGGCCAATTGCCAACTGAAACGGTTAAAGGGCTTTTTATTAGAAGCAATATAATCATAAATTGTGCACGAATTCATAGGAATATCTGTATTGTTTCATGTTCCCTTTGTGCTCCAAATTGTAATAAAACGGATGCCGAGTTCCAGTTTATTATTAGAGCTTTTCCTGATAAACTAAAACTTATTCTATTATCAGATCTGACTCACTGCTTACAGCCTAGCTCATCACTGTTTGGGGATATATTATTTTCTTTTGACAATGTCCCTTACATTGTCAAAAGAAAATAATATATCCCTCAAAGTTTTTCACGGCATAGAATATTTGCATACAGAAGGCGAATTTCCAAGGCTCATATAAATGTTACGGTATCAAATGGACGTGTTCCGGATATCAGCGAGGATAGAGGTTGACTTTTAATAAATATCGCAGAACTCTTGGCTACGACTGCAGTGCTCAGTATCTCGTCGAGTGTCGGCAGCGGAGATGTCACATTCGCGAACGAAACTCGCAAATATTTTATAGATTTACGAACGTACAAGTCAGATGGAATGTTTCTGATGAAGTGGAATAAATAAATTGTGTTTTTGACAGCAATATTATATACGAACAGATATGACGAGCATTATGTCCGTTACTATAAGTTATAGATTTTTGTAAGAAAAGGTTCTTGAACTCAACTTTTTGATACTTAAAATAAAAATAATTTAAGCATATTCATGAAAATGAACTGGCTTAGAACTAAATATTCAAATTAAGTACCTGAACACCTCAAATCTGCTAACTAGCTTACGCAACTGAATCAACAAAAAATGTGAAATTGAACAAAGTAAACAGTTACAAACGGTACTGAAGCTCGACGTGGTTTTTATTGTGTATATCTTGTTACTTAGTTATGTTATGTCATGACGAATAACCGTTGCAATTGACGGGCCGTTTTTTTCTTTTTTATTGATTTCATGATTTCATCAAATAAAATTGTCATCCAGATCGTATTTCGCCCTGGAGGACAATCTCAAGGGAGACTAGCCTCCAGCGCAAGATATAATATAGTGTATAATATAATAAATCTGTGCGTAGACACAGGTGCACTATCTCTTCCCTCACTCTCATTGTTCAATGGGACGGCAATTCAACACGACCCACACCGCCAACTTCCGAACTGCGGGCTAAGAAATTCCTAATGGAAAAACCCAATAACACTTTGTCCGACCTGCGAATCGAAGTCGCGCTTGTGACCACAAGAACGGGGCAGTTCATCAAATACACCGCGCATGCAAAGCTAGTTAGAGCTACGGCGCCTACGGCTAAAAGCACATACGAGCAACAAGCTTTAATAACACTTGTATTCATATACAGACACGTAAATAATTGCCCTGGATTTTCATTAACCCAGGACAAACTTAGTTTACGATAATCCCATGCGGATGGCGTCTGGTTGTAAAAAACTTTAGATGCTTCTTGAATATCTAAATTAAATGTTAAGAGCAGGTCGGGCATAAATTTAATTAAGTCACCACCATTTGGTCGCAGTGGTTGGAGGATTTAGTATTCCTGTGCGGAGGTGCGGTACACTGCTAGAGCGCCTGACAGCGGCCTACGTCAAAATTCTAATTAATTTACTCAGTTCAGGAGGCCATTGACGGTCTATAAATTAAATCTGCGTCTATTCCGAACTTCAATAAGGCTTATGGCATAATCCGCACAGCCAGTCGTGCCAGGTTTGACGTAAAATTAACGTTTTACGAGTTCAAGAACTCCAAGAACAATCTTATCTATTTTCACATTGTCTGTCAACTTTTTCCCTGACAGCATGAAGAAACTTGTAATCAGTCTGAGCGTAGGGTTGGTCAGCGTTGTATGAAACCAAACAACAGTAACATGTTGGATTTATGTTTTGGGGCATTTGTAAGTAAAGGCAGTTTGTTAGGTCATCGCGTATTCGTGTAGGATGACAAATAGCCCCCATCTCGCATACTGGAACAGCTGGTATGACTAGCGGAGCTATTTCTTTGGACTCCTGTCAGAACATGGAAAGTTTCATGTGGTTTATGTAAGGTAGTTCCTGTGTACTGTGTTTATTTTATTGGTAAAGTTCCAGAAACTTTTACATCAGTCTACACTTCAGCGGTAAAATGGACTGTATTTTTAGGGTTCCATACCTTATAAGAAAAAAAAACGGATCCCTTATAGGATCACTTCGTTGTCCGTCTGTCTGTCAGTCTGTCAAGACCCTTTTTTGGGTTCCGTACCCAAAGGGTAAAACGGGAACCCTATTACTAAGGCTCCGCGGTCTGTCTGTCTGTCTGTCCGTCTGTCACCAGGCTGTATCTCATGAACCGTGATAGTTAGACAGTTGAAAATTTTCACAGATGATGTATTTCTGTTGCCGCTATAACAACAAATACTAAAAAACAGAATAAAATAAATATTTAAGGGGGCTCCCATACAACAAACGTGATTTTTTTCCGTTTTTATAGATAATGGTACGGAACCCGTCGTGCGCGAGTCAGACTCGCACTTGGCCGGTTTTTTTTAATAGGTACGGAAAATTTTTTAGTTGTTTTTTAGTTTGTTTTCGGATAGTCTCTATACAACTACGATTGTGACTGACTTTAATATCTCAGGCAGTGGTTATCTAACATCAAAATAACAATGTTGCTAACAATTGCTAGTGTAGTTATAGTTCTGTAAACGAGCAAAAAAATCACGTTTGTTGTATGGTGATTTTTTAGCTCGTTTTTGCTCGATATTGATAACGGCAACAGGTAGACGCTTGAAATATTCACAGAAAATTTAGATATATATTGACTTTAAAAATAAATAATTAAATTAAAATAAAAAAAAGTTAAGGGGGGCTCCCATACAACAAACGTGATTTTTAGTGACGGAACGCGTGGAGGTATCAAGTTGAAATTAATATCAAATACAAAGGTTTATACGGTCCCTTGAAGCTCTAAAAATCTTGCTCACGCAACAAAAATTACGGCCATTTATGCGACATATAATATTTTGATACTCGCAAATAAATCAAAATCTATAGGGTATTTCCCGTTGACCTAGAATCATGAAATTTCAAGAAGAAGAAAAACCAAAAAGCAAGGTCTCACAGCACAAGTAAAAGAAAAAGTTTTTCGTATTACAAACTTACATTTGCAGTTGGAGAATTGACCGTGACGTATATCAATGTATGGGAGAACATGTTTTCCAACTGCAATGTACAGTGTGTACATAAAGTGTGTGTGGGATAAATTCATCCCAACTACGGAACCCTTCATTGTGCGTGGTGCGCACTGGGCCGGTTTTTAAATAAAATATTGTTTGGCGGGTGTAGCCAAACATTATACGGAACACAAATGAGGAAACATCCTTAAAAACACTTCTACCTACCCTGGACGAATCCATAAAGATTTCCGCACGTGTAACAGCTTACTAAAATACTGAAGGAACGATATTTTTATCGAGGTACTGTTAATACGAGTATCAGTCTTCAGATTGAGATTCAATGTTCTGATCGAGAATCATATTTTTACGAGATGCTGTAGAATTTATATCAATTTGTTTATTTGTTATTTACCAAGACTAGTACATTGAGGGATAAAAAATATATTACAGGCTTGAAACACAAACATAAACAACAGAGATTATTATCACAACAGAGGTATTACTTGTAGACACTGATTAAGTCAAAATTATTAGGCACTTTGCCACCCCAAGTGGCTCTCAGGCCACTCTACAGGGGGAAATGATGCTATAATCTTATCCACAATGACAAAACGGGACTGAGATAAGTGTTTCTATATATTTGAGTGTAAGTTTCCCACCACGAGGGAATAACAAACCAACTTACCTAGGACTTCGTCAACAGCCCGCGGCGCTGCTGAAGAAGCTAAATACAAGGGTAAAAACTCCAAACACGATACATTAAATTCCTCTAACTTGTTTAATCAGTTTGTTTAAAACGGACTAGGTACAGGGAAATGTTACCGTAACTAGCGTAACGATGCACAGCTTGTGTTACAAAAGTAGAAAGTTTATTTAAAGAATAGGCTGAACGGAACTGACGTGCGAATGAGACGTTAATTGAAGCAGATTTCACTTTATGGCAAGACTTTGTACGAATTGTACGAGAGGTAGATTAAATAAGTAGGTTGGTTTAGATTTTGAAGGCTTCAGATGTAAGAATTTTATTAGTGATGAGAATGAGGATGTGCAGGGGGTCTACTCCGAAGCGTTAATCCGAAGTATCGGCCGAATGTTCGGCCGTTTTATAACTTCCATAGTTTCCTTTTTTAACTTTGAATCCTTACCCGACTTAATTTTTGACTTTGGCTTATGTCTTTGACTGTCGTTTTTTTTTCTTGCGCGGTAGTTAGCCATAGTTAGGCGTAATCAAGCAACGGCCGGACATTCGGCCAATACTTCGGATTTATGTTCGGAGTAGACCCCCTGGTTCCACAATTATCTGTCGAGGCCTCAGAATATTTCTTTCAGTATGCGCACAAAACGAGAGTTGGCTGCATGCCTGATAGTGTAGGCACTTATCATTTTTGCCGTGTTTAGTAAGGTACCTAGACTGGGTCACACGGAAATAATATTGAAAATTAATATAATGTAAATAATGTAAATTAAAAATTAGCTAAAGACATGAATTAATATAGAGATATGTAGCACCATGCAATGATACGAACACCATTGTAAACATACCATATTTTTGGCAAATAAATATTCTATTCTATTCATGGCAGCTCTTATGGCAGTATTTTATTAATTTAATTTCCAAAGAACGCCCACAAGTCCTACCTACGCTGGGAAATATTGTTATATTAGGTATTATTTTGGTGATAAAAACATCGCAGAAATGAGAAAACTCGATATTAATCTTGGTATTTTTGTCCCAGTTCATCATAGGTCATTAGTACCTGAAATACTCGCTCTGAGCTATACGCCATTAATAAAAATATATTAATAACATAATAATTTATACACTACTTTTCATTTTGAATATAAGGAAAGTAAAAAAATATAGTTTTTCTTAAATATTTTATTTTCTAGTTTGCTCGCCACTTCATAAAATCATTGTATGTATTTAAATATCTTTCCCTTGAAATTTCTGCCAAAAGATTTTGGATAACTGTATTTGCCTCATCTTTAGCCGAATCTGGGGCCAACATTTCAGAATCGCTTGAACTCATTTTTAATCAGTTATTAGAGTCTATATAAAACCCAGATTTTGAATTTCGGTACAGCTTACAGAGTTAGTATTCCGTCCATTTATATTAGTCTTTTTAAATTTTAAATATGGAACATACCGCTTCACCGCCGCGGGCCGTCTCGCCCGCGAAATACAAATTTTATTACGTTTTATGCAATTTGCAGGTCAGTAACAAGTTGTATGTTGATCTAAATATGATTCGCGGTCGTAACAAATATGGCTTTACAGAATTATAATCATTAGAATCGGCATTACAACTCCCACAAGTTTTAACACTATTTGTGCCCTAATATCTAATTGTATCGGAAGTACAGAAGTACTGATAATAATCATGTTCTAGGTATGATAATAATCTGAACTTCAAATACTACAGTAATTCTGAGTAAAAATAGTTCTGTCAGTGTGCGCTTTGGTCTTTTAGTGCAATATATTTCACATTTGCTCAAAAAATGCATTTACGAAGCCTGCATACATTGTTCGAAAGTTAAAAATTACGCACCACACAACGGAATGTGCGGTAAAATAGGTACTCTCACCTAAGTACATGTTTTACCGCACCGTCCGTTGTATAGCACCGTGCGTATCCTTTACCTTTTTTTTTCCATAAAAAATATATAAGAATTCCACCAAGGAGTTTCAAATTACGAGAATAAATAAGCTGAATGATCGTACCTCATCGGAAGCGCTTTTGCTCAATACGTTTATCTCACTTTACTATTAAAGAGAAAATGAGACGAAAGATGTGGTAATAAGTTTCACCATGCGCACGTGGCGCCATTTTCAAAGATTGTTGCGACTTTCCGACTGATATTAATAAATAAATTAATAATATGAATTCAAGCGAGGAATCAGATATTAATATGGAATCTACTCCACCAGCCGATCTATTCTGAAAAAATCTCACCGTATAAACGTAGGTGAAGTGAGCTTGAAGTGACTTGTTAATAGTGTCAATTCCTCACTGACAGTTCACTCCACGCTCACATGACCTAAGTTTTCACGGTGAGATGGTTACAGAATAGCACTGCTGATATCTTGAATGAGGTGCAAATGGCAAAAAATGGTCTCTTGCCGTCGCGAGAGCGCTATTGAATGATTTACATTAATGTAAGACTCGGAAGAAATACTTAATCATACTCTGAAAATGTTTTGATCGTTTTCTCGCAAATGTTTTGAAAAACGTTGTATGACACACGTGCGGATATTGGTATTTACAAACTCGTGACTATGGTAAGCCCTCAACTTTGTCTCGGGCTTACATTCATCTACTCGTTTGTAAAAACCAACTTACCGCACTAGTATCATAAATTACTATTACCTTATAAGTCGTACTTTTTACTGCAAACAAAACGGAACTATTACTACTCGGTACGTAGCGCACACGCATCCGAGCTTTGTGAACATTGATGAATTTGCACGATTTTTCGACTCTTAATTAAAAATGTTCGACCAGTTTACATAAGTTCGTTTGGATAGGTGATGCGAGTGAGTCTGAGCCAATTTAATTTGAAAGGGAAAGGAATTAGCTCGCACTATGTGTAGCCAGTGTAGTTGAGCAATACGATTTTCTTAAATGAGCAAAAATGTACGAGAATTCTTACTTTTGCAAGTTGCTAATTGACATAACTTAACAGGTTACAAATTAATAATTAATATTGGTTAGTCACTGTTAATTATTATTATGAAGTGCCTACCTATTAGGTATCTAACTAATTGAACACAATTAGTCGTAAGTACCTCTGCTCTAGTCACACGACTCAGACTTCCCTTAGGTTTAGAAAAAGATGACTAACAATTTAATAAATATCCAGCGAGATATTGTTTAACACTCATTAAATGGCAATCGATCGCAATGCTTTTCATTTTGACAGTTCAGCCACGTGTATTACGTTGCTGAGCAGACAAATTTTTCCAACGTATGCATCAATAGATCTCAAAATTAAAGGCATCACGATCGATTGTGATTTTATGCATGTTACGTTAGTAGCCCGCAGGACAACAATGGAAGCATTTCACTTTAAAAACAAGAGATGTTTCGGGTTTTTGTCACTCCTCATAAACAAAACTCGTTCATGTTTCGTGACACATGTCACTTCGGTGCGTGCTAAGCATGCAAGTCGATGCGGAACATAAAAGCATGCAAAAATAACATTAATCTGCGATTACCGATCTGCCTGCCAATTAACTTAAATATTTTAACATTACCTTAAACGAAGAAAGTTTTATTACAAAAAGTGAATACCTATTATCACGTAACGACGGAAGTATTTATAACCGAACTAAACAATAAACGATCCAGTAATTGAATAATGTTGAATAAAACAGCTTTCGATAAATGACTGCGTGTAATTTCACCTATACGGACATTCTGACTGGGGGATACCTTGTTCAGTGGTCATTGGTTTCAGGACTAATATTGGCTCAGTTCGGTACATAAAGCTGACATTTGAAGCCAGTACCTAATGTTTGTTATCAAATAGACATTATCTAGCAACGTGTTTACATAATGGGCTCTACTTTTTAAGTTCATTCGGTTATATAGAACATGAATCATTGTACGTGACGTACTTATTATAATAATCCAATCTAAAAATAAAGTTGGTCGTTTTTGTTCAAAGTTAGAACAATAGGGAATTATTAGCTTGACAATCAATCACTTATCTGATAAGCTTATTTCCTTTTACAAATTCCGTTTCACTTATCGAATAGTACAGTCACGAGCATAAATACCTTGCTATGTCCGTAACACTACACAATTTTTATCAATACTTACTATTCCAGAAAATCGCGTTTGAATCTTTGAATCTTGCGTAAGTGTAACGTATTATATGCCAGTAACTGTACTTTCGATATGATTTCTACAAACCAATGAATCAACTTATCGAGTACATACTAGTTTTTTTTTTTTCAAAAGTTCTTATAAACTGATTTATCGACCGTAACACCGGGAAAAGAAATGTTTTACTTAGGAAGAGTCAAGTTATTCATATTCGTCATCATAATTCATCATTTCAGACTGGCTGACAGACGTTCACTACTGGACATAGGCATCCCCCAAAAGGAGGGGGGGGGGGGGGGGGGGGGTTGCCATAATCGCCACGCTTGGCAGGCGGGTTGGCGATCGCAGTATGGTGTTAAAATGCATAGAGAATGCTGCTGCCCATTCTCTAGTAAGTCCCTTAGTTGCCTTTTATGACACCCACGGGAAGAAATAGGATGGGGATATTCTTTACGTCCGGCACCACACGGAATAATATAATTATTAATATTAGAAATCCTTAAAGCTTTATCAATATTTGTTTTAATGAAATGCGGTTTACAGAAGGGGTACATTTTTAATTCCTAATTAGGATACGTTTACTTAATTAAGTACAGACAAGAGCCTAGGAAAAAGAGACGATTGCTTTATTGGGTTAGAGACACAATGTAATGCCGCACGGTGGGCTGAAAATCAACTTTCATAAACTTAGGGTATTCATTAAATTTTTAAGTGTCGTTTTATGCCGGATATTGCTTCTATTAGCTATTACTATACACAAAAATGTCGTCCGAGTTAACACTGCACAAAAAAAAATACGAAAAATTCGGATGAAACTAGTATGAAAAATCTAATTATCTCTGAAACTACAACGAAAACCGTAATATCCTTACAGATGGTTACAGAACGAATTATTTATGATTCTTTTACTTACTCCATATAACGGTTACTGTGCAGAATTGTTCACCGTTGTATGGAGTATGTAGTAATGAAGTAAAATTAAAATTAATTATTTTTTTGTCACCGGGTGACGTTACTTATTCGAAATGCCGTACTTAGAATATAATATAATATATTGATTGTAAAACAAGATTATACATCAAATAATATGTGCAAGGTCTTAAAATAACAGGTAGATCTGCATGTTTTGCCATTTCTGGCCACAACAGACTGGCTACAAAATAAAATATTTTTGGTAGGTAAGTCTACACACAAAAATAACTATGAAAAAAAAAAGTATTTGTTTTACAGAGTTGAAGGTCAAATTGTGAAAATGTCGTAATTATAGGAATCTATTTAAATTCTTTGCGGTCATTTAAAAGTTCTGATAATTCGTACATACATTCTGCTCTCAAATCTGCAGTCTGCACAAACTGTGTGAATAATCTTGGCGCGGTAAAAATATTTGGTAGTCAAGAAAGTGTTATGGGGGCTGGATCCCGTGGCGTGGAGGCTGGCAGGATGCTCACTCGTATATCATCATCATAGCCTTTTTCCAACTATGTTGGGGTCGGCTTCCAGTCTGACTGGATGCAGCTGAATACCAGTATTTTACATGGAGCGACTGCCTATCTGACCTCCAAAACCCAGTAACTGGGTTAGACGATACCCCTTGGTAAGACTGGCTGTCAGACTTTCGAGCTTCTGCCGACCCGTAACGACTGTCAAAGATCCACGAATGACAGCCGGGACAACGGCAACGCTTAATCGTGTCTCGAAACTCGTTTAAAGACTATTTACAAGTGTCCTGATGTTTTTTGATATTAGTGTACGCAATGTTAAGTGTGTGTACACCAATTAATTCGTTTATTAATTTGTTTAACACGCAGGTCATTATGTGCAAAGGTTTCATAACAAATTGAATGTGCACTTTGTGTAGCGTGTTTTACAATAAATTTTAACACTGTAGAAGAGAAAACGTTTTCCGTGCAAACAGTATGCAGGTGTAAATCATTCCTGACTTTTGGGAAGTAGGTTTAACGAGTATTTTAATGACATATTTATTATTTAACTTTTTGATTAAAACAGTTAAACCATCCAACATAATTATAAAGGAGACTTGTCATCTGTCGAGTATTTGGCTCGTAGCAGTAAAAATAAGCTTAGCTTAGCGCTGCTTTCAGGCCAGATCTTTGATCGACTTGACTTAGCTCAGGATCCGCAGACTAGCTTCTGCGGATCCTGAGCTAAGTTCAAGCTTCAGTTTTATTCAATATCAGGCTGAACAAAGATGCTTTAACCCCACACACATATTGGCATAGTCGAAATAGTAATTAAGATTGGCAATCCACAGTTCCTGAATTTCAATATTCCCTATCGTTATATCGTAGCGTAGCTGGCCACCGCCAGACTGAACTCCCTTTAAGACGCAGATATATGCCAGTGACCTTGAGTGGTTAGCTTGCGTGTTCTGTACTGAGCTCACGCAACGCGTCGTACGTTCAGCCAGTAATAGGACTCGCCCATCAAGGACCGCTGTCCCCAATTTGACGCATTATTAATTTATTATACACAAAACAAAAGGTATTTTAATAAAACACGTATACTAAAGATTAATAATTAAATTATCTTTAAATTGGTAAAGGTTTCAGAAAAATACGCTTGGTAGAATCTGCGCTATTCTCAGGTTTTTATCCGCGTTAGACATAACTTTACAAATTAATTTCACTATGTAATATAAACATAATCTATAATATTCGTATATTAAGTTATTGAGAAAATGCTCTAATTTAGCATATATTTTTTTCAAATTGTTAACACTACTGGTTTAGACGTGATCTTCAGTATAAAATCATTAAAAGTCGGTTATCGTCGCCTTAAGTATTTTAAAAAGCATAATTACAATTTAGCTTAGTGGCTCGGGTCAGCCAGAAAGTAAAGGAACTAAGCAAATATTATTTTTTAATTAATCGAAGACGTAATTTATGACATATTATATGATAATTAACATAAAGTACATAAATAAGTAGGTAAACGTATTTTACCCACGGCAGGTATTTTCGTAAGCCACATAAAGTTTGTTACCTAAACATGTGTGTATAGGTTCGTCGGCAAAGCCTTTGATGCTTGCAGATTTCCGCAAATATTACTAACTTGTTTTGTTTGGAGCCCACTTTGTAAAAATATCTAGGCCATATCGTTACGAGATTACGGGTTAATAAGGGGAAGCAATTATTTTGAATAGTTATGATTTAGCCGAGGTTAAAAATACGATTTTAAGTAGGTACATCAAAATTATTATCAGGTAATCGGATCTTCAATAACCATAGTCTATATTAGGTTTTGGAGACTAATTTCAGTGTTTACCACTGAATGCCGATTGGAAATTGCGTCCGTGGTGAATAAAGCATGCACCAGACAATAGCGATTTAGCAGCGATACGGCGTCGATGCAGCAGCGTTTGAAATGTCACCGTTGAGGCTCCCGATAATCTCGCTGATTTGACAATTGTTTTTGTGCTAAGCAGTATTCACGATTGTAAAAAGCGCTACTGTGAATTTCAGCAGTCTAAAGTCCGTTATCGCAAAATTTTCATTAAAATATGAAGCTGGTGCCGAGATCAAAGCTTGTGGAATGACGGGAAGAAAGGATATTGCAAGTGTTTATTGTGAATGAAGGAAAGTTGAGAGGCTCTGAATGATCACAAGAGAATCTTGACCCGGCTTGGTGTAAAGAATCCAACAAAATATCGAGTGTGTAAAAAGCAACCCTCTTGTCATTCTTGTTTTAGCGAAAAAAAAATATTTATGAATTCTATTTATGATTGCTCTGGAATCAAGGTCTTATATGGAACGTAAAAATGGCAGTATTTTTTTCGGCTCTCTTTACATTTTGCAACATTTGTAAAAAAATATCGCACATACATGGTGTACGCGGCTTTGCAGGGCAAAAATCGTTGGATAATACAAACATTTTTTTTTTGTATTGTAGATGTTCGTCGAACATAATGAGCAGCGTAGACGACGCGGTTTCACAGCAACATGTAGGAACAGTTGTGATGAAAAGGTTTTGGTTATCCAAAATATTACAAAAAATCTCTTTCAGTTGAGAAAAACTCCACAATACCCACCCCGTAGCTTTATATTTCTCTCTCTTCTGTATCTCAAAAATGTGTGTCAAAGCAAATTAAAACCTGTATAACAAAGAGAACGGTAATATGTATTACCTCGTCAGATAATCATTATTTTGAAACGAAACGCGTCGAAAGCGGCCTGCGCTACTGCGCTGCTACGAAAATCCTACGCCACTGCTACGCAAATCCTACGCCACTACTACGCAAATCCTACGCCACTGCTACGCAAAGCCTACGCCTCTGCTACACAAGTCTTACACCGACGACGCTTCCCGCAACCGCGCGCCGTTCCAACGCAAGGCCTACGTCTCTGCTCCGCAAAGCCTACGCTGATGCTACGCAAGGTCTACGCCGCTCCATAGGTAGGCTTACGCCTCTGCTACGCAAAGCCTACGCCGCTGCTACGCAAGTACTACTCAGACGCTGCCCGCCGCGCCCGTTCCAACGTAAGGCCTACGTCACTGCTACGTAAAGCCTACGCCGATGCTACGCAAGGCCTATGCCGCTCCATAGGTAAGCCTACGCCTCTGCTACGCAAAGCCTACGCCGCTGCTACGCAAGTCCTGCTCAGACGCTGCCCGCCGCGCCGCGCCGCGCCGCCGTTAAAACGTAAGGCCCACGTCACTGATACGCAAAGCCTACGCCGATGCTACGCAAAGTCTACGCCGCTGCGACGCAAAATCTACTCAAAGTCGACGCAACCTCTGCCAGCATGCTCTCTAAGCAGAGTGACTACATAGCGTTGACACATCGTTTATGCTAAGTCGTCGCTGTGCAATATACTATGTCCGAGTAATGCCTACGCCGCACAACCGCTACCGTGAACACACACATATGATAATATTATGTAAATAGAACGTTGTAGGTGCATATTAAAATATATTATTACGTTGTTACTTATACATTAATTTTATAATAACTTCAAATGATTTTATACACTTTCCTATGGTGAAAATATTACATCGCAGTTTTAGATGCTACTTGCATCTAAAACTGCGATAGATAAACAAGAAAGTACACTTACATACTTTTTCTAAGAAGGCAGCACTGCCATCTAGTGGAAAACTCGCAAGACGACATTAAAAACGGCGCGCTGTTGCCACTTCATTCCCGGACAAGACAAGGCAAACTTTATTATCAGTCTGTTTCACACAGTTCATAGTGCTGTCTCTTTCTCGCGCGCCGGCTTGTGATTTGAAATTTATTCAGCCTTGGGCTAACCGTCGCCCGTGTACAACGTGCCCATGTTCGCTAGTAACGGATATTTCGCGCCAAAGTTTACACTGAGGATTGGAAAATGAGATTATTATTTGAAGTGCATCAAGTTAGAAAGTGTGGAAACTGCCTGTTCTAGTCAATTGGACCGACAAAAGTGTATCATCGGCTACCTGAAGTGTAAACGTTTACTTTGTGTGTGCGATGCATAACAGTTAAGTTGGAGTTAAGCACTTGTAAAAATTGTGCAAGATGGGCGCATAAGATTTGTTTCCCGGTGCATAATTGATAGAAAGTATCCGGACTGCCAACATGGGGACTAATCGGCTGCTTTCACCATTTACTTTGCTGCTGATTTGTACAGGTAAGCGGAGCTACCTACTTACTTTCTGAGTCACTTTAGCTCAGCACGCCGACGCTGCGTCGCTGTATCAACAAGCGAGTTGAAGCGAGCCACAGCCTGCCTGTGTGCCGTGTGCTGAGGTGTAACAACAAGCAGTACTACCACCTATGTGTGCGTGTGTTGACTCTTCAACCGTATGCAAGGGAGGCTGGTTTAGCTATTGAATAGGGTATGATAAACCATTGTACGCGCTACAGGCTCTGCCAGACCGCAACAACTGCTTAAATTTATGTTTTAGGAGCTTAGTTGATGTTTTTTGCGAGTCAAATTTGTTAAATAGTACTTATTATTAGCTATTATGATAATACAATTTATGTTCTGGATTATGACGGGCGACGCGCGACGTCTACATAATTTTTCAAAGCATTATTAAAAGTTGTTATAATGGTACACGCAATGCGGTATCTTTCCGTAAACGCGCAAACCTTTGTATGTTGCACTTTTGACTGTAACACTGGTTTGCCAGGATGTTAGAATTAAAAAAAATATTTAGAGTTACAATCAAAAAAGGAAATCAGGTAGGTATTGGAGATAAAACTAAGAAAACGGCCTTTTATACTAGGGCCGTGTTTTCATGAAACAACGAAAATGTGTCCTTCTTGGTACCGTACATCAGAACCGTCACTGAAGAAAGTCGTAAAAGAGTCGTATTATTAAGTACCAATTTTCAAACAGAATTAAGATAAGACATATTATAATCTGGCAAAGTGTTATTTAATAAATCCACAGCATTCGGTACTTATTTATAATTTCCGAAGAAAAAGTAATCCCTAATGGATCCCAGGTATAATTTAGAACTTACATTAAGGGAACTTACTAAATTCCCTTTCTATGTAATTTGTTAACGGCAAAATTTGCCAACGACTTGCTGAGATAATTGATATTGTATTGCTCAATTAATACCTGTGATCGACTCAAATTAGTGGTGTTACAGGAATAGCTAAAAAGGAAGAGATGAAACGTTGTTATTCATTCGATGTAGACACTAAATAACTTAACGAGTAAGGCATGATGTCATTTCCCAGGCTATAAAGTGTTTCAATGTTGCGTCCAAAATTTTATGCAATGAAAAATTTTGATTCATCTTTTGCTGTCGAAATGATTACCATTTTGAATAACCACAATTTTCTGCACGAAATAGAGACAGAACATATTCTTGTCGATTCAAGCTTGAATGCGTAAATTAGGCAACGCCAGTGGTGCTGAGAGAGTGAAATCATGTTTATAGAAACCGGTTTTGATGCAGGTGTGCGCGGTTCGAGGTAGAGTAGGTCCACTAGTGGTCTTACCAAGTTATTTTAGTAGATCTTTTATATTATTATTCGTGCCCAGCTATGCGTAGCAATTAATCCACTTTTAACTTAAGCATGCAGTTCTTCAAGTAACCAGTCGGCAGTTACTTATTTTGATGAGCTGTTTAAGTACAACATGTATTCTATAAATAATTGCAAAGTATAGAACAACCAACAATACATCAGCAATTGGCAAATAAGAGCATTGCAATAAATACTTTAAAAATGTGTTGATTTTAACATGCTGTGTGTACATATTTCACTTTATGATTTTTGAGTACACACGGCTACATATCAATCAATATATTTCCAGTTTAAGCTGATCTCGCATCGTATAGGATTTCCGTACAATGAGAGGTCCGGCCTGTACTGGAAATTTATAGCTTGGTATATGTAGCCGTGTGTAAATAACACATGCTAACATAGTACATTTATTAAAGGAACTCAATCCACATAGGACGTACGGGATTCCATTTTATAATATTGTAAATATAGATATTTTTTGCCTGAACAAAATTAAATTCCGTAGTCTTTTACTTTTTTGGAGATAATTATTTAAACTCCATCAATCCACTACCATTGCCCGGTTCAAGATCATAATTTCAAGTATTCAAAATTATTTATGGGTTTTCATTTAAGATAATAACTTTTCTTTAAATCGGTAGGTAGTTTGCTTATCGAATGGTAAGTTTAAAGTTTTTCAAAAACCATCGCCTCATTTTATATAATCATGAAACTTACATGGATAGGTACTTTCTGAAAAGTCAATACATAATTTAACGGAATGGGTGAGAATTGACTTGAAATATTTTCGGGCAAAAGTAATATCAAATGAAGCCAAAGAAAGCTTTTTTATGGACAAAGTAATTTGATTTTAGGAATTTATAAAATCGAGAAGCAGACTGGATTAATTTGCAAATCTCCGGGAAGTTCTCTAAGCACCTCTGTAGGTTGATCACATTTCGCAGAAATGTAACTGTCTTATACAATTAAATATTGAATCTAAAACATCGGGAATTCTGCTATGTATTTGAGAAAGATGGGATCACGATATTGATACACATCACAGAATGTTCCTGACTTATTTAATTAGATATTGCAGAAACTGCCATATGAGCAGACAAAAATACCTCTGAAAAGTTGCAGTGAAGCGTAAAAAAGTAGACATTCAGACTTACAGGAACACAAAAGAAGGCCAGCAGCGCGAGCCGTGTCAACAAACTTTTTCAAATTGTCCCAAAAACGTTGCCAAACAATTTACTGGGTTCGCAAAAATACTGCCACTTGACTTCTTAGATTATGAAAGTAGCTACTTACGTGCTGTGCAAAAACAAATAACTTTTATTGCTTAACTTTCCCTCAGCATTCGCAGTTACAGTTCGTTTCAAAACTCCTTAACTACTGTGGAATATAATGAACTAAACCAAAATCGCGAAACTATTTTTCCTCTTTTTTTTCATTTGGGATTCAATGCTAAAATTAGATTGGCGTTCAATTTCATTCTGCATAGCATAACAGACTGCATGTACTACGTATACAGAGAGTGTCTGCACTTGAGACGCGCGGTGCTTATTCCATTCTATTTTTGTACATCTTAATATCCTTTCTGTCTCCATTCTTACTCTTAGCAACTCAGCTACGTACAAAATTATTCAGTCTTCTTGAGAACTAAGTCTGCCACTTCCAGTAATTGAATAAACTGTTCACTGTCAAATCAGTATTTCTGCACTAGCTGGAGGATAATTGTAAAATAAACAATAGGAGTAATAAAGTGGAACGCCAATGGAACAATATTTGTAGAAGATGGAAATCCTAGAAAGTATGCTATTGTATACAGAATACAGGATTATTATATTTGTATAGATCCTATATTCTTAAATACCGATAAGTGAAGAGAATATATTGAGCTAAGTAATTGCTTGTTGAGAGTAGAGACCTTATCGGAGACGATAAGTTTGTAGACAGAGGATCACTTAGCAGATGAGCCTTATTATAGTTGTCAAAAAATAATAGGCCCGTTTTGACATTTAACTTGAATCGATTATATGTGAGTATCGAGTACCGTTACGTCGCGATTGACCATCGCGACGTAACTAGTGAAGTAACCATACGACTCGGTACTCGATACTCACGATAAATCGATTCAAGTTAAATGTCAAAACGGGCCTATTATTTGTTGACAACTTTACTATGAAATTTTAATACCACAACAATAATTATTTCATTCCCAACGGTTCGTTTGGTCGTCGTGGTTCAGTTAACAAGAAGCTCGTCTTTCTTTATTAGAGGCTCGCAGGCGAGCGGGGGCTTCCGTTTGCATGGGACTGATTGTCTACCGGTCCTTATTCGCCATTGAGTGACCCCGTCATGTTACTCTTCATGCGTGAAATAACCGCTCCGCATCAAATGAGCCATACTTACCTGCTGCCGTCATTATATTTTACCTAAAAAGCTTATACGATAAAGCTGAACAATATTAGAAGCGATGATCGCAAATAATAATTATTAAAGTTATTTAACACGTTCATCTAAACTTAATTTGGCGCTCAGTTCGTAATTTTCGTATTTCAAACACGTGTACTTTATTGTGTTAAATAATTATTTCCTTTTGGAAAGTAATTTTCTCCGAAGTTGCCTAAATTGGAGTATTACATGTAGTTACACACATTAACATAGTGAAGTACTCGAAAAACTGCTCTCTGGGCATAAAGGCTGTTCTAAAGGTTTACTATGTAGTGGAAATATTTTACCTTATTCGAATCCTAAACATTTTAAACTCAAGCCACACCATGAAAGGAGTGGGTGTTTCTTTTGAGTTCAAGCGCAAGTTCTAACGATTCGCACCGGTATTTACGATCAATTTAATGGTTTTCTATATTGCCGTAGTTATTTAACAGCTACGAGAACCTGATACGAATTCTTTTTGTTAACGAACTATATTTTTTGTTGAATATTCACTTTGCAGGTAAATAGTAGGTACTATCAGGGAAGCAAAATATTGAATAAAGCTTTCCTACTGCTCACCACTCTTTCCACATCACTTTTTCTATTTATATTGTCTTCGGTGTAATTAATTAAAACAAAGAAATTATTTACATGTGGTAGTTAATTATAGATAAAACATTTCCTTTAGGGTTCCGTACCTCAAAAGGAAAAACGGGACCCTTATAGGATCATTTCTCTGTCCGTCTGTCTGTTTGTCAGTCTGTCAAGACCCTTTTTCTCACCTTGATGTCACTTGATACCTCCACGCATTCCTGTGGTAAGGTATCAAGTTGAAATCAATATCAAATAAGTAAGTCTACGGTCCCTTGGTGCTCTAAAAAAATCCCGCTTCTATGTCAACGCAATAAGAAAATGCGGCGATTTATGCGATATATTTTGATACTCGCAAATAAATAAAAACCTATAGGGTACTTCCCTTTGACTTAGGATCTAGAAAAAGTCCGAAAATTAGTTTATCACATAAAAAAATAGTTTTTTTGCGAGTACAAACTTACATTTGCAGTTGGAAAATTGACCGTGGCGTATATCGATGATTGGGAGAACATGTTTTTCAACTACAATGTTAAGTTTGTTTTCGGATAAATTCATCTCAACTCTACTACACGGTTCCCTTCAATGTGCGTGGTCCAACACGCCCTTGGCCGGTTTTTTTGTCTTTGCTTTACTAAATATACTTAAGTACCTAGAAACTATATTTTTTTTAAGCGCAAACTTCTTTAGCCGCCTTGAGCGATTTTTGGTAGGGGCAAAGCTTATGGGTTCGCTTCACCGACATGTCCACGTCACCGACATGCTAATGTGATGTGTTGCGCCAGACTGTCGACGCGCAACATTCTGTGTACACACACACACTAATACATTGTATACACTCGACTGTATCATGACGTTGTTCAAATTTTCGGCAGTCCCGGTGACTGCCAATTTTTAACCGATTTCCAAAAAGATGGAGGCTATGCGTTCGGCTGTATGTATGTTTACATATTACATCAAAAAAAATGGAAAATGAATGATGAATGAATTGGAAATTGCCCCACAATTGACAGAGAAATCGGTTAACCGATTTCTCTGTCAATTGTGGACCAATTTTGAAAATATTTTTTTGTTTTATAGAATATGCTCCCGAAGTGGTCCTTATTCTGATTTGGTGGCAATGGCCACTAAATCAGAATATGATGAGTGAATCCCATGGATATCGAGGGAAATCCTCAAATTTTGTAGGCGCACCTATAGCGATTTGGGTATTTTTTATAGCAACTCGTGCATTTGCTCTCGGCAAGCACCATTTGGTGAAGTGGAACTGATGCTGAAGACCACAGATTGCTACCGGAACTACTTAATAATAAGTATTTAACAGGTTGCGATTCGATTAGGTACTTTAATATAGTTGCTGAGCAATTTATGCTCGTCACAATGCATATGGTGAGTGGCAGTTCTCCTGGTTTTTACCAGAGGTTGCGATTCGATTAGGTACTTTAATATAGTTGCTGAGCAATTTATGCTCGTCACAATGCATATGGTGAGTGGCAGTTCTCCTGGTTTTTACCAGGAGATCTCCTCAACAATTAACGTCCAAGCATCGGGAAAAGCAATATTTTGTAAAAGGTGATGAGCAGTTGACATTAGGCTATTGTAACTTAGATAAATTGAAAACTGACTCACTTAAATAAAAACCTTTTTACAAAAATAACAACCGACATCCAAAAAAACACTACAAAGTGAAAAATAACTTTAATTTCGGAAGTTGGTGGTAAAAACGAAAATACAGATCCAAAGATACCGACTTCCGAAATTAAAGTTATTTTTCTCTTAGCAGTGTTTTTTTGGAAGTCAGTATTTTTTTTTTGTAAAAAGGTTTTTTTATTAATGATTTATATTAAAAGTTGCATGTATATATTATTTAAAGTTCTGTTAATATCTGCATGTGGAATTATGTACTAGTACCTACCTACACAACCTATTATAGGAGTAGGACCACCTTGTATTTGTTAATACGCTTCGTAAGGAATTCATTAAGATCAGTATGTTCCGAAGAGTTCGATCGTTTATCAATGAGAAACGTTTTTGGATTCATTTGTATCTGTCTCCCTTACTGGACACTTTCTTACATTGCGCTTTATATTTGCATGTGTCAATGTCTTTTAATTTATCATCGCTTAAACGAACAAAAAATTTACGTTTATTTTTTCTCCATATTTATACATATATAATATTTTTGCAATAACTGAGAAATTGATAATAAAACACAATATGTTACCAATGAACTCCTATTATTTCTCGAGACAACAGTATCTCACATAATAAGCTCCCTACAGCCCCCAGCGGTACAAGATCTGCTGTCTAATGACTTGCTCTGTGTACTAAAGATTGTTCCTCCCTCCGCATATTTCTTGCTTTTTCCTTTTATTATTTATAACACATGATACGACACGTAATCCTCAGGTCGATTTGGGTTTCCTTATAAACGTTATATGGTTAACCAATTGATCAAATATCGCGAAGGTATAATTGGCGTCGTCCCGGTCTGCTGACAGTGCCGATGCCGAAGTATAATTTGTACATCTTGTCGCAAGTAAGTTAAATGTTCGTGCGGACTAACGCGATATCGCAGGCGCAACAGGCAGCGCGACACTTTCCATGAACTTTTCATAGAAATTGTGCTACTAGTGTCGCGTCGCGCCTGTCTGCAGGAGCCTTAAGTCGAATTTAATCTCGTTTTACGCTTTCATGTTGTTTCGGAAACTAAACGAAAACATACCGACTGGCTTATCTTATTGCCCTGAAAGTTGTTTTTCCGCTTTGGGAAAAGGTTTGCCATTGTTGTTTTGCGTAGGTAGGTGTAGGAATCCGGACTAGCCAAGGGTGATTTCTGGCATGAATTTTTGGGATCTCCAAAATCCGTATCTGTAAAGTACTGAGTAGGTACTTCAAGTACGTATATCACAAAAGAATTGACGGTGAAAATAAACGACAATGGGCAATTATCGACTTTTGAATTTTTTGATGAGCGAGTAAAATCCAAGTTTTCGGGAGGAAACCGCGTTTAATAACGAAGTAAAGTTGCCATGGTTAAAAGGGATGCGGTCCAGTATTAAATTTCCTGTTTAAAAGATTTTCGATAATTACCTAAGTTGGAATTATTAACTTTGCTAATGACGGTTGTTGCGCCATTGGAATATGTACGATCAAACAATTTTTGTTTGTCTTTTTAACCTATAAATATTTGTGTAATGCAGATAGAAAAAGTTTTCATGTAGGTACCTAAACTTAAGTACACAGATCCTTAAGTACATCTTCGCAAACATAAAAATATTACAGTAAGAGAAGAGTTTTCCTTCGTTAAACTTGCCATAAGTAAACTTATCGATAATTTCAAACAAGTTTTAGACGTTCGGGATACCAGGAATAAAATTTCTTGGTCGTTCATTAATACTTAGCGATGTTCAACACTATCACAACAGTTGCTGTGTAGGTATGAAGAATATATTATCATTCAACTAATCGTTTTGGTCGTAAAAATAGTACTGATTATAGTAACGTTTAAAAGTAAAAACCGGCCAAGTGCGTGTTGGACCACGCACAATGAAGGGTTCCGTTAAAATTGGGATGAATTTATCCCAATTTTTTTTTTATGTGACGCTATTCGGACTTTTTCGATTACTTGTGCTGTGAGACCATGCTTCTTGCCAAATTTCATGATTCTAGGTCAACGGCAAGTACCGGTTTTGATTTATTTGCGAGTATCAAAATATGTCGCATAAATCGCCGTATTTTTTTATTGCGTTGACTAGAAAGCTTCATTTTTAGAGCTCCAAGGGACGGTAGACTTACGTATTTGATATTAATTTTAACTTGATACTTCCTCCTTTCTGTTCATCGTGTCTCCATTTCTGAGAAAACGGGTCTTGACAGACAGACAGACGGACAACGAAGTGATTCTATAAGGGTTCCGTTTTTTCCTTTTGAGGTACGGAACCATAAAAATGAACACATTAAAGTAATATGAACCAGAATAGGTAATCTGATGAAAAATAGCACCCTCACTATCTATTGTTCATATTATGTTAAACCTGGATTTTCAATCAAAAAAATCCCTGGAGAGTAGCAAACCAATATCTCAAATACCTACGTACTGTAGTTTAAGTTGCAAAATAAGCCAACAAGTTTAAGAATTATGTTTAGCTCACTATGCAGCTCGCTGTTCCGTGGTTCTAAGCAAATAGTCGTAGGTACGCGTCAAACTTAATGGCTGCACTGAAATGCGCTACTCGCTGCGCAGTACCCCACCCCTCACCCCATGACACATGAATTCTTTACTGCGCAGCGATTCGCCTCATGTTCTGAGCCGCCATAAAGTGTGAATCGGGCTGTAGAGAGATAAACTACGACAATATGGCCCGCCCCTCGAAAATTCAAAACGTTTGAAAGTATTTGTACGCATGTGAGCGTACGGAGACGGCCGTCAAACAAAAAAACAAATTACGGATTTGGTGCTCGACTAATGGCGTCATTAATCGCTCATTATTATTAGTATGGCGCTGCCGCTGCACTGACGTACTCTATGAAAACGACACGTGCGTTGTCTTGCGCGATCGGCTAATTATGATTAGTTGACCAACAAATCTGGTAATAAGTAAATCAGATATTACGAGAAGGTACTTACAACTACATACAAACTCTTTCTTAAGGATGTGACTACACACATTGAAACAGTAATTTGGAGGGGCGAGCCATGTTATCGTAGTTTTCTCTACCTTGTAGAAATCATTTTTGATCAGTGCGAAATGGAACAGAAGAGCGGCGCGTCAGAATCGTGACAGTCAAGTTTCGAAATTAAAAATCTAAACAAAAGAACGTGGATACTGGAATTTCAGATTTGAACGTTCTACGTTTGCTTTTAGACTACCGAGTTCACCGGACTATCTTGATGGTTACGACATAACCTGCATCCCTAATTGCGTAACAAAGTTTGAATCACAATCGGGGCGGCTGCTGCAGGAGCGGAAAACCTCAAACGGCGCAAATATAACAACCTTATTGGGAGTTATAAATGTTTGAGCCGTTTGAGGTTGAAACGCTAGGGCCTTGGGGTCCGAGTGCTCATCGAGTATTTCAGGACATCACCAAGTGGTTGGGCGACTCTTCACGCGACCAGAGGGCTGGCCTATTTTTAGCCCAAAGAATCAGCATTGCCATCCAACGTAGCAATGGTGCCAGCCTTTTGATAACTTTTCCCATTGACAGCGATGCGGACGAATTTTTTGATGCCCAATGAGCTCTTCCCCCTTTTTTTTGTTTTAATAAATACTTGTCCATACTATACAATATATTTAGTGTTACCATGTATATTTTAATTAAGGTTTCTATTAAATAAACTTAGATGCAAGTCCAATCGGAATGATTTTGAAGTAGGTATATTGCTAATCCATTGTTTCATATGTTAGAAAAAAATGTCTGCTCAACAACGTAAATAACGCAATGAATGTTGTTGAACTGTCAATTTGAAACCGATTCCTACTGATAGTGTGTTACGCAATTAGCCCGTTGGTAACCTCGATCACGACTTTGACTATAAACTGTTTCAACTCAGTTCAAGAATAGTTAATATTAACTATGTAGTTTAGGGTAAGCGAGAGTGATCATAATTAACTCAGTTATTGACAATTTGACGCGCACGTATCACAGGTACCTACAGGCTACGCACGACGCCGAATTCAATAAGATAATTAACAGGTGGTGCTTTTCATTATACGACATAATTACTTCAAAACTTGTGAAACGTTGATCTAAGTCGGGGGTGGCGAAAATTCATAGATGAACGTGAAATTTTTCTAAAGATATGTTTATTGAGGGCTAGGACGTGCCGTCAAATAATTTTGACTTATTGGTTATTGGGAAAATAATAAAATTATATACCTACTATCAACTCAAAACTCTTAATTTACTACCAAAAAAATGAATTTTGCACTGTATTGTAGTAATAAATGTTATAAGTGTAATTCAAATTAAAGTACCTAACATTAGCGACTTCTGTTGTTGCAGATTATATGACAAATAAATTATATTAGGCTTGTAAGATGTTACTTTTAGCAGAATGCGTGCTAAACTGGAGTCAGCCGCCAAACTATTTCTAAGCGAGTCTTTAATAATGACTCACGTAGGTAGATAAAAATATGGTTAAAAGAGCATCTTCAAACAGTAAAATGTGTCTGGAATCGAAATCCATGTTTCCAAAATTTTGTTACTAGCATTTCTACTTAGATTGCTTGTCAATCGCCAATCGTTTCGATCGGCAGCGTGCCCAAAATATTTTGTCGCTTGCCATTGGTTCGCCACCCCTGATCTAAGTACTACGCGAAGAATGTAGGCCATATTGAACTAAACCCAAGAGATTAGTAAGATGCGGAAAATGGCTAATTGGCTGAAGAGTGAATATTGACTAAACTTATGGCATATTAGCTGTTGCCCGCGATTTCGTCTGCGATCCAGAAATAAAAGTAGCCGATGTCCTTCTCCAGATCATGATCTACCCATGTGTCAAATTTCATCTAAATCCATTCAGCCGTTTTAGCGTGAAATCGTTATTACTAGCTGCGCCCCGGGGTTTCACCCGCTCAAGTCTCGATCCCTTGGGAATATCGGGATGAAAACTATGTTAATCCAGGGTGTCAGCTACCTCCATACAAAATTGGTCCAGCCTTTGAGCGTGAAGAAGTAACAAACACACATACACACAAACATTCGCCTTTATATTATTAGTGTGATACTTAGGAAGTTATGATTAAATGGCATAACCTATATACACTACCTACCTACTTTTATGTACTTGTACACGGTAGGTATATAGTATAGGTATCGTTCCCGTAATTATAATGACGTGACTAGACCTAATTTTTTTAATAGATGTTTTTACGTCCGACAATGATGAAAAGATTATTAGAACATGCGTTTGTAATTATCATAAAAACGTTAATGGAACAGTTACAGATAAACAAAAAAAAAAATACAACTGTATATTACTAAAGTGCATTGCACAGCAAGAATTTGTTTGCTCCAAATAACCATTTACTTACTAAATTAGTAGACCTGTTACATATCGCGCTACTTAAATCTAGATGTACGAAGCCGGTTTTAACGATTATTTTCCTAAACTTACTAGCCCATATCGTGTAATTATATTGTATCACGCTAACCGGCCACGGCAAGTTGGTACGGGGCTAAACACATTTATGTACCTACGTAAGATAGGATCCCGGGACCATAGCGCCTTCATTTGTGTGGGTAGTTTGAAAAGAGCTTGATAAGTCGTTGGGTTGTGGAGCAGCAGGCAGCCTGTCAACTATACTAATGGTCAGGTAGGATTTTGTAACGGAACAAAGTCGGTCTTCAAGGAGCCTTCATAACTTGCTCAATTTCCGTTCTTCTTACGTTGAGGGTTTACTGCCGCATCAGTTTGTTCTAATAATGTTTAGAATGACGGTACTTGTGCGTCCTTACTTATTTATCTACAGCAACAATTATTTAAATAATAATTTGTAATGTAAATGGTCGTAATGACGGTGAAATTGTGAATAATTTGTAATAATTACAACTATGTTAATGGCCGTCTTCAAGAAATACGTAAACTGTTTCTGATGATTAATTGACACAGCAATTAATCAACATTTTTTTTTTCTTTTTTTTTTACATTAATTTGTTGTATTCATATTTTTTTTAACACTATTATGTTAGCTAAGTATATCTTATTTATTTATTTATTAGGGACAAAAACATTTACATGCTAAAAATACAAAGAAATACTTAAACTAAGATTTGAGAGAAACATGTAAGCCACACCATAGCCACAACTAAAGTTTAACGAAGTGCTAAATACAAGTGAAAAATAAATAAAAAAAACAAAAGCCGCTGCCACAATATTGCTGTGTTACTTAGCTTAGCTTAATTTATCTTAAAGTACACGCTAAACAAAATATCCAGAGCCATTCTCTTAAATGGTTGCGTTGCTTAGATTGACAAAATTTATCCAGTTCAATAAATTGCGTGTTGTAACTGTAAGCATCATTCACAGCCGAAGAGGTGCACGTTCCCCAGCGTTAGTCCTGCATAATAATATCGAGCCTGATATGGATGAACATCGTAAGCGACATAATGTAGGTATTTCATAAAAATAAAAAAATACAATAAATAAAATACATTTCCTGTAAATTTGAATGTGTGTCGCTTACGATGTTCGTCCTTATCAGGCTCGATATGTCTGTATGAAATAGTAGTGCAACATTTTGTATTTTTTTTTGTATTTGTATTTTGTTTTCTTTTCTGTCGTAATAACGTTTATGAATTTTCTAGCTAGGTATTGTTTGCTTGGTAGGTATAAAGGGCCCAATTTAATTAGCTAGCGAAACTCCACACACGTGATGGGTCGATATCTAAAAATAAGATAAAAGAAGGAAGCTTGGAAGCCGCAAGCAGAAGATATATGTAAACGTTCAACCACAGCCGCGTTTATGTTGCATAATCTATAAAAACAAAAAACCGATAATATTAGTGGCTTACCTTGCCTATCTTAAGATTTGATATAATATTTTGGGGTCACTGTAGTGAACAAGAAAGCATTTTCAAAGCTCAAAAGCGCTGCCTGAGAGCTATATTTGGTCTTAAAGTGACAGACAGTTGTGTTATGTTTAATCAAGTCTCATAAATTATTAACCTTCCCTTGCCCTTATATACTTGAATTAGCGATTTATTTGTAATAACAAATTGATGTATATTTCCAACTTTAATAGAAACTAGAAAACGTAGTACAGCTATGAGATCTCAATACCAGAATTATTGAGTAGGCACGCGTATTTGAAATTAGCTTAATAAAAAGAAATGTGATTTGTATGGCTCCTGTAATCTTAAATAAAATACCTGACCAAATTAAAAACTTACCGTTGTAAAAATTTAAAAAAACGTTACACAGAATTACTTGTGGAAAAATGTTATTATTCTGTGCAGGATTTCTTAAATGATAATTTTTTGTAATATGATTATTATCCTCTACTTTGTATTATATTTGCATGCTATAGGCAGAATGTACATGGATCCTATTATAATAATATAATTTAACAACTTATTTTTATGTACACACAGTAGCACATCAAGTTACCACAAACTGTCAAATTTTCTCATTCGATTTTGACCTTAACCACCAACATTTTAAGGTTTAAAATCATTTGGAGAAATTTAACAGTTTGGTATATCCTGATGTGCTGTTGACTGTACCTAAATTCTAAGCAAATAAAGAAGTTATTCTATTCTATACGACATAAATCGATTCAAATTAAATGTCAAAACGGGCCTATTATTTTTTGACAATTATAATATTAGAAAGAGTAAAATTTGTTTGTTTGTATGTAAACTCTCTGGAACTTCCAGTTGGATTTTTTAAAATCTTTTTGCATTTGATAGCCCAATTCTTGAGGAAGGCTAAGACAGGCCCTTAGGAGCCAAGCAAAAAGAAAAAAGGTCTGAAAGAACACTAGCGGGGCAGGCGATGCGATTCGACGGGGTGGGTCGAGGGACAAGAAATTACACGCAGACGAAGTCGCTAGCAGAAGCTAGTTGTCTATAAACCTATACGGGCTTATTACGAAACGAGATTTATCTTTAGACTCAGGTTTAGACCATCAAGACATTTTTGAATTTCGAACTTTATTTTGCCAACGTTAAAGTTATAAACACAAAAAATGATTTTAAACCGGAGTCTTAGTTCTCGATTTTGTACAAAGAACTATATCACAGTTGAAATAAGGTTCGAAATACAGAAATTGGCTGAAAGGTAAGGTTGTAATAAGACGGATAAAGTCAAGCTTACTTTTTATATACATAATATAATTATACCATATTTTATCAAATTAAAAACCTGTTCCCTTTTCTGTTCGTAATAACAGGCAATCCCTTTACACCAGTCTGGAACATGTTCGTACAAAACTCAAGGAAAATGGGAAGACGGAAGCGAAGTAATACGTATGTGACATACGAATGTGGCCCTAGTTGCTCCCCTTTCAATCCTCCCCCGTGATCGCTTTTCATAATAATATGAGCTTCTTGCCACTATTCCGGATATAGATTAAAACATCATCATTAATGGATTTATCTACATGAGGGAGCTAACAAATCATTAACAGAGAGCACCTGTGTGTCTACTTGTCTATTTCACAACGCTACATCAACGTTCTGTCAATGAACTGAATTATTCAGACGAAATACTATGAATTCGTTGGGTATCTGATAGAAAATTAATTTCCTGCGGTGTTCGCTTCAGTGTGCGTTGTTTGATCTTCTATAAACAGTTCAATATAATAACTCGACGGTGTAAGAGTCATTACTTTATTTTATCGACGAGCAGCGGAGTTGATTGTTGTTCGCTCGTGGTAGGTGTAGGGTCGAAGAAAAATGGGACGAATAGAAGGGTTTACTTAAAAGGGCGTCATTCATCGTAGTGAATGCTTGACACTTAACTTATGTATATACATATGTAAGTATATTGCGCCAGTAATTCATGCGTTGTGACAGGTAACGCTTTCTACCAGCCCGTTCTTAAGGCTGCAGGGTTTCCCCGCGGTGTTTTCCTTCACTATTCGAAGTGATAAAGTGTGTTTATTTCTTTGAAAAACATTTGATAAATAAACATCATAATATAAGTATCGAATGTTTTTCGCAAAATAATCCCGGTCATAACGGATGTAATTATGACTATTATTTCAATATTTTCTTCTTTTTTTTTTAAGCATTGCCCCACACTAGGGTTTTTTCCTGTATCGTGGGTGCGTTTACAAACATTTAAACTCACATACACAAACAGCCAGACCCGGAACAACTACTTGTAGGTCATACAAATATTTGTTCCGTGCGGGAATCGAACCCGCGACACGTAGCGATCTGCGCCAACCGTGCCGTCAACCGCCGCCTGCCGTCGTCAATATGTTTCGGATCATTTTGTTTCACATTAAAATAACTGACAGGCATCCTAATCGTGAGGTATTAATTAAACATGGTAGTTACTGAATTGCGGTTAACTAACTTAATTAGAGGAATATTATTATTATATATTATTTTTTCATAATAAATGAGTCTCCACGAGTGAACATAGTTTTTCAATGATTTATTAATTAAGTTTCGGTTGCCGAACTACCTAGGTGTTGATTACCAGTTCGGCCACTGTTATTAGGTTGATTATAAAATTCTCAGTAGTGCCAGTTTGGAATAGTTCCCAGAAACTGGAAAATGGCGCGCTCTTTATTTATTGTATTGTACAACAGTTAGTACTTATCTGATCTGGACCTCTGCCTACTCATTCGAAGAACTCAATGGTTTTTATTAAGGTGAATCCGCAGGTGTAGCCCGCGAAATACAAATTCTCTTATATAGTTTACGACTATAACAGATATGTATTTACAGAATTATAATCATTAATACATCTCTCTAAGTTAGATTTGTTCCATTAAATGACTTTTTCACGAAATCATGACGTTTGGGAACAAATCTAACTTAGAGAGATGTATTTGATGATTCAAAAATTATATATTAATTCTGTAAATACATATCTGTTATAGTCATGAATCATATTTTGATCAATACATAAATTGCAAAAAACGTAAGGAAATTTGAATTTCGCGGGCTGCAGTTGTGGATTCACCTTAAAAGAACGTGAAACTGTTCACTTTTTTTATATTATCATTTCATTGCATCTATTTGACACAGCTATATGAATATTTTATTATTTAGTGACCTACTGAGCCACTCGTGGCTTCGTTCGCATATTTTTTCATGATTTACCACGGTTTTCCAGTATAATCGTGGCCTATTATGATAATCCGGGATACCGGAATACACTCGGCTCCGTGCTAAGATGTCGTGATTTAGTGGATACCGTAATAATCATCATAAAATCCAAACCTCCCTGTTTACAGACAAAAGATAAAGGAAACTTTTTCAGGAATTTCCTTAGGATTACTTAAACTGTCAGTTTATAGGCGTAACACGATACTAATATTAATAATTATTTATTTATTTATTCAGACAAAGTCCATAAATTGATAGTCACAAAAATTTTCTTACAAATTATGTTAGTACAAACATATTAACACTACAACTACTATTGACACTTATTAGGATTTTTCATCATCATCAAAAAATGAAAAATGAGGTGACAAGGCAACGGTGCAGTTTAAAAGAAGATGTAGAAACAAAAATTAAAAAGAGTATGCTTACATGGTTTGGTCATTATTGAGAGGATGAATGAAAGGCGACTAACAAAAGGTATTTATAAAGCAGAGGTGAGTGGAAACGCTGGGAGGGGACGCCCAAGGAGGACATTAGTGACCTAATTGGTGATGTTCTACAGAAAGGTCAGGTGCGTAGTACTCGCAACCGGCGTGCGTGTATGACCAGATGTATGACCGTAGGCGAAGCAAAAGGAGTATGTAAGGAGCGTAGCAGGTGGCGTTCTATAGTTTCTGCCTACCCCCATGAGAAGAGGCGTGAGTTTATGTATGTATGTATGTATCATAATTATCTACCTAGCCTTTTCCCAACTATGTTGGGGTCAGCTCCCAGTCTAACCGGATGCAGCTGATTTATTAGAATTTTTATCTTTTTTTATTTCGTTCCAGCATTACCTCCAACCAATCTCCCATTGAAATCTACAATTTTCCAGCACATTATGCGAGGCAAACAAATTACCTATACGAAAGTTTGTCAATCGTTATTTACAGGATAAGAAGCTGTATAAATCACAGCCCTCATTATTTTGGTCCTTATAAAGGTAAGCATACACCGCGACGAGGGGCGGATTAATCCACAAGGGTAATAAAAACGAACTTTTCCAGAATTTTTTAAAGAATAAACAAACGGGTTGAATGCCTTGCAATTAATCGCAGCGGTTGAGACTATTTATTAATAATAATTTAAATAATAAATAAACAAGGTCCCCAGATCTCCTGTGTTATTTTTGCTTAGTTTAGCAGAGGATTACTGCTGTACTTTCAATAGTTTGGAATGCATATCACTTTATACTATAGAAACCTCTCAATATGGAGATGGATCTTCAAGAAGTTCCTTCAGCTTTAACGTCATCTAGATAGCTCTAGACACAGTTCTATAGGAACCTGGGGACAGAGCGTATTTACACTGCACTGCACAATCGCATATTGTTAAGTTGTCAGTACTGCATAGCTTCGTCAAGTTACTTTGCCAACGGCTAAGCGTTGCCATCCAACTTGGCAATGCTGTCAATATTTTGGGTACGCTACTAGTAGGGTTGCCAACCATAGTAGGTACTGTTGAAAACGCAATTTTACTGTTTTTAATTTTTAAAATACTGTTTGTTTACTGTTCAACAAAAATAAAGTATACTGTTTTCACTGATATCCAGAGCTATACCTAAATAAAAAGTTTCATCTACTACGTAGATTATCGTGCATGCAGAAAAGCTTTTAAATATACCTATACATATATATTATAGCTAGTTCTGCCACCTCAGTATTAAAAAAATTAGTGTTTTGTGGGACGACAGAAATACAGCTTCAATACATTTACAAAAACATTGCTACTATTCTATTTGGTGAGGCTCAAGAAGCCTTCAAAACTGATGCTAAATGTTAAAGGTTTACACAATCGACTAGGTATATTTCTTGCCTGCCTTTACTATCTCATTGTAAAGTGAGGCCTCGACCCATTTTTTCCCAGTGTGATTTTCTTATAAAAATAAAATATGCGCTCCCACCGTATGTGTTTAATCAATCAATACAGGCTTTCGCAGTGTACCGCTTTGTATCTTCCTTAAGCCTCTTGAAATTCCCAATTAAGTTGCGCTACTACACCAGGTTTTCACTCAGTCTTTAACAGGAATATTTTTTTTCATATATTGTTATTGTACCTACCTACTAAAAACATATTCGCCATGTTAGTCTAACTAAGTTGCTTGGCTTTCGCCCCGGGGCGACTTTTCTTCAAGATTGGGTTGTAGCAAACGTTGAACACCTCTTATCATTGAAAACAAATATGTCGATGTTTGTTTGTAGTTAAGTCTCACTTCTAGGAACACGCTTCCAGAGGCTAAAGATAAATGGTTACTGTGTATTTTTTCTCTCGAGTCTTAAATAAGTTCAGTTTTTGAATTGGAAATACAGATTTCCAATTCAAAAACTGTTTCCAATTAACTATAAAAATGCATTAATTTCATCTCTATTGATATCACACACAGAATACGCTTACAAAAATCTGCATTAAAATATGAATTTTCACTAAAAACAAATCAGAAACGAATTTTTACATTTTGCGGGTTTTACAGAATAAGTCATACGTTCCAAACTCAACTGACCGGAACGTATTTCAATCTTCTAGGCACTGAATAAATAAATTCAATACAAGCTAAATAAATCCGCAACACGCCCGAATATAGTGTTGGCCTACCTTACAAAGATTCCATTGGTTCTTGTTTTCGCATAAGATAGGAAAAAGTGAAGTCGGCTTTGTAAATAACTTTTCCCTGCGCATAGAGCTTAGAGTTGGTATATAAAAGCGGGAAAATAAAAAAATATGGCCGCCGAATAGAGGTATCTAATTAATATGTTCAACACGAGGGAATTTGTACAGTTCCAGATACCGAGGGGTCGCGTCTATGAACTCTGAAATCTTTATTAACTGAAATAGCTTTGGCTTTGCACTTTAATAATTTTGTCGCTGTAATGGAAGACGAGGATTGTGGAGAAAACTTAAAACCGTTAAAGTGCAAGTTGAACTCGCGTGGTGAAGGTTTTGTACAATGAATTATGTTATCTAAGTACCATGTTTTTTATCCCATGAACAAACATAACATTGTACTTAGTTGAAAAACATGTTCAACCATACTTTCCAACTGCAAATGTAAGTTTGTACGCACAAACTCATATTGAGATATTTACCATGTTCCACCATATACTTCTTATAGGTTTTCCTGTAATTTATAAGTAATTTTTTTTTTATATTACGCTTTGTAGTTTTTTTTTCGGAGTTAGGTAATGGTGGTAATGTTAATGGTCAATTTTCATCCATTTTCTTAAATAACTTTAAAGCTACTTAACAATAGTTACTTTACAATTATAAAACAAAAAATACATATTTGAGACCCTCACAATAAGTTTTCAATTTTTAATTTCTTATTTGCCCCCAAAACTGACCCTCATATTCCAAATTCATTTAATTTACGTTACACGTCCGTGTTTGGGTCACAGAAAGTCATATGTGTGTTACCAAATTTCAACTTAATCGGTCCAGTAGATTCAGAGCAAATCGGCTGTGGCTGTGACAGACGGACTGACAGACAGACTGACGAGTGATCCTATAAGGGTTCCGTTTTTTTTTTGGAGTACCGAACCCTATAAATGATATCTTTTATACTATTTTCTTCCTAACAAAATCGTTTGTGTTGGTTCCACAATGTAACTATAATCTTTGGTATATCGCGGCCCTTCCTGGCATTCCATCAACGTTTTCTTTTTCGGGAAAGGGTTTCAAGCGAAAAAAATGTTTGTCCGCTCAAACGAGATAGTCTTATACTTTTTTAAAACACGGTGTACAAAAGGTTCTCGGTGAAAATTTATAGCAGACGATATTTGACGACTTAGCTTATGCGGTGAATTCATTTAAACTGAGTTATGTTTCCATTGCATGACGCACGATAACTTATTTTGTAACCGTTCCAAGTCATGGAATAACAACTATTATAAAATCGATTACTTAGGCATTTTGTTACCTGTTGATTACGCGAAACGCCCGCAAACGTTTAGTCTATTCAAATAAGCAAGTTAATTTTGAAGACATGGAACGTTGGCTCTATTATTCACGATGGATGTTCATTGTGCACAAACTATACGTGTGATCCACATTATTCCATATCATTTTCTAGTAACTGCATCGACGTTACATATGTAAGTGGGTACTTCTGTGTGTGCATTGTTCGTCGTCTGCAAAACAATAGTCGCGCGGTTATTTGCACGCCAGTGTTCGACCTGGCACAATGGGTGTTTGTATCTTATCTCTACGTTCCCACTATCCCATTCGCACAAAATTTTCTCATTACACTTTATTTCTTTTTGTAACGGAATAAGGTCAATGTGCGTAAGAAAATGTCTTTAAACTTACATTACTATTCATTGTTCGTCAGAACCAACTTGAGTTGTTGACTGCTGTCATCCTCTATGATACTTTAATTTGTGGTGAGGAAAGAAAAAGCCCATATTACAATAGACGTAAGTCGTAACTACCAACATGATTTTCATCGGCTCAATAAAGTATTTTCCGTGTAATTTTTATTGCTGTCGAGAACAATGGCACAAACTGTACGGCTTCCAACATTTATTTAAAAAGGCATTGGTGAAGTTATCTACAAAATTTGTTAAGTGGAATAACTTCCAGTTTATTTCAGCTAGAAAGTTGCGGAATGTCGCTTTCGGGAATTGTTTAAGAGCCGAACTTGAACACAATTAAGAAACACTTAGAAGAACTACGGCTGTTGAAAGTTCGGAGAAAAGTATGAGTGGTAAGAAATACTGTCGTAAAAACAAGATCGTATTCTACAGAGAGGTTTTGGGGTCAGAATATTCCTGAAAATTCTAGTCTCGTCGAGCCTATGTTGCCTGAAATATGACATTCAAGTGATACTTTGTCTGTAGACTTGGAGAGAAAACCTCAGCAAACCAAGTTGTATAAGTCCTTACATCAAAGCTAATGACGCCTGTAAGATGACGGATGGGACCGGGAATGCGGGCAGTCTGTTGGGAATGTGAAAAAATATGAAAGATTATTGTGATTATCTTAAGCGTTTCGGTCCTGACCCTTAATCAAAGTTTGAAACATGGGGCGTTGTGTACATTGAGTTCCGCGGCACGTGTGAAGCGTCCGTTAACGAAACTGCTTCGCACTCGAGATACGAGGAGCGGAGCGCATTACGTATTCCTCGCGGTGCGCGAGCACCGGCGACAGAGGCTTCTAAGGTCGTGGTATTTGTCCTGCGTACAGGCACGTGTGAGCTGGGCTAACGTGTGCTGGAAAAAGATACCGGTTTTTGTGGTGTTGGTCTTAATGACGTAACACAATGAAGACGATGTGTTATCAGATCTATTGATCGTAGACCCTCACTTTTTCTATTGTCATTTATCAATAACGTGAACTGCCATTAGTAGATGACATGAAAACATTCAGTCATTTTCATTTTATTTAAATAGCGGAATTCCAGTAGGTACTCGACTATCTCATTGAATTGTCGATGTGGCTTTTATGTACCAAATAAATGCGTAAAATATTTATTTTTACTTCAATAGGTCAATTACCATTAGGTATGAGTATACAGGTAGCGTTTACATGTAAGTAGGTATTTTGATAACGAGAATAAAGATGAATGTCACAACAAGAACAAAATGAGACAATGCTCTGAGGAGGTGTTTGAACATCTTAACAAAAGTGATACGGAAAGTGAAGACATTAAAGCAAAAGGAATGTACGGAATACGGTTTGAGCTACAAAGGCTGACTTAGAAGAAAAGTAGCCCATTTATTTTACTGCCAATAAGCCTGATATAATAGACTGATCCGAGCAAAAAGTACTTAGTACTACAAGACAAGGCTAAGGAATAAGGATTACACGTCGAATTTGTCCCCGATTGTGTTATCCACCGTTTATTCTATAGGTATTCGGAGAATTTTAGCTGGCTTTGCCCGTTATTGTGTATTACTATGACAATGGCAGAATCTGATTGCACGTGTGTTGGATGTAATGACAATAGTCGGTTAGGTTTCAGGGGGTCTACTCCGAAGCGCTAAACCGGAGTATCGGCCGAATGTTCGGCCGTTTTATAACTTCCACAGTTTCTTTTTTCGACTTTGAGTCCATACCCGACTTCAAGTCACAGTTTTGACTTTGGCTTATCTCTTCGACTGGCTTTTTTTTTTTTCGCCGTTGTTAGCGATTATGCGCCGTAGTAAAGAAACGACCGAACATTCGGCCGATACTTCGGATTTATTTTATTTTATTTTATTTATTTATATATATATTTGCTAACATGTAAAACACTGGTTAGTAGGCATGCATTAGAATTTCATGACACAGTATTAAGACATGCACCCTGTAAGGGCATTGCAAATTGTATGATATATCGAATTACTATTATTAAATTAAATTATTAATTACATACTATTGACTCTAATTATTGCAATTTATTTCATTATGCTAAACACATTTATGTTCGGAGTAGATCCCCAGGCTCTCGAAACGTAAAGCCCTTACTTGTTGTGAAACGTTGAAGTTTGAACCACGTGAATGGTGCCTCTTTGAATGTAGGTACAGAGGAAAAGAGGAATCTAACCTCTAATCCTAACTAATATAATAAACGCGAAAGTGAGTTCGTTTCTTTCTTACGCTGTCTACACTAAGACTGCTAAACGGATTTGGATGAAATTTAGCCTGGATAATTTCCGACATCCACGCGGGTGAAGCCGCGGGCAAGACGTGAATGGTACTAGGTTACTTTTATAAACCATTAGGGGACATCAAATATGGGCTTTACGTTCCGAGAGCCAAGGGGCCGAAGAAATATTTTTGTCACTGTTCGGCTTTTTCCTGACTACTATGGCTGATTACAGCGAAAGAAAAAAAAACGTCTGTTAAGTCAGAGTCAAACATGTGACTTGAAGTCGGGTAAGGACTCAAAGTAAAAAAAAAAACTTTTAGTAGTCAAGAAACGGCCGAACACTCGGCCCATACTTCGGATTATCGCTTCGGAGTTGAACTCCTTGGAGACTATTCATTTAATTTTGGTACATTACATTTACTTTACCTACGCTAGCGTGCATCGTCACTTACAAAGCTTCTTGACAGTATTATAAAATATCGCTTTGCCGTGCCATAATTATATTCGAAAAAATAATGTTTGGTTTGTTAACAGTCAAGGGTCGGATGGTTAAACATAAGCTGGTAATTAGGGTTCTAAGGCGAGAAGCCTGCTTACGGGTCTTTAATCTGAAATTTCGGTCGGAGCTCTTCGTATTTAGTCGTTTACTGGCGGCCATCGAGATTCGGGACGAAGAAGGCGCATTTCAAATTTCGGCTTGGAGTGCCTAGCACACAAGCCTGAAGACTTTTTTCCATCGCAATTCTCAGTTTCCACTAAACGTCCGCATTGTTTTATTACTTTTCCTCCTAAAAGCCAAATCTATTAATCCAGAAAAATCTGTATTTGATTGGCTATTTCGTTTGGTTTACCGTTCGTGTTTATTAAAACGGGGACGTGCATTTCCTTTTGTAGACGTTCCGACGACTCATCCCATCTTGACATATTTCATCTTAAACGAAACCATTATAAATGATAGTCTCAAGATTTATAGTTTATAAAATATGAATATAAACTATAATTAATTTATTACATGAAGTGGAATGAAACCGCCAACGAGGAAATTTGTCAACGAGGGAACTAAATATTACACAAGGCTATGCCGCGCGTTAAAATGTACAGCTCCAGTCATTAAAACTGCCCAAACTTTCGATTCTCGAAGCCAAAACATTATAAGCGATATGCGAGTGATAACTATGAGAGTTTATTAAATTAGGAAGGATTCGAGAGCGAAATGTTACACGTCATTAGCACGTTTCTGTGTAATTAAGTTTAATTTCGAGTTGTAATTGAGGCCGCATAAAACCTATGGTAAGTAACAAACAAGGGAGGTTAACCTCCCTCGCCGTGTTCCTAAGCGTTGCGGCGCCGACCAATTGAATTGCTCCGCTTTTCTTGCTTTACCCGCGGCCCGAGCTTTTTGATTAAAACTTTAATAAAACCGAGCTAAGTGGAATATTAACTGGTATGCAACGTTTAATTACCAAAATAAAACTGATTTTCTGTTTTAATTTGGATTAATTCCACTTAATAGATTTAAATCTCGTTGTTTGTTTAGTTAGAGCGCCAGCTTTATTTGCTGACAAACATTGGACAGGAACACGTTGTCAACAAAACTATTTGTACCTAACAAAAACTGATGATGTTATTTTTCTATAAGTAACTGATTCTGTTTATGTGTAGGTAACGCTGTTAATAACTTAGTTTAAATGTTGAATACTTGTTTAAAAATCATCTATCTGCGTCACAAGACTAGATTTGCAGAAGAATTGTGCGAGCAAAGATGGAACAGTTTTAAGGCCACGCAGCCCACGCAACGTGTTTTAAACTTGAGTAGGTTCAATGTAGATAACTACGAACATATTTTATAGCGTATCTACCTGAGTGGTGAACAGACGGTCGTTGCATCTGGCTTCGTGATTTCGGTGAGCGCAGGGCGGCGCCCGCGCCGTTTACCTGCTAAGCCAGTTCAGCTGTCCCTTTCTCTCCCTCTATCAAGCATAACTTGGTCTCTTTCGCACGTGAATGTAGCCATGCAACATCGCTTCTACGTATAAACAGTGCTGCCAACGGTATAAGTCGAATTGAGATGTAGGTTGTAACTTTCTTTCCTTTGGTTTACAGCGAAAAGCATGACTGTTTACATTACCAAAATATTTTGGAATGTCAATTTTGTAACCATATTCGTAAAAACCAAATTTTGTGTTACCGCTTACCGCATTGGTCCCATTACTACCCAACTTTATTCAACTTAAAATTACTTACTAGAGTGTGGTACCTACAGTTTTATTAAACTTGGCGACGAAACTAATAATAGTTTAATGTTTAAATGGAAAACATTTTATCTAAATACATACCAAAATTAAACTAAATCCATAGACTATACTGTTTAATTAAACGTAGGTATTCTGCCTATTTACACTCATCCTATTAATCCTATTTTAATTCAAGGTTATGTAAAATATTGATGTAAAGTTTTAAGTATTGGCAGCACTGCGTGGCACTCAAGCTGTAGGGGCTGCGCTCATGCCGGCGCGGGCGCAGCCGCTCTGAAACGTGATCGTTTTACTTACCTGGCGATGGCGGCCGCAATCTATGCATAATGCCTCCTCTATATCGTAGATGAGCAAGACACAAACAGCGTCATTTCAACCGTGCCATATGGTATACTCGCCCGTCAAGGTTTTTACAATCTTGTTTGGTTGACATTTTAAATTGCATTCGTGCTACAGCCATAACAGTAGACAACTAAATTATTAATTCATCCTAGTAGAATCCAAACCAATCGTACTTTAAACCGAGTTCATGTTGTAGATTAGTAGCACGTCAGTAAACGTGATTTGTAAGTAAGCAGTGTGAGTACAGGGCCTCAAGTCTGCTATTACAATAGTGTCAGAATGGTCGATCATTGATTTCATAATTGTTGATTTTGACAAGTTTGGTAATCTACTATTATAATGGCGTCATTATGACTTTCCAATGGTCGGCAACTGACACTACATTGAAAGAAATTGCAAAGAAAATGATCGACCATTATGAATTTACCAGATTACGAACTTTTAGCAAAATGACAATGGGATCGTGTTGGAATGACTGAATTTATAAAAATAGCAGACTTGGGCCCCAGATCACTCGGCATTCTGTGTTGAACGCGAACGGAGGTATTTGGCAATGAACGAACAAAGTCGTAACGGTAACGGTGGTATGACGGCTGAATGTAAAAACACTAGGTCGAAACACATGAGCATAGTTTAATCTATATGATATATTATAGTCATATTGAACTATGCTCATGTGTTTTGTTTCTTCTTCTAAAGATAGAGGAGCTTGTGACTAAGTAATCTGCCGCACAGGTCAATCCATCAGTTTAAGCTATGCTTGCCGCGGTTGGTTGGGTGACCATCTTTACATACCGAGACTCCTCCGTGCATCGCAAAGCACGTTAAGCCGATGGTCCCGGCTGTCATTCGTGGATCTTTGACAGTCGTCACGGGTCGTCATAAGCCCGAAAGTCTGACAACCAGTCATACCAAGGGGTATCGTGTTACCCAGTAACTGGGTTGTGGAGGTCAGATAGGCAATCGGTCCATGTAAAATACTAGTATTCAGCTGCATCCGGGTAGACTGGAAGCCGACCCCAACACAGTTGGGAAAAAACTAGACAGATTGATTGAGTTTATTCTTCTAAAATGGCACATGATTCATAAAGTATTCAATTACACTTGAGTAACCTCGATAGTAACTTGAATCGATGTCACAAGGTAGGTACGGAAGCATCGTTATCATCTGTGGAATCTAACTTACTGTAAAAGTCAGAAAGTCGTTGCAAGAAACTTTGATAATTTGGCTTGAAAACTTCTCAGGAATACTACGAATAAACAACACAACCACAACACAAAAATACCAGTTCCAGAATCTCTTTTTGTCTCTTTTACAGTCACATGAAGTCAAATCATATCGTGATTGAGAATTGCTGGGCACTACGATGAAACTATTGCCTAGCATAACAACGGCGGAGATTGGTACTGCCTACTTGGAGATTAGAAAAGATGATTGCAAAAAAAAACCTTTTATATAATGTAAATGGGCACGAGTAGGCAAATAGCTTGACACCTTACTTTGAGGAAATAATGAAATGAATAATATTATTCAACGTTTTTCAACTGAAATTCATAAATCTGAAACTAACATCTCTCTTGAATAAGATGAAACGAATAATAAACCAAGAGAGAGACAGTGTTATCTAAACTGAAATATTATAAATATTCATCAGTCATCTTGTCTTCAGTGCGTTTCATTACTCGCCTTTTTGTTTGTGTATTGTTGACGAGTCCACAGTGCCTTCTGACCTAGACAACGTTTTTTATTAATCAATCGCCCGGACCGACTAGTTTACATGATATTTCTTGCTTGGCGATGGCGTAGATAGTAATACTTTCTTTATTAATTGTTTGTTAGATGTTTATTTGAAAGTTATAATTGTTACTTAGTGAGTACGGGTAGAGAGGGGTCGGGTGTAGCGGATTCTATTCTGTCCCGGATGTTGTCGCCGCGTGAGGAGAACGCGCCACATGTTAGCTTTTTACTGAGCGTCGCCCTTCGTTCACGCACATGTCGGGGGGCTTAGCAAAAAATGCTCACAAATATCGCACCCACAGTTCCATAGCAACGTAGAACAGTTCCTTTCTAATGACACTTTGAACTTGTTATCTAAACTATCACTTCTGAAGTGGGCCAATGGCCGAACACGTGGAGGGCACAAGTATTATTACAGAATGATAGCTTCCTTGTGTGTTTTGGATGACGCCGTCGTAGTCCCTTCTCTCTTCAGTTAATATCGAAATGATATTGTTTCATTATTCAATAATGTAGTTAAACTGATTTTATAATATTGCCAATTTTCTTAAAACAATTATGCCTTAGATGAGGTCAATTAACAAATTCGTATATTTTTATAGATAAGTAATAAAATTTCATCAAAGTTATCAAATCTACCAAACTCAAACAGCTCGACGTTTTGATATTAATTCGAATGTATGTCGATAGCTGCGATGCTTTTCAAATAAGGGTAGTTCAATAGTCATTGTTCGATTTTTCTATCCAAAACTCATTGTGAAGCATAAGCTAGACATTGCTATACCTAGATATTAAATAATTAGTGCTAACGAAATCCTATGAGGTTATTAACAGCTTCCAATTTATTAATATACTGGTACGTTGCCGATAATGACGGGAGCAGCAAGTCGAGTGGCAATCCAATCTAGCTAATGACAAAACTTCCTCCTAGGAAATTCGCTCAACGCCATGCCAATATTAGCAACACAAATTAAAATTGGATAACAACTTTCGGCAGTTCTAAAGTTTAATTCTGTTGAGGTGTAGGCTGCGCTGGCAACTGTCAGGAACAACTACTATGTACTCGTATGACTTTGCTCATTGAGATTGGTTGTTCCCACGCGATATATTTTATTGATGGCTTTTCCGTAAACTGATACTACTCTCAGTTTACGGAAATGCCATCAATAAAATAGTAAGAACACGAACCCACATACCTCTCTCCCATTCACACCCCCACTCTTTCTCCATACGTGCATCCATCACTCCATGCTCAAATAAAACTAAAATTACTTACTCAGCTAACTCACATTTTTGTTTTATGGTAGAATTTTATTAGCATCGACAGTCGCTACCTAAGGTCCATCATTAATTTACAGTTCAGCTTGGTCGAATCACTGTCTCCTAAGATACAGGCCGGCCATCCCCAGTTTAGGAGACAGGATTTATTTTTATCTTAATATAAGTAGACAATTAGTTTTTTCACTTGTGTCCATTGTTAGCTGTTTCATTATTTTTTTCTTCTTTCTTTAATGTAAATACAATACTTTAGGTGAAAACTGTTAAATGTCACGCGCTCAAAACAAATAGAAATGCTATTTTGGGTTCACTTCATATATGAAATCTAATTATGTTTTAGGGTAAATTTGGAGTGTTGCAGAACGTTAAAGCAAACATCGTTTCCGTGCTACTAACAGTGTCGTTGTACCGACGCGGTTCCGTCACAGTAAACGCATGGAAGCCTGTTAAATGTGCACTGGATGCATTTTCAGCGTTCGCGTTGTAAGCGATCATTGTGATTTAATGTCGCATCATGAGTCTCATGCATTAGTTGCTTCGCGCTTGTTTACCCCCCGCCACTCTTGAATACTTGAAACTATACTGGAGAATAGTTTCAGTGTATTTTCAGGGCATTCTCCAATCTCCACCACAACACTTGGATTTTTAGGGCATTCTCCAAACACTTGGTGCTGTCTCGTCTCTTAGTAAGTTAAGGTCGTTTAAAAGCCATTGGACTTTTAAATATTATCTTGCTCCCCCGATTTCCATCTTGTAGATTCACATTCAATCTGCTGACTAGATTCTAAAGAACCGTGTCAGCATTGAGTCCTAAATAACTTTACATTTTGTTGGCTATTTGATATTTTAAAATGTCGTGATATTCTATAACACAGTGTCAATACTCAATTTCGCCAAAGTGTATCCTTCTTTACAATGTCATCTCGAGTTTCTATGAGGTCCTATTTGCGAGCAGGTAGGTAGGTAGGTAGGTTACGACAAAAGGACTTGGGTTATTCTTGAATACAACAAAGAACGTAAGGTGTACCTTCTTACCTGAGGCAAACTCAAACACGTATAAATAATATTTTAGATGGTTCTACTCAAACATACTTTTGAAAGAGCTCTACGTTTTCGGCGTGAATATTATTATCCTTTTAAATGTTTAAAACGGCGCGGCTCGGCGGTCTAGTTAATACAACCCTGCGCAAGAGATTTATACTTTGTTATGGCCGACACAAATGTCCGCTTCAATTTATTATGTAAATAACACAAAGATACATCCAAACCTCGCTGAAACATTTTTGTAAAACATAATCTATATTGCCCAAGTTATCACCGCGCGGCTTCCGGCCCCGGGGGGAAATCAAAAATGTATTTGTTTCGAATGTCGCTTGCAGGTTTTTCCATAATAATAAAGTAAGCAATCTTAACGAAAGGAGACAAAGCGTTTAATATTAAAAGCTTCTGTATAGTAATAAGTCTATTTCAATCTTTATAAATAAATAAGTTCCATGAATAATTGATGTGCATTAAAACAGGTGCGCCTATTCCGAACGCGTTTTAGCTATTTGGGATGGAGCAATTAAAAGCTGCTTTGTATTTTTATTCTGACTTTTTCTTTGTATTCTAGACTGCGACTGTAGATAACCAAGGATAACTTTAACAACGGGTCCACTTCTTCAATATTCACAGTTGCAATACGTATTAAAATATACAATGCCTTAAGAGAGCTAATTAAATTGAATTCTGTGGGTTACCTAAGTCTGTTTGTGTCATTAATCATTCCAAGGCTGAATCGGAATTTGTAACGAATAAACCGGTCAAGCGTGTGCAGCACGCTTCGACTGCGAATTCCATAACAATTATTGTTCAAGTTTATGAAAATCATAATATAAAGTCTCTTTGTGTTCTGTATGTAAGTGATGGTATCTTTTGAATAACCTATTATGAATGTTAACTGCTTTTCGGGACTCTACACTATCATAGAAATATGATCAGAGATGTTGATGTAATTTTTATAAGTATTTAGAATCTATGACGGTAAAATATCTACATATGATTCAAATTGTCTATGATCATAGTTAAGGGATCCTATTTGACAGCAAGCGTACTCTGATCATATCCGTCTAACCTCAAAAATGGCGTCAAAATGCAAGAATTTCGACTGGAATATCGAAACAACAAAAATATTAATATAATAAACCTTTACAAGGTAAAGGAGTACCTTTTACAAATGTTTTACCGTTTTTATCATCTTTTTTAATGCAATAAATAAAATTTCACTCATAGCAACAGAAAACACGGCTATAGACGACGCCTATTTATCCATCTTGATTAAGTATGACGCTTAAATGATCATATAAGTGTAATAAGTAAAAATTAAGAACAGCATTATACGAGTATAACTATGACTATGAATTTGACAAATATGAAATTATATTTGTATGAAAGTGCATTTAAAAATGTCAGTATATAAAATGCTGACATTTTTAAATAGTCAGTCATAAAAACAATGTTAAAATCGTATTCTGCGGAATCCTAAAACGCAGACGATACATCATCTGCATAGAGGCTTTCGGTTCATCCCTTGTAATTTATGAAACGCACCAGTTTTACGAACTTCCTCCTAAAGTACATCAAGTTTAATGAATATTTTATTTTTTATTTAACATTGTAGGTAGGTACTTACCTACATTGAGTTATCTTGGATATTACTAACGTCGGTTGAAGGAAAAACACCGTGAAGTGAAGAAACCAAGTCTGAAAACGCCAACCCGTCTTCAGCAATCGTGGTGATCAATGCTGGTGCTTTTGATTATCTAAGTGCGCGAAAAAAAACAGGCTACTTTGATAGGCTGTACATTGTACAGTGTTAAAGAAATTACGTGCCATAGCTAAGGGTTAGGTTCAGTATCGATAGAGGAACCCAGAAAAAAAAAATGTTTTGTTTTTTTTAAATACGTTGCTGCACACTAGGAATTTCACCTGTATCGTGGGTGCGTTTACAAATATTTAAACTCACATACACAAACAGCCAGACCCGGAACAACTACTTGTAGGTCATGCAAATATTTGTTCCGTGCGGGAATCGAACCCGCGACACGCAGCGCAGTAGTAAATCGCTTAACCACTGCGCCAACCGTGCCGTTATTGCAAGATCAACCTAATTCAGTACCTACTAACTTAAAATAGAAATCGTTTAGAATTAAAATTATTTTACTTGTTAAAATGCTTTAATTACTTACCTATTATTGAACGCTTTGGTAAATAGGTAGTACTAAATTAGGTTAATCTTGCAATTTTTTTTTTAATAAAAAAAAATATATATTTTTCCTGGGTTCCTTTATCGATACTCAATCTACCTGTAAGCTATGGCTCGTAATTTCTTTAACATTCTGTATATACCTTTACCTAAATGATCAAGTGTAGGTAGTTACTGTACGGACCGTATTTTAAACGATTTTATATTTTAGTTTCACAGCTGTCTAGCTGACAATCATAACTTCTAATCGAATTTTACCCACTTCCCGTTGCAGTGAAAGCATATTTAGCTTTAAAGGGAATTTTTAATTTAGTTCGCAAAATATTTTCCTAAGGGGAATTTAGTTATTTGCGCCAATCACATTTTTGAACGGTTTTATATACTTAATTTTATTTTACTAACTTAAAACTAAAAAAAAATAAACTCAAAGCATTAATTTCGAATAAACCAATTTCAGGTACTTTTGAATTGACTTTCCTTTTTATTTTAATGATAAATGATTTATTTCTAGATAAATAGGTTTGTACAAACACTTTTACACGTCTATCATATTTTAAAAACTAGATGAGGTCGGCGCTTCCTATCTGACTACTCTGAGAAGAAAGGCCGAAACAAACTCAGAGGTCACAGTCTATTTTAAAGTCCAGACATAATCTTTGTCGTAAAGACCATTTAGATTGGTGTCTGAAGTGGTCTTTTGATGAAAGAACCACACAGCTTGAGTATTGAGTGGACCTGTCCACTTGTCCAGTCAGTGCACGCATGTGTAATCATACAGCTCAACTTAGCGATTCAACGAACAATACCAAATAAAGGATATTTGGGTAGGCCGCATAAATTACTCAAACTGCCAGACCATAAAAAAAATATCAAAGATCCACATAGTCTTCACATTCACAATAATAAAATAATATAATACTTTACAAAGTAAATATTCATGTCATTGTTTAGAGGGTTAAATTAAATTAGCTAGCGAAACTTTAGCAGACGTGATGGGAATCGATAATTATGTAAACAATAAACATAATAAAACAAAAAATTAAAATAATCAATGCTCGATTGCGGCCAAGGCTTGTATGTTGTGCTTTTGTCAAATAATGCGCGGAAATTCAACTTAAGTTTTTTTAGCAATAAAAACCCAAGAAAAATTGAACTACTGCTAGTTACTCAAAAAAATTATGAAACTCCAACAATTTTCTACTACACTTCAAACGTCTGTTTCTGTCGCGGACGTCATTATCCACGAAACTGCTTTGTTTAAATCTGTTTTTTAGCCCTAAATCTTAAACATTAAATTATCGTTTATGCTTTATGCAAGTAGAAATCGCAATTACTTATTTACCTTAGTGAGATTTCAAGCACTTAGCAAAGAATAGATTTTATTCACATAGTATTTTTCGTCACTTCCGGCATTTTCGAAGAGGACGTGAATTGAGTTTGCGTTCCGTTCCACCAAAAAATCGCAACATTAATTAATTAATTCTGAAATAAGTAATACATTCAAAAATGAAAAATAGGCATTTTTTTCTTGACTTCTACACAATGTCTTTTAAAATAATCGATAAGTTTTGAATTACGTGCATATTCCGTATTGTCATTGGGTATTGTAGTCACTTGAGATATCAGTTTAAAAATCCTTTTTTTTTGTGTAAACTTCACAGACGTGACGTCATCGCTAACTAAACACGACAAAATAAAAATAAAACAGATTTTCTCAACTCACACTTCCAGTAACAACACTAACAGGGGTTTTTGACCCCAAAAAATCCATCAAATCTTTTTCATTTTTATTCTTTTGCTTGCTGAGTTTCGCTCGCTAAGTAATTTCTTTTGACCCTGAAAAAAAAGTTTAATCAATGTCAATGTGTATTTAAAAATTCGGACATAATCTTGGTCAGATCATTATTATGATCTTTACATCTCTTTTCTAGAAACAAAGACTGCTAGAACATAGCTTATTTCTATCAAAAATACCACATATTACCTACCTACATTTATGTATCTATGGCCGCAACGGAAAGTGATACATTAATTCCCGGGTTCTATAAATAATAATTTCTGGGAAACCTAGCGTAACTTAATGTGAAACATGGCTTTATAATATTACAACAACAAACAAATTATGAAAGGGACTGAATGAAAATCATATGTACGAGTATGTACATAAAGAATGATGAATGGCTTCAATCTAATTTACAATACTTTTACCGTTTTGTATAAACTTACTCTAATATCTGGCGAAATGTGGGTGTACTATAGGTGTACACCTCTGCCCAACCGTGAGTGTCAAGACGTGATGCTACGTTACTCTAATATCTACAGTGCAAGGGATCGTTCTTCTTCTTTTATAAGATAATCATTTATTTGCTCAAACCTGAGTACAATAGAGTAACTTCGGGTAATATGGCACATCAAAAGCTTTTTTTTAAATAAATGACGAGATTTCTGAGATCAAACAGTTTTTATTGCTTAAATCAGTTCTTTGAACTGAATAGTAATCAACAATTATAAATTTAAGATAATTAACAACGAAACATAGCTTTAATTAACGTTTTTTTAAATCTTAAATAATCATTAAAATTTAAACATGGTAGGTCAATATGGCGTAAGGCCATATTGGCCACAATTGAAGTGAGCCATATAGGCCACCGTAACAAATAAAATCAAAAACTAAAATAAATAAACTTTGCATTACTTTGCAGAACAAAATTCGCAGAAAAAAATTCTGTTTCCACTCCTGAGCATTCTTCGTGAGCCCATAATTTACAACATAGGCATTGAACCCATGATTCGCCTCTGTTATCTATAGAATAAATACCCTCACAATACAAACACTGCATCAGAAACATTGCTTTTTTCATTGACTCCTTGCACCAGGTTTGCCGTTGTCTTTTGCGAAATTGATTTTCACGGAGCCATTGTCTTAAAAGAAAAAAAAACAACATGTAGAAAAATAACGTTACTGTAGGCCAATATGGCCTGGTAGTCCATATTGGCCACCTGCCTAGTGAGCCATAATGGGCGCAGGGACGTTTTTGATTAATAAAACATTTAACCTAAAAAGTGCTAATAGTGTGCTTCAAAAATGTCACCACACTATAGACTAAAAGTTTACCTTCAAAACTATGCACTATTATTATAAAAACAACAATTATTTGACGAAATATAAATTAGTAAAACTTACCAAAAAATAACATCAAATTCGATAATTTTCGATCGTCGCACGCACAGAACACACGCGCACTCGCCGCAACGCAGGGATCGACTGGGGGTGTCGAAGGAAGAGCCGCGACTATACGACAGATACATACGCCGCTAGTGTTGGTTAGTTTCAGAAAAAGCAAGGCAGGCCATATTGGCCGGCTAGACCATAATACCCGAAACTACTCTACATACAACACAAATTGTCAATATGCAAGAGATGTGAAAGTAGAGGAATAATACAGGTCATCACGTTTGTCTTAAACAATGGCATGCAAATATTAATAAAATTAATTAAAATGTCACTCCGAGTCTAATTTAAAAATGTCATATTATTATAATAAAGGGATCATTAAAAATAATAAAATTAGTAAAACATAATCAAAATCTCTCATCTATAAACTCATTTAAATTATAACAAGCTTTATCTGCTAGAAATTTTTTGACTTTCTTTTTGAACGCTACGTCACTTAACTGCTTCCAGCTTTTAGGTAGTTTATTATAAATTTTTGGAGCCATGCAAAATACACTTTTCCGCATAAGTGCCGTTTTATATTGATGTAGGCAAATTTGACTATCTCTTCTCTTGTAGTATATTTTAATACTTCAAGAGTAAACTAGACTAGCAAAGTGTCACTGTTAATTATCATTTCTCTATTCTTCTTCTTAGCATGTCGATGGTAAAAATAACACTTACTATGGGACTAATACTGAAATCTCGAACAAAAAATCAGGTGTTCCCTACATCTTGACGAGATATGCGAACATAAATAAATGTAGGGAACCGCTGGTTTTTTTTTCGCGATTTCGGGTTTGTTCCCAAAGTAAAAAGTTGTTCATAATGATGAGTACAATGACCCTTTAAGAGGTTGTTAGCGTTATACCAATAACCCTATACATATAGTTATTTAAATTTGTTTGCCCCAAAATTCAGCTACGCCAATACCGTATTTCTCTATTATGTACTTTTGACAGGAACTTATAATTAGGTAGGTAAGTAGGTTCCTATTTCTGTTGAATAGTGAAAGGTTAATAAATAACAATGTTCTAAAATTACACCCATTTCGACATTACAGCACTTTGCAATATTTTGCCTTACAAAAGCCGAAAGACGTAAGACGTCCACTGCTGGACATAGGCAAAGGGGGGAGGGGTTGCCATAATCGTCACGGTTGGCGATCACAGTATGGTGTTAAAATGCCTAGACAACGCTGCTGCCCATTCTCTAGTAAGTCCCTTAGTAGCCTTTTACGACACCCACGTGTTTAATTATCAAACAATATTCGTCGGCGTAGCCGTGGCCGTATGGCAATTACCGTCTCGTTGAAAACCCACTTAAATTAAATATTAACACAAAATTTAATATTTGCGGTCTCATTAAAATCGTTGCATAATTTTTAACTAAATACTTGCGTTTCTCTCATAGTAGCGATATCGGTTGACGGTCACCTATAGACTTTTCGCATTTTTCATTATATGCAAAGCTACGTGTGTTTGCGCTATAACGGTAAATTAAAAATTCGATCAAGCTTCAAAGCTTTAAAACATTTTTGTGTGTTTTAGAGGTATACCTACTGCTATTTGCTTTTTGCCTATTGCAATTTTTATATGTTGCAACATTTTCAAAACCTATTTTTATAGTGGGTTCAGGCCAGTTTAAAAATAACTTATTTAAAAAGAATCTATCCTGAATCGAATATCGACAATCTGATAGTATGTTTCAGCATTGAAAAATAAATACCTAAGCTTAGTTTTTTTTTTTTAATAATTGATTAAAAGATCTAGACTTATCACTAAAATTATCAGGATTGCAATCAGTATGCTATCATAGATGGATTCCTTACATGAAACAAAACTTACAAATCTTTTTATTTACTATAAGCGTTACTTTATAAGACCCCACCCTACATTTGACACAGTGCAAAACAAAAAAAACAAAAGACTGCGTAAGCTCTTGATGGCCGTTATTCGCAATTTTTTATACCATCTATAATCCAACGTCTAAAGCTAAAATCCACCTGTTGATAATTCAAAATATAGAAATATGAAAAAAATATTTTTAAATCTACACACAGGACGTCGCTACTCGTTGCTACTCGTAGTCTCGTACTCTCTCGTGGAAAAGTAAGTTTTTCTTCAAAAAGAAAAAAAGTAATTTTTCTGTGGTAGTGCAAATACAAACCGCGACGCGACGTACCTACCCTACCTATGTTTAATCCATTTATTTCGTTCAAAAATTGGGTAAGAGAAATGTCTAATTTCATAGACATGTAGTACTTCGGGCAGAGGTAGTTGGCGACGCCACCCGAATACCAAACAGCCAGCATACGAAGGTTTAATTAAAATCGCTCTAGTAGTTGGAAACAAGTAAAACTACACATACCATTGCGACTTAGTATTGTATAGCATGGCAACACTGGTAACTAATAAAATCGCGTTTTACGATACTTTGTTTATTCGCTACGTGTACGTAAATATGTACCTACAATTTGTATTCTAGTCGGTATTTAATAATATTTCTGTTATTGTTAACAATTTGATTTGTTCAAACAAGCACTATGTAGCACAAATTAAATTTTATTGAACATTTCTGACAACAACGTATTGACATCGCAAACAAAGCTTTTTAAGTGGAAATATAAAATTATGGAATTCAAGCGGTAAAATTTTATTTGGTTTTCCGAACACATCAAAATCCCTTTGAAATGAAACTAAATAAGTTTGAAAACTATTTCACGTAAACCTAGGTAATGAATGAAGTGTAGTTTTACTGTACAATGGGAGACAGGGCATGGTTCTCTTTATCGAAATGGACCAAGCCGTCAAAAAGTAACAACTGTGACAATTTGTCTTGAATTTTAAACTTGGAACGATTAGGTACTTAACTAGAAGTGGGGCAACCGTGACAAAGGAACACTTTCAATGCCGGGAGCCTACCTGGAGGGTACACTCAAGTCGCATATGGGATGCCGGGAGCCCTCGCGGCGGGCTCATTTTAAATAGGTATCAGTTTTTCTTAGCGAATACAGCATTATAAACTGTGAAAATAAAATCAGTTGTATATTTTAGCAAGATTTTATTTATTTCATTATAAGTTGCTTTATGTATGGCGGCATGACGTATGAGCTCTACGAAAAGTGGGTGGAGTCGAAAGTGTCTGATGAAAAAAGTACACAATATCGAGCCCGATATGGAAGAACATTGCAAGCGACATAGTGTAGGTATATCACTTTTTCAAAAAAATATAAAATAAAATTATGTCGCTTACGCTGTTATTCCTTATCAGGCTCGATAATATATTGATTAAATTGTATGTGTACTCAATTAGTGTCGGCCATCTTTATTGCAGGTGCACGCTACTACTTGAAGCGTACGGTACTGGCCGTAGTCGTCACCTACATGGGACAACACGGCTACGTAAGCTTGGAAGTGTAACGACCGTTACCTACACGGAACCGTTTGTCCTCAAGACCTTACACACCTTACTGTAGCCGGTTTACTGTATCTATTACTTTATAATTATTAGTTCATAGTCATTTCAATTCACAAACTCACAGCCTCTTTAAAAGATAGGTTCCCAGCAGACAGGCGTGACGCGGCTCTAGAAGAACAACACTGTCGCGTCGCGCCTCTCTGCAGGAGGCTTAATTCCACCAGAAGTACATTACGCGGCCGTGAATATGGCACGTGTGAATTATTAGAAAATGTTTGGCTTTGTGGATCGTCATCTCTGTCACTCATACAAATTTGTTAGAGTCTCGCTCTAAAACAAGATACGTCATACTAACGACCACATACTGGAAAAGGTTTAATTTCTGATACAAATTAAATTATTCACATATTCAAGTAGGTGTTCAACTACGTTGTGAAATTTGGCAACCATTCTCCATTCGATGGTCTTTACTAAAACTTAAACTAGATTTAAAAATCGTATCAAGTGTTTTTTGTTCCTTTACCGCACTAGGGCAATAAAGACGCGTCTATTTTATTATTAGAATTAATTTTATTAGCCGTTTAAATGTCATACTTTAATTTAAGTTTTGTAATGGTTATGATATAGCTCGAAAGTATCAATTTTATTAACGCTATAAGCTTTATTAAACAGCTTTCGAGCTCGTGCTTCACAGAAAAAAACCCCAAACTGCCACTAATATCAGATGAACCATTTTATCATTTTAAAGTCTACTAAAAGCTCCACAATGAGGCCAAATGAGTTGTTATTCAAAAAAGCAATCACTGCGGATAGGATTGATTAGCACTTAACACACTTTTATATGCCAAACACCTCTATATGTATGACGCAAAAGGTGAATGTCTGAGTGTTTGTTGATTCATGATATAAAGATTTAATCTCATAGTTTATGTCTTTTCAATAACAACTACTCCAGATGTGTTTATTTATACAGGCCGGGTGCCTGGGGCTGCGGTCTTCAGCGGAACAGGAGCAATGTTATGTATTTTGTTTGTTTGCAAAGGTTCAGGGATGTGATGAAATTATGAGATTGCCGCAGTAAGGGATTTATCTAGGACTTGTATTTCATTTCAAAAACTCATTTGGATGATCAAATAAGGGATGAAGTATGATACTGTCTGGTATCAGAATCCGAAAAACAAGTATTCATTTCTGAAAGTTTTTCGAGGGTTGAAACGTAATAGCTGAAGCCTGCTCGTTTTCTTCTGTGGTTTTCTTAGAACAGATCTCCAATAAAATTGTTTTGAGACTATTGAGCTTTTCGTTTTTTGTTTTGTTTGTATTACAGAGGGTGTTGGGTTTTCTAGAAAATCACTTATTTGACAATTGATATCAGCAATCAGATTGCGAATGGTGTCTGAAGTAGCAACCCGAGCCGAGGCGTGAGGCGGCGGCCCGCATGCTCCCACGGTCTCGTCTTACGATGCGTGCGCCTTCCCACCACCACGTCGCCACTTGATCACACAACTTGGTCGCGCCATTTACAATGCGGAACACGTGTGTCCAAGTGCCATGTATATTAAAGTAGAACAAAGACACTCCTTACGTCGCACACTGGATGGAAAACCACGTTTCGAAGACTTAGAGCTTCGAAGTTTTAAGTGTCGTTTGTTTGGCTTGAAATGGTTTCTATTTAGTACTAGTTTAATATTACTACGGTCAAATTTATGTCACATGAAGTAATTTGACTTGAAAACTGAGGAATTTCTTATTAAAACTATTGTTAAAGATAAGAGAAAAAAATGTATTTCGACGACTTAAAAAAAAGTGCTACCTATTATATTTCTCGTTTGCTCGCTAGTAAAAAAATCATAAATAATTAGTGCTACAACCGTCTGTACGGATATAACGGGATATTTTGCAGTTCCAGAGATATCCTGATTTTTCATACTTGCTTAATAAATATTAAAAAAAAAAATTAAAAAAAAATTTGAGTCGTCAGTTTTCAAGCCAAATTACTTCATGTGGCATATTTGATCACAGTAACCATTACAAGCCTCAAAAAACGACACAAAAAATTTCGAAGAAGTCTTCGAAACGTGATTTTCTATCCAGTGTGCGACGTACTCAGTGCTAGTACCGCTCAAAAGAAATACAGAGCAGCTAACACTGTGGACTAAAATTGTCATGTACACGTAGGACCCAGTAATTACATTTCGTAATCCGCTTGAAATTTGATACAAGGAAATTCTAATTATATTATGTACTTAATAATTAAGCTCTCACACAATGCAATACAGCTAGACCAAATATCAAAACTATCTAAAAAAAATGGAATATCTGGATAGATCTATGTATATAGAAGTATATAGGTAAGGGCAATCTTTATTATTGATTGCCATATAGTTAAACATAGTTTTTTATATAATTGTAAGTACATAGTTATATTTTGCAATATATTAAAAAAAAATGTGACTTTCTGGTGTATGTACCTAGTTAATTAGCGATACAGAGCTCAATATTATTTGATAGGGGAGGGGATACAAGCACAGCTAAAGATAATAAATAAGATAATGTAAACATAGTTGGTGGTTTGAAAACCAACCCCAGGGCAAATATTCTCTTGTAAACAGTTTCTCATTGTTATGTGTAGTAAATTAGAAGTTAATGTAAGTACAACCCTAATGAATCTTAATTAGTGTGTTGAGAAATAATAATACATCAATACACCTACGATGAGAACCATCTGTGGCAACATTAATGACAATATAAAGTCTGTCACACGCCAAACAGACGAAACAAAGTGATTGCACGAGACAATGGGAGTGAAAATAGATCACGTTTTACCGTCGAATAAAAAAAAATCTATGGTCGACTATGTCCCCCTTTCAATTTATATTATCAATAAAATTCTTTCACATAAATGGGTGCCATTTGTTAGTGGCCGAGAAGCGGAGCGCGCCGCCAACCGCTGTCACCGTTGACATTCAATGTTGATTCAAATGCGTCCACGTCCTCAGTCCCGACAATCCGTGTACCGTACTTATCTACACGTAATTTATTCTAATATCTCTAAAGTTTTATTAAAAGTCCACCTTTGTATTTGCATATTTTACTGAAACACTCGACCGACCGACGCCGATGGGTAAATGCTCTTTATCTTGCTAGCTAGGTATACCTTTCATACTCTGAGGTAGGTATTCTTATTCTTACATTATTTGAGCTGAAACTTTTCAACTTATAAATAGGAATAATATGATAATGATGGATTGATCCACCGCCTCGCGGGTACTGTGGATCGTTGGATAGATTGGAAACAATCCCGCATTTACTTAGTTTACATTCAATGAAAAATTATGATTGAAACGCTGAGTTTAAAGCTCCTTTGTTTCTTTGAGCCAACTCAACTGTCTAAGGATTATTTATGAATTGCTTTGAAAATATCTTTTAGTGATTTTCAATCACTTCAAAAGCGAAATTGATCAAACGGGATCAATTTTCGCCTTTGGTCGATTAGACAGCATAGTACTTAATTTTTAGAAACTTGGAAACTATTTACGGACATGATAGTCGTGTGAAGGTCTTAACCATTATTGTTTTCAAGTTCTGAGCAAGTCTATGAAATATTTAAAGTGGCATTACTTCAAATGTCGATTTCAGTAATTGCTAGTCTTATCGCTCGATCGTTTTCATGGAACTCGTGGTCTAAGCTATGATAAATGAGTATTCACGACAGGAAGAAAGATATTACTTTGTTCACTCGATATTAAATGACTGTTGGATAGAGCATCCAGACTTCCAGAGTTCTACATTTTCTGAAAACGGAACTAAAAATGATCCCTGCATAATAAGTAAAACTATTTTTATCAGTATGGGTCATGATAATAATAACATGGGACACGCACGTTAAGTTTACTTCAATTATAAGTTATGTTGATAGAATTAATAATAATAAAAGGTGGCCTACTTAGTTCTTATCATACAAATAATACCGTTTTGTTTGTCAATCGAAGACGTCGAGGGGAGCTTTGAACTCCCAAAATTATCGACCTTAATTGCGCTATTAAGCCCTCGAAAAAAAAATCGATACGCATTAATATAATAAAGGAACAAGAATTCAGTCAAGTATTCCTGTACTTGGTGAAGAATGCGTAGAACGCTGAGTTCACAAACGCTGCTACATAAATCATAAGTGAAAACATAGGTACTCGTGCACACGATATGTACACGACTACACGTACGGATTTGTTGACCCAGTTCTACTTATGATTGCATTACTTTGTATATTTAAAAACTAATATTAAAACGTGTGTTTGTTTGTACGCCAATGCAGATGTTAAGAAATGTAGACCAATTTAAATAAACTCTTACTGCAGCGCGTTGATATAAGGAAATGATGAAACTCCGGATGGCCAGTGGCGAGCTACGAAGTAATAAACATAAGCGTACCGATGCTACTTTGCAATTTTTCACTTTTCACCGCCCGACGAGGTGCCGACTGAAAGAGTCTGTATTTGTGACGTAAATGTACTAATGTTATGATTTCTCCGTATATACAGGGTGGAAGGGACATCGACGCGAAGCCTGTTACCATGGATTCAGTACATCATACTTGACCCCCGTGCGTTGAAATTTCTCGTCGGTAATTAAAAAAAAAAAAACAGCTGTTTCCTACAGAAGTGCAATACCTACTCGGTCAAAATGTATAGAACTGCGATTTTTTTTAAAATAACCGACGTAAAATTTTAATGCAGGAGGGTCAAGAATGATGTACTGAATCCATGGTAACAGGCTTCGCGTCGATGTCCCTTCCATCCTGTATGTGTGAAAGATTTATTCAAACGGCAGAACTGTAAGAGGAACTAGTGAAGTAAATAGGTAGTTTTTTATCGAGAGAAATTTAATAAGTTCTCGTGAAAAATCTGTTAGAGAACTCATTTAAATATTAATGGAATGTAAGATGTTCTTGTTCTAGATCCCTAAGCTGAGTGGATCTGCCCTTATGAGGGCCACTGCGAACTATGAACTACGGTTCGAGTGTGACTTGCTTCCACCCTGTAACTCATGAATATGAAGATCGATCTCTTTCCAGATAATGTGATAAAACAGTCTCCTACATCACGTGCTAATGACAAACGTGACCTTGTAGATATTGTTACCATTACGTTCGCCCTTCCTGCCTTTCACTATTTCAACATTTAGCAATTCATAATGATTTGTATTTACTCTACGTGATCGAATCACTGACTCATAACATTTGGTTGATGAAACAGTTATAAATAAATAATAAATAAGTAGGTAAGACCGCCCATTGTGTCACGCTATGTGAAATTTCTACATTTATATCTGTAATTCTTATGGTGTACATAATAAAGAATATTCTATCTTCTATCTAGGTACCTACATGTAACACAAATTTTAATATATAAAAGGCAACGACGTCCAAACGGTCCAACCCTAATCTGTATAAAAGTAATAGAAAGTGGCAAGACGTTCTCCAAATCTTCATGCATTTCTAAAGCGTAGAAAGAGCGTCACATGTAGGGTTGCCTAGTATTTTTTAATATCAAATGTAGTATTTTCGAAGCCTAGTAGCAGAATCTATTAGATGGCGAAAAAATATAGTAATTTTTTTCATAAACATTTTTATTCTTTAAATGCATATTTTTTGCTAATATAAACCTTCAATAACAGGTTTTTTTTTAATGTCCTTGATTTTTTTTTTACACTTTATTTACAAAATACTTATTTTTACTAGATATGAGACTTATGATTCTGATTACAAAATACTTACCATTAATTCAGCTTTTATGAGATTAATTATAATACTGGCCCTATTGCGATCATCTCGCCATTTTGTATTAAAATATAAATATAGTAGTTTCGCCTACTATATTTTTTCTTTAGAAATATGGTATTTAGGCCTCTAATATAGCAGGATACCTACTATATTAAATAGTAGGGTTGGCAACCCTATTCACAAAACCACAAGTGTAGCGAGATTATTCAACGTATTTTTAAAATAACAGATTTTATGGCTGACGTTACTTATCAAAAATATATTACGAGAATACATTTCCAAGTTGATGAGAATGAAACAATCCACAAAATAATGTAACCTTTACGCCACATGTGGTTTGAAGATAAATGGTTTTAGTATTTGGTTAGGACAAAGACATTAAATTATTTAGTAAGTATCTTAAATCTCTTTGGTTCTGGACAACGTAATCGAGACTATTTATAAAGGCTCGTTCAGACTGGCGCGATATCGCGGGCGCGACAGGCAGCGCGACACTTGTCGCACTAGTCTGTACGAGCCTTAAAGCATCGGAGATCTCGTTTTTGGTTCCCCACATGTACCCACGTACCTATAAGGTTGAAAATAAGTTCCAATAAAATTATTAATAACTGGCATGAGGCGGTTGAGTCGTGGACCAAAGGCTAGGAAAATTACAACAAGAGCTAATAAATAACAAGAGCTTTATTGCGAGGTAAACGTATAACGCCATTATAAAACTTAATACGATATGAATCGGTAGCCGTAACAAAGCGCCATAGCAATTATAATAGGTTTGAGACAGGAATTCTGCACAAACTTGAGTTAAACTAACTTTTAGTGGTAGATAAAACAAGAAAGTGATTCATGAAATGAAAAGCACTGAAATTAGGTTGAACTAAAGTTTGGATGTCATGTTACACGGTTCATCGACGACCTGCAAGGGATTAATTTGAGGTATTCCACTCAGAGCACTGATTTCAACAGCACTTGTCCGAACCGCACCTTAGCACTTCCACTAACCGCACTGAAACAAAATTTTTATAAGTGCGGTTCGGTGGAACAGTTTATTAATATTATTTTCAGTCCCCGAACGGCACCTATGTAAAATATTTTTTTAGTGATGGGGTGTATTTTTTTGTTCAAGACATAAGCAAACAAAACATATCGATACATATCAGCAGAAGTTAAGTCTTCCGGATAATTCCACCTTGGTCACCTGGAACAAAGAGTAATGTTTATTTGTGTCGCTGTCAGTAAGCAAAAAATGAGAGACCTTGTCACTTTTCTAAGCGATTTCGTTTATTCAAATTGTTCTGAGATTCAAATCATACAGTATTTCAACTAGGAACAAAATGGTCGAATGAACACACACATATAGACCGCTACATGAAATCTAAGTATGTTTCAGTATGCAGTGAGTAGGGGCTGTCACATCGAGGCAAGTTTAGTAATTGCGTGTTATCATGTAGGTAGTAACTACAAGATTATTATTAAAAAATAAGACATCCTAGTCTTATTTTTTAATAATAATCTTGTAGTTTGTTTTGTGTTTTCTTACCAGAATACATTTTTAAATATTCCCTACAATCAAAAATAAAAAACAAAACATTTAAAAATATTAAAAAAAATAGTTCCGCCGGTGTTGGGAGCAGGGTTCAAGCTACCAGTTGTTAGGGCTGCAGGAGATAGAAACTTCCTCACAATGCGAGTCGTATCAAGGAATACTGCCTTTTGAATCACGCCCTTGATCCAACCGCCTAACGAGAGCCTCGAGAGATGTTGATCGAGGCTTTCAGGCATCTGGCTTTTGGCCGTAACGACAATCGGCACAATGACAGCCAAGCTCACATTCCACATGTCAACAAGCTCGTGTCGAGATATTATGTTTCTCTTTCTCAGCTTTCACGAGGTTCTCGTCATGTGGAATGGCAACATTAACAATCATTGCGCGGCGCGCTAATCGATCTATCACCACTATATCAGGCAAATTGGCGACAATAGTCCAGTCAGTAATGATAGACCGATCCCAGTACAACGTGACATGGTAATTTTCGAGAACTAGGTCAGGCATATTAATTATTATTATTTTCCGCCATTTTGGACTCTTGTTACTTTTTTACTTCTCGAAGAGAGGAGGCCTGTGTCCCAGCAGTGGGAACATTATAGGCTGATTATGTATGTGTGTTATGTAGTAACTTAAACGATTGCTTTTAAAATTGATTTTAGTTTAGATTTTTTTAAATTATTATGTATGTATCTAGGTATGTGTGAATGGAATCAAATCAACTCCTCATAATATAATATGTAACTATTATATCGTCAACGTGATCTATCAACTCAGCCTTGCGCTGACCAGTGCAGGAAATAGGACTCTCCCAGACTGCGCCACAACACCCTGTCCACCGCCTTCCGCATCCAGTCTGTCTCAGCTACCTTTTTAAGGTCGTCGGTTCAGCTCGCCGATACGCGGTCTCCACTCCAAGACTCGTCTGTCCATGGGTCATCGGTCCTTCAACAAACATGGGTCGCCCACTGCCACTTCAGCTTGCTAACTCTGCAAGATATATCGGTAAATCCGGTTCTTTTCCGGATAGTTTCATTTCTGATCTTATCCTAAAAAAGAAACTCCGAGCATAGCCCGCTTGTGGACCAGCCCGACTGCATGTGTCCACGTTTTGTCACCATATGTCATAACGGGCAGGATGCACTAGTTCAAGACCTTGGTCTTCAAACATTGCGGGATAGGTGACGAAGAGACTTGACAAAGTTTTCCAAACACTGCCCAACCCAACTGGATCCTTCTGTCCGCTTCATTCTCAAAGTTGTGTCTACCGAGCTGGATGACTTCCCCTAGGTAGACATACTCCTTCACAACTTCCAAAAGCGACCTTTTGATGTAGATTGGTCTCGGCAAGACGTGTGAATAGTACATGACTTTCGTCTTGTCCAAATTGATACCGAGGCCCTTCGAGAGGCTCCATTTAAGCTGTGCAGCATCTGGCCTAACTTTTTCAGCTAGCTATTATGATATGTTGAAATAGTTTTGTGATTTGAATCCAACGTTAAACAAATTGCATACGTAAAAATTTACCCACATTCATTACGTACGATATCGGAGCCCTTTACTGTACGTGGTTCGATTGCACTTACTACTCGTTATGTTATAGTTGGTAATGTCCTGAACACAGAACGTAATATACGTCCCATCACTACAAACTGTATGCAGGTGCCGTTCGAAGACTTAAAGTAATATTAGAAAACTGTTCCTGTTGAGGACCTAACTAAAGGTTGTAAATGAAAGCAAAGCGAACTATATACACTTATAATATAGGTTCTAAAAGGCAGTATAATGTTGAAATTGGACAAGACAAACAAGTATGTGCGCGCGTCGACGACCGTGTTCGGTAGTGGAGTGGAGTGCGGGCGGCGCCAGCCTGCTGCCGCGGTGTTGTCCCGCGCCGCGCCGCGCCCTCTGCGCGTCCTCTGGCGTGGACTAACATTCACACCTTGTCTGCGTGAACAGTTCCACCGAACCGCACTCATCAAAATTTTGTTTCAGTGCCGTTAGTGGAAGTGCTCAGGTGCGGTTCGGTCAAGTGTTGTTGAAATCAGTGATCTTAGTGGAATGCCTCATTAATTTCACGAGGAGCCGCTCTCTATGCAATCTACCGTGTATAAAGTTATGTCCAAAGATATAAATATGTGTGGATAGACAGTGAAACCTGTGACTTTGTCGAAAAAAATTGCGTTCAATTGTTGGTCGCAAAATTCGCGCACACCAGCTTAACAAAGTTGGCCTGTTTATTTTAGTTCTTGCAGCGCGATACTCTCTAGACAGAAATAATCAAATATATCTTTCTTTCAAGGACACGTCACAACTTTTAGCCTATCCCACATTAAGACGCAGATATATGATTTGAGTGACTTTTAAATCTGTTATTACGCCTTCATATCATGCAAGTATGTTATGCAAAAAAATGTTAAACTAGAACGCATACACATCAATTAAGAATAAATATAGAATATTTAAGTATTGAAGTAAAATACTTTATTAAATAAATTCAGGAAGTAATGTCTACCCAAAGCATAAAAAACGATATTACTTTCAAACTACTTACGATATTTTCGTGCTTTTTTTATATGAATGTTTATTTTTGAATGAAGTATGTTTTATTATCTATAATTCTATCTGTGATTTTATTCAAATATTCATATTTTTGTTACTAAAAATTAATATTCCGTATGAAAATTAATGGTGCCGCGGCATGAGCGCGACGCGCATTTGTATGGCCAAGGTCAGTGGCGATTATCTGACCCTTAATGTCCAAGTTCCCTAGATTCGTAGAAGAGGCTTTTGTAATATCGCAGCTTTAATAAAACGCTTGAATTTGAATGTTACTTAAGTTTGATAGCACTGCACTTTCACAGTAGTTTTAGTACTTTAAGTATACATTACTCATCAGAATTACCGTCATTCTTTTGCACAGCATTAATATGCAATATAACCCTATATTATGTTCTCAATGTAAGTATATGCATGTAGTGCAACGGCTATTAATATTTATAGCTGTGGCAATTTTGCATTATGCCTCTCCAAAGCCAAGTCTGCGTCACGGTCTTGGCACAAAAGGTTAAATACGTCGGCGACAGGACATTTGCCCTCGAGGCTAAGGCTGTGGACAGGCTGTCTATTATACAGACTATCGCTCTAAGAAAACAATGACGGTGTACACTTTCGCAAGAAAACAGTCTCATACATGGTCGAAGTTGCGAAAATGAACTTAGAAACCTGATAACTGTTTTAATTGTATGCCAAAAATGTATTTTTTTTTAAAGAAATGTTAAAAATGTATGTTTTAAAACAATTTAAAATATAGGCAGTCCAAATAAAACAAAAAAAATGCTCGTTTATGATAAACAACCTTTTGTATTGCATTTTAAAATCTTTAAAAGCCTAATTATACGTTTAATAAATATTTCTGTTTTCCTTTTATCAACTCACGGAGTCATTATGTTACCTTATTATAATGTATGATTTATTGGTATATCTCCGTTTAAGAGAACTGTTTATGTTCTATGAGAATACATTCTATAAACCGAATTATGTGTGTATACACTGTCTTATAAAATTGTTTACGTATTTTCGGGTCCACTTTCCGGAAAAGCGAAAGCAAATATTATTTGAAGTTCGGTTTAACTTGAGACTATCGGTGTGTGTCGTGTGTGAGAAAAATTTAATTCTAACACTTTCGGTTCTCTATGGGGTAAAAGTAAATGAAAAAGTCGTGTAAAAGTGTGTGAGTTTGAAGTTTAGTACTAATTCTCTAGGACAGGAAAATAACTAACGAATATTATGTAGGCATTTGATTACAGTTTTAAATTGTATCATCTATAATTCTAGAACTACTAGATCTATGGAAACAACATCAGTAACGAATTTCGTAGAAAGGGTCGATATATCTTCCATTTTCAAATTCCCAAAAATATATAATAATAGGTTATACAATTCTCAATTGCGATATTGAACTAGAATTTCAAATTGCTTCGATATTAATAATTATCCGTGCAAATCTCATTAAACCGAATCATGGATATTGGATCCACAATTTCTAGGAAATGTAAGCATAATTTGTCATTATAGTTAGGTACTTAATTTATCAGGTTTGATTTGGATGATACTTTCTGCACGCATAGGACATGAAAAGCTCACTCAGAGAGACTGACGCTGCGTTTATTACACGTTACAAGAGAATAAAGGAAAATTGTTATATTTCGGAACCATACATCACTGACGAAGGAGCGTACAAATTAAACAGCGGGTCGTCAGAGCGGAGGGCGAAAAGGGCCCGCCAGACCCGGGGGCTCGAGGCTCCATCTTCAACCACCACTCAAACGAGCACCTTTAATTGGGGTGAAAATAATTATACCAATCATAACATTAATCATGTCGAAATTACCCACTACCTAGTTTTCTATACGTCATCTAAGTCAACGAAACTTGATCAGTATTTCGTTGCCGGTAAAGATGATATCAACTTGCAAAAATGATGTTATTTTTACTCATGAATTTTTTTTATCATTGGGAAATTGTTTAAAGAGGTCCCAATTTCAAGTTTTCAACGGATGCTTTATACATATTATATTTGCCCACAAAAAAAAAAAGAAACTCACTTCGTGTGGGAAAATATTATTAGGTACAGTGGGTCATTTTCATACACATGTAAGAGCTATTAATTATATAAATAGCGGTTGGAATGAAAATAAATTGTTGTGTAATTATTTCACGATTTGTTTCCATACATCATAGATTGTTCAATAGTGGAAAGAATTGCTGTGAATAATTTCTTTGTCGAAATGGAGGTTATTCACTAACACGGTAGTTTTTGTAATTTAGTTGGTATATTCGATGTAAATATTATGTAAGAAACATGTGTGCCTTAATAACCGTTACTGGGTTCATTGTGTTGTGATGTATGTTGACTTAAAAAAGCCTGGCAGTTGAGAGTATGTCATCTCACTTAAATGTCTAGCTGATGGTGGCGGGTGTGTTGGATCATTCGGTGCCCTACAAAGTGGTTGAGCTGGATGGTGCTGATCCACTCGTCATGTTCGTGAACGGGCGCCGTCAGTTGAGGCTGGTCATCTCTTAACTGCCAGGGCTTATTTTGTAATCTTTTAATCTTATATTTTGAATTGTTTGTTTAAATATATTTTTTTTGTTTTTTACATTGTTCACACATATAGAAGCGACAAGAATAATGTACCCAGGATTTTGTAATATCTTGATTTAAAAGAGTGTCCTTGGAGTTTCTTGACTGTTCTTCTTCATAGAGATCTACGTTTTGGAATGGGCAAATAGCTTCCACTTTCCGACTAACTGGCCGACTCTTTGACAATTCAAAAGTGCCTGTAAATGGTTTAATTGAAATAAATGCTTTGAGTTTAAGTTCAACGTAACTATCTGGGACATACATGTAAACAATGAAAAGTAACAATTTATTTCAAATAGTTCCAAAATATATTGCTATATTTGCCGGATTTCTCATCTCTACAAGCTTTATTTGTTTGACTCTCGCAAAATCAAAGGTTAAATTACTTTAACAAACTTGAAAAAACTTGAAAAGACCAGTTATTCATTAAGTGCTACACGATGGCTGCGATTGGTGAGTAAAACGCACCGTTATTGAACATAGGAATCGAGCAATGAAATCGAAATAAACAACGCTCGTTATTACTTATTTAATTTTCTCTCGGGAACTGAAAGGTTCTGACGAAATAAGTCATGTATTAATACCGGCTTCTTGACGGCCGCTGCGGTGAGTGAATGAAAACTAGGCCCGGACTTAATGAAAACTCAATTAAGGAAAGGGTCAAGTAGGTACCTAAGGTTTTTCAGATCATTCTCTTTGTATGAAACCAGCTAAACCACTTATGAAATATTTATACAATGTTTAAATAGTTGTAGCTGCGATTTGACTTGCATTCTAGGAACTACTAGACGTAGAAACTAGGATTAAAAGTATCCTAAATAATAACGAGGTCAACGTCTAGGTACACACGGCTACACATCAAGCTATACATTTCCAGTATACACTGACCTCTCATTGCACGGAAATCCTATATAATGCGAGATCAGCTTATACTGGACATGTATAGCTTGATGTGTAGCCGTCTGTACATGTATGCCACATTTCATCAAATTTCGTTAAGCCGATAAAGCGTGATTGACCAACAAACGTATAAACAAACATACAAAAAAGAAGACAAAATTAATATATTTTTAAACGGAATATAATTTTCGAGGCGACTTACAACTTAAAGGGCGACTAATTATACTTAAAGGGCGACTAATTATTTGCTGCAAATAAAAATAACATGGCAGCGATTAAATATTATTTCTTAATCGCTGCAAAGTCGTCTACTGTTATTGAATCATTTGGGTTAGGTTAGGTTAGAACAGTAACCATTAACAAGCGAAGGCGAGCGAGCGAAGCGAGCGTGCCGCGGCAGCGGCCGCCGTGCGCCAGATCCTCTCTATTGTTGGTAAATTCAGTTACCAAAACAAAAATTCGATGCCAGTTTAAATTAAAATAAAGCTAAAAACTGATATATTAATGTGCTACCTATTACTTATTACGATACTCCTTATTAGCTGCCAACCCATTATATATGTGACCCACTCTATTTTTTTTTAAAACCTATATTCTTTTTACTTAGTTGCCGCATTAAATACATGCCTTTTTAAACGAACTAAAACCGTTTTTAATAAGAAAAAATGCTATTGTAGTCTATACGAATATTTAAATGACAAAAATAAGTGATAACCTAATAAGTATTAGTACAGTAGACTACTAAAGTAAAAAAAATCTTATTAAAGTAGATTAGATTTAGTTCAGAAGACTGAAAAGCTAATTCTTTCAAAGCTTCCTCTCTCCTACTATTTAGCTGTGCCTGGCAGGTCCTTAATGATCACATATAATTTTAAGTTACAACCTAAAGTACACATTGTGGAATGCAAATAAAGTATTGAGTATTGAAATTATTTAAGGGGCTGACAACAGGTAAACCGTTGTCACTGTCAGATTGCATACAAAAGAAAGAGATGCGCGATGTCACAACTTATGGCGTAAAAATGCAAATATATAAAATTAGATATTAACTAATTAATAAAAATGAATCCATCACCGGATGCTGTTTGGCATTTGAAATTTTATGGTATACTTTTAATTATAACTGTTAACGAAGGGATAAACTGCTTTTAAAAATAATTAAGAGTTGTCTTTGAAGATTTTTTTGATGTATTAAATTATCTTTAATTATGTTTTAAGTTCCATCACCGTATGCACGAAAGCGGTTTAAGAGATACACTGCTTAAAAAAACACCTTTTTGACCATTTTCAAGAAATCTCCGCCTTAAATATTAGTTGTGTTATAATTAGGTACATACAGTACGAAGAGCAGTGAGGGCCGAGTGGTAACGGTCGCGACTTACGAGTTGTAGGTCGTAGGTTCGAACCCAGACAGGCGCTTTACTTTGTCTAAATTATTTCATCACCACTGCTCTTAAAACGGTGAAGGAAAACATCGTGAGGAAACCGGCATGTCCTAGAACCAAAAATTCTAAAGCATGTGATATCTACCAACCCGCATTGGGCCCGCGTGGTGCATTACGGCCCACTCCCACTCACAGAGAGGAGGCCTGTGTCCCAGCAGTGGGAACATTGTAGGCTGATTATGCTTACCTTACCTTACCTTACTCTAACCTTTTTTACAGTCCGTTCAACCGATTTTGACTTCTATTGCTTTGGCGGCATGACAAATGACAGCTGTAATAAACAGTTGGTATTGTAACCACGTGTTTGCTTTTAATGCTATCCTTATGCCTGTGGAATAGAAGTCAAAATCGGTTGAACGGACTGTAAAAAAATATATTTAAATTTCTAATCGTATTTCAAATGGAGTATTAGGTCGTTAGATGTTCCCTTCCTTTAACTTTCTTCTAAACAGACATGTTTAAAAATAATGACGAGCATTAAAAGTGACCATTTTTTGTTGCACCAAGTGTACATGCGAGAACTTACTACCACTATGCAAAAGCTTGCCAAGTGACGTGCGCCGACTGTACTATCTTTTCCCACAGCTCATATCTAGGTATACGCTAGGTTTGAAATTTAAAACCGATATTGAAAACTTGAATGAAACTGATCAGCATAATTCGAAAAGTTATCCGAGATCTCTTTCCTAGGAAAGGTTCTAAACCTTAATGTAGTTATATAAGTAAAGTAAATACCGATTGGCCAAAGAATAACGGAATCTCGTAAACATGATTGTTGATGCGAATTGGTGTCATTTGTTGCTGTCTACAAGATAAGGAGTCAGCGACAGTCAGCGCTAATTGGTTCCACGACCGACAAAACCTTCTTCACATACATCCAAAATATACACACATCAAACATAATATTATAATAATGACCGTATTACCAACTTGTTGCTTTGAGTAAGGATAAACAACATTGTATATTTTGTTTCGTAAATCCCATTTGCTTCTAACATGACTAATAAACATGTGTTAGCCGTTAAGCTAACACCGACTACGTATTTTGTCATTGCCATTAAGCTCTTATGTTTTGGATTTTATACCCACGTTCATTTATATACCCGAATCTAATAATGATGCTATGTAACGCACAAAAGATTATATATTTTATTGTTGTATTTAAGAGGACGGCCATTCATTAAGCTTTTATCTCACTACTGTATTTAACGCGCGCGTTTATATTCCTAGAATGTGCTAATAAGATCAGCCGTCAGAGTAACATTTACATGTTACTTTGTTTTTTATTTTGACATCGTTTTTATTTTATATTTTGTTCTTAGAACTTATTTTAAAATGACTGTAGGATTTCTAGAACCTTTCCAGTTGAACACTGTCTTACCCCTTTTTTCATAATGTCTTATCACTGGAAAGGCGTTATTATAGTGACCCTCTTTTTGGGTTCCGTAGTCCACAAGGAACCCTTATAGTTTCGCCATGTCCGTCTGTCTGTCTGACCGTGGCTTAGCTTAGAGACTCTTAGTACTAGAAAGCTGTAATTTGCCATAATTTTTTACCATAATCATAAAACCTTATTTACGTGTATAGCAAGCCGTACGGCGTACAGCAGCGTCAAGAAGCAATTTTAATAGTATGTTTACTGTTGTCCAACTAAACGTTAATTATAAGTTAACGTTTACGTTATAGTAACATGAAGGTGATAATGTGGGTTGTGTCGAGCGCGTGTTAGGGTCTAGTGGCTCCGGTTCGAAGCTCGGTAGCAGGCAGCGGCGCGGGCGCACGCGACCTCGTGTCATTGACCGCCGCGCCGCTGAGCTGCGCCCGCGCCGATGCCGTTGCTGCTTCTACGAATGAGTGTCAGCCTAAGGATGCCAAATACCCAACTTTGTTAATCTCTTCCATGAATAAATGAGGAAAATATGATTCAGAACCAATAAGCCACAAGTTTCTCTTTTTATTACATACACGGACTTTCTCTGACGTCACATTTTTCATTATCGAAAGTAGGTACTACTCTATGTAAAAGCACCTAGAAAGCAATTTGTTTACATAGATATTAGTGTTCACTTACCAACTTAAAACCATCAGTCATCGACTTTATTTTAGACGTAAAATGTGAAATTACATTAGACAACCCTAACTGAAACCGTTTAGATGTACGTGTGAAAGAGACGACAACTCGATGACTTCTAAGAAACGAGAGAGATAGCACCAATCCTGTTGTGGTGATTGAAAAAGAGAAACCAGTGTGAGAAAAAATACGTTAAGTCATTGTAATTTTTGAAATATGTGCGTGTATTTTGTGGTGAAAAACTGTACAAAAAGGGGACAGGAATGATGTGGTGCAAAATTTTACATTTTTGGGTTGGATAAGAAAGGCATAAATAATATTGGTCGAAACCAACCATGTGGATGGAAACGATGCCAACGTAGATACCTCTGACATTTACTCCATTCATACTGAGAATCATCGATTAGAATGTAATTCCGAGAACTCGTTTTCAATGGAATCAGCATAAGATGAGTAACATAATGCGTAGTATTAGAAAAAAATGTGGCGAAATAATTCGTGATAGTCAATTAATTCTATAAAATTAAACTTCTGTGGCAGACAAAGAGTTTACATCAAATACCATCAAGAACCCGTTGAAACTAACTTTATAGGGATCATGTTTTTTTTTTAACTTAATCATTGTTTTACATAGATACTAGTTGAACCTATTTTTAATTATTTTTAAATAAGTCTAAATTAAAGAACTGGTTAAAATTTTGCACAGCTGTATTATCTCATTTTGTGCCTCAAAACTTTTTAGTTATTCTCTGACAAACAGTTTTGCTAGCATATTTTCTAGAAGTTGTTTTATTGAACAACCGTAACAAACAGTTGTGTTAACTAAAGTTTTTCTAGATAGTTATAATAACTTTGTCTAGTTAAATGTGACTTAACAAACTTGAGGTACATAGAAGAACTCGAATGTATTGTTTTCTCGCGGTACCTATTCAAGAAACGTTTTCTGAATTATTAATACACGGGAGATCTACATAACATAACAAAACATCACGCCTGTAATCCCCGAAGGGTTAGGCAGAGGTGTAGGTACCTAATAGTACACCCACATTCCCGCCAGTTATGTTTAAGTCCCATGTAATAGGGGGCGAGCCTATTGCCATCAACCGGGCACAAATCCAGACTCCGGGCTGCTTCTGAGAAATTCCTAATGGAAAATCCCAATATCACTTTGCCCGACCTGGGAATCGAACCCGGGACCTCATGCTCAGCAGTCGTGCTAGCGACCACTAGACCAACGAGGGAGATCTACGTAGGTAGGATAATAATAATATAACTTACAAGTTCACATAAGCACCCAAGTATGGAAATCCTCTTGTCAGGTCTCTTGAACACGTAACCTCGAATAGAAAAGTAATAAAAACCGTCCAATTGCCTGTCGGACCACGCATAATTAATGGTTCCATAGTTAGGATGAATGTATCCCAAAAACAAACTTAACATTGTAGTTGAAAAACCTGTTCTCCCATACATCGATGTACGTCACGGTCAATTATCCAACTGCAAATGTAAGTTGGTTGACTATTACTCGTTAACTTGTAAAGCCTACTTAGCTTTGATAGTTTTTCTTTAGAATTTAAACAGAAAAAAAATAACCAGTGCACATTTATTATAACAAATTAAACTTAAGCGAGTTTTATTAAACATGTATTTTTTATTTTCATAAGTCTTACCACCACCAAAAAAAATTTGCGCACTGGTTAAAAATATTTCCTGTATATAGGTACTACTGCCATGATTTTTTTTACATATCCAAAAACAACTAATTAGCTGGCAGGGGGGGGGATATACTTGACTCTAACAAAAATTTGCACTTTCCTTATTGACTACGGAACCTTAAAAACGAGTGAATGTACTCTTATTTTAAACAATAAAAGAAAGTGATCCAAAAATAAAATTTCTACAATGTTGAACACTTTTTATGCCATCGGCAACACTAACAATTAAGCCATCTAAGTACTTTTCTCTTAGAACTACTGTTCTTCCTGGTGGTATTTTCTTTGGAAAAAAGGCTGTTGATTTTAGAATGCAAATACCAGTACTCTGTTTCATTTTGTCAATAAGTGCAAAAGAAGCATCTGCTGCGATGAGAAATACGAAATACTTATGAGATGATATAGGTACTCCTATGTTAAAGATCTTTCCGGATTGGGTAGAGACAAAAGTTTCCGCTGTTGTCCTAGCAATATTATGCACCGAGAAGATTACATGCTCTTAGCCTAAACAGTATATTTACGTGGAAATTTCGTGACCTCAATTTGTTGATTCGTATAATATGTTCGTAGTATATTTCATACTATCGCAGCAAATCCCGCTGAATCGATTGTTGAAGTGATAGTTTTATGATTAGTTTGTTCTTTGTTTAGATACGAAAAGCCGGCAGCCAGCGAATTTCAATGCATTGAGTAATATGAAATCAAGCTGGGCTTTTGTCTAGAATTAGATAATAGAAGACGTAGGTAGATATTATGTAGTCTAGTACATATTATAGTCTGTTTCAGTAAAAGTAAAGTAGTAAAAAAATATCTGATGAAACCAATGAGATGAAACTGTAAACAAGTTTTGTTCAGGTTATTATTATATCTCGCTACTATTTAAAAATAATAATACCATCATATTATTGTCCCTCTGCAGGGCAAAGCCTCTACTATATATAAACGAATTAAATTGAAAAATAATCGACAATAATTATTGAGGTAATAAAATTAACCTCAATTGGCGAATAAAAAACCTCTATGTGATTTAATATTAGAATTTGGTGTTCACGTATTTCAATACTCGAATCATAGCACTCAATTTGTTAGTGGCACTACAAATTAGCATCCACAAGTTCGTTTTCTGATTCATTTGTTTCCATTTTCATCAGATAAGTACTTTTGGAACAAGGTATAAGTATCTTACAAGTTTACTACCCACCATGCGTCAACATTTTAAATTTTCTCATACGAAAAGATACCCGAGACTACATGCTATCTTTCCAGACTGACGAACAGTAAATTTAGAGACAAGATTGCCAGCTTTTTAAAACTTAAACGAAAGGTATACGAGGTCAGACGCTGCTAGAGGCTCCTACTTATTTAAAAGCAATGACTTACGATTAATTTTGTGTGTGTACACCTATGTTTTTGTGTATTATCATATATTTTTATTTATTTATTTGCTAACATGTAAAACACTGATTAGTAGGCATGCATTAAGATTTCATGAACTGTATTAAGACATGCACTCTGTAAAGACATTGCAAATATAATAGAATATAATGTTGATGAAATTCATATTTGTGTGTGTTTTGTTCCAGTGTGGCACACGGTGCGCGGCGATGACGAGCAGCATGACGCGCGGGAAGGTGATGATGTCACCATGCAGTGTCGCTTCGCCCTTGAGCCCCTCGCAGGAGAGTCGCTGACCTACTACTGGGTGAGGAGCACCGCCAGCGGACACGACAATGTCGCCATCGGCAACATTCCCCTCGAGACTAATTACCAGTAAGTCCCACCAACCTTAAAAGTCAAGTATTAAAAAAATATCTGATGAAACCAATGAGATGAAACTGTAAACAAGTTCTGTTCAGGTTATTATTATATCTCACACCTATTTAAAAATAATAATACCATCATATTATTGTCCCTCTGCAGGGGCAATAATAATAATGTCTTTACAATTTCTGTTAGCAGTATTAGTACACGAGCAGTATTAGTAGCATGCTCAGACCAAATAAAAAAGGCAGACGAAGCGCGGCGCTCTCAGAGTGAAGCAGGGCAAAGGAAGCCAAATTTGAAATAGGAAGCCGACCGTGTTCCAGAACGACGCGCGACACCGAACGCGCTAGACATCATAACCTTCAAATCGAGGCTTCACTTATTTGAACGCTATTGTTGGCGTACGCTCCGTCTACCTTTTTTATTTGGTCTGAGGTAGCATGTTTGTACACGAGCAAAAGAAAATCCATTTTCCTTAAGCTAAGGTTCGCAAAAACAAGCCTTGGAGTATTTCAAACGCACACATTGTTTGGGTTCGTTCACACAACATTTTTTTACCTCAAAATATAGCAGCTAACAAATGTTTGTATATCCAAGGCCCGAGGTTAAATGTGTCAAGATGCAAATCTTAGTTACGCGCAAGTAGATACTTATGATCTTGCGACCTCCGTTGGACGTTTGGCACTCCTACGAAACCCTTTTTATTTTTTACCCCAACAAAATATTCAAATAAGTACCGATCTCTAGGGTAAATATCGGACATCTGCCATCCCTTATATAATAATTAATATTCATGAAAAAGTACAAAGAGTTTGCGTGCTAATCACGGAGGCGGGTCAAAATAATACCGCTATAACTTTTTTAAATAAGTAAATTATTAGGGATTAAAACTTATCTAACGAGTATTATAACTTTTATTATATGAACGTGCCGTAAGTAACGCAGGTAGAGGAATATTTTAAAAGCTTCTCCTAACTCATAGCATTAAATTAATTCATGGAGCATAGAATTTAGGTTTATAGTCAAATATGTAGCTGAGGCAGCAAGTAAGAGATTTATCTCCAAAATAAGAGAAATACATTTACGTAATTTCATGCACGAGTAGCTACATTGAATACGATACGACGTCGTCTAATGCGAGGAAGATAAATTCAACGTCCAAATATCTTTCTTTCCGAGTGTACATTATAGCAGGCGACAGCCTTTAAACTGTACGTTTGAAAGATCCCAAGAGCATGGAATTATATCTAGCTGTGTAAGTACATGTACAAAATGGTCGACCCGAGGGAGTCTGTGGCAACTGGCAGGGAAGAATAAAAAAATTAAATTATAACACAGTGATGGCATGTCTGACAGGGTAAACGTAATTCCCTGTCACAACGTTTCTCAGTGAGAAAAGTTACGGAACTAAGCTGCCAACAGTAAAAAAAACCGGCCAAGTGCATGTCGGACCACGAAACGTTACGTTCCGTAATTTATCCCAAAACCAAACTTAACATTGTAATTGAAAAACATGTTCTCTCGACCATTGACCGTACGTATTTGATATTAATTTTAACTTGATATCTCCACGCGTTTCTGAGAAAAAGGGTCTTGACAGAATGACACACAGACAGACAGACGGACAACGAAATGATCATATAAGGTTTTGCGTTTTTTTCCTTTTGAGGTACGGAACCCTAAAAAATAAAAATATATCCTTTCTACTGGCTCGATGTAAATAATATTTTGTTCCATGTTTAACGAAACAAGACCAAAGACCATCAACACCATGTCAATTACAGACACGGTTATGATGAAACAAATAGGTTTTGTTAGTCGATCAAATAAACGTAAACTTACGCCGTTGGCTAAGTTTTCTTATCAATCAGAAAATAAATTCAATTATGCTTATCGACACCACTTATTTCAAGTTTTCATGTTTCTGTTCCTGAAAATCGTGAAACAACCGCGTTTTATACATGTAAAACTAAAAAGAAAACCATGAAGGCTTTAAGTAGTATTAGACCAAGGGTGAAAAGGATGCCATTATTATTTAATAAACAGCTCATTAATAGTTTAATAAAAATAGATAAACCAAAGCCGGATATTGCATTACATCATTCATTTTATCCTCTTTGCATTAAATTAAACTCAATCGGGTTGTATCCCTATACCTGTCGTGTGACATATATTTCCAAAACCCAATATTAAAATTGTTTGCAAAACTAAAGCTATTGGAAACCGATGACATTAATAATTTAGGGATGTCGTTATCCCTCTGTCCCTAACATCACAAGTTCTGAACAAAAGCAATTTTCATTAAAACTCATCCTTTTATAGATCGGCCGCTTTATTTCTTATTGATGAGGTTACTTCTGAATCCACGGAACATAACTTTATGAGCGTTTCTTCGACAAAAATGTGATTTATGGCACAGTAAATAATCACCATGTGGTTTGTCTTTGCTAAGAAAATGTCCAAGTTTATACTGTGGATTATATTTAAAATACATTATCCTTGTATTTACTTTAAGGCTCTTACACACTCACGCGATATCGCGGGCGCGACAGGCACCGACAAAGACAATTCCTTTGTCGGTACATGTCGCGCCCGCGATATCGCGTGTGTTTGTAAGAGCCTTTACAGTCATAAGCTCGACGTTATAATATTCAATAGTATTTATTAGACGAGGTAATTAGGGTTTTATGCCTACGCTAATGGTATACATTAGCGGACCTAAACGTTAATATTTTACTTGCCAATTTCTTATTAATACAATTTCCTTTTCCCTAAAAATACAACTTTTACTTTTTCAGACACCGTAATAAACTGAGTCTTCTAAAAAATATAAAATGATGAAATACTTTTGGTATAAAATTGCTGCTTAAAGGCTTATACAGACTGGTGCGATATCGCGGGCGCGACGCGACGCTAGTAGCACAATTTCTTTGTCGCTGCCTGTCGCGCCCGCGATATCGCGCGAGTCTGTACGAGCCTATAGTCATAATATCTTGTATATTTTTAAGCACAGCAAAGGTTCTAGAGGCATTATCATTCGTAATACATACTAATAATGCAAATGGTTCTATCAGTGCCATCTCGTAATAACAGGAAATATTTCTGAACACCCCTCAAACAACCACAATAATATTAAGGCTGTAGTCTACACGCCGCGGGCCTTCATGTCACCACTAAGAGGGAATTACGTAAAATTCCTTTGTGTCATTTCTCTACCAAGATACATACACACGATTAGCATCCTTTCAAACGTTGAACGTCACGGGCTCGGGACTTAAAGAGCTTTTCTCGGTGAAAATAGTTTTTAATTTCGTATTTTCACCACATGCACTGTCACACTGCAAAACGAACATTTAACAACGAATACGTATGCACTTAGTGTGGCGGTGTGTATGTTTATTTACAAACGGCTTACAAATATTCTGCTAGCAGTCTTGAGTCTGAAGAGTCCACGACCTCGTTGCTTAAACGTAAAGATCTCAAGGGAACACATTCATGTTGGCACACTAAAGCTTTTGTTCTTTGTAGGATCGCGAGGAATCTGTCGATCCTGGGAAATAATGAGCGAACCCATTAGGGATTGTAGAGCTTCGCTTCTTCGGAATTAAAAAAACAAACATGTTTTGTTGCAGGATCTCGTATGCGCCGACGGAGGGTCGTTTTGACCTGCTGGTGTCGAACGTGTCGTATGAGCGTGACAACGGACGGTTCGAGTGCCGCGTGAAGGCGGGCGGGTCGGGGCGCACGCTGCACGCGCAGGGGCACGCGCTGACCGTGCTGACGAGCCCGCGCGCGCCCGTGCTCACGCCCGGCTCACACGCGCAGTCACAAGAGGGCAGGGAGCTCAACCTCTCGTGCTCCAGCTCGGGAGGCTCACCCGAACCTACCATCAAGTAAGACACGGATTTTGTGTCGTAATTCCGCACACGTTTGAAGCATAACTTATGTGATTATTCTCGTAACATCTAAGTACGTTCCGCCCTCCGCAATACATACAATTTACATGGAAGGTGTGTATGAGGATATCTTCAAAGCAAAATGAAAGTAGCAGAGATATACCAACGGCAAAAAAATCTGAAAAAGTATTTGATAGTTTAAATATTGGCAAAATTGGCAGTCAGAAATGAACGCTATTTTTAATAATCATATTTTGGTAGCTCTGAATTATTTATAGTTAAATACTAGTAAAACACGACACGTTGTCTACACGGTTGGCGCAATGGTTAAGCGATTGACTGCTGCGCTGCGTGTCGCGGGTTCGATTCCCGCACCGAACAAATATTTGTATGACCTACAAGTAGTTGTTTTGGGTCTGGCTGTTTGTGTATGTGAGTTTAAATGTTTCTAAATGCACCCACTATACAGGAGAAATTCCTAGTGTAGGGCAACGTTTAAAAAAAAAGTAACCTACGTTACTCCTTATTATAACATCAGCTAACTGTGAAAGTCCCGTCAAAATCGTTCCAGCCATTTCGGTGATTAGCCGGAACAGAGAGACAAAAATTTTAAAAATTGTTTTTTTGTTCTAATTAACGTATATACTTTCAAATGCATGTAGTAAAAAGCTCTTATTTTGACATTAAAAATAAACACTAAAATTTTATTTATTTGTATAGATAAAACGGTAATCAATGAAAGCTTTCCGCAAAACACTACGAAACCCAATTCACTTCAAAAGCTTTTGAAATACTTCTGTACAGAATTATCCGCTGTAGATAATAATGTTAAAAACAACATGTATATAAGTTAAATTAACGGCGAAAGTCTCGCCGTATTTACCGTTGATATGTAGGCGTGTCAGTTTTAAAACTTTGTCGTGATATAAGCATAAAGTTACAAATTCAACATCTAATTGTAATTGCCAGTTAACATGTGTGACTTTGTAAAATTATTTGAACTTCTCAAATATTTGATGTATCTTGAATTAAACTAAATCTAACTGTGCGATACGATTAGCTTGAGCCACAGAATTTCATTCTAGCGAATCTAGCTAAGATAGTCTTATCGCTGACTGAGCTGGGTTCATTACAGCCGGCTTCAGATCTTACATAATGCACCCAGTGTCTAGGTTTCATTATGAATTCGTTCGGGAATTATCGAAAGTCATAATCGTTACGGAATAACTTATTTGACACATTGTTAAAGCCTCAGAGAAATAAAAAGTCATTACCGGCAGTGCTGTAAGCCCGTATTGCAGGCTAATTATATTCGTCATAATATTCCCTCCGGTGTTTTAATTATTCACTCACATATTCGCCATTTCACCGAGAACAGTGGAATTGTGTGGTACCGCTCCTGGCAAAAACACGTGATTTCTTGAGACTATGTGAGTATCATGTTTTAAGACGGCAATCTTACTTCTGATTTTACAAACTGCCGAAAACTTGACCCAGCTCTATACAAGTGGTTGTCCGGACTAATCTCGCTCCACTTTGTTCGTTTTCGTACCGAACCGTAATTGGCTTTTACCTAACGCATTAAGAACGGCGTACGGGGAAGATAAAAAGCTGATAAATGTGGTGATAAATTTCATGTAGGCAGTGACTCGGATTCAATTAGAGTCGGGGAGGAAAGGCCCGCACTGAGGGTATGTACCCGGCGGGCAGCTGGTTGGCGGAATGACCGCTGCTAGCGCACATATTACACCCCGGTACAAATAATGAAATTGAAGCGTTACACTAAGCTGGGATTTACCGGGATATTTGAAAATGATGTCATATGAGCCCGCTACGTCGTTGTCGCGGAGCTGGCACTAGTTTGCATAAAAAGGTCGGATCTCGGCCGGATGAAAACTAGGTGTTCTGGATACACGTCACAAAAACTCGGTATACGAGGCACTACGTTTAACCGGATATGTGTCCCGGATACATGAACTATGAGACGCTGTGTGAGCGCGGAATAACTTTCAGCAGCTTGAGTTTGTTGCGGTTATTTTTAGTTTTTTAATTGCTAGTGCAGTTACAACCAGATCCAATAGTGGATAGAAAAATTTTGAAGTGTAAAACAGATGGTCAGTTCATTTCCAAGAACTCGAGCTGTACTATAATATATGTACAGCTCGAGTTCTTGGAAATGAACTGACTTCGGTATCACGGTTGTCTAATTAATTATGTGTTCTTTGTCGACGCAGAGCAGCCACTTAACACACGACACCGGTACACATATTATTATGATTGTAATCCATAAAGCCCAACGTGGAGCCTCTGAATACTGCAGATCTATTTAGTAACCGCTTAACGCACAGATAATATAAAATTAAGTGATGTTGGTTTAAACTAAGTATTTTTTTATAAAATATGGTAGAGTTTTTACTTAGTATAACATGCCTATAATGTTCCCACTGCTGGGACACAGGCATTCTCTCTTTGAGAAGGAGTGGACTGTAATCCACCATGCGGGCCCAGTGCGGGTTGGTAGATGTCAATGTCTAAGTTTTTTTGGTTCTAGGACATGCCGGTTTCCTCACGAAGTTTTCCTTCACCGTTTTGAAAGCACTGGTGATGAAAATAATTATTTACACAAAGTAAAGCGCCTGACTCGGTTCGAACCCACGACCTACAACTCGTAAGTCGGGCCCGTTACCACTGGACCACCACTGCTTCCTGAGTTTTGAGTTTTCACTTGAAAATGTTTTATTACTGAATAATTTATAATAATATGGCTGCTTTGAGACCTAATTAACATCCAATTGTCAAATCATTCTTCAACTCCAGCTCGTTTCTTTGATAAACCTCAACTTATTTATGCGTAGGAGCAAAACAGTGGCACAAGTTTTATTTTATTTAAAATATAATCATGAATTTGTGTGTACCGCTTAAAGTTTATACCTTACACCTGCGCGTCACCCATTCTTGTCCAAACTTACCAAAAAGTTGTGGCTTTGTTACGGACTGTGGCACCAAGGACCGAAATTACAACGCGAGCACCAGTAGTACTGTAGTAGTTACATGACTTGAATTAATAAGATACGAAAAAGTAACTTAGGTATCCGCTAAACAAGGAAATCAAAAGAGCTGGGAACACACTAAATTATACGTAAAGTAAGGTTTGTGAAACACAAAACTTTGGTACATACCTTCCTGTTTAAATTTTAAATTCTATTCTGAGTGGGATCTAAATTCTAAAGTAAACATGCGTGGTTTTGTACATATGTAGGTACTTATGTACCCTCACCGATGTGAATGTATAATTGTTGAAACGGCGGCATTACACAAAATATTTTAGGAACAATAATGTATTTTTGTGAGAAGTCGTAACTCTTATTAATTAAACATCGTGCCATAATATACTGGGGCGTATATTATTACCTACCATAATACTACCTACGCAAAATTTATTTAAACATTGTTCTCAGTTTATGTTTCGAGCTTACATTATCCACCTATTAAATTATTATTTGAACATTTATTTATAATATTGTGGGTAACAGCTGGTTTTGTAAATGAGAATTAAGTGTTGTAATCGTAGAATTAAAATGGACTCTTTTATCACATTCACGCAACAAAGAGAAGAATTTTGTTAATCGCTCTTTGAGAAACCGCAACCCTAAAAGCTCAGTGGCGGTGGTTCAAACAGAAAATAGATTACTGCTGTGTTTCAATGGGAAAAAGCAATAAACATTATTTTGCCGAATACCGAAGGGTTCGCGACTAATGTAAATTCACTCACATGCTTTAGATTTAGAAATAGAATTGAAAGAAAGTATCTTAAGACTCAAAAAACCGGCCAAGTTCGTGTCGGACCACGCACAATGAAGGGTTCCGGAGTTAGGATGAATTTATCCCAAAAACAAACTTAACATTGTAGTTAAAAGACACGTTCTCCCATACATCGACATACGTCACGGTCAATTCTCCAACTGCAAATGTAAGTTGGTCGACTATTACTCGTTAACTTGTAAAGTCTACTTAGCTGTGATAGTTTTCCTTTAAATTTAAATATATATCTATGTTCTATGTTAGCGGGTTCGGTTTCCGCACTTAGTCCTTCATGTGGACCATTGTGCGTGGGCCATGGCGGCCGTCGTTGTTTATTCCAACCAGCCCACCTCCCTCCAGAAGCTGATTAGGTCTCCTGGTCTGCTTAAGATATCCGTGAAAGATCTGGGTGACCCGAGGGTTTCTGTTCTGATCTGGGTGACGCCTGTGCATTCAAAGAGCACGTGCGCAACGGTTTCTTCAGCCTCCATGCAAGCCCTGCACAGAGGGCTGTCCGTTATGCCTATTGTGTGGAAGTGCTTATTCAGTGAGCAGTGTCCCGTGATGGTCCCCGTCACTAGGCGCAGGCCGTTCCTGTCCAGGCGTAGCAACCGCCTGGTTAGCCTGCCATCTAAGGACGGCATAGCTTCCCTGGATTGCCTGCAGCCCGGTGTCGAGGTCCACCAGTTCTGTGCTTGTGTGTGGGTGAACTCTTGTAGCCACCTGCGTAGTTGGTTGAAGGGGATGGGTACGATAGGTTCGGGTCCACAGACTGACGTGCTGGATGCTCTCCTAGCAAGTTGGTCAGCTGCGTCGTTACCTAGTGATCCGCTGTGTCCTTTTATCCATTGCAGTGTCACTGTATTACGGTTGCACACTGTCACCCGTTCCAGTGCGTTGTGACATTCTAGTGTTAGTCTGGAGGTAATATAATTTTTCCCCAAGGATTGCAAGACTGAGGCACTATCGGAGAGTATACGTATACGGGTGTCCGTAACTCTCCTGGCTTCTATGGCGTAAGCCGCTTGTATAATGCCCACACATTCCGCCTGGTAGACGGTGTTGAACAATCCCAGCGGGCTGGATATATTTATGTTGAAGTCATGTGAGAAAACTCCGACTCCGGTTCGGAGCCGGTTTAAATATATATACTACTACCATGATTTTTTTCACATATCCCCCCCAGTCAACCATTTAGCTGGCAGGGTTGGGGGGGGACACTTGACTCTAACAAAATTTGACACTTTAAAGCTTAATATTACGCAAACTAATCCCTGAATCGAAAGATGTTTTTCACAGACTTACAATATTTTTAAACGGCCTATACAACGATACTCCACACCATGGGATAGACGAAAAAAAAAACATCCCCACTTTACGTGTAAGGCAGGTTACACTAGATTTTTTTTTTCAAGATTTTTTTTTATGTCTTTGTACATATAACTAATATGTACACCCATGCCAAATTACATCTTTCTAGTACTAAGAGTATCTGAGCTAAGCCGGGGACAGACGGACGGACGGACGGACAGATAGACGGACATGGCGAAACTATAAGGGTTCCTTGTGGACTACGGAACCCTAAAAATTATTTTTTATTTTTCATTGCTTAGTTTTTAATTCGTTTTACCTATTATGGTATAGTAATTTTATTCTAGGTGCATCGTCTTCACATATAATCATATAATTAATGTAATCAAACAAAATATTGTAAACATTTTTAAAAGAGTACCGGTGGAGTTTCTTGCCCATTCTTCTCCATACGTAACTAACTACCTTTTGGAAAGGGCAACTAGAATCAATTCTATTTTTTTTGTAAATTTTGACGTTCAAAAGTGCCGCTTATGTGCCTATTTGAAATAAATGGTTTGACTTTGACTTTGACTTTGATTAGTAAAGGCTCTTACAGACTCACGCGATATCGCGGGCGCGATGCGACACTAGTAGGACAATTTCTTTGTCCGTGCCTGTCGCGCGCGCGTTATCGCGTGAGTCTGTAAGAGCCTTAAGACTTACAACTATATTAGTAAGAACCGACACTTCACAAAAACAAACAAATGATAGTGGATCTCCGTAATAAAGTATCGAGGACAAGCTGTGATTTTAAGCTCAGTCCATTATCACACAGAGTTTTTTAAAAAGCTTGTAATAAAATGTGAACCCTCCTTACGTACACACGGGAAGATCAGTAAGCCACTTTAGACGGTGCAGTAAAAGACTGAGTGACAAAATGTGCTCATGCAAAATGTTAACGAGTGTAATTTTTCAGATGGTACCGAGAGGGTTCATCGTACCCCTTGGATGCGACGATAGCGCATGCCAAGACTCGCTCGGAGCCGACTGTGGCGACCCTGACCCTCATGCCGACGAGGGAAGACGATGGGGCGGTCTTCCGGTGCGTGGTGTGGAACAGAGCCATGTCCGAGGGCCAGCAGCTCGATGCCTCCGTCGACCTCAGTGTCAATTGTAAGTACTTTAAATGCTACTGTTTTTTTTATTCGTCTTTCTTGATTTATTATTTTTTTCACCATTCACCGGACGGGAAGCGGCCGTCCTATCTCATCTCTTCCCATCCCTCATTCCTTTAACAGGCCCTTTGAATTCAATAACAATATTATTTCAGTATGCTTCACCTTAGTAACTTGCAGTCCTATTGTTTTCACACTAATATTATAAAGGCGAAAGTTTGTGAGTGTGTGTGTGTGTATGTTTGTTACTTCTTAACGCTCAAACGGCTGGACCAATTTTGATATTAGATTTTTTTTTATATTAGATTTAGATTGATTTTGTATGGAGGTAGCTGACACCCTGAATTGAGACATAGGCTACTTTTTATCCCGATATTCCCACGGGATCGAGACATACACGGGTGAAACCGCGGGGCGCAGCTAGTTTTCTCATAAAAATAACATTTTATAAAAACTTACGGTCTTATTCATAAAAAGTTATTGAACATCTAAAACCTATTTTAGTTCAAATGTTTTGTCACTTTCTAACAAACACGAAGTGACAAAATCAAAAGTCATTTATTCAAACTAGGCTGAGAATCGGCACTTTTCGAACGTCAAAAATTACATAAGACAGTCCCCCAAAAACGCCCACCCTTCACCACTTCCTAGTGCTTTAGCTGGGAAGAAGAAGTGGCGCAACAAACTCCCCAGCAGATAAGACAAATAAGGACAAACGAACTTTAGCAGCATTTTAACTAAAATAGGTTTATAAGACGTTTATGAACAAGAGCTAAAGAGTTTTAAAACGTTTTGTAGAAAATGCTAGGTCGATATTAGTTAAAACTGTTGAACGGTATCTAAGCACATTATAATTAACTTCCGAGAACGGTGCAATATGAACTCATCAACAATTACCAGGATCGGTGTTGTTGTGGAAATGAAAGGAAAACATTGTTTATCTATCAGCTGCATTAATTCTCACGCGAATTGTAAAAGTCAACCGCACCGGTAAGGAACACGGCTGGTCGACGACACGACGCCGTTGAATTTACATCAGTGCATTATGACATTCTTATAGCCAGCACTCTTTATATCATTTTAACGCTCTTCTCCCTCAAGTCGTTTACAGTAATTTACAGCTCTTATATCATCGTAAGTTTCGGGAAACGAAGCTTTTTATTCCAACTATATCGTAGGTACTAGAAACAGTGATGCTAAGCCAAAACTAGTAGCTGTGTCATGAAGACATCACGTGCACGGTACAGTACATACTGAAATCAATATCGATGCAATTTATCACGTTTGGAATCCGCACTGCGAGCGTCTGTCCCCGGTGTGTGATTGGGCACATCCATAGTGGTCACCCGTTACTTGAATAACCGGTTACATTACCATTCCTTCACGTTAAAATATAGCTCTTAAGTATTATAATAAATAATTCTCAAACCAAGCTTTGAATTATAAGCAAGACATCGACTTGACTTACCCCAAATGTTAGGGATTGAGCCAAATACATAATTGAGAATCGTATTCCATCGCTGTATGTAAACAACACGTTCATTCATCACGTAGGTATAAGCACCTACATTTTGTTTCTTCGTCCAATTGTTATAGTTAAGCCAGTTACGTCATCCAATTCCTTTTACTCTCCGAATAAACTTATTCAGGAATTTGGCTGGGTGTCGCGATTCTAAAAAAACAAGTGTAACAATAACTTGTTTGTATATCCACCGAATATTTCCGAAAGCTTATATTTGCTTGTTATTTCATTTATAAAGAAGTGTTTTTGTTTTTATTAAAGAAAAAGCAGTCGTGAATAAATAAGGTTGTTTTTTTTTATTTGTAAATACGATATAAAAAAGTTTATATTACTTCTCTTTTTTTAGAATTCGTAGGCAAGCCATCTTAAATTATGAACATATTCGACTTATTATCAGTTGTAGGATTTCCTATTTCAATTAAATGAATTCATTTCATCTGTGTTTTATTTCTTCGAAGTGGGTAAAGCTTCGTAGTAAAATCTTATTTTCGTACAATAAATCTTTAATGATTTGCTGCTCGTGAAACTTTGATGTTTTCTTCAAGTCTACCATTTACGTCTCTGAAGTCCTTTTGTATTTCAGTAGAGATAATATTAATAACCTGATTGTTGTTAATTGGTTTTATTAATCCTGTTGTAATGAATTCTGTAATATCACTGACTAGTACCTTGTAATTAATAATTATCATACTCGGACTTAATACTTACCTCGGTACTATAGAGTGTTTAAAAAGTAAGTATTTGTTGTTCAGAGAGAAAAGGTTAACTTTAGCCAGGATTTAATAGCTACTTGGTAGTTCTAAAACTGCTATATAAAAGTCGTACGTCGTGTGTAAAGAAGCACTGGCAGATAGTGTTTGTACGAACTCCTCTCGCGCGTTCAAATGTAGACGGTGCACGGTGGGCTGAAAATCGACTTCCATAGACTTAGGGTATTCAACTTTTAAGTGTCGTTTTTGTCGGATATTGCTTCTTTTAGCTATTACTATATACATAAATGTCATCCGAGTTAACTCAGCATAAAAACGAATTAATTATAATAGTTTTACGAAGAATTTGTATGAAACTAGTTTGAAAAATCCGATTATCTCTGAAACTGGAAGGAAAACAGTAATATCCTTACATACATTATAGAACTAATTATTTATGATTTTTTAACATACTCCATATAACGGTTACTGTTGCAGATTTTTTCTGCAACAGTAACCGTTATACGGAGTATGTATACATACTATGCATACATACATAATTATAATCCCCTCTGATATTAATACTATTTTTTTTAAAATTGAATTTTAACTACTTATAAAAAAATAATTACGTGTGAATTTATGTTTGTGTGTATGTAATGATAATAATAATTATGACTACTTATGTATTAAGCCAAATGTTTGCATGTCACATAACAATGGCTAAGTGTTATGGATCTGTATAAATTTATGTTAAGACCGAAATTGTACCAACACTTACGGAAATAAATTGATTTGATTTGATAAGAATGCAACAAATTTTTGTTAAAAAATTATAATTAATTCGTTTATTAATATAATATATAATAGCTAATAGAAGTAATATCTGGCAAAAAAACGACACTTACAAATTGAATACCCTAAGTCTATGAAAGTCGATTTTCAGCCCACCGTGCGGCAACTGGGCCATAGGAATCCCTGAGCGAAGCCAGCGGCCATCAAGGAAACGCAAAGGCTCTCGGCAAATAACCTCAATGACCTAAACTTGCTCCCACTGTACCTCGGGAATGGAATCCAGCTCGCTATTATTTACATGACCCTACTGTGTAAATACAAGACTATGAATGTTCTTGGTTTATTTCGGAACTGATATATTGCTATTTATTTTACAGAAATTTACGTTGTCCTTAATAAAATTGCCAGACTACGAAGCCCAAAAGCCTTTGGGTTCGCTTAGACTAGTAATTTACCTTAGGTAAGGTTTAAAATTAAATTAAGCAAAGCTTGAGTAGGTACTCACTTACTTACCTATGTGCTGAATTCAGTAAAATACTCTCTGTGGAACGAAATTAGGCAAATATTTTTACAGATTTTGGTAGGGGTGCGAATTGAGTCGATCAATGTTTTATAACATGTTGAAAAAGTAATTGGAATAATGTCTTTCTTAAAGACTGCTGCTAGAGTCACTCCGACTTCGGGCAGACGTCTTAGAAATATTCTGTACTTACATACTTATTCTGAAAAACCCCACCCCTATTTCAAAATCAGTGTTGTCTTAACCAGTTTAGCTCCAAGAATCTGCAAAAGTATAAAAAACACCGCACTGGTGCGGTATGTGGCTTCAACTGGGTAAAGTACACCATTTTCAGGCTCCTAACTGCTATTCAAACCTTTATTATTTATTAGCTTTGACCGTAGTCAATCTTTTATTTTGGTTTAACTTGTTTTCGTTGGCCCAAATTGCTTATAAAAACGTTCATGAAAAATATCTGGGGTTTTACACCATGCTTGTATTTCCCGGAAAGAAGAGGTCACTTCCTGTGCAATAGGGCTAGCCAATCGACCAGACACAAATCTAGACGGGCTGCTACTACGAATTTCCTAATGGAAAAACCAAATAACGCTTTAAACTGGGATTTTAAATTTTGGTCTAAGCTTTTGTAGAATTAATTCAGAGTCCGTTCTATCTACTTTCGTAACAGCTTTGTTCAAAGCAAGTAGCATTTGTAGTTGTTCACGTAGGTTTAGGCGAGCCCACACGTTAAGACAAATCCCGCAATCGAAAGTTTTCCAGGTGAACAGACCAGCGAAACAACAAAAACTTTGTTTTTGTTGTGGTTCGTCAACAATTACTCAAAGCAGAGGTGTGGTAGGTTCCTAAGGAGGGGGAACGATAATATGATATTAAACACAGAATAATAATACTGTAGTGCATGGTCCCTTGTTAGATCATACAAGAAAAAAAATGAAGATTGTTTCGGGTAATTATCAGTGTCCGATACACTCGCTCTGGGTTAGCATCGTGGTTGGGACGGTAAAATAGAATGTTTTATTTGTTTTTTATATTTAAATTATTTCTTAATAGCATTGTTTATAAGCTCCTGTTGTTACTAATCATAATGGATCATGTTATATGATTTATAAATAAATAATAATAAAAATTACTTTTAGATGAGGGATGAATTAAATAAAAGAAGGTAACTACTACTAAAACACTACTGTATTGTCTCAAAGGTACTTAAAGGTAAAATGAGCTTAAAAGACTGATGGTGTGGACACGAAGTTAGTGACGCGGCCCTTGTTGGCAGTAACGAGAACGCCTGGCTGACTTGTTAGCCCAACGCGAACTGAACTAATAATTATTATGAGTTGAAATGAATGTGTGGCGTAAACTGCTGAATTGCAGAATGTGCGGTTGCACCGTACAAGTAGACAATAGTACCTACAGTTCATTTTTTAATCCCAGATAGTAGTTTAAGGGGGATGCGCTAAGGTAGCCCGCAAAATTCAAATTTTATTACGTTTTTTGCAATTTGCAGGTCAGTAAGAGGTTGTATGTTGATCTAAATATGATTCGCGGCCGTAACGGATATGGCTTTACAGAATTATAATCATTAGAATCGGCAATACAACTAACTCTCTTCGAAAAATCCTATTGAATGACTATTTCTGAAATAATCATTCAGTAGGATTTTATGAACTTAGAGAGTTGTAATGCTGATTTTAATGATTATAATTCTGTAAAGCCATATTTGTTATGGCCGCGAATCATATTTAGATCAATATACAACCTGTTACTGACCTGCAAACTGCAAAAAACATAAGAAAATTTGAATTTCGCGGGCTACCTTAGCGCATTTCAAATCTTTGTTGTCTTTTTTTTCAACTCTGAGTTTGACGTTTACACAGATGTCAAATTACTATCTGGGATTAAAAAAAAGAACTTTACCTAGCGTAGCTGGTTGGCAAGCATTGTTTTATTGCTACGGAAAAAATACCGAAAAAAATTTAAGCATCAAACATTTTTTTTTCTTCAACCTTAACTTCACACTTTTTACACCATTTTATATTTGTGAAAAACAGCGCTTTGTCTTTTGTCTTCTTGAAGAATTTTCAAATGGAGCTCCGAAAGTCTTATCTCATTAAAATTCTTATATTTCCTGCGCTTAGCATTAAACGCTACATAAACCGGCTCCACAATAAACGGTATTTATTTTAGGGTTAAGAAACATCTTTTCGGAATTGCTAGTACAAATAAAGTTAAATTGTAGAAATAACAAAGCGAGAAAAACCAGAACCAGAATAAGCTGACTTTATTAGGTCCTATATTTATCATTATAAGGGGACCCGGTGACGGGATAGGAACTGAGTCTATAGTTATTTCCCGGGCACAATTCTAATATATCCTATACGTGCATTGTTGCTATCTTTAACGCCAAAATGTTACTGTTGTTAAAGACCATTGACCTCGCGCTGTATTTTTATTCGAGTCCATGTTTCAAGATGCAACTGCAACCACATGTCTGTGTTCAATGCTCGGAAATTGGGTTAGGTAATTGAAATAAAAACTTAAGAATAAACGATAAATGATAAGATCGTTTTGATGCTCTCTACTCGCAGCAGCATCTGGATACTGTTTATTATGAACTGACCTGAATAAGCAACATCTTTCATCAGCTGAAGAACACGCATCGTACATGCGCGCCAGTGCATGTTTTAATTCTGACAGATTCTGTAAACAAATGTATTATTGGTATGCTTCGAACAGCTAACCGGACCAGCACATCCGCTTCCTTTGTACAATGTTAATACTACAAACTGTCGACAGCAATACACACAACACGTGCGGTGGAATTCCTTGCGGTTTTATTCGTCTATTGAGAATTTTTTGCGAAAATATTTCATAACATTTAACGTAATCTTGTTATTGTTTTAGATTTTCCTCGAGTTGAAGTTGCTCCTGAAAATCCTTTGCGAGTAGAAATAGATGGTGTCGCTACCATGGAATGTAAAGTCGATGCCAAGCCTAAAGTGAGCACCGTGAGATGGACTAGAAGCGGCAAATATATCTCAAACTCCTTCACACATACTATCCAGGGAGTTACTGTGCAGGATGCGGGAAAATATACTTGCAGCGCTGACAACGGCTTGGGGCGCCCCGGAGAGAAAGAAATGTACCTCGATGTACTTTTCCCTCCGAGTGTTACAGTAGAGTCCAAAACTTACGAAGCCGAGGAAGGCGGAAATGTCGAAATCCGCTGTGAAGTCTCTGCAAATCCTGAGCCTACATCTATCGACTGGACGATGGAAGGAAAACCTGACTTCCATCAGAGCGGAAACACTCTTACTTTATCAAGAGTGAACGCCGAGATGGCCGGAACTTACGTTTGTCGGGCTGTGAATGTTATATCATCTAGCAACGGAAAGCGTACGGAGCGATTTAACAGCGCATCAGTGGCTGTGCTAGTGCGACATAAACCTGGTCGTGCGTACATCAGTCCTGACCGGCCAGTAGCCCAGGAAGGGGCAGGGGTCACTCTTACTTGCAGCGCCAAACCACCGGGCTGGCCCGCTCCGCAGTACCGCTGGTTCCGAGATATGGATACTACTTCAGACGTAAAGCCTGCAGTGCTCGCTACAGGCAATCAATACTCTATACCTAGTGCACACCTTGGAAGTGAAGGTGTTTACCATTGTCAAGCTACAAACGAATTAGGTCACGGCGAACTAGCCTCCGTCACACTAGAAGTTCACCAGCCGCCTCGTTTCCAAACCAAATTACAAACTCACATGACGAAACGATCGGGAGAACAAGACTTCACGGTCACTTGCAGTGGAAACGGCAAACCACGCCCTAATGTTAAATGGTTCAAGGACAACGCGGAGATTAAAGCCGATACAAATCTATACGAAGTCAAAACTGATATAACCGAGAGCAGTAACGCCGTTTACACTGTTCAAAGTACTCTTAAATTCAACGGAAAGGCGAGACCGAATACTAATGACCTATTGCCGGACGATCGGGGTATTTATTCCTGCGCATTCGAAAACGAGGTTAAGAAAGTCGAGTCTACGATGCATCTTCGAATAGAACGTGAGTAGATAAGAAAATATGATGTTATATTATGTTGAAATCTCATAGAAATATATAATAAAAACTTTAATTAGCAAATAAATAGAAAAAGAAATTCGCTCTTCATAAAGAACTAATTATAATTTTCTTTACTTCTCCTCGTCCTTTATCAGTATAAGGGAAATTGTATGGAAAATTAGAAGGTATACATATAATACAAGTTAATTCATAGCTACTTTATTTTTAACCTTGTTATCCTCATTTCAGACGAACCCATATCGATTCGGCAACATAATAAAGTTGCTTACGATGTTATGGAAATGGCTGAAATAGTATGCAGAGTTCAAGCGTACCCGAAACCAGAGTTCCAATGGTTTTATGGATCTAACACTGCGCCGCTGCAGATGTCTTCTGACGGACACTACGAAATAAATACTACGACCGACAACAACGATTCATACCTCAGTGTTCTTAAAATGAGGACCGTAAAGCCGCAAGACTACGGGGACTACTACTGCAAAGTGAAGAACTCGCTAGGGAGCATACGACCTCAGATCAAGTTACAGCCGAAAGGCGCTCCGGAATCGCCTCGATTGTTAGAGAGCCAAAAAGTGGGGCCGACGTACGTGACTTTGAAGTGGGAGGCTGGTTTTGATGGAGGGTTGTCGAGCACGAAATACTTCGTGCGTTACCGGCGTGAGACTCTTCGGGGCGCGGGCGCATCAACCAGTTCCGAGCACTGCGCCTCGGACCGCACCTCCGAGTTCGACTGGATGGAGTACGACTGCGGCCGCATCAACCCCTGCAACGTCACCAGGCTAGACCAGCACAACACGTATTCTTTCAAGGTAACACACTTTTCAATTAAGTAAAGTGGACTGAATATTATTTTTGAAGCATAGTCTTCGTAATTTATAGATTGTAGGTTCTCATGTTTAATTTTTTGTTACAATCACATCAATACAATAATAATATGTGTGCTAGTCACTTTTAGAGTGTTGGGTTACGTACGTAATTATGTGTTTGTCTCTGATAAATCGATAAGAAAGTATTTTTTATTTATTTACTAAAGTGCTAAATAGACATTATTAGCTATTGTGTCCATTTTCAAAGAAACCAATTGTCTTACTAAAATAGTGATGGACCGAAATAAGTTTATTATTCAAGCTAAACACCTTTTATTTACCAATCTTTTTTCTTTTGAGATTCCGCTGAATTGCGATTTCTTTGCTGAGCATGCATTCGGTCAACTGACTCATTCACAGACAGCACCGCGTAGAATCGCAATATAAGCTGAAAAACAGTGCTAATACAATTAAATATAGATACAAATTGATCGCAGTGGTGGCGTGGTAGTGAGATGCACGCTCTTCCACGCTAGTGAACTTATAAATGTGTCAGTGTCACTCTTATCGAAGCGCGTTCAATTCAGCCGAAGTTCGGCAAAACTATCGCTTCGCCACAGAATGTTCAGACGAAGTCGACGTTTGGCAGAATCTACATTTAGTCGCGGTCCATCACTAGTAAATTAGGCCAACTGTGGTTTCAGATATAATGTCGCCCCTAGTCATTGTAGGAGTTGTAATTTCATTTAGGATTTATCCCAAATACGGTATTAACTTACATTTTTGTTTTTCATTGTTATCGCTACCGACAGCAACTCACATTTGTTTTCAAGGTAAATCATTCGGCGCGTGCCGTTAGTTTATTTAAATTTACAATGTTCTCTATACGTTTTGTGCCGTCGCTATGGTTTCCGACACGCTTTAGAATGCTCACAATTGTGTCGTCCGCCTCTTCGAAGTTCTAAATTGAATTTTCAACTGCAGGTGAAAGCGGTCAATACTAAAGGACAGAGTAATTATTCGAATGAGATTACGGTGACGACGAAGGTGGACAAAATCAATCCTCCGGAGCAGGTGACGTACGACCCGAGCACGCAGGCGATAGCCTTCACCGTCACGCCGACTTGCCTGTCGCTGGTGGGGGTCGTCGAGGGACTTGCTTCCATGGGCGGTACCGCGGGATGGCAGGTAATTGCACCTATTGACTACCTATTTTCTCTCATATTATGTAAATATTTAATGCTACTGCACACTACACCCTCACATTTCTTTGATATTAGCTCACGTGTGACGCTTAACGTGTAAGCTTCAGGTGTAATGTACCTTGTTTAATTTGCATTTTAATATCAGGCGCTTTACGTATATGTTGGTTGAAAAATAGACAAATAAGTAGGTGTTTTTGAGTTACACTGTAACAATTAATTGTTTTATAAGAACTTGGAAAGAATATTATTAATGAAGTACCAATGTACTAAGCAATTACGGTGCACTAATCGGTACTATGTCAGCTCCTGTCGGGTCGCTGACTGATCCAATAAAAACATAAATAAAATATCATAAGTAATCATCGAAACTGTAAAGAGCGAAAATGACTCCGTACCTATGTAGTACAGTCACAAACATAAATACCTTAGACATACATTAGAGTAAATAGCGATTTTCTCTTAAAGTATTGATAGAAATTTAATGGTGGTTACGAACAGACTTTTCTCGAAACCATACCTATTGTGACATAGGTCTTCCCTCAAAGTTAAAATCGGTATTTCACGAGAAAATCTCTTTTGAACGTTGCGTAAATGAAAGGTATTTATGCTCGTGACTGTACCTACCTACATTACATTATTATTATAAACCTAGAGAATAAATACGTAGAGACATAGTAGGTACGGAGTGTAATTGAAATACCACGTAGCCTTTAGTAATGAATAACTTCTTGGAAGTACTTATGTGCTTAAGACATTAAAACGTAACATAACACAACCTATGTTTTTGACAATTAAAATTAATAAACCTACAGGACAGATATCTAGTGGACTTTACTTATTTAATTTCTAAAATCTGCTGTGAAAGTAACTAATATATATCTACTTACTATTAGAATATAGTCTGTTCAGTTATGATTATAACTAAAAAAAATATATATATAAAATTAAAAATATATATATACATATATATCGCCATAATCTATAAAATTTTGAGGACCAGCCTCAAAAGTTATTCGTCTTCATTAGTAAGTGATATTCTATCTCTTCCAAGGAAATATACTTTCTAGGTATGCGCTTCCCATTAGATTCGACCGTCGGATACAACATGCCAGACATTCTGCGCAAGGAATAATTACTCCTAGAGCAGAATGTGAATGAAAATACTATACAAATTGAAGTTTAATTAAACTGTGTGTTAAGTTTGGGCACAACTAAGTTTAAAACGATTATATTTGTGCGACTGCCAAGCGTAACGATTTTGGCGATATTCACCAAACTGTGGGTTTTGGCTGAATGCGGATGAAGCCCATGTTTAATAGTGAACATATTCCAATGCTATACAAATGCTGTTAAGTTATGTTTGCGGGTGTTCAAAGCACTGGTATAAATTGTATCTAGAAAATAAATTCAGCATCCGGAATAAAAATATATTGTTAGGAAATAATGACAAACAGCGTACGCGTTGAACAAAATTGTGTCTACAACTTGGCGTCCGTATTTTTCCAAGTACCTAACTATTTAGACAACCACAGAAAAAGAAGCATTACTTTTTACCTCACTTCGAACAAAGGTTAAAGTGGATCAGCAGTGATAGCTCGGGAAATTCAAAATTTCTTACGTTTTTTGCAATTTACAGGTCATTGTCAGGTTGTATCTTGATCAAAATATAATTTTCGACCGTAAAAGATATGTATTAAAATATAAATAATTAAATATGGATGTTTGTGTGTGTTATTTATTGAATTATAATCATTAAAATCATTAATTTTTTTTTTTTTTTTACAAAAAAAAACTTATTTTATTTTATTTGTGATATGTGTGAGTCCCAATAAATGCTTTTTCTTTATTTCTTTCTAATACATCTCTCTCTAAAAGCAATGATTATAATTCTGTAAATACTACGAAAAACGTAAGAAAATTTGAATTTCGCGGGCTGTGGATCCACCGTAATATGATTTGTTGCGTGACAGGTAGTGGATACGGTAACGCTCCGACTTTCGGGCGCAGTGGCCACAGTGCAGGAAGCCACAGTCGAGCTGCCCAGTAAGACAGCCCGTACGACCACCCGGCACGTCACCGACCCGCCCCTGGACGACTTTAACCCTCGCATACGACTCAAGCTTTGCTTGCAAGTCAATCAAGATGTTTGCAGCGAATACACGGAAGCAGAGAGTGAGTAATTACTAGTAGACTAGGTAATTTAAATATTTATTCAGTTCTTATGGCAGGCAGTTCAAAATAAAAGGCAAAGTAATTAACCAAATACCTATTTATTGAAAGAAAAATTACAAAACAAATAACAATATTTTAGGGGTTTCATTTGGGAGATTTGACTCAAGCTTCCTGATTTATTTTTAGCTGTTCACTTTAAATCTGACGTCCTTCCGACGACGCCGACGGCCAATTTTATTAACTTGTATCCGGTTGAATGAATGAACATTATGATGTAATAAACATCAGTTTCTATGAAATTATGAATAACAAGGAAAGACTGGCTAAAGTGCCTGTAATCTTTTCGCTAAAGTAAATTATTTAACAAATTGGGATACAGAAATAATCGTAGATTAACAAGTAAAAACATGTGGTTATTATGTGTTTCTCTTAACAGTTGGAACATCGTACATCAAGGAAACGTCTGCTAGAACCACGGCCGCCATTGTAGGAATATTCGTCACGACTGTTGTGGTCCTTCTATTCGTGGGACTGTTGTTACTAATCTACCAGTGCAGACGCAGGCCCAACAAGAAAGATAGGTCCAAAGACTATGAAATGGACTCGATGAGGCCAGCTAAAGTGACACCACAGAATCAGGCCCCACCGCCTTATTATCCTAGCTCTGGTATGGAGAACAAAGCTCTCGAACATTCGATGGACATGGTGTTGTCCATGGATGACTCAAAGACTGCGGTATATGCGACACAAGGAGGTTACTCCTATCATGTACCACCGCACACTCAACCTCATCCCGGACAAACTATGCCTAATTCTGATTGTAAGTATATTTTCGTTTATGATCTTTGTGTCCACACTTCCACATTTTTCTCATCATGACATTTTATTATTGTGTACTTTTCAGTTTCTTCGTAGTTGTTTTAAACACGAAATATATGTTTCATTTTTACTCTATTATGTTGATTTATTTTTCTCATATGCATTCACTAAGGACTAACTACAATCGCCACAGAAGGTAAAAAAAAACCTTTATCTGGACAGCACGCTTTGCATGTCGCGTTTGATCCCGCCAAATTCCTACTGTCCGATGTTAAACGAGGAATTTGTCCGCAGGGGTAAACATGGGCTTCATAGAGAACAGCTACACGAACAGTAACAACGGGGGCAGCGTGAACTCTCAGGACTCATTGTGGCAGATGAAGATGGCAGCGGCTAACAATGCTGCGACGTTGCCAGCTCACCAGGTGCTTGATCGTCAGAGCAACTATGACTACGATCCTATCTCTCATGCGGGCTACCGGAACATTGACGACTACGCGCATTACTCTCACCTGCCGCACGCCAGCCAGCCGCCCGCCCCCAACGACTACGACATGCGCGCCACACAGAACCCCTCGCGCCAGGAGTACTGCTCCGACCCCTACGCATCAGTGCACAAGCCCAAGAAACGGATGGATCAACACATCGGTAAGTGTTTTATCCCTTCATTAATAATAGAAACACTTTGTGCTCCCAACGAGTTTTTCTTGCGCTACGAAAAGTTGTTCGTAAATTACTACGATAAATTTTCGTGGAGCGTAGCCGCTCGGTAATGACCTTACGCCCACGCTTTTGCAAAACGCCGTGGCTACTGCTAAAAAACTGCCAACAAATATAATATGTATTTACTTTATAGAAGCTAGACTTCATGCCAAGGACAAAATTAAACAGGGGTCTAGGTACTACTACTCGTACGATCTTTAGTCTACAATATGTAAACAGATATCTAAGTCCTCAGTCGGAAGCAAGGTGCACCGACGGTTGATTTCTTCAATTTCTGATAATCTTGATTATCAGAAATTGAAGAAATCTGATGCTCTTCATCTTAAACTATGGCAATCAGTAGGTACAGCATGTTGTCTTTCATCAGAATCGCCGTACCATGAGGTGAGCGGCTTACCGGAGTACGGCATGCGCGCGGAGGAGGGCGGCGCCGAGGAGAAGCCGCTGCACATGTCGCTGGGCTACGACGAGTCACTGGAGTCGGGCTACTCCACGCCCAACTCGCGCGCGCGCCGCGTCATCCGCGAGATCATCGTATGAACACGGCTGTAAGACGAGTGACGCTCGGCTGCACTCGGCCGCGCTCGTGATGCGTCGCGCTCCCGAGTCCGCCCCTGACTTCCACTTGTTACCCCTATCTGGAGGCCTAACATGAACTCTCATTGCCAGTCAGTTCAAGGACTGCTACTGCGCGAAACTCGTATCGTAAGTGAAGTTGGTGGTAACAGGTAACGCCTGAATTTTGCGCAGCTGTTGATTTTCAGAACAAGTTAAGTGTAGCTAGTGCGTAAAAACAGTACATTTTATGTCATAAGTCGAATAAAATATTTTTATACAGGGAAGGAAAATTGAACTAGAAATAAGTCGGTGGTGACAGACTTACAAACTTCGCGAGTGCCGTGGAACTTGAAGTGTTATAATTAATGCGTCAAACGGAAACCAAATTGCGTATTTAACAGGTGATTTAATTTGAAAATTTTGTTTTTATTTTGAGTACTGAATTTCATCTTAATCACTAAAAAATGAATCTTTAGATTTAATCCAAGTCATGCTTACTTTAGGGGCAACGTTTAGGTAGGTATACTTACCTATTATGGAATCAGATATGAAATAAAACCCCATTACGGTTGTATCCAGTTATTCTCTCAAACAATAATTATTGAGACAAAATCTGGATTGCCTATTCTTGTATCAATATTTTTTATTATGATTAGTTACATCAAGAGGTACTGTTTAATAATACAAAGGTATTTACGATAAGGAAGTTGCCATAAAATCGCTTAGTTCTTAAATTAAAATACCTATCTGTCGCGAAGAACTGGTACAAAAGCGATAGAATGTATTAAGTAAGCTCTTGTTTTCTTATAAGTAAAGTCTCTTACTTTCGTCCTTCTTAAAAATTTCGAAACTAAGGTTTCGTACGATAACGAATGACATGTGATCTCCATAGCTCATATTTTGTAAATGTGGTTTATTAAGTATGGTGCAAGTGGTGTAAATAAATCATCGAAGTGTAGAATAGGGATCATTGTCGACATTGTCAATTGTGATGCTAGGATGTATGTGTATGAGCGTTCGTAGAGTTTACGAGCACTGAAGTAATGGAGCCTCCATTCGTCATGACAAAGATCCGACCCACGACTTATTCGGTCCAGAATATTCGCATTCAGATTTAATCAATAGTTCTGTCGATTATTTCAATTTCGACAAAGAATAAAAAACAAATACTATTATATTATACATATAGCTGTATATATACCTATAAGAAAATAATAATGGAATACGGTTCACAAATCCACAGTATTAATATTTTCCAAGCCACATTTTACGAGAACTCATTATTGGACAAGAAATGATTTGCTGATTTAAATCTCCAAGCAATATTCTGAGCCCTAATAATCCTGTCGAAGTCTCAAATTCTTGTAGCGCGGCTGATCTGGTAATGGACGAAATTTTCGTATGAATTGCACTGATGGAGGAAGATTACGACTTCCCGGGAACATTGTTTAGTAACGACCGTAATTACATTTTATTCCATATTAAAATGGTGTTTGTAGAAAAATAATTAACTTTTCCATCTCCGCCTTAACATAGAACGAGGATACCGGAATGTCGGAAGCTCGCTAAACTAATCAGTGTATTTTAACTTTTCAAGTCATTTACACAAGCTAAATGACTTGAACTGTTTAAATATAATTATTTTATGAGGCTTCTGTAGCGCCGTGATCTAATGTCATGTCCTTTGATAACTTCTAGTCTCATAAACTCTATTCTTATGTTTGAGAGGAAGTCAAGCAGCATTCATCACAATGCATTGTTTATTGGAATATTGAGGAGTTCAAATCTTTAATAGAATAAGATTTATTATGAGAATGATGTTATTAGTTTCATAAATAATACTATGAAGTAAACATTGGATAATTGTAAATATACACTTGGGTTATGTCAATGTTTATATTTGACTGGATGGATTTTCGAATACTCTTGATATTATTCTTTTGTAATAGTGACGAGTTCTTAGATTTTGTATGAGAGTTCACAATCTATTAAGTGTTACGATCTAGACGTACGCAACAACAACGTGGCTGTAGCCAGGGGCGTAATCAGGGTAGTACAGATACTACACCATAGTGTATGTTTTCTTATGTGTCTTCGGGTTGTCTAGGGTTGAGGACCCCGAAGCCAAATCTCCTCTTTGCTAGACAACCCCTGTTTACCCCGCTCCCGTGGCTACAGCCTTCAACAAAAGACTGTCATACTAGTATCAGGGACATGTCTGTGTAATATTTCACGTAGAAGGTACGCGGCATGTGTTCGGGGCTTTAAATGTATTACCTATTTCCACGTATATAGGACCTGAATGTTAATGCTGTATAACTTCAAATATTTGTACCCACACTGAAAACGTATTTTTTCTTTTTTTAGTTAAAGTTTTATAGATTTTTTCAAAAATACGGTTTATGAATTATGAGTCTAAAGGAGTGACTTTAGCGTTGAGAAGTCCCTTATAAATATTTTAAAACAAGTTTACTTTCGTTTGCAGCAAAATATGACATCCATATAAATACAATCACTGCCTTTACTATTACTGTATGGTTATGCTGAAATATGAGGAGAAAATGTTATTAGATCATGTGCTAATTCCACGAATTTATCAAGTGCAGCTGCTATTCACGTTAAAAGATAATAAGCACTGTAATGTAACATAGGCATCTTAATTATATAAATATTTTACATACAAGATATCTAGCCGGAAGCATTACGAATATTTTTTTAGTTCATAGTGTAGTTCTTTTGTAGTTAAGCATCTCTAGACTTAGACAATGACGGTCTATTTAGATAAGGTGCCTGCGACATACGAGACTAATATTTTTAACTATTCAGCAGAATATCTATTCATAGATCTCAGATTACGTTATATATAATGCAATACAACTGACATTTTCATTTTATGCTAAAACCTACAGAACACATCGCTTTTTAAAGCCAGCTTATTTTAGACTTGAAACTACGGAAGTAAATGAATTTGAACGGTTCTAGAAGTATTGCTAGCTATGTTTTAGTGCCAATCTCCTTATAACATTATTATGAACGACTACTTTAAAAGAAACACGAGATTTTGAGTTTCGTTTATTTTCAATGATTTATAAATATATATGTATTTATTATTACAAAAAATAAATCTGCAGTTCAATTAAATCTTTCGTAATTAGGCATCACTGCGAGCTTGGTCTGTATGCTCGACTATTATGTTACAAGTAATGTTAGGGTCTCAACACTATTATTTTCGATCCTTATTTTAAACAGAGTCATCCATACCATCCATTGTGTTGTGATGATAAACTCATTTAGACTAAAATTACGAAATTCCCACCTTAAGAATCTTGAATTTTGTTTTTCATTATAATAAATTATGAGTTGTAGAATTTAGAGTATTATTTCATTTTTGTATTGAATTTATGATTATTTTCGAATTGACATAATGGCAGGTATATTTTAATTTTTATTTATTAATTAATTCAATGTTTTGTGTATCTACGTGTTCAACGGTCGATGTAAAGACGGTTATTAATTAAGTCAAATGACATTTATCACTCGTCAATTACTTCTATTAGCATAGGGACATGGAAGGTTCAAATCTCATTTCAATAACTTAAAATTTTTCATAAATGTATTGATACTTTTACTTTTTAAAAGTGCTTTATGGACGATGAAAATTGGTGTAATAATGCGTGTGTGAAATTGATTCAGATTCAGACAAATAAAGGGAGAGTCTATTTGTAAAGCGTGCGCACATCGCCGCATACAGATTTATTTTAAAAGTTTCCGATCTCAATAAATACATGCCGCGAGTCAATCGAAGTCTTTTGACACCGGTTTGGAGTTTAATAATTGATATTCCGACTCACTTTGTCCTGTTTATTGTCTAATCTAAAAGATGTAACAAAGGCCGCTCGTTTATATTTTATTGCGGTTTGCGAGAACATTATGTCGTCGCGTCACGGTCCTATTCTCACTTCGCCTGACCGTAGTTTAGAACACTGCCATTATAAACGAATTGGTACTTTGTTGTATTATTGTAGTATAGGTATGGTTTACGGCTGAATGCTCAATACTTTACTCACACAAATTATAAAGTTATTATGAACACTGACTATATACTTTTGCCTGTTATTAAAAAAACGCAACACACATAATTTTTTATTATATTTAGTTAAGGTGAAATTGAAAAGTGACCATCGATATTTTGTATATAGGTACTTTTTTACAATTACATTGTAATTTACAATAAATAAATGATACTTGAAGTACTTAAGTGAACATATAAATATATGCCATATGGATATTTGATCAGTTTGAATTAATTTCCAAGCGCGTTTCCATTTTCTCGAGTATTGAGAGTTAGTTTAAATTACACTAACGAATTACACATTTAACAGTGTATGTAGTTGAAATTAAACTCAATACCTGACGAAGTGGAAATGTGGCTTTAGATTTACTTTACAGCAATGAGTAATTCATTGTTTATTATAGATAAGTATTACAATTGATGTTACGACTTGTAAATAGTACTTTTAACCACAAGTAAGACTTATTAAATAAATTTTGTCCATAATAGCTGGTTGTTTTTTTTTGCATTGTTGCCCATTCCCATTGCCCATAGATAAACATCACCCATCTTTCCACTATTCCAATGCTTGCTCAAGGATGCATATCCGGTAGGCTCTAATAATCCTCCCATATCCCAAGAGCACGTCTTGAGCCTTCCCTACCATTATCGCGCCCCCCGGTCTACTCTTTGATATACAATAGTCTCTGTAGTCTCATGAAACACGAGGCTTCAGGGGCTAGGGTGAATTCGTAGACCGTACATTCGAGTAATCGAGTCTGGTACAACCACGCTCGGTCGGTGCAAATGCTTGGTTGCTTGCTTGGTTTTGAATTTGAATTTGAATTATACTTTGTTAGTGAATTATTTAATTCACTAACAAAGTATAATTCAAATTTACTACGCGTACGCGCTTTTTTTTATTTATTTTACGTTTATTGCGAACTAAGTGTACAATGTAGATGTTATGTTATGTTAGTACTTATGACTTAGCAGCCTTTTACAAGCATTGCAATTATTATTCGCCTGCCCTTATCATCCTAAATTAGCATGCATTAAACATTATTATTACTTAACTATTTTATTTTATATTAATACAATTAAATTGAGAAATTATAGTTATGTCAAAATTAAAATGTCAATAATGAATTTAGAATGAATTCAGCAATATTAATGTCATCCTTTTCAGGTAGTACAATTTAAATTATAATTTTATATAAAGTTAAATAGGATAGATTAAATCGTATTGTTTTATACGACTGATCGCCAACTTTGTACATGAGAGAATATCGCTATTTTAAGCTAGACTCTAAATATTCTTTTACTGAGTAGAAACATTTTTGGATTAGGTATAGTTTTAGCCTTTTTTGGAATAATGTTACAGATTTTTCAGTTTTAAACATGTTGGGCAACTTATTATATATTTTTATTGCCATATAATATGGGCTATCGCTTAACATTTTAATTCTTGAGGATGGAGCGCATAACCTCTTTTTATGGCGAGTGTTGACATTGTGCGTATCCTTTAGTGAACTTTTTGATATTTTTAAAAACAAATACACAAATGTCAAGTATATATATTGACGGCAGAGTTAGAATTTGATATTTTATAAAGTATGGTTGGCAGCTCTCCGTAACTCTCTGGCAGCTCTCTCTACAGATGTGCAGAATTCCACCACAAAATACTAGTTCATGAAAGCACAACAAAGTTTCAGAATTGATGATTCGACTGGTAGCGGATCGGTTATCCTGCTACAATTCTACGAAATTTAGCATGAGTATATAACACACAGAGTGCTAGCTACCGTTCCTACCTTTGTATCGCAGGAAGATAGTCAGGATTGGGAGCGCCTTGAAGGACTTTACAAAAATAAAAATAATTAATTGAGGATTTAACTATAAGAAATGAAATCATTTATTCTGTAATAGGATATCAGAATTACATTTACACGTCATATAAAATAAATAAAAAATAAGCTAGATGTAGTCGACATTTCCTATCTGACTACCCCTGAGAAGAAATGGCGAAACAAACTCTCTCTTTTAAAGTCCAGACATAATATTCGTCAGATCATGTGAGGACCATGTAGATCCGTGTCTGAAATGGTATTTTGAGGAAAGAACCACACAAATTTGGTTGGACCTGTCCAATCAGTGCAAGCATTTGTCAGTAATCGTGCAGCTCGACTCAATACTTAAGGAGCTCAACGACTCGACGAACAATACCAAAGAAAGGACATTTAGGTAGGCCGCATATAGTGCTCAAAATGCCAGACCAACATTAAAACTGAGAAAAAAGAAAAAAAAATAGAAAATATTTAAAGCAAAATAAAGTTCACAATAAATTAAATATAATACTTTTCAAAGTAAATATTCATGTAATATTGTATATAATATTCTGCAATGTCAATATGTATATAAAATCATGCATAATAATTAAAAATGTCAAGTTTTCCAGTTTGATCACAAGTCTAGCAGAGCGAGCAGCTCAATCCCAAGCTTCTACGAGACGTCTTACAAATTGCGATGTAAATCACGCACTGGCTAATGAACTAAACTTAGACTAAACAATCTTGTTCTTATCAAATATGCAACCTCAGCGACCACACAGATCGTGCTGGGCAAAAGTGCTTACACACGCAAAATCTGTAAGGGCTGTGGTTCCAAAACTGGATTTTATGAAGCTTGGTCTTTGTTGAATATCTACTCATGACGCAGCAGTAACAATGTCATGTCAGCTACATCGTAGCAACAGTTGTGCAATCCTTAGTACATAATATGTACTGGGAGTTAGACTTATTAAAAACCTTAACAAGCTTCAAAAGAAGATCGCGTACAAACAGTTTCCTTATTAATTCAAATTTATTTATTTCAAATTTGTACACATAGGTATAATGTTGGTACATGATGTAATAAAATAAAATTTTGTGCCGCTATGTGCTGCCCTGTAAGGCGTACAAATATTTTCTTACACAGAATAGGTGTACAGGCCTATAAAATTATAAAATACTGCTAAGTAAAAGTCTTAAAACTTTAGCAATAAACATAAACAAACAAAATAATAAAAAATAAGGTAACAATAGTTATTTAAACAAACTTATTAACTAAAGTAAGTAGGTAATAAATACATCTGAGAAAAAGTCTTACCTACGTTTTTTTTTTTTCAAATATTAATTTATAGTATAACTAGCTATGCCCCGCGGTTTCACCCGCGTAAATCTCGATCCAGTGGGAATGTCGGGATACAAAGTAGCCTAGTTAATCCAGGGTGTCAGCTACCTCCAAACAAAATTTTATCAAAATTGGTCCAGCCTTTTGTGCGTGATGAAGTATCAAACACACACACACTCACAAACTTTCGCCTTTATAATATTAGTGTGATATGCTTTCTGTAATAAGAAATTATGGAGTGTTTTTTTGAAGTTAAGTATTTTGAAGTTTTTATCGATTTAGGTAGTTTGAATATTTTTGGAGCCATTCCTAGGAAACTTTTGAGAATAGGCTTTGATGGGTTTTTGACTTAAGAGCACCTGGATGACATTTAGTGGATAGGGTTTCAAATTGGTGTTGGTTATTTTTGATAAGCATGGCAACTTCATAAATGTATAGGGACGGAAGTGTCCATAATTTTAAATTAATCAAAAAAGGTTTGCCAACTGTCGGTGTTTTGGATCACACCTTATATTATATACTACTTATATTATATATTATAATAACATACCATACCATACATTGGCTAATTCCCTATCCGTAGAATTACCACAAAATATTACGCCGTACCGCAGTGTGGTGGAGACGTATGCGGTAAGAACGGTGTTACGATTGGCGACTTTGCTTAAATTGTGTAAAGCATAGCAATATTGAGTAAGTTTTTTTTATTATATGATCAATGTGTGTTTTCCATGTCATGTGCTGATCTAACCAAAGCCCTAGAAATTTTGTGCTGTCTATTTTGGCAATATTGTTATTTTCATAATGAATGTTATTTGTATTAATAGAGTTTGTTCGCTGTTTTTAAGTTATAAGTTTATAACTCATGACGTGGGTTTTTCCAAAATTAATTTTTAGGTGGTTATCGGTTAGCCATTGAATAATTAAGCCTAAACTATTATTTATTTAATTTTCATATCTTTCTAACTTTTTGCCTATAAATATTGTAGTACAGTCATCGGCAAATAGAGTCATGGGGTGTTCTATGGTTCTGGGAATACCGTTTATATAACATAGGAATAACAACGGACCAAGTACACTCCCCTGCGGGTCACCGTAATTTATAAACCTTTGTGTCGTTAAGTAGGTTTGTTCAGTTTTAGTTTTATCGCATATTTTAGCTATTTTAGTTATTTGTTTTCTTCTGACTAGGTACGACTCAATTAATTCTAGGACATTGCCCCTTATTCCAAGTTTACTTAACTTTATAAGAAGGATTCTGTGATCTACAAAATCAAACGCCTTTGTCATATCCATGAATAATGCTTTAACTGGGACCTTTTTGTCCATATTTGAAATAATTTGATTTATTAATTGATAGATAGCCATATTAATATTTTTATGCTTTCTAAAACCGTACTGTTCTTTAGTAAGGATATTGTTTTTTTCTAAGAATGAATAAAGGCTGTTATAAATAACTTTTTCGATGATTTTGGAAAACACTGGGACGAGTGCTAGGCCTATAATTTTTCATATTTTGTGCATTATTCTTTTTATGAAGAGGTTTTATTACGAATAGTTTTAAGTCTTCGGGGAATTTACTCAAACTCAAACTCAAAGCATATACCCGGAACTATTTGTATTTTTAAAGCAATAATAATTTGATGTATGTCATGTGGAATAGTGGGTGCTAAGAACATGGAATTAGGGTTTGAATTTATAATCAGTGTTATGGTTGTGTTGTTTATATTGAACTTGATCAATGAAATAGTTATTAAATAATTCTGCAATCTCATTTGGTTCTGTCGTAAATTTATTATTATCTGTAAGTATTGTAGAAGGGTTTTCTTTTAGGTCATTATTTTTAGTTGAGTTTATTACTCTCCAAGTTGCTTTAACCTTGTTGTCAGCATTATCAATGAAGTCAACTACTTCAACTACTTTTTTTGCGTTTTTTGAGTCAATTTGATTATTAGTTTTAGACGTTTAGTGTACGTATTAAATATTTTTTTATTGTTTTTATTTGGTTGGCGTCTTAATTGCCAAGCAAAAAAATTGGGGAAGTAAAGATCGTAGAATAACTTAAACAAGCTATTAAATTCATGGAATGCATTATCTGGGTCTGCACAGTTGTAAACATTACTGAAACTAAGGCTTTGAAGGGCATTCTTAAATTTAAGCAAATTTTCTTGACAAAAATCTCGTTCGAAAGTATACCAATATGAGACGGTACAAGTTTTTTTAACAGGACATCTTATGATTTGGGCTGTATGGTCGGATATCGCCAATTCCATCACCTTGCTAGTGCTGCCTCTAATATTGTGTATTATATTGTCGATACAGCTATCTAATCACGTTGGTTGACGAACATTTAGTTCCATACGGTAGTTATAAAGAAGATTTCCAAGTTGTGTAGACAATTTCGTATTTTTTAAAATATCGATGTTAAAGTCTCCACAGATCAAGACTTTCTTTTTGTTATTATAACATATCTTTTTAAGTATACTATCAAATTGGTAGAAAAAGGAGTTTAAGGTATCAATTTTGAATTTGGGCGATCTATAAATAAATACAACAGTTATATTATGACTAATTAACTCGATAGCACAACATTCTAGGACAGCAGTATTCTTTCACATTGAGTATTTTATACTTGTGCTTATTGTGTACCAGAATACATGTACCCCTCTTCGATTGCTTCTAACGTAATGGCTTGCAAGTGTGTAATTTGGAATATGCAAATGTATGTCATCGCCTTCTTCCATATTGTGCACAAAGCACATCTACCAATTTATTATTACAAGCATGTTCGTGTAGGTGCAAGCTCAATAGATCCGATTTACTTATCAGGCCATTAGTGTTTTGATGTAATACATTTATGTGTTTATATAAGAAAAAAAATATTATTATTTACAATATTAGGGGTAAAAATATTACCAAGATTAGGAGCCATATTATTGATATCTGACAAATTACTGATATCGGGGTCTGAAACAATGTCAGTATACAGGGTGGATTTTTGAGATGGGGCAGTAAGGACAGCTACCCTAACCGTTGTATCTACGGGAAAACGATCTTAAGAGACTGTCCTTTACTTTTTGAGAAATTTTGATCTGCATGCACAGATTTTGAAAAAATGTACAGTCAGCAAGAAAATGGGCAATTTTCACAAAAACCTTTTTTTATGCCAATCGATCCTCTTTTTTATAAGGATCAAAAACCTCTATTGGACCAATTAAGGTTTGAGTACTAGAAAAGTCATAAATTGCAAAAAACTTTTCCCATACATTTCGTAGGAAATGAGACTAGAACTTACATTTTTTACCATCGATAAACTGGCCGCTACAAAAAAGACTGATCGAAAAACAAATACAAAAATTATAACTTCTACTTTGGGTATTATTTCACCTTAAAATTAAAAACATGAAACTTTACATTTGGACTCACCTAGAAATTTTACTTTTGTGCTCTAAGTTATGAGGTGTTCAGAATGGTAGTCGTTTTGACGTATGCATAGGTTTATTCCCTTTACTACAGAGTGGGTAGCAGCTGATAATGTGCTAGGATTAATTCCATAGAGAATCGTGGTAAGTAAATCTTTGAGTTCCTGAACACTGTTGTATTCCTTTTTATAAAGTTCAATTTTTAAATAGCGCCACATAAAAAGTGTAGACGCGTGAGATCAGGACTGCGAGGTGGTCACGTTAAAGGACCATCATTATGTTTGTATCCACTGCCTTGCGAATTGCCGGAATCCTAAGTTTTTTTTTTTTTTTTTTGTTTTTTTTTGGCCAGTCTTCATTGTAGCGGTCCATTTATCCATCATAAAAACTAAGTTGGAGTATCATTTCTTACGAAATGTATGGCAAAAGTTTTTTGCGATTTATGACTTTTCTAGTACTCATACCTCAATTGGTCCAATAGAGGTTTTTGATCCTTTTAAGAAAGAGGATCGATTGGCATGAAAAATTGTTTTTGTGAAAATTGCCCATTTTCCTGCTGAATGTACATTTTTTTCAAAATCTGTGAATGCAGATCAAAATTTCTCACAAAGATAAGGACAGTCTCTTAAGACCGTTTTCCTGTAGCTACAACGGTTAAGGTAGCTGCCCTTACTGCCCCATCTCAAAAATCCACCCTGTATAAAGGAATATCAAGCGAATTTGTATGAACAATATATTGAAGATTTATAAACATATTTTTTATCCCATTGTTATTTATCGTACCAGTATGCTTTCAGCAGCCACCCCAGCACAGCTCGCCGTGCTAGGAAGATGGGATGGCGCAAGGGCGTCGACACACGTTGCATCCCACACCAAAGGCCTACCTACCTTCCAAGGCATTAAAGTCATTCCGTCTGGTCTCTTCCCATCGTCGCGTGCCAAACCATTGGGTTCTAAAACAGCGGGCGGGGTGACAAGAGCACGACGGATGATGTCATTGATGCTGGCATGCCGTGTTATCCGGCCTGGGCTTTTACTGCAGGGTATTATAGGCCATGGTGTCTGAGGCAGTCGACACCTTCACCGCAATAGCAGCGATGCGGAGCCACGCATGGAGCACCCAGACGCAGACAAGTAGCGAGCCGGAAAATAGTGTCACCCAGCATAGTGCCTATGCTGGGTGACGGTAGCGCCTGAAGCCAGGGGCCCGACTCCCACTCACCCACAGCTAGCAAGCGGGCACGCTCAGCAGTATTGGTGGACGTATTAATAAGATTATTCCGTACTAATCTGTTGAGCGGCTCATCCCACTGCCTCTGGGAAGATGGGTTCACGGGCCGATCTGTATCCGGGCAAGCCAATTTCCAGCCGTTCACCGCGTCGGTCAAGCACGGCACTTCAGAGTCAACCAGGGAGGGGGATAAAATTTTCCTGGTCAACTTTTCAGTGTTGTGGACAGAGGACAGGGCGTAAGTTAATATTGGTAATTTTGCGGACGCCGAGACGACTAAAACGGATGGGTAGTGTGGCTTGCAACCACGCTCGGTCGTCCAACATATTACCTCCTGCTTTTTGGAAGTCGGTTTAAAAGGACTCGTCGATTTAAAAATCACATTTGTTGTATGGGAGCCTCCTTAAATGTTTATTTTATTCTGTTTTTAGTATTTGTTGTTATAGCGGCAACAGTAATACATCATCTGTGAAAATTTCAACTGTCTAACTATCACGGTTCATGAGATACAGCCTGGTGACAGACGGACGGACAGCGGAGTCTTAGTAATAGGGTCCCGTTTTACCCTTTGGGTACGGAATCCTAAAAAGTGCCTTTATGTATTTCGGCTAGACGTTTTATTATCTATACAATTCGGCTGCGGCATATACCTACATAAAATATGTAAACCGACATCTTATAGACTATAGGTACCTGGTACCTACAGTTTTACGAGATCAGCAAGTCAGATTTCAGAGCACGAAAATCGCCAAGGGATTTAGTTAGGGACAAAATTAATTCTTACAACTTGGGAATAATTTTAAAAGCGATACTAATTAAAATGGATTCTGAAAACGGGGTCAAACTTTTAAAACACAAAATCCAACGTCGCTTAGCGTGCAATGCTATTAATTTCTTTAAGAGAAACATTAGCAACGAAATGATCTGAAAAAGAACCGGAAAGACCAACACAGCTTTTAAAATCACTAGAGTGGGATGCTGGCTATTGTAAGTCTGCCGAAGAACCACCGGTCGTTAAAGCAGACTTATATGAAACGAAAGCCGTGCTTTCGCCTCTGCTCGGGTAGACTATTACAAAAATCTAGCCAGAGGATATACCACCTAAAGCTCTTGCCACTTTGAGGCGAATTCCTCGCGGAACGTGGGATCGGTTGTGTTAATAATTAGAATGTTTTGCGAGTATTCGCTATAGTTTGAACTCCTCCATACAAGTTAATTGACGCATCCGGCGCGGGATTCACTTCAGTTTAGCCAGAGTTTATAAATAAAAAACACGTAGGTACTATCGGCAAAGGTTAAGCATGCTCAGTTAAGAAAATATTTCTGCAGCAAGCGCAGCTAGTGACAGACCACACCTCTTTATGGTTTCGTCCAATTAGAGGCAATATGCATTTGTGTGAGTACAAGAAATAACAATTCGCATTAAGTAAAAATTCAATACACTTCCTTGAAAACTGGTTCATATCGCACTACGATTAAGTTCACAATGCAATATATTTCACACGCGTGCGATTTTTTATTTTCCAACACGTGTGCGGGAATTAAAATTGCCACAGATAACTTATACCTATATTTAGTCCAAATTGGTTCAATGCCTCTATTCCCCCTTCCCCTTCCTTATTATTTCCCCTTCCCCCCGGACATCTGAGCAGTTCAGACGTGTTTCTAGAGAGACCTTATATTATTATATTTTTAAATTTATAATCATTTAATTCAAAAACGAAAAATTAATCAGTGTTAAATAATAGGAGTGCATAAACTTAAAAGAGTTCGGCGCGCCGGACAACGATCGGCAACGTCCCCCAACACCAACGCTGCGCGTGAGTCACAAACAAGCATAGTAATTTACTAATGACCCCGCCCCCGTGCGTAAACCACCAAAACTTTATCAATCAACTTTGCACGTACTCTCTTAATATTGGAATACACGACAGAGATGGACATATTTGCGTGAGCAAGACAGTTAGAGGTCAAGTTATACTGGACGGAAAGCTGTTTTCTTTCGGATCTGTCGATAGCACCCACTCTAACCTGAGCCACCGATACTTATGAGAAGATCCTCGTGTTCTTACCTCTTCGTAACGTTTGAGCGCCTAGTACTTTTTGGGAAAAATAAAAAATACATACTCCGTAACTATGCCTCTTCAACGCTCGCCACCACCGCCTACTCCAAAAGCTCAGCCGCCAACAACGCCGATGTTCAGCACACCGCAGCCTGATCTATTCTTGCATCATAGTTCATCAGAACCGAGTTTAAATGTAAACCTGGATTCGCCAAATAATAATATTTCTCCAGCCATAACCTTCCGAAATGCAAAACGCTTACGCTTAGAAGGTGACGAGGAGTGTAGCCTGTCCGCGACTATGATAGAAATAAAAGACATGTTTCGCGAGTTCAAACAACAGCAAGAAGATAAGTACAATAAGCTGTACTCAATGGTGAATGACATCCGGGACACCGTTGACATCATGGCTGCTAATTTCAACGAAATAACTTCGCGTGTTCACTTGTTGGAAACCGAGCGTAAGGAAAACTTGTCCTACATAAATAAGTTGGAGGTAAAACTCGAAAATTTCGAGCAGAGTTCCAGATCCACCTGTATAGAGATACGCAATATCCCAGTGGCTAAATCCGAGACAAAGTCAACCTTATTGAAAACCGTCACTGATACGGGCAATCTCATCAATTTGCAAATTCAATCTCATGAAATTAAAGATGTCTTCCGAGTCCAAACAAAAGATCCGGCAAACAAAACCATTATTGTCGATTTTACATCAGTCCTACGCAAGGACGAATTTTTGGAAAACTTCCGTAAGCACAACAGGAACTCTTTCAAGTTAACAACGGAGCACCTTAAAATCAGTGGCCCTACCAAACCAATCTTTGTCTCTGAAAATTTAATACCTAGGAAAAAGAGACTATACTACCTGGCACGTGAAGCGGCTAAGTGCAACGATTACAAATTCTGCTGGATTAAACATGGCAAGATCTTCGTACGCGAGAGAGAAGGATACAAACACTTTGAAGTTAAGACTGATGCTGACCTTTCTGCCATTTTGAAGTCCAAATGACTATACCCAATCTCGGATTATCAAACCGAATTACCCGCATTACCGCTTACTGTACATTACTGTTTTTTGTTCCATATGTTCTTTAATTCTTTTAATTACCTGTATTTCTTTATATTAATATTGTTTAACTCCATAATCTTAGTTTACAATCAATTGTACACTATTTCACTACGCGACACACAACTCCTTTACTTGAAATTAACACTACATTGCACATACCGCAAGTTTTACAATTATATGACACACAGTCTTGCTCTCTACTGTCTTAGAAAATTACCTAATCCTGAAGCTATTCCATACATCATAACCAAGGTTGTTCAAAATAAATTTAAATCCATACCCTGCTCAGATATTAGCTTAAAGCTGAACCAACAAAGAGTTTCCTTTTTATATTCTTATAATCATTATGGATGATCTAAACGTAATTAATACCGAAATCGAAAAACTTTCTGTCTCAGAAAGTTTTGTCTGCTCTCCGGAGGCAAGTGTTCGGTATTTGACTGAGCCAGAATGTAAACTTAAAATCTTACATCTCAATATTCGAAGCATCAAGCGAAACTTTGACAATCTGACATTATTACTAGGCAGATTGAGTTATACACTGGACGTTATTGTATTGTCTGAATGCTGGCTGAGTAAATGTCCGAATATTCCCCCTCTATCAGGCTACAACACTTGTACCACTTCATATAAAAACCAAAACGATGGAGTAATCACCTACGTCAGAAATGATTTACAATACTCTTTTCAAACTCCCTCGGTTAATGACGCAAATTGTTTGGTACTGAATTTCTCTGACAAGATTGCAATTGTCGCGGTATATAGATCACCTTCGATTAAAGATCTCAATCCATTTCTAAGCAGTCTAGATGTGTTGCTCCACCACTTAGGAAAATTCAAGACTATTTCTCTTATCGGGGATATAAATATTAACATTGCACCTACGAGTGTGGATCCAAATTATGATGAATATCTAAACATTGCAGCATCACACGCTATGCTTCCCGCACATTCTTTCCCCACTAGGCTTGCTAATTGTCTAGATCATGTATTGCTCAAGTCGACACACACTGCCACAACTTTGGTATTAGAATGCGACATAACTGACCATTCTCCTGTTGTACTGTTTTGTAACCCTGATATCACAACAAATACACGAAAACTTTTAGTCACTAAAATTGATATTGCTAAAGTGAAATCTGACATCGAGAAAGCAGACTTCTAAAAAATACTAAAAATACTAAATTCAAATAACCCAAATTTTGCTGCCGAAACAGTCGTATCACTACTATCCTCTTCAGTAAACCTCCATACAAGTTTTTCGGTCATTCCTAGTAGAAAGCGCATCATCAAGCCGTGGATTACTCCTGGCCTCCTCAGATGTATTCGACAAAGAGATAAATTACATAAAACCTTCAAGAAACACCCAGAAAACGACACTAATAAAACTATTTATCTTCGCTATCGAACTTTCTGTAATAATTTACTAAAGAAGCTCAAACGCGAATATGAAAGGTCAGAATTTCAGAAGGCAGGAAGGAACCCAAAAGCAACCTGGAAAGTCATTAAAGAAATATCCCATTTGGACAAGGATAAAACTTTCTCTTCAGAGTTGCTGAAATGTGAAGACGACCCTCTTCTCTCTGTCAATCTGGTAAACCGATACTTTGCGAATGTGGGCAGCACCCTTGCATCCAAGTTCCCGAATTCTCCATCACAAAATAACTTTTCAGACCTCCACGTTTCACCCCAGCTAGCTAGTTCTTCTGTGACAGCCCCGCTCGAATCGATGGTCATGTACGATGTTGATGACGCCGAAATTGAAGGCATTATCTTATCTCTCAGAGATGGATGTGCCGTTGGTTATGATAAAATCCCATCCATAGTTATCAAGGCCACAAAAGATACAATTGTCCCTCTCCTTGTCCACATATTTAACCTCTCGCTATCATCTGGTATTTTTCCGGATGTTTTCAAAACTGCCATAGTTCACCCTATTTACAAGGGAGGAGACAAGGATCTTGTTTCCAATTACAGGCCTATATCCGTCCTTTCTACCATCTCAAAAATCTTCGAGAAAGTCATCAACGCGAGGCTTGTGAAATTTTTAGCGAAACTTAATATCCTGGCCGAAAACCAATATGGCTTCAGAGCGGGGAAATCAACAGAGGACGCTACCTTGGAGCTCACAAGTACAATAGTTGCACACATTAACGATAACCAGAAATCGCTTGGTGTCTTCTTAGACCTCTCGAAGGCGTTCGACACCGTTTCTGTCCCCAAATTGATTGACAAGCTGGAACAGATTGGCATACGTGGAATTGCCCTCGAAATCTTTCGTAGCTACTTATCGGGGCGTAAACAGGTTGTGAAGGTCGGACCATATATGAGTGATGAAGAAAATTTGTTTTATGGAGTCCCTCAGGGCAGTGTCCTAGGACCAACCCGCTGCAACACACTGACAAGCTGTGTCAGTTATCTCTTCCGAACACAAAAATCATTACATACGCGGATGACACAGCTCTCATAACCCATGGCAAGGACTGGTCAGAAACTCGTGAAAAGGCAGAATTGGCACTGAGCATGGTTATGAGGTGGTTAACCTCGAACCTGCTCACGCTCAATATCTCTAAGACTAAATTCATCCCCTTCACCCCAAGTATTCTTAGCCAACCGCCATTGTCGTTTGAGATAAGGTCCCATGTGTGTACAAACCCAGTCGCCAACACCTGTAACTGTGCCCAAATAGAACGGTCTGATAGCATAAAATACCTTGGAGTTATATTGGACAATCTTTTGACATGGAAAAAACAGATTAATTCAGTTGTGGTTCGAGTCAGAAGATTGATCTACTTATTTAAAAAACTTCGAGCGGCTGCTGATTTCCAATGCCTTAAAATGGTCTACTTTGCCCTCGCTCAATCAGTACTCGGTTACTGCATAACCACGTGGGGGGGAACGCACAAGACAACCATGCTGCGGCTAGAGAGGGCTCAGAGAGCAGTTTTGAAAGTACTAGCTAAGAAACCTGTTAGATTTCCCACATCTGAGCTTTACTCGCTTTGTGAGGTCCTCTCTGTGAGACAATTGTTCGTGCTGCAAACAGTTCTTAGGAAGCACCTACTTCTCCCTTACGAACCTCAGTCCCTTACAAAGAAGCGTCGTGCCGACAGAGTCTGTAAGACTGAACGCTGCAGGTTAGCGATGGTCAGTCGCCACTTCACTCACACCAGCTCCAAACTTTATAATGCCATAAATATAAAAATTAAAATATACTCTATGACTAGGAATGAACTGAAGAGAAATGTGACTCACTGGCTTAAGTGCTTGTCCTATGATGAGACTGAGCAACTTATGGTGTCATAAACGCGGTAGAAACACACACACAAACACAAACACACACACACACATACACACACACAAATACACACCTCATCCCCACCTCTACTCTATACAACATAGTGTTCTTTATATTTTCTTATTTTTTTTTCTTTTTTTTGTTCTATTTTTAATTTATTTTGTAATCCTCAATTTAACTTCTTTTAGGCTAATCTGGAACAATGTCTATGATTGTATGTATTTTGAATTGGGCGTTGATAGCTGCGCCACAGTACTTTACTTTTGTAGTTATCTTCGTTTTTCCTGTGTACTCTGTAAACCTAAGTTGTTCCAAATAAACTTTATTTTATTTATTTATTTATTTATTTTATTTATTCACACCGTCTTGTGCCAGAGACGGTCCTCTATTCGCAGGTGTTTTTTTTTTTAATCTCGTCAAAGATGCGTCTTTACGGCGTTAATATTTTTGGAATATTTAAATAATGTTTATAAATAGAATACCATGATTATTACAATAAAAAAACGTTTATGAACAAATTAACATTTATTCGTGTACTAAACACAAAAATATTTGAATTTTCTATTTTTCATATTAGGCTGTTTATCGGCTTTATACCTTTGCTTCTTCTTCAACCTGGCGAAAGCAAAGCGCGGCCAAAATGAAAATTAAATCATAGTTTCCTATTCATGACAAAAATATTTTTCGTTATTTTATTTTATTTCTTCAAAAGTGTTTTGAAAAACGTCGTTTGATACACGTGGACGCTTGTTATTGCAGTTCTCGGCTCAAAAACCACCTCGCCCACGGCTCGGGTGTTACTTCCGCCTCGAATGCAATCACAAACATTCTCCACTTGTATCAAAATGTACTATTTTGCGAACGTATTTTATGGCCCTTCTATTAAGCCGTCCTATATTATATTTAGATTTAAAATTATGTTTACTTTGATCAATAAACTTGAAAATTGATCCGGGTACTTTCTTAATAACTAAAATGACTGTAATCATACTTTTTCGAAAACAACCTTTTAAAGGGGGTGGTGAATTTTGCTGGGGAAAATAATTGTATGGAAAGATTTTAACGCGCGGTTTGATCAACTTGCAACTCGATATTTATATTTAAGAAAAGAAAACATACATCAGGGTTTTAAAAACATCTCGCTTCATGCATCCTATTGGTCAAAACGCATGCATCGGGCGATCGAGTCATGACCCGTGCTATGCGATTATAGCCTTAGAGGTGAGCATGCAGAAGTTTGGCCGATAAGTAGTTCCTAAATCGGATAACTGGTTTTCGATTTATACACATAAATATACACTCACGCCTTCTTCTTATCTTGGCGTTCTATAGCTTCTGCCTACCCCCATGGGTTTTCGATTTAAAAACGCACTAACAGACGGATGATCAGAGATACGTTGCGTTTTATAATTATATACATATATGTAAGGAAGTATAAATAAACTCCGCCAACTAGATCCGAAGAATATACCAACTGCGAAAAGCTGAAAACCGGGTGTTGTGGCGCAACTATGTCCAATTAAACTTCAAGATGCTTGTTATACAAGGCGCAGTAAGGATGGTTCATACCTATTGAGACCTAGAATTTGAAACTCGGATAACAATTGCTGAGCACATAGTAAATGAGCCACTTTGTAAACTACATCAGTCATTTTAGAAACACGCGCAAGTTCATCAATTTTTTAGTGACCAAATGAGGCAAAAAAATAAAAACAAAAAAGAGCCGTCCAAGAAATCCAATCCAAAAAATTCAAAGATAGTATTATCCTGCAAATAATCTCAACAAATCTTACTGAAACCCGCACCGGAACCCACTTTAATTTATAGCGCAAGGTCGTATTGGTATAAACGCAACGCGAGTTTGTCAGTTCGTTCCCCGGGGTGACACGCTCCATAACTTTGGTATAGAAACCATAAATAGTGAGAATTTTTCACCGTCAGTAGGTACTGTGAAAAGGTTCATCAACTTCTTTTATCAAAGTTTAATAAAGAGTAATAGTTTTTACAACTGTTATTTAAACATTAGGAAGGTTATTATGATTAGTTGAAAAAATTAACGAGCAGTAAATCAATTTTTCGGCGGTTGATAAATAAAAAGAAAATTGGTCGGTTAATTTTCATCATCACATGTCAGTACAATCAATTGTCAAATATGTGTCATATATGAATGGCCAGTATTTTTTTTTGCAATGGCTGCCCATTGCATTTGATAAATAGTTCGGCAGTTCATAGGTTAGATTTTTATATTTGATTCACTTTTTTTTGTTGTTTATTTTGGTATAAGTTAATATTTCTTTGCATTGTAATGTTTTTTTACAGTATCTGCGAATTCATAGGTTAGGTTGGAACTGTGACCAACCACGCTCGAGCAGAATTGGTCGCAGTAATTAAGCCAGAGCACCCAGACCAAATGGGGTTAAGTTAGAACTGTGACCAACCACACGCGAGCCGAGCGTGCGAAGCGAGCGATGCTTTGGCAGCGGCCGGCGAGCGCTAAATACTTCCAAGTAAAGCGCAGGCCACACCGCCAGCTAGCGAGCGGGCGGGCGGGCGAAGCGAACGAAGAAACTATACAAACTACGCGAAATGGGTAGCTCGCGGTGTGAACCGAAGTATGTAAAGAGGTGAAACGTAGTTCGCTTCGCCCGCCCGCCCGCCCGCTAGCTGGCGATGTGGCCTGCGCTTTAGATTTGTTACCGACTAATTCCGATTTTATAACTGCCCACACGCAACTGTCCGTTCAGTCATTTTACTGCTTACTAATTTAATTAAATATTTAATTCACGATCATCATCATCATTTCAGCCGAAAGACGTCCACTGATGGACATTGGGCTCCTCGAACATTGGGGGTGGGGGGGAGGGTTATTTAATTACCTACCCATTTAAATATTTGTTATGACTAAACTTAGAATATCTGCTAATAAACTACATTCCTTCTAATATTCTTTTTGAAGAATTGATAACGCAATGTGACATCTAACATTACGTTATCAATTCTTCAAAAACAGGAAATAAGAAACAAAAAAAAAATAGGCATGCTAAAATGCAGACCAATATTCACACTTGAAACAGCATTAACAAAAGAGTTTCTGAAATCGGATAGCAACTCTTATCTATCAGCAAACGAATCCCGACTTCCGAGTAATTCTAACTATCCTAACGATGCCAATCAGTCTGCATTAGTCTGTTAAAGAAATAACCATCCTCCTGGAGACTTAAATAACAGGATTTTCTGAGCTCGTGTGTGTTATCATTTGGCACTGAATCAATTTTGACGTGGCCTGTCCACAAATCCGTAGTGGGAGTCTCAAAGTTATTCGCAATCGTAATCCTAACTTGAATTTGTGAATTTACTAAGAAGATCACTATTTCATAAGGTCCCACGTCGAAACCCTATTACAAATGAATACTATTATAATCCATTACCCTTATTTGACAGCTACAACTTGGGGTAATGCGGGAAATGAAATATAGCCGAAGAAAGTTGTGAAATATACGCGGGTATGTTACTATTATAGTGTCATGGAACTACGTTCATGGATTATTGCCACTTTTATTTAAGGCAGTGGTTCTCAAACTTTTTTGGACACGGAACCCTTTTCGAAAACGAAATATTTGACGGAGCCCTAAAGTAATCAAAAATGGTTTTATGTGTATTCTTCATTAATAATCATATTACTTGACATTAAAATTTACATATTTTTTTACTTTTGTTGAAATATTTAGATTGATATTATGTTACTCTACCTGAGTAACATAATATCAATCTAAATATTTAAAGTAAAAAAAAGTAAAATAAAATATAGTAGGTAGACACTCCTTTAGTATTATTTTTTTATTCTGACCAGTATTTTTGCGGAACCCCCACAAAGGCTTTGCGGAACCCTAGGGTTCCGTGGAACACACTTTGAGTATGGCTGATTTAAGGAATGTCTGACGTTTCCGGAAATACATTTATCTAGTACCTGCCTACCCTAAAATTGGTGGAAAATTGTTCAAGGAGATTACTTTTACGGAAATCAGAAAACACAATACTACGGCGCTCTATACTGTAGTAGGTACGCAGGTGTATATATATGTATGTAGCCTGATTGCTGATGCTCTGTGTAAGCACGAATGCGCCGCTTTTTCAAAGAGCTTGAATGCCGACCGCGTTAATTTAAGTTTCATGCTCTTTCTGACGTCCTGGTACCGTGGCCCCATTAGCGCCAGTTACTTATTGCCAGCCACGAATTGCAGTTGAGTGTGGTGGCCCAGAGGTAACGGTCCCGACTTACGAGTTGTAGATCGTGGGTCCGAACCCAGTTAGGCGCTTTACTTTATGTAAATAATTTCATCACCACTGCTTTCAAAACGGTGGAGGAAAACATCGTGAGGAAACCGGTCGATGACATGTGTCATCTATCAACCCGCACTGAGCCGCATGTTACTTTGGAACCCACTCCCTCTCAAAGAGAAGAGGCCTGTGTCCCAGCAGTGTTCCCTACATTATGGGCTGATTATGCTATGCTTTTTTTATTTATTTTTTGGGTTGGAAATCATCAAATAACTTCTCCCGCTCTGGGCGGAGCGGGAGGGCGTGTCAGACTTTTACTGACTAAAACCCACCCGTGTTCCTTCCGTTGCCTGTGTGCCAGGGCCACGATATCCCTTTCGGACAAACTCGCAACCCTGGCAGGCATTGGTCCTAACGGACCCCGTAAGTTTGTGCTGACATCTCTTTGAGGCGCGCGTGGAACACAACGCGCCGTCGACCCGGGCCTGGTCCTTATCGGACGGCGAGCTACCCATCGCTCACCGTCCGCAGGCCCGCGCCTACGGTGGCCGGAAATCGGCTTGCGACTCCCGACGCCCGGGGCGTCTCCTGCGGCGACTAAGGGCGCGAGGGCGCGAACCTTGTCTCACCCTCACGCGTTCCGCCTCCTCCTTCGCTAGCATAATTGCTTCGCAGAAGGAGGTGACGGCCTCCCATGCACTCTCGCTCCGAACCAGGGCCGGACGCGAGAGATCGCCGCCGCCGATCGCCTCCGTGAACACGGCGGTGCTCCGCCCAAGCTGGGCAGACCTCCACCGTATGCTCCACCGTGTCCTCCGGGCGATCCACACAGTGGTGACACCCGGGCGTTTCCTCCCGCTTAATCCTAAACAGGAACCTCCCGAAACATCCATGTCCGGTGAGGACCTGCGTCAGGCGGAAGGTGAGGACGCCGTGGCGCCTCTCCAGGCACTCCTCAAAGAGGGGACTTATCGCCACAATTGTGGCGTGCCCAAGTTGTATTAGTTGTAGTATGCTATGCTTAAGACGTTATCACAACATCTAACAAAAATTTGCATTTGTTTTTCGGTACATTTTGCGGCAAAATTTAACTACACCAAATGTAACTAATAATTGCCACAGATAGATTACTCCTTCATCTCCATTGGTAGCAATTTTTTATTCGAAAATGTTGGTTCATAATATTGTAAAAAATAATTTCCGTAGCCTCTTCACACAAAATTGACGATATCGTGTTGAATTTAGGAACATAATTCTTTAATATAATAACATAAATTTAGTTTTTCAAAAGGTAGCAAAAATAACTATCAAAATGTTACAAATAGTCTCAGATGTTGAAAAATCTTTTATTTTTTTAAAACACTGTCGGTAATGTGTTTTTCCTATTATTTAACAAACCATATCAAGAAATTTAAAAATCACACACTGGGCTTCAGTTATCCGTGTGTAAAATCAAAATTTTATTTTATGATTATACAATATATGAACGGCGAAATAAGCTACATTTTCGAGAGCGCAAAAGTGATGAAACTATGAACAGGTGCTGAGACTGACACGAATGGTTTATCACCACGAAAACTGTACTTGTATAGCTTGTTGTGCTTGTGTTACACAGACTTAATGTTTCAATTATTTCAATGTTTCTCACAATTAGATAAGAAATTGACGAAATCGTTTTTTTTTGTGATAGCACCCTTAATAAATATGCTACGGCTTTTCAGTTCATTTACTATTCACCGGCGCGGAATCCACCGAATGCACTATATTTACTAACTTTATTTCTCGGTACTCTACAGGACAGCAGTGTAATGTGGCCTTTATGTCTACAGAATTCACATCACCACGTGACATATAATATTCTGTCCTCCGTTACATTGTTGTTTAATAGAATCCACACAGAGACACGGTAAACGTGTTATTTAAAACTCCATTAAGAATGGCTAGCGCAGCTGAAGCGATTAAGGCCCAACTGTACGTACACTCCACCTCCTCCCAGTCTAAATTATGGACCTTTTGAATACGCCATAGCCGAGTAAAACGAGCTCACTTACCTGGATATATTTGCTCTATCGCTAAGCAAAATGTTAGTAGGAAATCGTGTGACTTTTCTAAGAAATTGGAAAGCTATTTAAATGATATGTCGTTAGCTAGTTATCCAGGTGACCCGCTCATTCTTATAGTTTTACATTATTTGTTGTTGTATACAAAGTTGAGAATGGTTTCTGTAACAGAGACGTTTTAATCCTTCGAAGATTCAAAGTTTTCCGAAGGGTAGCTTGTTATCAATCATGAATATTGTTCTTTAAAATTAAATATCCAATATAAAGTATCCATTAATAATATTTTCAGGTAGGTAGGTAAGTGTTTTGTAACAAGTACCTACAATACATTAATTTTTGTAGAAATACCTTTATTAACTTGTTCGATGAACTGAAATAATTTACCGTAATTACTTTACTGCATACAGCGGGCACAGTTAACGGTACTGTATGTACGTACGTGTGCTCCACGTGCTCATTTCTGCTAAATCTCGTTCCGTCAGGCAATGCCATTGTGATTGGGAGTTTTCATTGGATGCAATTTATTTTTAGTATCATCAGACAAAACTGGCTGGAAATAACTTAGCGACGTACTATGTCCTAGTAATTACCTCGTAGGTCTCGTTCCAGCTTTTTGTTTTGTGCTCATGAGAGTTTCAGCAACTTTATCGCAATTTATTCCTTGAATTTAAATTGAAATTAAATTGAAATTAATTCGAACAAAAATTGAGATTTTTAAGTCTTATATAACGTATGACCTCAACATTCGGTTAAGTTCCGATTAAACTTATCAGATAATTTAATAATAAAAAATGAGGGAGCCATACAATAGTTGCATATGATGTGTAACATCTGACATCTCACCTTGGTAATAAGCAACTGAGCAGCAACAAAAATTAACCTCTAAAAATGAAAAAAATCTATATACTGAAATATTTATTCATTATTAGCGGGTAGTTCTACTTACAATATATATAGTACTTACTAATTCCATGCTATTAAAATCATACATAACATAACATCACGCCTGTAATCCCCGAAGACTTAGGCAGAGGTGCCCAGATTTCTTCAGTTATGTTTAAATCCCATGTAATAGGGGGGCGAGCTTATTGCCATCAACCGGGCACAAATCCAGACTCCGAATTTTTTATATCTGACAAATTGTGAATGATCGATCGTGGTGAAAAAAGCCCATTAAATAAGACGCAAGCAAATAATTTACGATAAAGAGTCAGAATTCCGAGTTCCTGGAATTAAGCTTCGTCTATTCTAGATGAAATGGAGATGCGACCTTTACCGATCACAGGACGTAGGTAGTAAAGATGTGTCTATTCTCGATAAATAATTGAGGAAGCTGCGCAATGTTACACGTCCTGTCATCACGTGTATGCCTGGTAGACATCTCCAAGTTTTCCTGTATTATAATTAAGCAGGGGGTCTTATAATGTTGTGTATGACAAAATATAAAAGATAATAATGTGGTTGTACCCCTGCATACGATAATATTATTATTTTTTTGTTATTAAAAAACCGGCTAAGTGCGAGTCGGACTCGCACACGAAGGGTTCCGTACCATTATCTATAAAAATGGCAAAAAAATCACGTTTGTTGTATGGGAGTCCCCCTTAAATATTTGTTTTATTTAAATTTAATTATTTATTTTTAAAGTGAATATATAACTAAATATTCTGTGAATATTTAAAGCGTCTACCTGTTGTCGTTATCGATATCTAGCAAAAACGAGCAAGAAAATCACGTTAGTTGTATGGGAGCCCCCTTAAATATTTATGTTATTCTGGTTTTTAGTATTTGTTGCTATAGCGTCAACAGAAATACGTCATCTGTGAAAATTTCAACTGTCTAACTATCACGGTTCATGAGATACAGCCTGGTGACAGACGGACAGACAGACAGACAGACGGCGGAGCCTTAGTAATAGGGTTCCCGTTTTACCCTTTGGGTAAACCCTAAAAAGTGTTCTACCTACAGCCAACATCAGGAAGTTTTAAAAAGTAAGTGATTGTAAACATTTATGCATACAATTAAGCTAATGAGGTGTTAGGTATATTATTTTGTAAAAATATTTTTTTCCAGTTCCCCATCGGCTGCTGGTGCTGGCCTGCTGACCTGTTGATGGTACGTGACGCTTAAGGTTGGCATGACTAAACTACAGGTAGTAAAATTAAAATATTATTTAAGAAGGAACTGAGGTGCCAGCATGGATTATCTAATGCGGTTCCAATTTAGTAAGGTTAGTAACAGTAGAGAAATCAAATTAAATCTCTCTTATTTAGTTTTCGTTCTATTAATAATCGCCCTGTAGTAGCTTAAACATGACTAGCCTTATTACAAAACAAGGTTTATCTTTAGACCCAGTTTTAAATCATCGTGCCATTTTTTAATTTTGAACCTGATTCCGTCTGAGATAAAGTTCTTAATACAAAAACTGATTTTAAACCCGAGTCTAATTGGTCAACTTTGTATTAAGAGCAGGCAGTCTAAATCAAATTTTGAACGCAAGATCCGTCCCTCGCCCCCCACCGCCACTCCGTTATGTGCTAAACGCTAATACAGCAGTAATAAAGTTGAATATCGCGTGCGCTCTTTGATCGTGTTCGCACGAAACTAAATAGCGTAAGTCTCAATTCTTATTTCGTTTATAACTAAAGTAATATTTGATCTAGAGAAAAAATATCTTGTGTCGGGATAATAAACTATATTTTCTTGCTGTGAATATTTATTTTGGACATAAAAGCCAAACAACCTTGTTTGTTTTTCATAATTATTCATAAAAATGACATGATTTTCGAATACAAAGTTTATTGAAAGAAAATATTACAATTACGTTAAATAGATCCAATAAATCATTTATTAAAGTTTAATTTTGCTTGTATGTGTGAGTGGTTCAGAATATTGATGCAAATTAACATAAAAATGGGGAGCCTCCTCTTAAGAAGTTTATCTCAGACGACCCTGAGTCTAAAGATAAACCTTATTTTGAAATAAGGCTTGACGTGTTTTTGGATTGCCAATTTACGTACAACTCTTTGGAACTATGTCACAAAAGTGCGCAAATTTAACCTTTATATCCATTCTTGTCTATTACTAAAAAGTTATAAATAGCCATATTACAGAACCAATACAATAGGCCATGTGGGGAATATACAATTTTGCCAGATATTATTCATGCTGAGGTTACGAGTATTACGCCCGTCTCTCACTCGTCTGCCACCCCCACGAAGGCTCTATTTATGGCTTCCTATAATCAGGGGTTCATTGACGTCACTTGTGAACATCCTCTAAACGCAACAAACAACAATTATTCCCTAGAAATGTAGGCCGCAATACTTTAAACAAACCATTACCGCTACTAAGAAATTAATAAAGACTAATCTGAGATTATTATGATGACTAGGGCGAATTTCACCAATGAAACTGAACACGATCAGCACATCTAAACTGAGTTCAAGAGCTGTCAGTGTCAATATTCCAAAGAAAATAATGTCACTGACAACTCTAGAACGTGGTTTATGTGCTGATCGCGTTCAGTTTCATTGGTGAAATTGGCACTTAAGAGCAGCCAGTCTAAATCAAATTTCGAACGCAAGCTCCATCCCTCACTCTCCGCCACTCCGTTATGTGCTAAACGCTAACGCATCAGTAATAAAGTTGAATAGCGCGTGCGCTCTTTGATCGAGTTCGAGCACAAAACTAAATAGCGTAAGTCTTAATTCTTATTTCGTTTATAACTAAAGTAGTAATTGATCTAGAGAATAGTACATTTTGATACAAGTGGAGAATGTTAGTTATTGCATTCGAGGAGGAATTAACACCCGAGCCGTAGGCGAGGTTGTTCTTGAGCCGAGAACTGCAATGACAAATGTCTGAATAATAAACTATATTTTCTTGCTGTAAATATTTATTTTAGACATAAAAGCTTAACAATATTATTTGTTTTTTAGAATAACTTAAAAAAGACATGAATTTCGAATAAAAAAATTATTGAGAGAAAATATTACAATTACGTAACTGTCTTCAACATGGAACGAAAAAGATCCAATAAGTCATATACTAAAGTTTCATTTTGCTTGTATGTGTGACTGTTTCACAGAATATTCATGCAAATTAACATAAAAATAGGGAGCCTCCTCTTAAAGAAATACTAAAATATTTTCATAATAATTCCGAGTACTTACTATATTCTCGTTTATAAAGAGAACTTTCGAGGCGCTGATCTTATTCATATTTTAACTTCAAGTACTTATCTCCATAGTTTGTTTTGACTTCATTAATGTAGCTACGCGGCCTACGCCGTAGGCGTAAACATAGTACGTAGCAACCAAAATAAAAACAAATGAATTTCGCCTGGTTTTTCCTTTAACCTTGGTAAAATGAAGGTACCGCGGGCAAACGCAAAATAAATTATATTCATTCAAAAAACTACTTCCTCCACGCAACACCACTCGAGATATTCGTAGCTACACGATAATTAAGTCTACACTAGCTTGTGGGTTTGCAACCGGGTATATGTCAATGTGACTTATTCCAGTGATGTAATAAACCACACCACTGGTGTGGTTTATTATTCTCCAGTAGTTTTGATTGTGGTGAAGGACTATGATGAAGAGTAATCAAGCAGTAAGCAACGGAAGTAGGTAATCAATCCTCGTTCCTTTTTTAAGTAGAAGCTGCCTTAATTGTCCTGCAGTGGGCCAAAGCCAGCCTTTATTATAATATCATTATGCACGGTATAATGCGAAAATAAATTCGTATCATCAGAATGTATATTATAACGCATTTAATTCGTAGGAAGATTTCAATTAGGGATGCACACTGCATGGCTATTAATTATATCATCGCTTATGTTAACGACACGTGTTGATTCATATTTATGGAACAATATAAATTCAAAATTTTCGGTGATTACAATGGAACGTTTTTGTTCTGTTTTAGTTTATTTTTAGGACAATATTGACGCAGCACAGATATTGATGGGCGCCTCGGCGGCAGCTCGGCTGAATAGTTTGCATTTTTCCCGGTCAAAAGGCCCCTTGGGAAGCAAGCATTGTCAGACGAAACGTGAAGTTGGTACCAACCTACAGCCTTTAGTAACCTCTGTCACAAAAAAACCGGCTAAGTGCGTGTCGGACCACGCATAATGAAGGGTTCCGTAGTTGGGATGAATTTATCCCAAAAACAAACTTAATATTGTAGTTGAAAAACACAACACATCAACATACATCGATATACGCCACGGTCAAACTTGTGCTATGAGACTTTGCTTCTTGCCAAATGTCATAGTTCTAGATCAACGGGAAGTAGGTACCCCATAGGTTTTAATTTATTTTCGAGTATCAAAATATGTCGCATATATGGCCGGGTTTTTTTATTGCGTTGACTTAGATGCTTTATTGTTTTAGAGCATCAAGGGACCGTAGACTTTCGTATTTGATATAAATTTCAACTTGACCCCCACGCGTTCATGAGAAAAGAGTCTTGACAGACTGACAGACAGACAGACGGACAACCAAGTGATCCTATATGGGTTCCGTTTTTAGGGTTCCATACCCAAAGGGTCAAACGGGAACCCTATTACTAAGGCTCCGCCGTCTGTCTGTCTGTCTGTCTGTCCGTCTGTCACCAGGCTGTATCTCATGATCCGTGATAGCTAGACAGTTGAAATTTTCACAGATGATGTATTTCTGTTGCCGCTATAGCAACAAATACTAAAAACTAAAATAGCATAAATATTTAAGGGGGCTCCCATACAACAAACGTGATTATTTTTTTGGTCGTTTTTGCTCGATATTGATAACGGTAACAGGTAGACACTTGAAATATTCACAGAATATTTAGTTATATATTTACTTTAAAAATCAATAATTAAATTAAAATAAAACAAATATTTAAGGGGGGCTCTCATACAACACACGTGATTTTTTTTGCCGTTTTTATAGATAATGGTACGGAACCCTTCATGCGCGAGTCCGACTCGCACTTGGCCGGTTTTTTCCTTTTGAGGTACGGAACCCTAAAGAGGAAAGTATAAAAGAACTTTTGGTAACAAACATCCATATTTTAACGAGATATTACAGTCGAAACTTTCTATAAACACATCCCTTTTGTGATTTAAACAATGATAGCTTGGACTTTCGACAATAATGTAGTAAAATAAGACACTATTTCCAGAATTTAATGTTAAAACTTTCTAGTAATTTCCACTGTTATTAGACAGTGGCGTGCAGTGGTTCTCCACGGAGGGTAGGCCATGGAACAATAATAAAATAAAAAACCCTACATCATAATTATGATGACCCTCAAAGTAGTCACATTTATTGATTTATAATATTTGAAAATAAGCCTATAACAGTTATGAATACAAGAACTCACCCTCACTCCACTTACTGGAAGTAATAAACAAAATGTACGGAATACAAATATTGAAATGACGAGTACGAGATGAATTACCATATTTTTCGATTACTTCTCGTAATTCGGGTACATATCTACCTTTAGACACAACTTGAATCTTATCATTATACGATAATTGAGAAAACTTATTACATTTAACTTATAACAAACACACATTATCAGCGCACACTTCACATCTCAATACCATTTTTATGTGATAAAAACAATACACAAGTAACATTTACTGTACTTTTCTGTTTCAAAACAAATTATTTATAACTTAATAGGTTTAAACATGCCAGCACGCGTTATAAATTGCTTGTTACTATGAAACAATATGGCATATTTACGAAAAACGAAACGAAAAATATAATTACCAATTTGTCGAAAATACTAGCAGATAAAGGCTGCATTCCGAATTAAGACCATAATCACTGTTATCGATTTTAGCGCGCTGAACGGTAAAAGGGAACGCGTTTAAGCGCGCTAAAATCGATTACAGCGATTATGGTCTTAATTCGGAATGCACCCAAAATAGCGATATTTTTATAAAGAGTTGCTTTACAAAAGCGGGCAACCAAATTTTGGCGGGTTATCCGTCTACAGCCATGAGCCAATCACAGCCTAGCTCCACTCAAAGGAGTTACGCCCATAATCTAGACATGTGTCCCGTTCATACACACAAAATATGCATCAGTGTGCTTAAATTTATCAATGAAAATGTTGCAAAATGAGGCAATTCGTCTTGGAGCCTATAGTCTACTACGTACTGACTTAGACGCGTAATTACGTCACACGGGTGCGAGAAGTTGCTATGTGTTCTAACAGGAGTTTTAACTTTTTTTTTTTTTTGTATTGTTTTATAACATAGATAAATGCATTTGGGCTAGGGAAGGCTAGGCCTAATTGCCTCTATGGATGGCTCGCCCCTGTTATTAGAGTAGCTATTCTGGCGCGATATCGCGGGCGAGACGCGACACTAGTAGCACAATTTCTTTGCCGCTGCCTGTCGCGCCCGCGATATCGCACCAGTCTGTACGAACCTTTATTTGTAAACATAGGTAAAATTACAATAGTGTGCGAGATGTTACAGATTGGTAGATCCTCTACGTTTTGCCCAGAGGCGTACAAATATATTTAATTAACACTGTCGAATTTTTTACTTTTTAACACAAAAACTTTAAAGATATCTTAAGGTGGTAGAATTATGTAAACTTTCATATTAGTACCTAATAAAGTCAATATTAATAGATACACGCATATCAATACAAAAATACAATCAATTTCAATAAATCTCAAATAGATTATTATTATAGGTCATATTATTGCTAATGTCAAACAAAATTCAAAATAGTCTATTTTCTGAAGCAGTAGGTAATTATAGAATGATCGCCCTGTGATTTTATCAAAATTCAACGTGCATTCATTCTCAATGTGTGACTATTAAACATGCACTCTTTGCTTTCGTTAGTAAAACCATGCACTAATCTACACTCCATAGGTTTAGGTAGTTACAGGTAAACAAATCATAAAAAGGGTTTTTGTAGACGATACTTTTTGTTTAAAAATACGTTGTAACTTATAACCAAATTAAATTAATTTTAGATTTTTACGATAGTTTCCTCTTATAGTACCGTATGTTAAACTTTATCATATTCTTTAACTACTCTTCGTAGATGTAACTGCTTGAGCACAATTTTTTTGTTAGATTTATAACAATACTTTAATATGTTGTAATCTGTGTATTGTAAATAGCCCAAAAATACAGGTTCTCTAAACGGCAACGTAATAAAACGTTGCTAAATTGAAGAGTACAACTGAAGTGACAGGTATTACATTTAGTCGGTCACTTGACGTTTTTTTAGTTTACCTTTATAACTATCTAAACCAACGGAGTATAGTTAGCACTTAGGGACATCATTTGCCAACCGACTGCACTGTTATATCAACCGTCTTTGTATTAACAGGAAGCGTCGCCCGTGATTAATGCCATTACTACGTGAAAGAGGAGTTTGATGCGTGGATAATCAAATCAAAATGTATTAGTTCGATAATAATCGAGTTTAGTGATGGACTTTGTTTCATATTTCTTACGAACGTTACAGGTGTAAGCGAGACCTAAGCAATAACTAAGCAATTTTTTCCCGCCTGATAAGTAGTTAACTTTCTACTACGTGTACGTGCCGTGTGATGCCGGACATAAAGAATAGCACCATCCTATATCTTACCGTGGGTGCCGTAAAAGGCGACTATGGGACTTACTAGAGATTAGGCAGCAGCGTTCTCTGTGCATTTTAACACCATACTGCGATCGCCAACCCGCCTGCCAAGCGTGGCGATTATGGTAAACACCCCCCTTGAGGGGGAGGCCTATGGTGACTACTGTCTGGTACACACGGCTCCGTATCAAGCTATAAATTTCCAGTATAAGCTGATCTTGCATTGTATAGGATTTCCGTACAATGAGAGGTCCCCCCCCCCCCCCTTATACTGGAAATCTATTTTATTTTATTTTTATTTCTTCAGGATAACAAACAATTGCGTAATACTGCTTAATATTTAGGTACAGATATTTTATAAAAAACATAAGTAATCACGCAACCAGCAGCGTTATCCACAAATGAATACAACAGTGAAAATAGTTTCAGCAAGGTCCAAGCAAATTTAGCAAACAATTTATTGTCTATTATTATTAATTAATACTAGATTTTGCCCGCGGCTTCGCCCGCGTGGATGTCGGAAAAAATGTCACGAGAACGTACTACCGGAATTAAAAGTACGCTATGTGTTAATGCAGATTATAAACTATAAACTATGTTACCAAATTTCATCTAAATCCGTTCAGCCATTTTTGCGCCAATCCGAAACATAAAATCATCCCCTTTAAAATTGACTACCCCTTTCCACCCCGTTAGGGGTAGATTTTTTGACAACCCTGATACACCTTTTCCTTTATTTCCGATCTTAAATATAAATACCGAGTTTCAAGTTAATCGAACCGCGCGATATGTCTTTCCATACAATTATTTTTCCCCCACAAAATTCAACACCCCCTTTAAAACATTGTTTTTGAAAATGTATGTTTATGGTCGTTTTAATTATGAAGAAAATATACGGGTTAATTTTCAAGTTTATTGGTATAAGGAAACATAATTTTGATATAAACTGTGTCCCTCTTTTCACCCCAAAAGGAGTTTATTTTTGAAAAATATTCAATCATGTGTTATTCAATTACTTTGGAGTTTATCAAGACGCTCAGTAAAATCCTTCCCTAAAACTTAAAAACCGCCTTTTGCCCCGTAAAGGTTACATTTGAATAAACCCAAAAACATGTAAGGCTTTATATTCTGTGAGCATTAGGTTTAAATAAAATACCGTTTCGAGTAAATCGGCCCGCGCGTTAAAATTCTTCCATACAAACTTTAACATCCCCAAATCCCCCTTTAAAAAAAAAAAAACTAACTTTATAATTTACTTAGGTTAGTATTCGTGCCAAGTTTCAGATTTATTAACTCAAGGAAAAATCCTTCCTTGTCAAATTGACTACCCCTTTTCACCCCGTCAGGGGTCAATTTTCGAAAAACTCAACCTTTACATCCCGTTAGGGAATGATTTAAAAAAAAAGCTGATACATATTATTCTTTATTTTTGGTTTTAAGTATAAATACTGAGTTTCGAGTTAATCGGACTGCGAGTTATAATTCTTCTATACAAACTTTGACATCCCCGAATCCCCCTCCGGGGGGAACATTGAAAAAAATTACAAATGGATAACTTTATGATTTACTTAGGTAAGTATTCGTGCCAAGTTTCAAGTTCATCAACTTTATTATTTTTACTTGAATACAAAATTTTGCGAATGATCAACTTCAATACAAAACTTTATCCCCCTTTTCATCCCAAAACAACGATTTAAGTTGTATAAGCCAACCATAAGCCGAACTATTAGTGATTTTAACTTAAAAACAAAAAGAACTTTAATTAAAAACAAAATTTCATCCCCCTTTTCATCCCTTAAGGGTAGAAATTCTAACAACACCATTGCGTTAGCTTCCGACCATAAGCCTAGATAATAAATTTAGTGATTTTTACATTCTGAAATGAAGGACTTTCCATACACAACTTTTTACACAACTCTTTTTAAACCTTCGGGGGTAGAATTATCAAAAAAACTGAAATACGTATAAATTAATTTTCAATCGTCTAAACACAAAATTTGAAGATCCTAACTTCAAAATTGATGGACTTTCATATAAACTTCCATCCCCTATTTTACCACTTTAGGGGTGGAATTCCCAAAAATCCTTTCTTATTCCTTGTCTACATTACAAAGAGAACCTATGTACAAAATTTCAGCTTTCTAGGTCCAAGGGTTTGGGCTGGGCGTTGATGAGTCAGTCAGTCAGTCAGGAGTCCTGACTGACTGATTGACTGACTCATCAACGCCAGACAAGTCCTGACTCAGGACTTGTCTTTTTATTTATATAGATAGATAGATATATGTCTTGTGAAAAACCGTGTGACAAACTAGATGTGTGAATATAAGAACTAAAGCTATATGGAATCTAAAAGGGTTTTGATGAAAATACTGATTTTAAACTGTGCGAGTGACAATGCAAATATGTCAATATCGACAAAATTATGGTTGTAACTTTTCATTAGTCGACGTAAAGGCGCTCGTTCGTTGGAAATGTACAGCTTGATGTGTACCCGTATGTAATTCTATAATACCAGCCTATATTTGTCCCACTTCAGGAAAAATACGTCTTCTCCTACAGAGAAGGCATGAGCACATTGAGCACTGATTTCTTCACGATGTTTTCCTTCAACAATATGTCAAAGAAAGAAAGAAAATACACAATGATAGAGCAGTGAAGCAGTGCAATTGAAGCCGCAATGTTTTGAAAATTGTGCCTATACCGGAGCTCGTGGCTAAGTTATAACAGCGGCACGGGGCGATCCTTCAGGTTAAGCTACGCTTGTGGGGATGGTCCGTGGATGAATGACCATCTTTACATATATACATATATATCTTTACTCCTCCGTGCATCGGAAAGCACGATAAGCTGTTGGTCCCGGGTGTCATTCGTGGATCTTTGACAGTCGTTACGGGTCGTCAGAAGCCCGAAAAACTGACAACCAGTCTTACCAAGGGGGATCATATTACTGAGTTATTGGGTTGTGGAGGTCAGATAGGCAGTCGCTCCATGTAAAATATTGGTATTCAGCTGCATTCGGTTAGACTAGAAGCCAACCCCAACATAGTTGAGAAAAGGCTAGGCAGTTTGATTGACCGATTAGGCATAGTCAAGTTAATTATTGATAAAACTACTTAAGGGGGATGCGCTAAGGTAGCCCGCGAAATTCGAATTTTATTACGTTTTTTGCAATTTGCAGGTAAGTAACAGGTTGTATGTTGATCTAAATATGACTCGCGGCCGTAACAAATATGGCTTTACAGAATTATAATCATTACAATCGGCAATATGACTAACTCTCTTCGTAAAATCCTATTGAATGACTATTTCTGAAATAATCATTCAGTAGGATTTTATGAACATAGAGAGTTGTAACGCTGATTCTAATGATTATAATTATGTAAAGCCATATTTGTTACGGCCGCGAATCATATTTAGATCAACATACAACCTGTTACTTACCTGCAAAATGCAAAAAACGTTATAAAATTTGAATTTCGCGGGCTACCTTAGTGCATCCCCCTTAAGCTCATTTCTCTCCAATCAGAGGATTTCACAGTGATTGTCGCTACTTCCATCAATGATAATCAATTTTGAAATGCAATGGCAATAATAGATTCAAAGGTTACGTGATTATGGATAAACGAATATTTAAACTCACACTCTAACCTAAATGTTAACTTAGTTTGTTCTGGTTCAATTACAATACCTGATAACTCGGCAAATACAGGATGCGGGCCGGTCAGGGGAATTCATAACGTACCTAATTGGTCATTGCGAAAGCACTTATATGGCCCCCGGATTGAGGTGAGGCGTATTATAGCGAATTAATACGGTTTATGATACATACCGTAACTCCTGTATTTCTAGTAATGGTATTAACTATATTACAGATAACCATTTTACGGAAATAAAATAACAGCATCATGCCAGTATTATCCGAAGGGATAGGCAGGAGTGTATAGCAGGCCCATGTTTCTCCACTTATGTTGAAAAAGAAGCTACATGGAAGACTGGTGTCCAAGTAGCTACTAATTTCTAATAGAAAAACCCAATAACACTGTGACCAACCCGGTGCTCAAAAACAATAATAGACTTCCTTTTTAGTGAATTTTCGTTGTGTGTATATAATGAAATATACATAAAATATAATAAAGAAATCTCGATATTTTCAAGTCATAAAAACCGTGCGAAGCAGAGGTGGTGGTGGTGTCGGACCACGCACAATGAAGGGTTCCGTAGTTAGGATGAATTTATCCCTAAAACAAACTTAACATTGTAGTTGAAAAACATGTTCTCTCCCATACATCGATTTATGCCACGGTCAATTTTCCAACTGAAAATGTAAGTTTGTAATTGCAAAAAAATATTTTTTTATGTGATATAACTACAAATTGTAGACTTTTGGACTTTTACTTGTGCTGTGACAACTTGGTTCTTGCCAAATTTCATGATTCTAAGTCAACGGGAAGTACCCTATAGGTTTTGATTTATGTGCGAGATATTCGCAATATTTTTTATGTGATCAAACTACAAATTTACAATTTTAGGACTTTTTCCTTTACTTGTGCTGTAAGACCTTGCTTCTTGCCAAATTTCGGTGATCGATATCTAAATGTGCCGCAATAATGTCGCTCCTAACGCCGTATTTTTTTATTGCGTTGACTTAGAAGCTTGATTTTTTTAGAGCTCCAAGGGACCGTAGACTTACGTATTTGATATTAATTTCAACTTGATATCTACAAGCGTTCCTGAGAAAAGGGTATTGACAGACTGAGAGACAGACAGACAGACGGACAACGAAGTGATCCTATAAGAGTTCCGTTTTGCCTTTTGAGATACGGAACCCTAAAAACACAAATAAATAAAATTGAAGTGCCTGTTTGTAATGTTAAAATTACAGCTTATAACTGAATGCATAAATAAGAAAGTATATACGCTAATAACAACAAAAAAAAACATTTTTTTTGTCTCTGTCTGTCTGTTTGTTCCGGCTAATCTCCAAAACGGCTGAACGGATTTTATCGGGACAGTCACTGGCAGATAGCTGATGTTATAAAGAGTAACTAGCCTACTTTAGTTTAAAGTTTTAAACCACGCGGGTGAAGGCGCGGGCAACAGCTAGTTTTAAATAAATCGTATTATTATTAACTAGCGACTCGCCCATGCTTTGCATAATCTACTGATGTGGCTACATGTCAAAACATCATGATTTATGTACGATATCCAAGTTAAACATGAATGTAATATACACATAAACCATCAGGGACATACTCGTATTCCGTTGAATAGCATCGGCTTTTTAAGGAGAAAGAGTGATTCACTCAATTGTTCTGAGAGTGATAAGTGATAAGGTAGAGGATACTCCTATTTTAGCGGAATGTGTCCGGAATGAGGTTGAGTGGAGTATCTATGTCATAGAAAACGGTTTTAATTCTATTAATGTTGGCATGTACAAAAATATCCTGGCTGCACCCTTGTCCAGGACAGCCAACAAAATTATACAAAATTGTACACCTTAGGTAAGGATTTGGGTTTACCATAATCACCACGCTTGGCAGGCAGGTTGGCGATCGCAGTATGGTGTTAAAATGCATATAGAGAACGCTACTGCCCATTCTCTAGTAAATCCCTTAGCCACTAACCAAACTTATTCAGGTCTGTTCAGCTTTTGTCCATAGAAAACAACGATTTTGTATGGAAATGCGTACGCACATTCAGCTTTCAGCATCTATTCAGTTTTCGCGGCAAACAGGTATAAAATGAGGACAAATGTTTTTATCATGCGAATGCTATAGATAGAGTTCAGCGCTGTCCCGCCACGTTCAGGGCTGTACGTGGTCGCAACTTGTCGACGAGGAGTCGGGAACAGTCCACGTGCAGCGCCGAACGTAGCGGAACAGCGCTGAACGCTATGTGTGGGCTTTTCACAATCTTACGATGCTGTACGCGGCTGATAGAAGCAGAACTGTGTAAGTGTGACCAAAATCGTTCAGCGAAACGCGAATGCAGCTGAATAAATGTAGTTAGTCTCATTTTACGACACCCACGGGAAGAAATAGGATAGTGCTATTCTTTACGTCCGGCACCACACGGCACGATTATTAATTTATAATATTTATAAATAACGAATATGAATTTATAATATTTATAAATAACGAATATTAATTTATAATATTTATAAATAACGAATATGAATTTATAATATTTATAAATAAAGATTCGTAACAACGATTACTTCGTTTGTTCTACGGCCCGTATTGATAAATGATAAATGATTTATTTCTGTAAGTAGGTTTGTACAAACACTTTTACACGTCAATCATATTAAAAAAAACTAGATGAGGTCGGCGTTTCGTATCCGACTACTCTGAGAAGAAAGGCCGAAACAAACTCAGAGGTCACAGTCTCTTTTTAAAGTCCAGACATAATCTTGGTCATGTGAAGACCATGTAGATTGGTGCCTGAAATGATCTTTTGACGAAAGAACCACACAGGTTGAGGGGACCTGTCCAGTCAGTGCACGCATTTGTCAGTAGTCGTGCAGCTCAACTAAGAACTTAAGGAGCTCAACGATTCAACGAACAATACCAAAGAAAGGACATTTGGGTAGGCCGCATAAAATCACTCACACTGCCAGACTATGATAAAAACTAACTGAGAAAAAAAAGAAAAATGAACAATAACCCACATTTACAATACTTAAAACAATATAATACTTAACAAAGTAAATATTCATGTCATTGTATACAGGGTGGAATTTTGTAATGCCACCTGGAGGGAAAGTACTCTTAATACTGCAGATAGAAAATTTTACTCAAAGGAAACATTCCTTTATTTTTTAATAGAAAGCAAACTGCAGTCAAAGATTTTCGAAAATTCTCTTCTCCCACACCCGGGAATCGAACCGGCTAAAATCTGAAAAAATTATACCCTGTACTTTTATTGCATCGATCGTTAGGGTTAATTATAAGGATGAAACCTCTCTAACAAACATGATAAATTAAATGAAAGGAAAACCAGGAAATCTGAAGTTACAAAATTCAATGAGTCAAGTTAAAGCTCTTTAACTAACATCCATCTTTTGTAATGCAGACTCCTTTGCGATATACTCGTAGCTGCGTGTATGAGGTAATTTAAATATGGAATGTTAGATTAAAATTTGAAAATTAGATTGTCATAGTTGTTATTCACATTTGATTGTTTTTACAACTCATTTCACATTTTGTCTCACGGTGAAAATGGCTTATCAAGAACAGTTTGATTTAATGGAAGCTTATTTTTTAAATAACAAAAACGTGAATCTAGCTCTGCGGTGGTATGGAGAGAGATATCAAGACCGACAGGCACCAACTCGGTTCGTATTGAGAAGAATGGTAGAAAATTTAAAGAATACGGGTGGTTTCAAGAAGAGACGGCAAACTATTCAGCAAAACTATTTCGATTTTGAACTAGATGTAACATACTTTGAATCATTTCCAAAGGCTTCAAGTAGAGATGCTGCCGATGAATTAGGAACAACCCACACTCGCGTACTTAAAGTGCTGAAAAAGTATAAGTATAAATGCTATCGTGAAGGTCGGTTGGTGCAAAAATTGCATATTGGGGATCGTGACAGACGATTACAATTTTGTGAAAACATGCTTGAAGAAATTGACCGAAACCCTAATTTTTTGAGTAACATTGTATGGTCTGACGAAACCAACTTCAGCAATAATGGCATGTACAATCGCCGCAATAACCTTATTGGTCTCGAGTGAATCCTGTTCGTGTTCATGAAACTAACAATCAAGTAAGATTTTCTTTCAACGTTTGGTGCGGAATTATGAGAAATAATGTAGTGTTAGTCCACGTGTACGAAGGTCATTTAAACACTGTCAAGTATATTGAAATACTGGATCTCTTAAGAAACGAGTTAAATGGTTTCAGGCCAGATCTCACCCCATTAGATTTTTTTTTGTGGGGATATGTAAAAAATCAAATTTACATGAAATCTTATGCGAATGACAACGAGTTGAGAGTTGAAGTTCAGAATACGATTTATAATATTCACCACAACACTTTATTAAAGGTTACTAGAAATGAATTCGTTAAAAGAATAAATTTGTGTATCCAAGAGAATGGAGCCCATTTCGAGCAACTAATTAGTTAGTTTACCATTTTTTGTAAATAATTAAATTAATTTAAGATTTCCTGGTTTTCCTTTCATTTAATTTATCATGTTTGTTAGAGAGATTTCATCCTTATAATTGACCCTAACGATCAATGCAATAAAAGTACAGGGTATAATTTTTTCAGATTTTAGCCGGTTCGATTCCCGGGTGTGGGAGAAGAGAATTTTCAAAAATCTTTGAATGCAGTTTGCTTTCTATTCAAAAATAAAGGAATGTTTCCTCTGAGTAAAACTTTCTATCTGCAGTATTAAGAGTACTTTCCCTCCAGGTGGCATTACAAAATTCCACCCTGTATATAAAATTAATCAATGTCAATGTGTATATAAAATACGGATATAATCTTGGTCAGATCATTTGAGAACCATGTAGATTGGTGTCTGACATGGTCTTTTGACGAAAGAACCACACAGATTTGAGTGAACCTGTCCAGTCAGTGCACGCATTTGTCAGTTATCGTGCAGCTCAACTCAAAACTTAAGGAGCTCAGCGATTCGACGAACAATACCAAAGAAAGGACAATTGGTTAGGCCGCATAAAGTACTCAAACTGCCAGACCTGCATTAAAAATTTTTTTGATTGAGAATAAAAATAAAAAAACAATTCACATAGTCCTCACATTCATAATAATTAAAATAATATAATACTTTACAAAGTAAATATTCATGTCATAGTTTAGGTATTTAAAAAATTCAATCAAAAGAAAAATATAAATACTTAGTTGGCAAAAAAAAATCAAATCAAGATTCACTGTAAATTGGAGCAGCTCAATCCCAAGCCTTTTTGTCCTCAATAAAGTCTTTAACAGTATAAAATGCTTTCTGGCACAGTTTCCGCTTTATAAAACATTTGAATTTATTCAGGGCTAATTCTTGATTAAGGCTAGGAAGCATATTACAGAAAGTCTCCCAAAACTCGATCATTAGGTACTTAAAACTAAATTCAAGCCATTTGATTGGTTGAAACTAGCTTTTAGTAATGCTTGAGTATTGAGTGTCGTTCTGTTATACGGGACTTAACGTTCCACTGAATTTCTTGGAGGTAGGATGCAGTAACCTCTAATAGTGCTACGACGCTACGTCGGGCTACGTGCTACAGGAGTGTAACCTATTTCGTAGTCATATATCTCGTAGCGAAACGAAACCACACTCTTCTGAGTTAAGTATCCTAGAATTCATTCCACTTATTTAAAAACAGTAAATACAATATTAGTTTTAGTATATGCAAAACCCGAAATATATTACGTGTCTAGTATTTTTTATCTAAAGAATCTATGTACAAAATTTCAAAACTGTATCATGAAAAATCACAAAGTTTTAAGGTTGTTATGTTACCGGGTTGTCCGTACAAAAACAGCGGCGCGGCGCTCCCGCGCCTCCAGGGTCGTCTTGCGCTCATTGATAATAATTTGGCAGTAGGTACCTAACCGTACGGCGATTGTATTGTAAGTAATTAAATGGTGATAACATTTTCCAGCACACTTAAATATTTTTGGGACAAAATATAACATGGTGTAAAAAATATTTAAATCGATTCAGTTCTTTATTCTGAACAAACTATATTCAAGTTTCGCATATACTAAAAATAATGTTGTATAAACGTCTTAAAACTAAAATTTCAACGATTAAACTTTGTAACTGACTAACTGGATGGCGTCATGATGGCGTATAAATAACGTGATGTTATTGTAAAAGAGAGACTTTTATACGCCATCATGACGCCATCCAATTATTGTCATGAAAATGACGAAGGCGTTCTATACCTATGTCGAGCGTTTTTAATATCGAGTTAGGAATATACTCTCGTATAAAAGAAGAATAACACGCATTTTGCCGTTTGTCATCATCAAATATCAAAAACGTTAATAAAAGGATGTGTGTGTCGCCTCGTCCTAACCAAAGCGATCGGTCGCGCGAATACGCGATCGTCGCGTACATAATTATGTCACTCATTTGTTCGGAAAACTGGTAGGCGCCCTTTTTCGGCGCGACCACGCGTACAGGTTCAATGAACAAAATGAAAGCGACGATCGCTTTGGTCCTAACCAAAGCGATATTTTATTTAGGTACGTTCTGTTTACGTTATTTCTGCTTGAGTATAGTTTTCGACGATTATTATTATTTTTTATTTATTTATTGGTATAGTGGCGTGTGCTAGCTAACATATGGCAAATAATTTAATTTAATGTTTTGTGTTGCGTAATGCAAATTATTTTACATTCTATTGTATAGAATCAAGTTTTCTAACTGAACAGACAGCTGCTGCTGGGGAGTTTGTTGCGCCACTTCTTCTTCCCAGCTAAAGCACTAGGAAGTGGTAAAGGTAGGGCGTTTTTAGGGGACTGTCTTATGTAATTTTTGACGTTCCAAAACTGCTGATTCTCAGCCTTGTTTGAATAAATTACTTTTGATATTTGATTTTTGTTTTGTTTTTTTTTTATCGTCACTTTCATTACATTTTAGTTTTGTCAAATGAGATGGGCCTATTTCCCTATTTTCCTATATTTTCGCAAAATATAAGTAATTGTTTTACTTATATTTTGCGAAGTCAGGTATAGCCAGCTCGCGTGCTCTTCAGCTTGCTAACTCTGTATATGTCAGTGGCTCTAGTATTCTTCCAGATAATTTCGAGGCAAATCGTTCAAAGAATCTTCACATAACTCCATCCATAGCTTACAAGAAAATGTTTTACTCAACAAGTTTTCCTTCCTGGATATAGAAATAAATGTCTTCGCCGATATTATTTTGTAGTATTTCATCAAGTTGAGGCAATATTGTGTTGTTTTTAGAGTAATAACGACATTTCTGTCTGCAACAAATTGTTTCCTCATGAGTCTGGGTTACCTTCAAGTTTCTTTTTTCCAATAAAATATATCATCATCATTCTCCTGCCCTTATCCCAATTTATTTGGGCTCGGCGCAACATGTCTATTTCTTCTTATAAAAAATATATATCTATACATAATTATTATAAATTAAAGCCGTATTTCGAGTCTGTCTGAGTCCACGCTACGGATTTTCATGCAGTTTTTACCATCATTTAGAGATATTATTTCGGATGATTATGTGTATTTAACGTTAATGTTAAACTTTCATAATTATGATGATGATGACATAATGATATTGAATAAATCACAATGTTTTGTGAAGTTGTAAAAAAAACTGCCAGAAGCACTGTGGCTGGTTTGGAATAAATAAAAAAATGCGTCATGGAATAAATAAATAAGACAGCTGTAAATAAAAGTCGTTTCACTAAAAACAAAGCTTATCCAATTCTGTTGAAAATTGTTGATAACGACGTGGTAATAAGAATAAGAATAATTTATTTGCTGAAAATATAGTTATTACCAGTTGTTAGAGGTGATTTAGGTACAGTCCATATTTTGCCTGTTTAGGGCATGCAAATTAACTTTACATTATTACCTAATAGGTACTTATTGGTTATTAAGATATTACACGGAATATACGATAAAATATCTATTAGGATTTTTAAATAATGATAAATTTTAAGTTAAAATAAAATATACACACATAGCAAAACAAAAATTCTTAAAATAATATTTTTCTTTAGGTAACAAATACAATTTATGTTAAATTATTAGACATAACAAAACTAAAATTCTTAAAATAATATTTTTCTTTAAGTAACAAAAGACAATATGTTAAATTATTAAACCACAGCACATCATATTGGAAACTAAACTATAGGAAACTTAAAATATTTTTTTTTCTTTATGTTGCAGAAATTCTTGTAAACTATAAAAACAATTCTCTATTAACCATCTACGTAGTTTAATTTTAAAATATTTAAATGGTAGCTCCCTTATGATCTTCGGTAATTTATTAAAAATTGTAATGCACATATGATAAACATTATTTTTACTTAAACTTGTGTTACAAAAAGGAACTAAAATTTTTGTTGCATCTTTTGGTCTCTGTTTGGTGTAGTTGTCACCTTTGAATCTAAATAATTCACTATTTTTCCTCACGAAAACCGATACCTCAAACAAATATATATTTAAGGTCAATAGTTTCAGTTTTTTGAATAAAGGCCTACAAGATTCAAATGGACTCAAGTGGATAAATAAGTAATACAAAGCTTAAATAATTAAAATACTCGTGAAATCCATATAAGCCTGGCCAAGGGCTACACATTTAAGTTTAAATTAAAATGAAAAAATTGCATTTCCATTAGCAAACTTATGAAAGTGCGAACATTTTCTTTCGCCAAAACTGGGTTATAACTTATACTAAGTGAGATGTCAAAGTTGAAATTATTTAAACGAAGTAGCACCGTGCTTAACATACAATATAAAAAAGTTTAGTCTTCGTTTGCAGCTGTAATTACAAAAAGGCTTTTCCTTTGTCGTAAAAGATTTCAAGAAAATAAAGGACGAGCTAGAAAGTTTCTAGTCTGCTTGAACTGATATGGGCCAGTAAGCGCTATGTGCCCTCACAGTGCAGACCTTATAATATATTTCCTTACGTAAACAGATTTTTCTAACAGCGCATCAGTCAGTGCTCAGCACTCGATGCCTCTCGACGCGATGATCTGTCATGAATAATTAAAACAAGTAGAATTATGATGAACTGTTCAATATACATTATCTGCTATTTTCGAAGAGTTTTGATAAAACCCACTGGCCTCTAAATTAGTTAGTTAGTTAGGTACTTAGTTTAATTGAATGCTCTCAAATCGAATTACATTTAGATTCTATCTATAACCTAAAATAGGTATACAATAAAAATACGAAACGAAATACAAATGTACTCATGACATTCTTACTTTACGTTACCCGTAAACGTCCACTGCTAAACACGGGTCTGGTAATAAAGAGAATATTGCCACCTGGCAACCGGATTAGTGGTTACTCCGACCTACATCGTAGTATGTTAGCTATAGGCGCCGATACTCCTCTCGACATAATCCCTTACTGATTACTGACATGTTATGATACTTACCCAAGACTGGCAGGAATTGATACGTTACCTATGTACCAAAAAAGATACATTTTGAACAAATATAGACCCGTAGTTTTTAAAAGGCAAGCCAGAGAATTTTCTGCCAGTGGCTGTCAAGTGATTCAGGGCTGATTTTTCCAACGTCCTATCTTTTATCCGATGAATATAATGGACATCTGACGTTAAAAATTAAAGGAGATTGCCCAAGTGAGTATGAAACCTAGTATCAGTATGAAACATGGCGCTTGTTTCTGTTTTCAAAGAGTATAAAATGATGAATGAAACAAGCAAAGGTCTCGAATACACTCTGCCTTTGGTATAACCAAATGATTTGCCTACTTACTTTTCACACCTTAACAGAATATTATTACAATGTAATAATAGTTAGTTGTTCATCTTATCTGTTGTTACAAAAAAATCACCTACAATTTCAATAACTAAAAAAAAAGAAAGAAAATTTGTTTATTCTGCACAAACAAGACACACTTTGCAAAAATAAAAATTGACAAAAATACACACACCACAACATCACCACACACAACTGGATATATTATTTTCCGTAATTCCAGATTTTATTGTTTACATACTCTTTATTCTTTGTTCCGTGTGATGCCGGTCGTACAGAATAGCATCACCTTATTTCTTCCCGTGGGTGTCGTAAAAGGCGACTAAGGGACTTACGAGAGAATGGATAGCAGCGTTCTCTATGCATTTTAACACCATACTAGGATCGCCAACCCGCCTGCCAAGCGAGGCGATTATGGCAACCTCCCCTCAAATGTTTGGGGACACCTATGTCCAGCAGTGGACGTCTTTCGGCTGAAATGATGATACTATTTGAATGCTATTCCAATGACATGTGACATTTCTGTGGTGAAAAAAATACTTATGTAGGTCTAGGTACTATCGGCCAAAGTTCCGCATGCTCACCTTAAAGGCGATAATCGCATAGCACGACTCACGACTCGATCGCACAATGCACGAGTTTTGACCAATAGGGTGCACAAAGCGTATTTTAGTGGTGTTCGTATTAGTATAATCATGTATAGAATGTGTGACACTCACACTAGGAGCGTACTATGCTCACTTGTTTCTGCTAAGAGACGAGTTTTTAATGTGCACGGCCAGCGCGGCGCGGCGGCGGCGTGAGCTCTTTGTTATTGAATTGAATTGTTATTTTATTATTGACAATAATTAATTTTAGTACTCATATCTTCTGTTTGTTTGGTTTAGAAAATGTATTATTGATATTGCAGTATTTACAAAAATAATTTGTAATAACTAATAAACTACAATTTATATGTATTAATCCACTTTAATATTTTCCTCTCTCTATCGGGTCTATAGATATAGGTTATTTATGAACACTTTCACTGCCTCTCCAATTTTCACCATATCCTATGTGATGCCGCATGCCGCAGCAACCGCACCATATTCCCTTCACAATAAGATGAGACATTGAAACGAACCGTTTTATTACAGTCCGTTCCACCGATTTTGACTTCTATTCCGTAGGCTTATGGATGGCATTAAAGGCAAAAAAGTGGTTACAATACCAACTGTTTACTGCAGCTGCCATTTGTCATGCCACCAACACAATAGCATTCAAAATCGATTGAACGGACATTTATGGTTTGTTTACCTTTTATCTCACGGCTCCCTGAATACGTTAGGTATAGGTGCGTTGACCGGCACTGCATGAAGGTATCAAATGTTTATATTGAAATTTTTTGTGTTTAATCGACTTTATTAAAAGTAAATAACTATCTAAATTTCTATGTGTTTGTTTATACTTGGGCAATTTGGGAATACTTGAAAATTACAGTAATATTTGAACCAATACTCTGCGCAGTTCATACAATGTTATCAGAGCTTTTTGTTTGTAGCTAACGCAAGGCCGCAAGCCGCACAACTCTTGCAACTGAAATAAAAATAAGTTCATTATCTAAGACCCATTGTTATTTAGTGGGAATGTCTGGAAATTCGGTTAAACAATAGAGGACGGCTTAATACAAGGGCCATACGTTTTTTTATTACCTTAGGATTATCTCAAATGTTTTGCAGTTGTTCCTTGTATTTGGTTTAATACTTTTAACAGTAGGTAATTGTAATATTACCTTTTATTCATTAAAATAATACAGGGTGAAATTGAATTCATGGGCATCCTTTTAAGGGGTCATTGTACTCATCATTATGAACAACTTCAACTATGAGACCAAACCTGAAATCGCGAAAAAAAAATCAGCTGTTCCCTACATTTATGTTTGCATAACTCGACAAAATGTAGGGAACAGCAATTTTTTTTTCTCGATTTCATATTTGTTCCCATAGTCAAAGTTGTTCATAATGACGAGTACAATGACCCCTTAAGAGGATACCCATGAATTAAATTTCAGCCTGTATAACGAACAAGGTATCGTTGCAATTAAAATGCCCAGGCATGCCGTGCAGGATGAGCACTTTAAGACTGGATTATAATCAAACCAACAAGAGTAAAGACTCTTTTATAATTCAAGCTCTAGTCAAAGTTTGACAATTCATGATTTTAAGCGAAATCAACGCTACAGGCGCGTTACCGGCATTGCATGTCAAGTTTTTTTTTGACAAATCTAACAATGATTCAGTTCCTACGCCACTTTAAAATTCAGAAGCTTATCAAGTAATTAAACTAAACTATAATTTGTGCCTTGGCAGCAGTGAGAGTGAAAGGATTGAAATAAAATGTTGGGTACTAGTGAAATATATATTTTTAGTTTGTGTTCATTTAACATTATGCAGGATTAAAGATTTATTTAGGTTGATATTTAAATCTTATCTGTATAATATAAGATGTATAGTAAGTGCTTTTTGTATGAAACTATCGGCTGTAATCTCAGTGTGAAAAAATAAACAGTTAGTTAAAATCTACTTGAGAACAATTTTAAGGATTTGCTGTTGTAGAAAAAAAAACAATATAAGTAACTTAATTTATTTTTAATAGACTTTTTCAAAACATTAAAGATTCATCCAGAAATTAACATATTATAACAAAAAATTACACAGAAATTATCATCAAAATGCAAAATATTATAAGTGAAAAGATTCTTACTCATAATATCATTTATAAACTGTATTTATCTACACTTATATCGTAAAGTTCAAAATATGAAATCAACACAACAATGACAAACAGACAACACAACAACAACAGAATAAGATTAGGAGAATATTGCTCGTGCAGTTCTAATGAAATTGAAAAGTTTTAAGATTAGTACAATTTAAGAATCTTAATAATTTTTATAATTTGCAATAATTACATTACACTACAGACTAGGTTTATCAAGCAAATGAGATCAATTATTTATGAGGTGGACGGATATGATGACACTACTGAATAATATTATAGCCCCGATCTCGTCGAGATCGGGGCTTACGACAACATTGATTGTAAATAAAACAACAAATCCACCAATAAAGGCAACATGACACTAAATTGACATGAATAATTTTACAAGAAGACTTCAAAATCGTTGGCAATATTTTAAACTATGATTACGGTCTACAGTCTACCCTGTGACATTAATCAACGAAGTAATATAATACAAATTGGAATAATAAAAATAAACCTAATAAAAATAGCTATACAGGGTTACTTGCAAGCCGCCGGAGTCGCGGGTTGTTCGAAAGAGATACCATGGCCCTGGCACAGGCAACTGAAGGAACACGGGTGGGTTTTAGTCAGTAAAAGTTTGACACGACCTTCCGCTCCGCCCAGAGCGGGAGAAGTCATTTGATGATAAAACACTAATAAGCTCGTAGGACTATAATACTAACATCATAAATAACAACTTTTGTTGTATGACTTTTAATAATTCATAAAAAAATAATTTCATAATACAATTAAAAATATTTATTTTGATCGCTCTAAATTTGAACAACTCTACGCGGTACCAAAATATGTAAGTAGTTAAATAAACAAACAGTGCGTTGCGAATGCAGGGTCGCAGCGGTACTTACTACAAAATACAGATCTAAAAAGTGTTATTACAAATATTACAACAAAAACTTGAAAGTTTACTTTTGGTATTCTAAAAAGTCATAGATCAAAAGTGGTTGTACTAATATAGTCCTACCAGGTGTTAGAAAAATAACCCTGTATAATGTAATTATACAGTATGTTAATTAACGAAAGGCGTTCCCGTTAACCCGCAATAGTATAGCGTCCACATGCTACCAAAATATGACCATTCGAAAATTCACGAAAAAAAATCTGCTGTTCATTACATTTATGTTCGCATACCTAGCTTAACAAAATGTAGGGAGCAGCTGATTTTTTTTCGCGAATTTTTAAATGGTAATATTAATTGTAGCATGTTTGGACTATTGCGGGTTAACGGGAACGCCTTTCGTTAATTAACATAGTGCATGTTAAAAATTATATTAACTTAATATTTCGTCGCTGCTCCTCCCGCATCTATCACAGCATCGCAACGGCTACGCATGGACCTAGCCAGGACTTCGCACAAATTCGAACCTCTGAATGTGTCCCAAACTTGTTCGCAATGTGTGACAAGTGCTTCCTTCGTTCTTTCTGCTCTACTATCCCATCTCTGGACCATTAAACCCCACAAATTTTCAATGGGGTTTAAGTCTGGCGATCGGGAGGGCCATGGCACTGTTTTAATTTGTGGTTGCCCTCGCAACCACTCTTGAACAACCCGCGCACGGTGTATCGGGCAATTGTCCTGGAAAAAATAAAATTCTGGCACGTCCAGTTGTGGATACACCGTGCGCACTGTGGGTACCATGATGGTTTGTGGCACCTCTAAATACGTTTGGCCGTTTGCCCTCCCTGGTATAAAAGCGAGCTCGCCTGGTCCAGCAGCACTCATCCAGCCCCACATGTTCACTACAATTCTTCCCGATTCTGCATTTGGGTTCACATTTCGAGGTTCGTATCTTGTGTTGTCTACACGCCATAAATTCCGACGACCTTGTTGGCTAGACCTAAAGCACTTTTCATCAGAAAATATGGCGTAAGAGAAATCGAAGTCCCTGTAGTCACGAGCGAATCGCACGCGAGCAGCTTTCTGCTCCTGCGTCAAAATATTTTTTTTTGCGGGACGTCTGTGATGGACTCCAGCTCGATGCAACTCGTTTCTAATAGTTTGCATCGAAACTTCGTATTCTTGTGCGAAACTGCGAGTGGGTGTGAACGGGTTCTCTTCATACGTGGCTATCATATTATTTAACTCGTTTTCGTTTATAGCCCGGGGTCGAGGTGCACGAACGCGTTCTGTAATTTCTCCTTCTTCATATCTTCGCACCCAGCGGCGCACCGTTGTTCTCTAACGAAAAAAAAAAAAAAAAACAATCAGAATCGATTTTTTACATAATATAGGAACTAAGTATAATAATACGAGTACACTACAAAAGTCTTATTCAAAGGGCACAACTAGTACACTATAAATAAAAATTATAAGTATTGAAATACTTAAGGTGTGCATTTTGGTTGACTTCATGATAAATAAACTCTTAACTTTTCTATAACTAATTTAAGTAGTTATAACATTCATAACTATATTTTAAAATACAAGTTGTAAATACAATAACTGAAAATCTCTTAAGGGGTCATTACTCATCATTATAAACAACTTTTACTATGAGAACCAAACCTGAAATCGCGATAAAAAAGCAGCTGGTCCATACATTTTGACGAGTTACGCGAACATAAATGTAGGGAACAGCTGTTTTTTTTTTTTCGCGATTTCAGGTTTGGTCCCGTAGTAAAAGTTGTTCATAATGATTAGTACAATGACCCCTTAAGAGGTTTTCAGATATTGCAATTTACACCTCGTATACCTATGAGTAAGAAAAATGGCATAGCGTAAATTCCAACATTGTATGAAACTGTCCCAAGCAAATTTGTGCTTTATCTCTACTTTTTAAAAGTGTTTATCCCGTGCGGGCTGGCAACGTGGCATTTCTAAAGGTTTTTCGTGGTTAAATACCAACGATCTAGTGCTTGGCCGAAAAAATAGTAAGTACTTGCTATTTTATCGGCCAGCCAAGCACTAAATCGTTAGTATTTAAAACTATGTGTGCAATTTTTTTTAAGTTTTTTTGGTAAGTATTTACGAGCACTACTAACAAAAATTTACATTATTGTCAATTACTTTCCATCTGCAGTATTATGATAAAATAAATGTTAAAAATAATTATAAAAAACAATTATCTTGTGCTTGGGCGAAAAAAAATTGTAGTTTGAAATATAATGATCAAGCCTCTAGAAATGCGACGAATGCGCTCTGGTTTTTCTAATTAAAATGCGGCAACGACGCTGTGAGATAAGGCACCATTGTTTAGGTTGTTTTGGTTTAGGATTTATTATCGGGTCATAAAAGGCTCCAACAACGTCTTTGAAAGCAAAAATAAATAAAAAGAACAATCTTATTTGAATGCATTACTATAAGTAGGTAATATCTTATGGGACTTTTAAAAAGAATCCATCTGAAAGTTATAATAATTTTATTATTTTTATATATAAATCTGCCTAGCCTTTTCCCAACTATGTTGGGGTCGGCTTCCAGTCTAACCGGATGCAGCTGAATACCAATATTTTTCATGGAATTTGTTTTTAAATTGCAATATAAGGAAAAATGCAAACTATGAAATAATAATATTACTATCACTTTATTTATTTCTATATCTCTCCCTCTATCTGAATACAAAAACATAACTTACTTGCATGTTCAACTCCACTGCTATTTGGGATATATTTAACCCTTGTCTATGCAAAACAATAATTTGATTCCTTTCTTCCTGAATCAGGTTTCGGGTCGTCATGGTTGCACCACGTTAGTCACAGCCCACACACAGTCCAGGATACAAGCTAGGGTCAAGAAGAGGCTTTCGATCACAGTCCGGTATACAAGCAGAGGTCACAGTTAGGCAGGCAATCAGTCCGATAGAAATAAACAGGTCGTAAAATGAAATGGCGATAGGAATTTAAGGGAAGCGTCAACAATTAGCGAGAGCAAATTGGGCACTGCCGCGCTCTAGCTAATGTTTGTTATTTTATGTTACTCGCTCATTACTCACACAAATGCATATTGTCTCTAATTGGGGGAAACTAGAAAGGGGTGTGGTTTGTCACTAGCTGCGCTCTCGCAGGAATATTTTCTTAAGTGAGCATGCTTAACTTGGGCCGATAGTACCTATGGGTAATGTGAATCGAAATTTTTTATTTCGATTCACATTACCCATAGGTACTACATATATTTTTACGATGTTTTTTATGCGGTGAGTTTAAGGATTTAAAACAAAATATAGAATTAATTTATTTTTATCTAGATCATGGACCTATAAAAAAACGGACGGATTCTCGTTAACAGAAAACTGTGTCACTCAGAGTCAGTCAGCTCGCTGTACGTACAGGCTGGCACGCACACATTCACAGCATACTCACCCATTACGCGTGCAAACATCAACACAGTCGACACGTCCTACGCGTGCCTTGTGTGGTGAAATGTTGTAAAAACCGTAGCGATCGGAAGAAAAAAAATCCAGGAATCACGTTTCATAGGTAAATGAATAATTCAACAACTTAGTTCCCGATTTTATAGATTACAATCAATCTTCATTCACTACTAGAACAAAATAATTCATCACAAGGCCAGTGTTGTCAATATTCACGTGTGCAAATTACCCTAAATATATGGGACATTTATATATTTTTTTATCAATTCAACTTATTTAGGTTATTTATTACTAGTTATTTTATATTCTTTTTACTAGATGTCCTAAAGAAAATGAAGTATGGAGAAATTATTGGATTAAAAAAAAATTGTAACTGTCAAAATGACTGAATTCAAAAATTAGTCAGCATTTGGGATGATACTATAGATACCGTAAATATTTTTTACAATTAAAATATTTTCAATTATTAACTATGTTGTCAATTGCACATATTTTCATAGGGAGATTTGGTTCTTACCATTAACCTGTTAAAATAGCACGGTATAATTCTGCCGACATTTCCAAGAAACTTGTCTCCGACCTGTATTTGTCTTAAAATAAAACAATAATATATGGGTAAATTTGGCTAACATGACAACCCTAAATTCACTCACACTTAAGACTGTCGCCGCCATTACGGGACACAGTTTTGTCTTAGCGGGAGTTCCGTCTGACTTTTTTTATAGGTCCATGATCTAGATAAAAATAATTTTATTTAAAAATAAGAGTTATGAACATTATAAACTAAAGTCACCACAGAACAGATAGCGATAGCAGGTCTAATCAATACTCGTATCCTTTTTGAGTTGACGTCAGATGTCCATACTCCCCGCCCCCCCCAAAGACCCAGGAATTCCATACTTTCGAATCAACTTTTCGATTCAATTCAGGTGCATTTTTACACAGCATAGGTACTCATGGGTAGGTATATCAGGAAACAGATATATATTCTTTCCAACAGGTGAATTTCTACTTCTCAGTTCATATACAAAGATATAGCAAGCATGCACATACTTAGGATCACTAAATAGCAAGCAACCCACCCCGTAACCACGTTCACTTGGGACCTTGAAATTAACATAAATCCTTAAAAATGCAAACTTTTACACTCTTGGGTTGGAAAAACGCTGAGCATGTAATTTTCCACCAAGCAATAGGCTAAATACCTACCAATTTTCATGGTTTTAACTACAAAACAAAGTAACGAAATTCCTACACCTCAAGGGATAAATTTGCAAAAATACGCACGTCTTATTTATGTTCTGACCAAAAAGCTAAATACCTATCAAATTTCATGGATTTTACTTGAAGTCAAATCTGAAAGTTAAGGCAAAAATTGCCTAATTTCTATAGCTCCGAACCTTGTTAGAATGCTCCCTGCCAAAATGAAATCCTGGATCCACTCCTGGTCACGATCACATCCTGTAATACCAGAGGTATCGTGGTTATTACAGAGAGATAGCTTAAAGGTCTCATGCAGCTGTAATTACAAACTCCTTTTTTAATTACCAATACCCTTCAAATACGGAACTCTGCTTAGCGGCAGAAATAGTTACGGAGGTACCTATTACTTCCCCGCTACTTCACAAACAACTTTAACTTAGCTTTAAAAACCGGGGCTAAGAGGAGACTTCCTATTTTTATGTTAATTTGCATGAATATTCTGAAACAGTCACACATACAAGCAAAATGAAACTTTAGTAATATTAGTATTATTGGATCTTTTTCTTTCCATGTTGAAGTCAGTTACGCAATTGTAGTATTTTCTCTAGATACATTTTTTATTCGAAAATCATGTCTTTTTTATGGATAATTATAATAAACAAACCAGATTGTTGTTAGGCTTTTATGTCTAAAAGAAATATTCACAGCAAGAAAATATAGTTTATTATCCAGCCACCAGATATTTTTTCTCTAGATCAATTATTAATTTAGTAAATAAGAATTGAGACTTACGCTATTTAGTTTCGTGCTCGAACTCTATCAAAGAGCGCACGCGATATTCAACTTTATTGCTGATATGTTAGCGTTTAGCACATAACGGAGTGGCGGGGAGCAAGGGCCGGAGTTTGCGTGGAAATTTGATTTAGACTATCTGGTCTTAAGCATAATCAGCCTATAAAATGTCCCCACTGCTGGGACACAGGCTTCCTCTCATTGTTGAGCTCAGTGGGCCGTAATCCACTACGCGGGCCCAGTGCGGCTTGGTAGATATCTTGTTGCCTTTGAATTGTAGGTTCTAAAACATGCCGGTTTCCTCACGATGTTTTCCTTCACCGTTAGTACCTTCACCAGAGGTACCACTTCAGTGATACTTCACAAACAACTTTTACTTAGCTTTAAAAAACCGGGGGTTAATTTCTATTATTTCGAAAAAACACAAAGTTGTAATTACGAGATTTGTATAAGACTATGTGATTAGCTTCATCCTATTTCTTTCACACAGACTGACACATCTGATCTGGGTAATGGTACAATGATTGATGAAGCCTTCTGTCTCTCGCAGATTGGATCACCATCCCGGATACATTTTTGCTACTTAGTTAATTTGTACAATTGACTGGCTCTGATTATATCGAATGTAATGTAAGTAGATATTATCAGAAATTGTTCACTGTGTTAAACCGATTGTGAAAGTTCTCGTTCATTAATTGTTTAAATTGCATATTATTTTATTAAATATATTGTGGAAATAATAAAACAAGCTGTTAAAACTATTAACTTTTTTAAAGTAGGTACTTAATTAAAACATAGATAATATTTAAAAACTCAATATGACTGAGTTAGCGTTATGGGTTATGCAGGGGGTCCGCGCTGACTCGACCCGCTTAGACTCGACCCGAAGAATAATACCAGATGTTTTACTACCAATTCAGTGCTATTTGTACAGTCAGGCAAAGTGATATTAACATATTATACATACATAGAATATTTTGTTATGATAGATATCTATATCCTGGTAGTCAGTGATTTCGTGTCAAAAATGTTTATAAAGATAGCCTCTACCTCTAGCGTGCCACTAGCTATAAGATTGTAATATTTTAACTACAAAGTATAAGGGTGCCGCCCACGAGTGTTTTTCTCGGCAATTTTTGTCAGATTGGATACATTCTAACAAAAATCGCCGAATAAATCGCCGAGAAAAACACTCGTGGACCCCCGGGACTCTTTAGCGTACCCTATAATAAAAAAAAAACTTTTTACAAAAAAAACAAAAACCGACTTCCAAAAAAAAAATACAAAGTGAAAAATAACCTTAATTTCGGAAGTCGGTGTCTTTGTTTCTAAAATAGATTTAGTTTTTGCCAAAAAAAGTTATTTTTTATTTTTAACTTTTTAGTGGTCAGTTTGTAATTTATCTAAGTTAAAATAGCCCAACGTGAACTGCTCATCACCTTTTACAAAATATTGCTTTTCCCGATGCAGGGGCGTTAATAGTTTAGGAGTTCTCCAAACCAAGAACCAGGAGAACTGGAACTGATGGTGACTTCACCATATGCATTGTGACGAGCATAAATTACTTAGCAACCATAATAAATTGTCTAATCGAATCGCAACAGTGAAATACTTATTAATAAGTAGTTCCGGTGGCCATCTGTGGTCTTCATCATCAGTTCCACTTCACTAAATGGTGCTTTCCGATGCAAATGCATGAGTTACTATAAAAAATATTGAAATCGATATAGGTGTGCCTATAAAAAATGAGGATTGCCCTCGATTTCCATGGGATACCCTCATCAGAATCTGACTTGGTGACAATGGAACCACCTCGGAAGCATACCCTTTCAAAAATTAAAAATTTATTTATTTATATTTTCAAAATTGGTCCACAATTGACGGAGTAATCGCGTAACAAACACACTGCCGAATTGAGAACCTCCTCCTTTTTGAAGTCAGTTAAAAAGGATAATTATTTACTTGTTTAATTTTACACTCTCTGTGGTGCAAGCGTTAAATCGACACTTTTCTGTCTGACTATAATCGACGTTTTTGCGTCTATCAAAACAGAAATATCCAGGTATTATTGGTAAGGGTCGAGTCTAAGCGGGTTGAGTGGGCGCGGACCCGATGCAGGGTCCTCCTCTGTATGTGAAGAGGCATTTTCCCTGCAGTATAGGTATGTAGTGGTTTTCCTTACTAGAGAATGGGCAGGAGCGTTCTCTATGCATTTTAACACCATACTGCGATCGCCAACCCGCCTGCCAAACGTGGCGGTTATGGAAAACCCCCCTTTGAGGGAGGCCTATGTGCAGCAGTGGACGTCTTTCGGCTAAAATATTTTTCATATTTTTTATATTTTTTTTTTTTCGTTATGGCGTCGAAAATACTATGATTGATATAAAATAAAGTTGGCAACCCTGGCTTGTACTGACGAGTGAGTCGAAAGATTAAATCCTGCTGACCTGCTCCTCGCACTATTGTACCTACAGAACCCGCACCCATCACTAGAATATTCAAAATCAAAAGTCATTTATTCAAACTAGGCTGAGAATCAGCACTTTTCGAACGTCAAAAATTACATAAGACAGTCCCCTAAAACGCCCACCCTTCACCACTTCCTAGTGCTTTAGCTGGGAAGAAGAAGTGGCGCAGCAAACAACTCCCCAGCAGCACAGCTGTCTGTTCAGATATAAAACTTGAATCTATACAATAAAATGTAAAAGACTTTGCATTACGCAACACAACATTAAATTAAACTATTTGCCTTATGTTAGCTAGTACACGTCACTATACCAAAAAAAAACATAAAAATCGTCAAAAACTACTCTGAAATTATTTGTAAAAGTTGGAGGACATACAGGAATAGCTAGAAGAAACGGTTAACCTTTTTAGTTACAATACATGGACACAGATACCTATCCACCAGAGTGTATATTAAGTTTCTCAATTTAATATAATTGTACCGATCCATTTTTGCGTTAACCAAGATAAAAATGAGATAAAATTATTTATATTATTCCCATTGTACGCTTGACAAATAAAATCCTCGGTCCCAAGGGCAAATCCGACTATTTGGTGCTAAGTTATTGGCCAATATCGTTCCATATATTCACGGCCCCTATATCGTTCGTTACAGCTTTGTTCCTTGTATCTTTAATGTCAATAAAGTGTCTCGTTTGCGAACATTTTCGTATTGTAGCTTATTCTTCGTGACAGCTGATATTATATGGATGTCAGTGAAACTCTTAACACACTATTGCTTATAGTCATTTTCATAGAGCAGCTTACTACAATTTTCCCATCCCGCTCCGAACTCGTCGTTCCATTACTATAATATTGGTAAGTGTTCCAGCAGACACCCATAATGGAATCCTGATTTATCTACACGCTCGTTTTCTGCAAGGCTTTAGTAAAAATCCTATCTCAATCCGCATTTAGGTGCATCAGCAACGTTCGGAGTCACGGCGAAAAATTTCATCCAATGTTCAAGAGCTAAGACACACGAAGATTTTGAAAACATTTTCTTATTCTACAAGTTTATTGTAAGTTCGTAGAATAGTGAGCACATAGGTGCTAACCAAAGATTTGAATTCAAAACTTGAACAGACGTACACGTTCTTAGGGAAGTTGGGAAGTTGGTTCATACAAAGTACTACCGGGCCACTTCCAAACTTTACACCATGCTAACTGGTTTATACGTCAGCAGTTGTCTCGATGGAATAATTAATTTACCTGCAGCCATTTCTACGGACGAACTAATTTTAGGGTTCTGTAGTCAACAAGAAACCCTTATAGATTCGCCATGTCCGTCTGTCTTTGCGACTGTTCCCGGCTTAGCTCAGAGACTTAGTACAGTCAGTGACCATAATTATCTGACCCCTCTTCCATTATTCTTCTTTGTAAGAGGGGTCGGGTAATGGGTCACAGACTGTACTAAAAAGCTGTGTTTTGGCATAGGTTTACATATTTAATCAAGCCGACAAAGTGGTACAATAAAATCTTGAAATTAAAAAAAAAAAACTTTTTACAACAAAAAATAACCGAGTTCCAAAAAAAACACTACAAAGTGAAAAATAACCTTAATTTCGGAAGTCGGTATCTATTTCAGTTTTTTGTCAGCGACTTCCGAAATTAAGGTTATTTTACACTTTAAAGTGTTTTTTTTGGAAGTCGGTTATTTTTTTTGTTAAATGTTTTTTTTTCACTTTTTATTGGGTTAGCTGATGATCTAAGTTACAATAGCCTAATGTCAACTGCTCATCACCCTTTACAAAATATGGCTTTTCCCGATGCAGGGGCGTTAATAGTTGAGGAGTTCTCATATTGTGACGAGCATAAATTGCTTAGCAACCATATTAAAATGTCTAATCGAATCGCAACAGTGAAATACTTATTATTAAGTAGTTCCAGTGGCCATCTGTGGTCTTCATCATCAGTTCCACTATACCAAATGGTGCTTTCCGAGTGCAAATGCATGGTTACTTACTATAAAAAATACTGAAATCGATATAGGTGTGCCTATAAAATTTGAGGATTGCCCTCGATTTCCATGGGATCCGCTTATCAGATTCTGACTTGGTGACAATGGGAGTATACCCTGTCAAACAAAAAAATAATTTTCAAAATCTGTCTACAATTGGCGGAGCAATCGGTACACAAACATAAAAAAAAAACAAACAAAGCCGAACATATAACCTCCTCCATTTTGGAAGTCGGTTCAAAAAGAAATGTATAGAAAAAATTTGTAGGGAAAAAAATATCATCCCCACTTAACGTGCAAAGGACGTAAAGTGCACCTTGCACGTAAAAAGGTGATGATATTTTTGATGTGTAATATCTTTCGTCTCGCTTTCTGGGGGAGTGATTTCGTGAAAAGAGACGGAAGTGTGTAACATGAAGTGACAGCTTGAGCATGAAATAAGTAAGTACTTTATCATGGCAATAGGCTCGCCCCCTATTACATAAGACTTAAAACATAACTGGCGAAATGTGGGTGTACTACAACTGCGCCTCTGCCTAACCCTTCGGGGATTACAGGCGTGATATTATGTTATTATTTATCATAGCATGGAATTAGTAAGTACTATAAAGAAGAAACCTTCAAGGTCTCCTGCCCTTGAAGACTAAAATTCATTTGGCACAAACCCTTATTTAGCCGATTATAGATTATCGCGCTACGCCACGCCTGCTATCTGGATGCTACTGAGGAGCTACTGAACAAGCTTGAGCGCATGCAAAACTTGTGCATTCGCTTTGTTTTTGGTCTTCGAAAGTATGACCATGTTTCTCACCTTCGCAAGGAACTCAAGTGGCTCCCAATCCGCCTTCGCAGGAACACTCGGATTTTATGTCTCCTCTTCAACATCTTACACAACCCGTCTTATCCTTCCTACCTGCGGGAGCGTTTTTCCTACGCTCGTCCTAGCGTCGCTCCATGTAGATCGCACCTTAGATCCCTCCTTAAATCTCATCCTCATAAAACTAGCTACTATTCTTATTCCTTCTCAGTGCATGCTGTAAGATTGTGGAACTCACTTCCGCCTAGCATTCGTGATTTAAAAACAATTTCCTCATTCAAATATCAATTAAAAGAGCACTACCTTTCCTCTCAACTGTGAATATTTTTATATATATGTTTGTATATATATGCTTTATGTATTTGTTTAGGTATATGTAAGTTTTTTGCACGTGTGTACGTGTACGTATTCGTGTGTAAATTTTATATGTATATTATATTTATCATTTTAGTTTAAGACTTCGCATATTCATATTTTTCTCTTCTTGTTCTCACACACTATTGTCTACATTTCTTTTTCATTTCTCCTTTCGCAGGTCTGCTGGAAGAAATTTCTTAAGAAATAAGCAGTACCTTTGTACTAGTATTATAATTATATCGTATCTCTCTGTATTTTACTGTGTGTACATAAATAATAAAATAAATAAATAAATAAAAAATAAATAAAGATTGTAAGTAGAGGGGGTCGAATTTCGACATGGTGACCACTAGTAATGAATAATTATTCGAATAAATATTTCAGTATTTAGCTTTTTTCAATTTTGAGGTTAATTTCTGTCGCTGCTCATTTGCTTATTACCAAGGTGATGTCAGATGTTACACAACTATTGTAAGGCTTGCTCATTTTTACCTCGTCTATCCCTTGGTTTGGGGTATTCCTGTTCAAAAATATTCTGGGTCTGTGAAAATAATTTATCGATTCAGGGATCCGTTTGCGTAATTATTATTATGCATGATTTTGTATACATATTGACATTGCAGAATATTATTTACAATATTACATGAATATTTACTTTGAAAAGTATTATATTTACTGATTTAATTTATTGTGAATGTGAGCAAATGTGAGTAATTTTTTTTTCTTTAAATATGTTCCTATTTTTTTTCTCTTCTCAGTTTTAATGATGGTCTGGAATTTTGAGCACCTTAAGCGGCCTACCCGTAAATGTCCTTTCTTTGGTATTGTTCGTCGAGTCGTTGAGCTCCTTAAGTCTTGAGTCGAGCTGCACGATTACTGACAAATGGTTGCACTGGTTGGACAGCTCCACCCAATTTTGTGTGGTTCTTTCCTCTAAAGACCATTTCAGACACGGATCTACATGGTCCTCACATGATTTGACCAAGATTATGTCTGGACTTTAAAAGAGACTTTGACGCCTGAGTTTGTTTCGCCATTTCTTCTCAGGGGTACTCAACTACATCTAGCTTATTTTTTTAATATGACATGTAAAAGTGATTCCGATATCCTATTTACAGAATAAACGATTTCATTTCATTAATATTAAGCTTTAAATTGCAATTTTTTGTTAGAGTCAAGTGTCAGTGGTTGTTTTTGGATAAGTGAAAAATTCACGGCTGTAGTACATAAATAACGAATATAAAAGGAAAAATAGCTACAGTTTTACAAGTTAACGAGTAATAGTCGACCAACTTACATTTGCAGTTGGAGAATTGACCGTGACGTATATTGATGTAAGGAGAGAACATGTTTTTCAACTTCCTATTCTAAGTTTGTTTTTCGGATAAATTCATCCCAACCACGGAACCCTTCATCGTGCGTGGTTTGACACGCACTTGGGGCGGTTTTATTGTACCTAATTACTGCCACGTGTAACCGAAATTCAGAAGCAATTTCCTTAAACAGTAGATATGCATTCGTATGTATTTACGTATCTATATAAAGCTGAAGACTTTGTTTATTTGTTTGTTTAAACACGCTAATTTCTGGGGGTATACTCCGAAGCGATAATCTGGAGTATCGGCCGATTGCTCGGCCGTTTTAGAACTTCCAAAGTTTCCTTTTTTGACTTTGAGTCCTTACCCGAGTTCAAGTCACATTTTTGACTTTGGCTTATCTCTTTGACTGTCGTTTTTGTTTTTTCTTTCGCCGTAGTCCGCCATAGTTAGCCGTAGTCATGAAACGGCGGAACATTCGGCCGATACTTCCGATTTATGTTCGGAGTAGTAGACCTTCTGGTACTACCAGTCGGATTTGAAAAAATCCTTTTGCATTTTATAGCCCAACTCTTGAGGAAGGTTATAGGTTATTTAATATCACGCTACGACACTCAAGGGCCGGACAAAAATTAAAAAAAATCAGAAAGAACGCTAAGCGACCACGAGGTGCGCGGGCGGGCGATCGGACGCGACGCGACGGGTCGGGGGCCGAAATTTCATGCGGGCGATGTCGCGGGCAGAAGCTAGTTATAATATTATTATTATAATATTATTTGAGAGTTTATGACCTTAAACACGGCCCGGAACCAAGTGTGTAAGGGGAAATTAAATTGAAAATGTGGATGATAATGTAAAAGAAGTCAGGAACTTTCGGATGATGCGACAGGTGTTGAGAATGGTCCCTTTTTGGAGCATGTAAAGTGTGTGAGAAGGCATGTGTATAGTGTTAAGACTTTGTGTGAGAGCCTTCGGCACTATACCGGTAGATAAAAGTACTACAGGGACGATATGTACGGTCTGCGCTTTCCATTGGGTTTTTGAAGTAAAACTTCTTTACACACGCTTGACTTGGGGAGTAAGCTGGTGAATGCGTGATGAGAGCGTTACGGAAGCGAGCGAACGGAGGTTGAGAGGGAGATATAAGTTAGTGAAGATATAAAGAGAGAGAGTTACGTTTCGTATATTACTGTAGGGGCAAGAGAGAGAGGTGCGAGCACACATTTTCTTTCTCTCTTTCTCTCATAGCCAGTTGTGTTTCGTATATCTTAGACACAGTGCAGGGCCTCAAGTCTGCTATTACAATAGTGTCAGAATGGTCGATCATTGATTTCATAATTGTTGATTTTGACAAGTTTGGTAACCTACTATTATAATGGCGTCATTATGACTTTCCAATGGTCGGCCACTAACACTACATTGAAAGAAATTGTAAAGAAAATGATCGACCATTATGAATTTACCAGATTACGAACTTTTAGCAAAATGACAATGGCATGACAATGGGATCGTGTTGGAATGACTGAATTTATAAAAATAGCAGATTTGGGCCCCAGGCCTATTGTTGTCCTGCCAGGGTTACGAGCCTGTCCGAAAGGGATATCGTGGCCCTGGCACACAGGCATCTGAAGGAACACGGTGGGTTTTAGTCAGTAAAAGTCTGACACTCCCTCCCGCTCCACCCAGAGCGGGAGAAGTTATTTGATAATTTCCCACCCAAAAAAAAAAAAAAAAAAAAAAAAAGGCCTATTGTTGTAAGTACGTATAATTAGTAGGTATTACTTTTTGTAAGTTTTTCTTCAGTCGTGTGGTCTAAAGCACACTAGTATTTTTTTTTGCTATGGCGAGGTCTTGGTACTTATCTACTATAGGTATTATTTGTCATTTGTTTCGGGAATAATATATTGCAGCCTACAAATTAAGGCTTCGTATATTTATTAATTTCAATCGAAATTGAATATTCAATTCGGTAAATTCGATAAACGTTTTCAGAACGACAAAATAATTCTCCAATAACAATACTGAAACTCAAAGAGGCAATAATTTAATTACTTAGATTTGCATCCAAGTTATTTGCATAGGAACTTTGCTAAGTACAGTAGGTCTAGGTAGACACGTCAACACTGTTAAATAGTTTCATGATACGTTCTACTTAGTTTATGTTTTCTTACTTTACCGCATTTATAATAACTAGGGAACTGCATGCAAGTGCATTTAAAAAGCAAATAAAAGAAAACTATTTCAACACATGCAAGTTTCTAAACAAGGATGTCGAAAATTACTTTAAAGGCAAGTTTTCCTATTATGCCACATAACAACCTAATAATAAAAAAACACTTATTTTTTTAACACACTTGCAACAACATTCACTAATGATTAATATGATCCTTAAGGGTCGGGTAATCGCCTTGACCTTGGCCATAGAAATGCGCGTCGCGCTCATGCCACGCCGCGCCGCGCCGCGCCGGCCGCCCCGTTCGGTTTCATAGGGAATATTTATTTTTAGTAACGAAAATATGAATATTTGAAAGAAATCACAGATAGAATTATAAAAAAAAGATCATGAAAATATCTTAAGTAATTTGAAAGTAATATCGTTTTTCGGGTTCCGTACCTCAAAAGAAAAAAACGGAATACTTATAGGATTACTTCGATGTCTGTCTGTCTGTCTGTCAGTCTGTCAAGACCCTTTTTCTCAGGAACGCATGGAGGTATCAAGTTGAAATTAATATCAAATACGGAGGTCTACGGTCCCTTGGTGCTCTAAAAAAATCAGGCTGCTATGTTAATGCAATAAAAAAATATGGCGATTTATGCGACATATTTTGATAATCGCAAATAACTTAAAACCTACAGGGTACCTACTTCCCGTTGACCTAGAATCATGAAATTTGGAAAGAAGAAACAAGGACACAAGAAGCAAGCACAAATAAAGGAAAGTGTCTGAAAATTGTTAATTTGTAGTTTTATCACATAAAAAAAATATTTTTTTGCGATTAAAAACTTACCATTTGCAGTTAGAAAATTGACCGTGACGTAGATCGATGTATGGGAGAACATGTTTTTCAACTACGATGTTAAGTTTATTTTTCAGATAAATTCATCCCAACTATTCCGTAGTTGACCTTCATTGTGCGTGGTTCGACACGCACTTGGCTGGTTTTTTATGTTACATTACTTGCTGACATGACATTACTTGCTGAATTTATTTTATAAAGTATTTTACTACAATACTTAAATATTCACATATAGAATTGATGTGTTTGCGTTCTAGTTTAACATATATTTTTTGCATAAGTTACACTTACTTTTGCATTAAGTATATGAAGGCGTACCTAATAGCAGATTTCAGAAAAGTCACTAAATATCTGCGCCTTAATTCGTGAAATCGATGATTAAAAAACTACGTGTAAACGGAAAAGCTTATTGGAAAGTCACAAAACCATCTTCCAATTAACGATAAGCTGAAGAGACCTTCGCATTTCGATAAAGTGGGTGTGTAGCTTGAGGTATCCAATATCAACGACTTTTTATTGACGGTTTATATTATTATTCGCAATTGATAGTCCTCAGAGCATTGTCAAGTTACAGTCCATACTTCCGACTTATATGTATGTATTATTAGGTATAATGTGAAAGCAACTCTGTCTGTCTGTAACGTTTTCATGGATACCTGAAAATCTGTATGAAAGGTAGAGATAGTTAAGTTACCTTGCTTGCTTGTTTTTCCATGGTGAAGAAAATAGGCATAGGTACGTAAAACAAAAAGTGAGGCTAAGGGGGTGAAATTAGGTGTTGAAGTTTGCATGACAAAATTCACGCCGACGAAATCGCGGGAAAAAGTAAGTACCTATAATTATTATAATTATTGATTTCAAGGTGTACGAATATTATTTCGTAACCAATTCTGAGGACAACAATGTCACTTCATGTCTTTGTGTGGAGTAACGTACTTACTTAGTTACCTAAGTCCTGACTGACATCAAAAGGTTCCTATGACGACCATTAAATGTACGGCAATAATGTCATCCGATGTATTGTAGTCGGTGGTAATAGATTCCTGAGAATCTTTGTTACAATTGCAATATACTAGCTGGTTTGTAAAGTTAACCGACAGTTAACTTTAGTGAAAGATTAGCAGGAAATAATGAATTGATTTTTCAAATATATCGGCTCAGTAACCTACACTTAAACTTTAAATTTTCAATAAATTACACTTAGCCAAACTACCTTAGCTCAGGTAGTTCAATTAAAATTCTTATCGCAGCCCAAATTATCATACTAATGACAAACTTGGGAGTGTAAACTCCGTGAGAACCAAATATTCGTAGGTAGCAAATACCTATTAATATGAGTTGGTATTTGCTACCTATGAATATTCGGTTCCAGCTTCGCCAGAATTAGGTACATCAGATTAACGCTTCGTCGCTTTTATTTCAGGATTTTAGCCATAGGTACACCCTTTACTATACCGGGATTGGATTCTTTGAGAGTGGCTTTCAGTCACCGATCGCACACTCATAACAAAGATATGTCAAAGAACCCCACTCACCGTCTGATCCACTACCATAGATTAACTTTAGCGTATTGGATATTGATGGATTCCACCCTTGGGGAGCGGTTAATTTCATTATTTAGACATTTCTGGCAACGTCGGACAGTGATTTGAAAAGGCGTGACCTGTTATAATAATAAAATTATTAATAAAATGTAAGTTGTTTTTAAAAGTAAGAAAAACTTTGTAAAAACATCAAAACTTTAAGCCAAATTAAGAGAATTTCAAAACCGTAAAGTAGACTTATTTAAAGGTCATTCCTACTACGGAGAACTTTCGCAAAATTAATTCAGTTTCTGATTTTAACTTAACATCGTTTTAGAGGCTTAAAACTTGAATTTGTTTTTAAAGTGCTTCTAAATGCTTTACAATAAATTTAGTAAGAGAAAAATCTGAAAAAAATATCTACCGAAATATGATGTTTTTTAGACTTTAGAGTATTTTTTTTATCAATATCTGAGCATTTTCGTGCTGTTTATTCTAAAGTCCATTGCACTAAATTCGCCGGTGCACCCACCATTACATAAAATAATCTACAAGAATCTGCCTCGCACTAGATCCTACATCATATTATACTGTGTGCACATGGACAGTACTATTACGAACACGTGCATCTTACATACAACTGACAGAACTTGACCCTTACTTAGTAGCGGTATTTGCACTTGACAACAGGAGGCCACTTGAAATGTGACCGATGTGGTAAATAGGTAGTAGTGTGGCAATGAAGGATATTACGCATATATTTCATGAGCTTGCGAATTCTTGAGTCTTTATGACAATAATTTTATTGATAAAATTAAATATGTGAATTTTGTTAATATGCAAATTAAAGCGCGTTTAATATCGCGTTCGCCTTAGGATATCTCATAGCGTGCGTGTACTCCCCGATAAAGTTTGATTTGTGCTAGTACACTTGTATATTTTTACGAGATTAACGTATGAAGTACGAAGCGGGTACAGACAGACATAATAACAAAGATGAATATGGAACTCATTAGAGTTTCCTTAAAAATATGTTGACTAAGTAAACCCCCAGTCTCTCGCATTCACAATTTACTTACAAACATCCATGCTGAACTGAGAATGAAATAAAAATAAAGTTTACAAAGCGCTTTCTTCTTTATTCGTAAGTTTAAGTCCTTTGTTAGAGTCCGTGCGAAGATAAAGATTTACTTGATGCCGGTTATGAAGCATCATAAAAGCGTAGGAACATTTTTTATTTTATGGCGTGTTAAGTATTTGTCAAGAGTCTGTCTATTTATATACCAATGCTACAGTACTATACTACAGTATTCTGTACAATCCTACAGCCCCCTCATGTCTTAAAGAACGTTTAAGTTGACACACGTATTAGATACCTTTTTTTTTTTTGTTGGGTGGGAAAATATGGCGTGTGGGCGACTCTTATTGACTAAAACTCACCCGTGTTCCTTCAGATGCCTGTGTGCCAGGGCCACCAGGATATCCCTTTCGGAAAAAATCACAACCCTGCCAGGACATAATATATTAGATACCTGAGGTCATCGGACAACTGAAAAACATATTTTTTTGTTCTTGAAATTTCATGTTTCATGAAAATGGACCTAAAATACCTACAGTATTGTCTCTCCTTCCCCACTTAATCCATCCATAGGTTGTATTTAAAAGATCGCTTTTAGCGATAAGACCGCGATTGTGTCACCCTATGTAAAATTTATACGAGTATCTGTAATTTTTATGGTTTACTTAAAATAGTAGATTGTTATACAATGGTCGAAAGGAATTGGTGACTTTCACACGTGTTAAACACTCTACTTTTCATTTCGAATATAGGAAAGTAAAACTTTTTAGTTTTTCTAAAATATTTTAATTTTCTTGTTTGCTGCTCGCCACTTCGTAAAATCATATTATGTATTTAAATATCTTTCCTTTGAAATGTTTGGCAATATTTGCCTCGTCTGTAACCGAATCTGGGGTCAACATTTCAGAACCGCTTGAACTCATTTTTTATTAATTAATCAAATATTAGAATATAAAACGAGATTTTGAATTTCGGTGCAGCTAACAGAGTTAGTATCCCGCCAAATTATATAGTCTTTCCTAAATTTTAAACATGGAACACACCGCGCCACCGCACCGTCGCACGGTGGATCGAAAATCGGCTGTCGAAGACATAGGATCTCGATTTCTTAAATGTTATTTTTTGCTGGAAATGACTTCTGCTGATCATTACTGTTCTATAAAATGTCATATGAAGTAATTGTGTGCACAAATGGAAGAGTTATAATTTTTATAAGAAAAAAATGTATGGAGCTGACATGAAAAATGAGGATATCTCTGGAATCGCAAGGTTGGCCGTTATATCCTTGCACACTGTTATAGTACTATTTATTTGTAAATTTTTGACATACTTAATATCGCGGCATCACTTGCGATTTTTTTTTATATCTTCAAAATTAAAAAAAAGTATATGATACATTTTAATGCTTAAATATGGCTATACCAAGTGTAATTTACAATATTTTTTATACATAACATAACATAATCAGCCTATTATGTTCCCACTGCTGGGACACAGGCCTCCTCTTTCTGTGAGAGGGAGTGGGCCGTAATCCACCACGCGGGTCCAGTGCTGGTTGGTAGATGTCACATGTCTTCGAATTTTATTAGTTCTAGGGCATGCCGGTTTCCTCACGATGTTTTCCTTCACCGTTTTGAGAGCAGTGGTGATGAAATAATTGACAAAAAGTAAAGCGCCTGTCTGGGTTCGAACCTACGACCTACAACTTGTAAGCCGCGGCCGTTACCACTCGGCCACCACTGCTCTCGATATTTTTTATGCTTAGACCAAAACATTCTAAGAAATCACAAAGTCGTATTACCTACTTTGGGATTTTCATTTGAAATGACATGGTAATTATGAATTACGTAATACGTAATCTTGTCTAATGCCTCAAGTCCACATTAGCTAATGATTAATAAAACTTAATACCTATATACCTAGTTAAAAGGATACGTACCAAAATAATTTGGAGTACTCGCTAATTTAGCAATTAGTGCAAGATTAACTTAATGAAAGTAATTAGATAAATGTGATACCATCATTAGTCAATAACAATAAATAGTCAAACATTGGATTCACAACTTCAGTTCATTTAGAGCATTTCTAATACTAACATCTATCCTACCGTGTCTTTTTACTCAGTGATCGTGAATAATGGAAAGCATTATTACAAATTTGGATTTGTTTGTTATTCTGAGCAATCAGGATGCTTCGTCTTTCGATCATGAAATATTGTTCAACACACTTGTTATTTGACTGGGCTCTAGCCTTTCAGATGAAGACAGTGTTACCGTGAAAGAATTTTGTCGAAGATTTACACGGGCAGTTCAAAAGAGATGGTTACGATCCCACAGGAAAAGTGAAGTTTTTAGACGTGATTACAGTAATTGGCTTGAGGCAAATATTGACTGGCCAAACTGCGTGCAAACCAATTTGCTCATTCAAGAATCAAGAAGTGAAAATATTTCTACTGAACCTGTACCATCAACTTCAACAATGAAATCAACTTCAACGATGACAAAAAGATCTCGAAAGCGAAGATCGAAGATCTAAGTAACAAGCAGAAGAAGAGAAGATCTGATGAACATATAGGCGATGACCCTAATGAAGTAGCTTATTCAGCTGCAGCACTTTTGAAAGGAGATGGTCGTGAGGATATTGCATCTGTTATTATGCTCCAAAATCCAGAAGCAGCAGCAAAAATCAAGGAAATGTTGAACAAACCAGCTCCTTCAACAATATTTTCACCAGAAAAAGCACTGGGTTTGCTACTTTCATTAAAACTATCGAAATGGCAATATATCACATTAAGGGAAACGACTATTCGAGAAGGTTCAAAGGAGATATATCCGTCTTACTATAAAGTGCAAAAAGCTAAGTTACAGTGCTACCCTCCGAAGACATTTGTGACTGTAACGGATTCATCTGCTAAGATTGCACTACAAGCGTTACTAGATTTAACAGTGAACAGAATTTTTGAAACTATTCGTAGTCCTGATGCGATATAAGATAAACAATTGATATTAATATCAAAGTGGGGATTTGACGGTGCATCTAACCAAAGTAGATATAAGCAAAACATAGAGAGTGGTCAAGATGATTCCAGCATATTTATGACCTCTTTGGTTCCATTAAAGTTGACAGCTGACGGTGGTACCGTATGGGTGAATCCAAAACCCTGCTCACCTAGGTATTGCCGTCCAGTCCAGTTTAGTTTTGTGAAAGAAACCAAAGACGTTGTCATAAATGAAAAAACTGCAATGGATAACGAAACTGAAGCTCTCGTTCCCTCAAAATGTCAAGGACATGAAATTAGTCACAAATTAATGATGACGATGATTGACGGCAAAATTTGTACATATCTGTCTGAAGCTAAGTCAAATGCGGCCTGCTACCTGTGTTTGGCTAAGCCTACAGAAATGAATAAGTTAGATGTCATTGCGTCAAAAACCATTTCTTCTGGTGTGTATGAGTTCGGATTATCATCACTTCATGCCCGCATTAATGTGATGGAATGTCTTCTACACATAGCGTATCGTCTCGACCTCAAAAAGTGGTCTGCAAGAGGAGAAGGTCATCAAGAGTTATTGCATTCACGAAAAAAACTAATTCAAGATCGATTCAAAGATGATCTCAACCTTTTGATTGACATCGTTAAGCAAGGATCAGGCACAACTAACGACGGGAACACAGCAAGGCGGTTTTTTGAATTTCCTGATAAAACTGCAGCGATCACTGGATTAGATGAAGATCTAATACGCAGATTTGCTGTGATTCTGCAAGCTATCACATCTGGAGAGATTGTAGACGTGCCGAAATTTAAAGAATACGCTAGAACAACCGCTGAAAAATACGTGGAACTGTACGATTGGTACTACATGTCATCAACCGTCCACAAATTGTTGATTCACAGAGGGGACATAATTGCAGAAAATGCTATTGTACCAAGTGGAAGTCTTTCGGAAGAAGCTTCAGAGGCCCGAAACAAAGACTTTAGGAGGTTCAGAGAACACCATTCGAGGAAAAAGAGTAGACAAGCATCAAACGAGGATATCCTCAATATGCTTATCGTCTCTTCTGATCCTCTAATTTCTTCCACAAGACCAAAATTAAATGCCCACAAGAGGCAGACATACTTTAAGGAAACAGTAGAACTACTGAAACTTCAGGATCAGGAAGCTCCGACAGAGTTCTTAGAAGTTATATCTATTGTAGAGCCTGATTCTGAAGTGGATTCTGATGGTGACGAAGTATAAAATAAGTTAACTTTTATTGTTTATGTTAGGTTAGGTTAGGTTAGGTTGTCTAATACAAGATTACATATTATGTAATTCATAATTACCATGTCATTTCAAATAAGTAGGTAATACGACTTTGTGATTTCTTAGAATGTTTTGGTCTAAGCATAAAAAATATTGCAAATTACACTTGGTATAGCCATATTTAAGCATTAAAATGTATCATATACTTTTTTTTTTTTTTTTAATTCTGAAGATTAAAAAAAAAAAATATGGCAAGTGATGCCGCAATATTAAGTATGTCCAAAATTCACAAATAAATAGTACTATAACAGTGTGCAAGGATATAACGGCCAACCTTGCGATTCCAGAGATATCCTTATTTTTCATGTCAGCTCCATACATTTTTTTCTTATAAAAATTATAACTCTTCCATTTGTGCACACAATTACTTCATATGACATTTTATAGAACAGTAATGATCAGCAGAAGTCATTTCCAGCCAAAAAAAATAACATTTAAGAAATCGAGATCCTATGTCTTCTACAGCCGATTTTCGATCCACCGTGCGTCGCGGGCCGTAGGTATTTTTTTAAATTCACACTGGCTGTTTATTCACTCACAAGACCGCAGTTTCTTTTTTGTTTTTTCTCGATATTTTTTAATTACCTATTACCTATATTTTTTAATTATAATTTTTCGTTGCTGTTTTCAAATTTAGTTCTATTTTAAAATTAATTCCCGCCCTAAAGAGAGAAGCAATTACTATGAGTCTTTCCCGCTCAAGGGTGGGGATCAGTGTCTTCTACCAGCTACTCGGATCAAACAAACACTACTGTCCGAGTATGAGAAATGAAAAGTATTTTTCATGCCCCCATCTCGGAAAGAGTATTTTTGCTATTCGATATCTGAGTGCAAAAACAGTTTTTATCCGCTAGAGGATAAAGTAAATTGAATTTAGTACATCGTGTGCACTAAGTTTGTGAATTCAAAACATCATTAAACCAATTTGCTGCTGCTGCTATTTGCTGCTTTTTTTTGCCGAATTTATCATACAACCTTTTTTAATTTGTTAAAAACTCAGACTCGGAACCTTCGTGGTGTACTTTTTTTAATTTGCTTTGCGTGCGCCATTTTTTTTCACGTCATATTGTTAAAACCTTAGGTTTAAAACAAGAAACTTGAAAACAAGTGAAAAACCTAAAATGAGTGGTTCTAGCGATGAGGAAGTTTATTTGACGCCAACAGAATTGACTGAAACTGTTAATAATGCGCAAATGAGCTTTCTCCCTCAACAATCACGCGAGAAGTATTTGAAACAGTACGCGACTAGCTAAAGGAGCCAAAACTTTCGCAGAAGAAGTTTTGCTGCCATATTTTATTGAACTATCCGAGACCAAGATATCAAGCACTCTATGGAGTACGTATTCAATGCTAAAAGCAACAATAAAGATGAAAAAAGACATACATATCGACACCTATCTTAAATTAGTGGCATTTTTAAAAAGAGCCTCATCTGGTCATCAACCAAAAAATCGAAGGTTTTCACAGCATCTGAAAATGAAAAGTTTCTTAACGAAGCACCTGATTCCGTATATTTGGCGACAAAAGTAAGTCAGTTGCACATTCAGTATCTACTTAAGAGTATTTATCAACTACTTAACATAATCTAATACGTACCTACTTAGTAGATGTTGATAGGCATATTTATGCATGCAATTTTATTAATTTATCTACTACAATACTCTTTACGTTACAGGTTGTTCTTATTATTGGTATAAACGGAGCAGGTCGAACTAATGAACTAACACAACTTAATGTCAAAAACATTCCGATGACTTGCTATTAATTAATTTACCTAATACAAAGACAAAAAGAGACCGCAACTTCGCCATTCGCAAGGAATACGAAACAATTGTTGAGAAATATCAAGCCTTACGCCCGCCTAACACTCCAATCAATCAATTTTTTCTACCATTATCGCAACGGAAATTGTGTTAGACAGCCTATGGGTGCTAATAAAATTGGCAGTATCCCACGAGAAATAGCAACATTTCATGAACTTCCAGAACCCCTGTTGTAGGTACACGGATCATTGTTTCCAACGAACTTCAGCCACACTTTTGGCCGATTCAGGAGCTGATCTCCTGTCCGTTAAGCGCCATGGAGGCTGGAAGTCCAATGCTGTTGTAGAGGGATACATAGAGGATTCCATCCAAAATAAGTCTTAAATATGTAAAGGCATCGTAGGAGCCATTACACCGAAAGAGCCTCAGTCAGATCCTTGGACTGGCCCTTCTACATCAAAAATGAGCCGTTACGAAACACCTAACCATCGCCCTCTCTAGCCAACATTTACGCCAAGGGAATCCGATGAATCGGCACAACTATTAAGATACTTTACCGAAAAACAGTACACAAGTCACTAACACCAACATTACAGTACCTTAAAAAAATATTTCACTCAACTTAAGTAACTGTAGCAACGTTACTTTCATATTTTCTTAATTATACCTAAGTATTATTTGTTATAATTTAAAGATTATTCTGTAATACTTACCTATCATAATGTTAAATGTAGTAGATTATACCTAAACTGAAATAAAAGTATCTTGTGATTGTAAATGTTTTTTTTTTTTGCATTTAATCATCTCCTCGCTGAGGTGGGATGAAAAGTTGCGTGTTGCACTAGAATGCTTCGCTTGCTCGGTCATCAAAATTGAGCACGTGGATATAACGCAACTTTGCACTCTTAACTACAAATAACTATTACACTCCTCTTGCTCAAAAAGTCCGTCACTTTAGCGTACCAGAGCGGGGCTAAAATAGCATATCTTCCTCTAGGGGAAAAAGTTTTTTTATTTTTTGTCTGATAGCAACGCCAACGAGCCTACAAAAACGAAAAAGTAATTATTCATAAGGTGAATCTGCAGCTGTAGCTGTATTAATGATTTTAATGATTATTATTATGTAAATACATATCTGTGATAGTCGCGAATCATATTATGATTAAGATACAACCTGACATGGACCTGGAAAAACCAAAAAATGTATTTCGCGGGCTACAGCTGCGGATTCACCTACACCGTAAAATAATCATGAATAAAGAACTATACTCGTCTTATTACTTATTCATTAAAAAAGAACAACATTTTATTTTTGAAAATGTAACTAAAAGCGCCGATCTCTTTGGTAGAATGCATCCATTGCGTTGCGGCCTCGCCATAGGTGAGTATAAATGTTCCTTGGTCCCAAACAGAAGAAATAAAAAAATCGGTTGTCTGTAAAGTCGGTTTACTGACGATAGTTGAACGTGGCAACGTCATAAGCCTTAAATGGAACGCCTCAGAGCGAGGTAACGCCGCATGAGAGGTTACGCCGCATGAGAAGTAACGCCGCATGAGTCATGTTTTTTCGTGCGTGCAGCCGGCTCCATCGAATTATAAGACGTTGTCACGTCAAAAATCGGTTGTCTGTAAAGTCGGTTTACTGTCGATAGTTGAACGTGACAACGTCATAAGAATCGCCGCAATTATCGTTGCTATAAACAATTGACACCACATTCACTTTTCACTGCACTTCATACTTGACGAAAACATGTAAATGTTTTATTGTATAGCAGCTGTCCACTCTCACTCAAGTAGGAGAGAGACAGATGTCGAACGCTGCCGAACGCGGAGGCCGAGTGTGCCTCTTTGTCGCTCGTTCCGCGCTCCCGCTTGCACTTCAAGCCTTAAATGGAACGCCTCAGAGCGAGGTAACGCTGCATGAGAGGTAACGCCGCATGAGAGGTAACGCCGCATGAGTCATGTTTTTTCGTGCCTGCAGCCGGCTCCATCGAATTATAAGACGTTGTGACGTCAAAAAAGGCATTGGCATTTTCTCTAATTACAAATTGAATTGGTGACCGTAATTTATTTTACAACAGCGAAAATGTCATCATCTAGTGAGAATAGAGACCCGTATTTGCAGATGGAAAAGAAAAGAAAATAAATAATTTTCAATCTGTTGCCATCAAGGTGTAAGTATTGGATTATTTTATTTTCTCGCAATCGTAGTGAAAAGTATAGTGTAACTCACGGCGCTAAAAACCCATTATAACTCGGTTTCTATTTACTCCCTCGCTAAAGCTCGCGAGTAAAACCACCTCGTATACAATGGGTCATTTTAGCCCCTTGTATAACAATCTACTATTATCTATCTAATGATACCATTTTCATTTTCAATATGATCTCTTTCAAGGCTTGATGTTGTTTGTGACATTACTGAACTCTTCAATCAGTGTAGTCGGGGCTCTTCGAACTAATGCGACCGGGTTGGAATGATATCTTTGCAATTTATGATGGGGCCGTTTTCAATGAACGGCCTCAAAGATTCTGATCTTCAAGCTAGCAAAGTCTTTAGTAAGGCAGTAGGTACCGGGCAGATTTAGAGAATTAATTATATAATGTAATTAGTAAGTACCATAATTTTATTTGACACTTGTTATAGGGTACACGTATAGACTACAGGCTCTTGCAGACTGGCGGGCGCGACAGGCAGCGCGAACCTTATCTCGCCCGCGATGTTGCGCCAGTCTGCAGGTTTGGAGAGTGTAAAGTTATTACTATGAGTTACTTACAAAGTAAACTTCATCCTATAATATTAACGGAATTTTACTTACCTACTGCTTTAAGGACAAAATTTGCCGCGGCACAGTATTTTACTTTTGCAGCTATCTTCGTGTCTTGTGTTTATACCTAAATAGTTCCTAATAAATAAACTTTTATACTTAAACTTAAAGGCTTGTCCACACTGCCTGGTGCAATATCGCGGGCGCAACGCGACTCTAGTAGCACATAGTCTTTGTCGGTGCTTGTCGCGCCCGCGATATCGCACCAGTCTGTACGAGCCTTAAATTGGAAAAAATATAATACCTCCCCAACAAACCCCCTATTACCAAAAAAGTAAGAAATAAAATATATGAAAATCAATAAGTTTTAATTATTATTCCTGTTAATAAACAAGGTAATAAGGTTTGGACTTCAACATAACTGGGGAAATTTGGGTGTAACCTACTATTGGTCACCTCTGCCTAACACTTCGCGGAAAACAAGCGTGATGTTACATGGATGGGATGAGTGACAACGAAAAAAAATTATAAGGAGAGTCACAATTTAATTATTATTTCACTAAGTTCACGTAGGTAAATAAAGGTTAAAAATGGAGTGACATACCTGTAATAGTACATTACTGCAGCGCCCTGCAAAAGAGGCATTGATGGACGAACGTGAAAATGTGAGCCGCGCGCGGCGAAGCCGAAGCTCACATATACCTAGTCCATCAATGCCTGGTTGCGGCCAAGGCTTGTATAGTAATTTTCTCAAATATTGCGCGGAAATCCAAACTAATTTCATGTTCATTTGTTTCTTTTTTCCTTTAAACAGCTCTATTAAATTTGCAAGCTAGTTCGAAATTTAAATAAAATCTTTGATACTGGTCTCCTTGGTTGCCATGTTCCGAAGTAAAAATTTCGTTCCATTTTTAAATAACACGATAGACAAATAAAAGTTTTCATATTAATTTATTCAGCCGCTAAACACGACACATTTGGATTTTCAATACTAACATTGCTCGCATGTGACCAGGGCCTCAAGTCTGCTATTACAATAGTGTCAGAATGGTCGATCATTGATTTCATAATTGTTGATTTTGACAAGTTTGGTAATCTACTATTATAATGGCGTCATTATGACTTTCCAATGGTCGGCCACTGACACTACATTGAAAGAAATTGCAAAGAAAATGATCGACTATTATGAATTTACCAGATTACGAACTTTTAGCAAAATGACAATGGCATGACAATGGGATTGTGTTGGAATGAGTGAATTTATAAAAATAGCAGACTTGGGCCCCAGGCCCTCAAGTCTGCTATTACAATAGTGTCAGAATGGTCGATCATTGATTTCATAATGGTTGATTTTGACAAGTTTGGTAATCTACTATTATAATGGCGTCATTATGACTTTCCAATGGTCGGCCACTGACTCTACATTGAAAGAAATTGCATATATTGGTAATCTAGTATATAATGCCAAATGAATGACATTTCTACTAATGGGTTTTCTAATAATGGCAATACGACAATGCCATTATAATAACACAATTATATTACGAGAACATTGACCGACCAATGATCGACCATTATGAATTTACCAGATTACGAACTTTTAGCAAAATGACAATGGCATAACAATGGAATCGTGTTGGAATGACTGAATTTATAAAAATAGCAGACTTGGGCCCCAGCACCTACGTACAACACTTTCGATTTATCTCGAAGAAGTTTGTAAAAATAATGCTAGAATTTCCAAGCATTTTTTAGAAAATTAATTTACCTGTACCTAACTGAATTATATAATGACTATTATACGTGCGTGAATCCGGCGAATTGGTTCATTTATCACTCCACGTAAGATAAGATAGGGAGACGGTATTTACCTTCCTAGAAACGTATTAGGGGCAGGTATTTTACAAGTGAGGGTCGAAATGTGAAACGAAACGTACAAGTACGAGGTATTTTAATGTCTTTTTGTTGGCGAGCTAAACTAGTTTAATTAAAAATAGGTAAATTATGAAGGTAGCTACTTCAATGACAGAGTTTGTTTTTAACTGTACCTATATAATTCTAATTACTTAAGTCAGTTTTACCGTCAAATTCACACATTCATTCGTACACCAGATATTATACGGTACCTACCATACAAATTGTAATAAATCTATACATATTAGGTATAATAAAATAGTAACGAAGAATTTTTGTCCGTTTGTCGTTTGTCTGGATGTATGTTCCGGATTGGTGCAAAAACGGATCATAACGGATTTGGCTGAAATTTGGCACGCAGATAGTTTATAATCTGGATTAACACATAGGGTATTTTTAATCCCGGTAGTACGTTCCCGTGGGATATTTTCCGACATCCACACGGGCGAAACCGCGGGCAAAAGCTAGTGGCTAATAAATTCTCTATAGGTATACTAAATACAATACCTATAAAGGTGCCTACTTACCTATAATAGCCAGTGTATGTAAAGAAGTACAAAAATTAAATACTTAAGCTGAATCCGCTGCGAGCTGTAGCACGCGAAATTCTTGCTAAACTTAACTTTTTTTTGTAATTTGCAGGTCAGTGTCAGGTTCCATTCCATTGAATGACTTTTTCGTGAAATCATGACATTGGGGAACAAGTCTAACTTGGAGAGATGTATTAATGATTCTAATGGTTATAATTCTGTAAATACATATCTGTTATAGTCGCGAATCATGTTTTTATCAAGATATAAGTACCTGACACTGACCTGCAAATTGCAAAACTTAAGTAGGTAAAAATTTTCAGCACAAATACATAAAGTTAAGCCCAGAAGAAAACATTCGTTAACAGGCGGCATACAAATACAAATCATTGTTCCTCTGCTGTCATGCCGCTTGTTTCACAGCCACGCTTGGGCTTTGGCTTTGCAGCATAAAAGCTACAAGCGTATTTCAAACAAGTGCGAGTCGGACTCGCGCACGAAGGGTTCCGTACCATTATCTATAAAAATGGCAAAAAAATCACGTTTGTTGTATGGGAGCCCTCCCCTTAAATATTTGTTTTATTTTAATTTCATTATTTATTTTTAAATTGAATATATAACTAAATATTCTGTGAATATTTCAAGCTTCTACCTGTTGCCGTTATTAATATCGAGCAAAAACGAGCAAAAAATCTCGTTTGTTGTATGGGAGCCCCCTTAAATATTTATTTTATTCTGTTTTTTTAGTATTTGTTGTTATAGCGGCAACAGAAATACATCATCTGTGAAAATTTCAACTGTCTAACTATCACGGTTCATGAGATACAGCCTGGTGACAGACGGACAGACAGACAGACGGACAGACAGACAGACAGACAGACGGACAGACAGACAGACAGACGGCGGAGCCTTAGTAATAGGGTTCCCGTTTTACCCTTTGGGTACGGAACCCTAAAAAGGTAAAAAGAGACCAATCTTTCGTTCAACTTCTGCCCATTTTCAAGGATTCATTTGTTCAAACTGGGCAGGATTTTATAAATGTTTTTCAAAGCCCGAACGAAAAGGCCGGTAGTAACTATTGGACCTTAAAGAACTAATGAAAAGTCCTCAGAGATTAAAACGGGAGGCTATTGAATTGAATGGTGTTAGCTCCACCTTACAAAAGCCACTCCTGCCAAGCGTAGCGATTATTATGACAATTTATTCATAGTGAATGTTTATTGATAGCAAACTAGTGGAGCTGTGGTGGCCGAATGGTAATGGCCGCGACTTACGAAGTTACGAGTTGTAGGTCGTAGGTTCGAACCCTGACGGGCACTTTACTTTGTGAAAATTATTTCATCACCACTGCTCTCAAAACCGGTGGCATGTCCTAGAACCAAAAATTCGAAGATATGTGACATCTACCAACCCGCACTGGGCTCGCGTGGTGGATGGCCCACTGCCTCTCCCAGAGTGCAGGGCTGTGTCCCAACATTGGAAACATTATAGGTTGATTATGTAAACTAGTGGAGGGCTGAGTTAGGGAAGTTATGAATTGATGATGCTGAATACCACTTAGGTTAGAAACAGGACCATTTGCTAACAGCCTATAGCAGTCCACTGCAGGCTGCGCCACAACACCCTGTCCTCTGCCTTACGCATCCAGTCTGACCCAGCCACCTTTTTAAGGTCGTCGGTCCATCTAGCTGGGGGGCGTCCCTCACTACGCTTGCGTCGCAGGACTCGTCAGCTCCATCGGCAATCGGTCCTTCGACAAATATAGCCAGCCCACCCACTTCAACTTGCTTACTCTGCCGGCTATATCGGTAACACCGGTTCTCTTCCGGATAACTTCATTTCTGATTTTATCCTGTAAAGAAACTCCGAGCATAGCCCGCTCCATAGCGCGCTGAGCGACGAAAAATCATAAAGCTCACTATTCACCATTCTTACCAATCGACACCTACGATCACAAATTTCTTCTAAACTTGCGGTACCTTTCCTTCCCTTTGTGCTACCTACCCTTTACGTGTTTTGAGTGCGTACCAAGATCTAGGGATAAACTCAACCGTGTCTGTTCCTGTCCTAACATTTACGAGACTGTCGCCATTCCCAACGAAGGTTCTAACTTAGGGAACATGTTAAACCACAAACGACACGAAAAACCCGCATCGGAACCGAAACGCTGCGTACGACATGTTACAACTGTTGTACTGCGTACAACTTGTCTATTGTTAGCGTGAATACGAACCATTGACAATAGACTTACGACTCGAGTGTTACGGAGTACTGAAAAGGTCTATCGGATTCAAATTCAATAATGGATACGGAAAAATAACAAACTGACTGGTCGTCAGGTTTGTTGGTCGACTACATTCTGAACCGGGTCATCCGAGTGCTCCCAGATTTTAGCGCGACAGGTTTTTGTCGTAAAAAAAAACTTGCCTCACACACGAAATATCTCACAATACAGATATCGTGTTTTAATTTAGATACATAAATCTCACAACAAAGACTCCAAAACGGAACCAATACCTATCTATTATATAGGCCTATCAAATATCTATTCGTCCGTGCGAAAATTTAACCCACGAAGTAGGTACTAGTCGCGGATAAAATATTAGTTTCTGCACTACTGTGCAGAAACCAATATTTTCAGCCAGTGCGCCATTCATTCGTGCTGTCTTGTTAGCCACTATGATAACTGGCAACCATCATACTCGTAGGTGATTGTTGGAATTATTTTCACACATGGTAGTCGCATTTTGGTGATCACAGTTTGGTGTTTTAGGTTAAAAAAAAGAACGCTGTTGCTCGTCCCCTGGCCCATTCTCTGTCACACCTTTGTCTTTATTTGTATCTTTTAATCATTATATTTAACCATTTTAACTTCTAAATTGAGCATTTAATTAACATACATCACATAATCAGCCTATAATGTTCCCAGTGCTGGGACACAGGCCTGCTCTCTTCGAGAGGGAGTGGGCTGTAAATCTACCACGCGGGCCCAGTGCGGGTTGATAGATGTCACATGTCTTTGAATTTTTGGTTCTAGGACATGCCGGTTTCCTCAAGATGTTTTCCTTCACCGTTTTGAGAGCAGTGGTGATGAAATTATTTACACAAAGTAAAGCGCCTGCCTGGGTTCGAACCCACGACCTATAACTCGTAAGTCGGGGACGTTAACACTGGGCCACCACTGCTCACATTTAATTAACGTTTACACCAAATTAACTAACAGATTATTAAAATATAAATATAATATCCTAACCTAACTAAACCTATTAACAAACTAAAACATGGCGTCGAAAAATTCCTTCGCATCGCAGTCCACTGGTAATGTACCAAATAGACTGGCGGCATTGCCACGTTGACCACGTTGTATGGCAATCTAAATGCCAGCCCTTGGGTCACGGGAAGTGCCAACCAGCCATTTGGAGCACTTTGAACACTCGAACCCCACGGGCAGAGGGTTTCAACCCCAAACGGCTCGAAAATATAACTACCGATAAGGTGATGGTGGAAGGTGAGTAGGCCTACCCACCTTCCATGAGAATAAGACATGCCATCCGGTCTCTTGCTATCGTCACATGCCAAGCCATTGGATTCTAATACAGCTCAAACGCCGACGCGCGACGGTGACAAGAGCTCGTCTGATGATGTCCTTAATGTTCGTTCATTCCTTTGTCTTTATCTCACCAAACAACAGAATATTACTGAATTGGTTAAACTTCCAAAACAACATCGATCGCCAAGTTGAGGTCGTATTGTATAACTGAAGTTACTAAACACCATTAATAACAATCGCATTAATCCAACAAAGCAATACAAATACAATAGACTGGTTGACGGTACATTATATTAATTATGTGCAAGTGCCTGGGCAAATGAAGCGGTGTTTAACTTGTACCTATCAATAAACGATGACTTATTACAAAAGCTGTTCCTCGGCAACGACGGTTACTTCAGGCAAACATTATAGATTTATCTGAGACTCATTAATTTACGTAAATCGAAGGACTGCTCGTGTCACCCATTTGACTCTTCGTTTAATAAATGAGACTATCGATCATATTTACGAAACCAATTAATGAAGCTAATATATTTTTACTCATTAAAGTTTCACAGAGCTTTTTGTTAGCATTCATATTTGGATATTAATTAATCGTTGTTATAAAACGCTCCTCATTTACAATTGCGACGTGTTATTATCGTATTTGCTCTGTACCTGATTAGCATAGTAAATGGCAAAAATATCGTTGTATTCTGAATTACACCAGCCCCGACAATTAGCCGCCTTAGTTTACAAACAACTAACTGTTCCACACACAAATTAGAATTAATTATCCCGTCGCAAAGAATAATAGTTGACACGGTAGGTAAACTCTAGGTACTTTTACATACCCGGCACGTTTGCAAAGGTCCAAATGAGATTTCCGAAGGTCCACGGTTCATTTATTGAAAATGTAAACGAGGGAAGGACATTTATTACACATGACAGGTATTTGACAAGCACCCTTCCAAATAAAATAGATATTTCAAATTGTGTTACTGAAATTGTTTCAGTTTTCGTCACAGTGACTTTTCATAATATTGACATATCATTTAGGTGCTCGCAATTTTTCTTGGCAAACATTGCCGTCTGGAACTTAGAACTTATGTAAAATTCTCACAAATGAGGCGACGGTTTTGTTTGTTTTTCTGAAGCGTTGTGGAAAGTTTTAAAAGTATAATAATTATGTAGCCATATAATCTTCTGGTGAACTGAGCGCTCAGCGGGGCCTATCGATCTGTTGACAACTTGACAGGCTTTACTCAATCATTATCTAATAATTATTATACGCACCGTAGTCTGTACCTACATTTATCAATCCGTCGATCACTTATCGCCAGTTACTAAAATGAAAGCGCTTTGTGCGTTCACGTAATTGGAAAACTCTTCATCGTTCCTCGATTTAAGGTGGATCCGCAGCTGTAACCCGCGAAGTTCTAATTTTCTTACGTTTTTAGGGTTCCGTACCTCAAAAGGAAAAAACGGAACCCTTATAGGTACGATCACTTCGTTGTCCGGCTGTCTGTCTGTCCGTCAGTCTGTCTGTCTGTCTGTCAGTCTGTCAAGATCCTTTTTCTCAGAAACGCTTAGAGGTATCAAGTTGAAATTAATATCAAACACGTAAGTGTACGGTCCCTTGGAGCACTAAAAAAATCAAGCTCCCTATTTTAATGTCAATTTGCATTAATATTCTGAAACATTCACACATACAAGCAAAATTAAACTTTAGTATCTATGATTTATTGAAACTTTTCCTTTCCACGCTCAACGTGGAAAGGAAAAGTTTCAGTTACGACACTCCCCATGAAGTTTTCATAGAAATTGTTCTACTAGTGTCGCGTCGCGCCTGTCTAAGGAAGCCTTTAATTGTATACCACCCCTGCGAATACTCGAATATTTTACAAATAATTCATCTATTAATAATTATTGCTAGTGTTCCATGTAGGTATTCAATTCATGTTATCATGTAATCTACTTGCCTCCAAGCTCCAATCAACTAATAACTTTCCTTGAAAACGGATAAGGAGCGCTGCTTATATTTAGAAGGGTTTAATCAAGCAGATACCTACCTACTTCGCAGATAATCCGGATTGAAATGCTTTTAATCTAAATTGGAAAAAAGTTGACCTACAAATCAATTTAAGAATATTCGTGAAAAGTATCTGTAGCTAGGACCCTCGATCAAAATGGATTGAGAATTGTTAATCCTTAACACGACGTTTCTCGTTGAACTGGTGCAGTACAGGCTCGACTACTAAATATTTCACAACTAGCTGCGCCCCGTGGTTTCAGCCGCATAAGTCTCGATGCCGTGGGAATATCTGGACAAAAAGTATTCTATTATATGTTCTAATCCAGGTCATGGTCTACTCATTTGCCAAATTTCATCCAAATCCGTTAAGCCGTTTTAGCGTGAAAGCGTAACAAACAAACAAACAACCTCACTTTCACATTCATAATATTAGTTAGGACTAGCTGCGCCCCGCGGTTTCACCCGCGTAAGTTTCGATCCCGTGGGAATATCGGGATAAAGAGTGGCCTATGTCTTACTCCAGGGTTGGTTTAGCCGTTTGTGCGTGAAGAAGTAACAAACATACACACACACACACACACACTCACAAACTTTCGCCTTTATGATATTAGTGTGATTAAAAAGGTACCCTATACTCCGTTGGTATAGGTTAAAATTCTGTTAAATAAAGGTAAACAAAAAAAAAACCAGGTGACGAGAGAGCGGTCAAGTATCCGACTAAATGTAATACCTGTCACTTCAGTTGTCATGCTAAGTCACAGTTGTATTCTTGACGTTTAGAGAACCTGTCTTTAGTAGTGTCTGTAGTTTAAGAATAAATGATAAAGTTTAACATACAGTCATAAAAGAGGAAACTATCATAAAAATCTGAATTACTCACGATACAGGAGAAATTCCTAGTGTGGGGCAACGTTTTTTTAAAAGGAAAAAAAAAGAGATGTTTTAATTTGGTTATAAGTTACAACGTATTTTTAAACAAGAAAGTGTCATCTATAAAAACCCTTTTTATGATTTGTTTACCTTTATTTAAATACCTAAACCAATGGAGTATAGAGGTACCAAATTAAACGCTATTCAAATCAATTTCGAATTAAGTGACTATTGGCACACTAATAATTAATGAATGCTTCTAAAGCTTTGATATCCTCGTAACAAAATTTTCGTTCATTATATCTTTTGCCAGTCAAATAAAAATAAAACAAACAGCCTTGACTACCCACTTTTCTTATCGTAGGTAAAACACAAGTTATTTTAAGTTTTAAAAATATTTACCAATTTAGTGCTCGAAATAAGTATTTCATTTGCCCGAAAATCCAAAACCCTAATGAAGTAGGTATACTTAGTAGGTATATAATACTCAATCAACTTATATTTATAGTAAATTAAACCTCAAATTGAATATTTACCCCATGTTGCGGTACGAATGTAAAAATACTATAACAGAATGGTTAAAATCACAAACGTACGATGAAATTGAACTTGTATTAACCAGAATATGCTAATGAAGAACCTGTACCCACTCATAACATACGTACACATCAGTTAATCAAACATTAACATATACACACATACCAACTCAAACCCACACACCCCGCACATCCACCCCCCTCACGCACACACACATAGACACACCCTCACACACAAACACTACACACACCTGAACATGCTATGATGCTACAACAGTTTTTGTAACATTCTAGAACTTAAACATTTTCTTTTCTTTTTTAATTGATAATCTTAATGATGTGTCAACATTGTAGATAGTAACCGATGGGAAGTTACGAGGTAACCCCATCACAAGTATCCATTAACTTACCGGGGCTGCCTCAATTTTGTGCTGTGGAACAATTGTATGAGAAACAATAAAAACTTTTTATTTATTTATTATTTATAGTGAGTAGACTGCCTCGCTGGTCTAGTGGTCCTGCGGGTTCAACTCCCGGGTCGGGCAACAGTGTCATTGGATTTTTCCATCTGGAACTTCTTAATAACAGCCCGGAGTCTGAATTTGTGTCCGGTTGATGGCAATAGGCTCGCCCCCTATTACATGGGATTTATACATAACTGGCGAAATGTGGGTGTACTATAACCCCTCGGGGCATACAGGCGTGATGTTATGTATGTATGTTATGATTATGAAGTATATAATAGGTCTTTACATAGGATATTGCTTATTATTATATATATACTAGCTGCGCCCCGCGGTTTCACCCGCGTAAGTCTCGATCCCGTGGGAATATCGGGATAAAAAGTAGCCTATGTCTCAATCCAGGGTGTCAGCTACCTCCATACAAAATTTTATCAAAATTGGTCCAGCCGTTTGAGCGTGAAGAAGTAACAAACATGCACACACACACACACACTCACAAACTTTCGCCTTTATAATATTAGTGTGATGTGATTATTTCAAATCAAAATATTTTTTGTTTGGCTAAGAATTCTAATTTCAAATTTATTTTATTTTAAAAACATAGAATTCTTTTAAAAAAAATGAGTCATTTGTTCATTGATTAGCGTTATGTTTTCATCGCATTTGAATATTTTTGTCATCATCGATACGTTAAAAATTCGAGTAATTATGGAATATGAGTACCGTCGTGACAGCAACGCGGTACAAGCGGCACGCAACATCAAAGACGTTTTACGGAGCGAACACTACAAACGAACGCACGATTGGTTTGCCCGCTTCCGTTCTGGAAATTTCGACCTGAAAAATGAACCCCGTGGTCGTCCGAAAACTTTGGTCGACAATGACGAATTAAAAGCGATTGTGGAAGCTGATGATACTCAATCTACGGCTGAATTAGCAGCAGCTTTCGACGTTAGCAAAAAAACAAATTGGTCTATTTGCGTCAAATTGGGAAGGTAAAAAAGCTTGACAAATAGGTGCCCCACGAACCCAATGATCGCTAGCGCGAAGTACGCCTCAAGATGTGCCTTGCACTGCTCAACAGGCACACAAACTAAGAATTTTTGAACCGCATTGTTACCTGGGACGAAAAATGGATTCTGTTTGACAATCAAAAGCGTTCAGCAAGTTAGTTGGATCCTGGTTCAGCACCTAAACAATGTCCTAAACGAAAACTTACCCCTAGAAAAGTGATGGTCACGGTTTAGTGGTCTAGGGCCGGTGTGATTCATCACAGCTTCTTACCAAACGGGATGAGCATTACTGCAGATGTGTACTGTGAAGAACCGAACGCAATGATGGAGAAGCTCGCACGTTTCCATCCAGCTTTGGTCAATCGCTCGTTTCCGCTGCTCCTGCACAACAACGCGCGACCTCATACTGCACAGCAGACGGTCTCCAAGTTACATGAGCTGGGATTGGAAGCTCTCCTTCATCCGCCATACTCACCAGACCTTGCGCCTACAGACTTGGATTGGATAAGTTTTTGGCGGGAAAAAAAATTCAATACCCGAGAGGCAACACAAAATGCCTTTGAAGAATTTGTTGCCTCCCGTCCAGCTGATTTCAAGAAGACCCATCAATAAACTGCCACTGCGTTGGCAAAGATGCATCGATTGCATGGGTGATTACTTTGATTAATATAAATAAAAAATAAAGAAATAAAATTACGTTAACTTATTTCATAAAAAACCGGCCAAGTGCGAGTCGGACTCGCGCACTAAGGGTTCCGTACCACTATCTATAAAAATGGCAAAAAATCATCGTTTGTTGTATGGGAGGCCCCCTTAAATATTTGTTTTATTTTAATTTCATTATTTTTTATTTTTAAAGTGAATATATAACTAAATATTCAGTGAATATTTCAAGCGTCTGCCTGTTGCCGTTATCAATATCGAGCAAAAAAATCACGTTTGTTGTATGGGAGCCCCCTTAAAAAATTATTTTATCCTGTATTTTAGTATTTTTTTGTTATAGCGGCAACAGAAATACATCATGTGTGAAAATTTCAACTGTCTAACTATTACGGTTCATGAGATACAGCCTGGTGACAGACGGACAGACAGACAGACGGTGGAGCCTTAGTATTAGGGTTCCCGTTTTACCCTTTGGGTACGGAACCCTAAAAACAGCAATTTCATAGGTAAAGATCGAATAGTAGGCAGTCTGTAGTGAAGTCAATTAGATATCCATTTGGTAGAACTACCTAATGGATATGGTCTGGTATCTACCGAACGGTAGGTACGCTATATTTGGACACACGCTCGCCGCTCGCCAGCTTGCGTGACTGCACCAAGCTTACAGATTCACCGACTTATAAATAGCCGCTTCCAACTTTGACAGGGTTTATGTTTACTTTTACTCATACATTTTGTAGATTGCATGGATATTATGCGATTTTTTGTGTAATATGAGTATCGTATCTTAAGCCTCCTCGCTATGAAAAAGCTTTTCGAGGAGAAAATTGTTTTGAATTGTTTTTTTTTATAGCCCCCAGAGGTGAAGCCGTGTGAAGCGCAAAGGAGTAAAATACGTCGGCAGAATTTCATCTCAAGCTTTTTTTTATGTCTCTTTTGTTATAAGGTAAACGTTATAAATTCTCGGCGAAATTAGCGAGCAAGTAGTCATGAATTTATATCACATGTGCAAGCTTTTCAATGGTTTTTACGGCCACGGCTATTGTTAACAGAGTAATTTGTTCCTCCAAATTACTTTTTATAATGTAAGTGCCTACAATTCTACGTTTAACTGAATTCTACATGAAATATGTTTCTACTTTTGGTACAGTATACTTACAAATGCATTGGATAAATAATTATGAATATACATATAAATATGTTCGCGGATGTTAAGCTACGCTTGCCGGGGTTGGTCCGTGGATAGGTGACCATCTTTACATACCGAGACTCCTCCGTGCCTCGAAAAGAAGCACGTTAAGCCGATAGTCCCGGCTGTCATTTGTGGATCTTTGACAGTCGTTACAGGTCGTCAGAAGTCCGAAAGTCTGACAACCAGTCTTACCAAGGGGTTATCGTTTCACCTACCCTCCATGTAAAATACTGGTATTTAGCTGTATCCGGATAGACTGGAAGCCGACCCCAACATAGTCGGAAAAAGGCTAGGCAGATTGAGTGATATGTAGGTGTTTGTTACACATGAAGGACAGTTTCAAATGTTCTCATTAATTACTTAAATATACGTGAACAGAAAAAAGGAAAATACTGAAATTCAAAACATTTGAGTCGAACTGTTTCTTTTAAGTCAAATCACAGAAATTGTCACTGGTGCCAATTGTCAATTACAGAGGCAAACTAGTATTTTGCTGTTCGATTTCGAAGCACATATTGTGAGGACTCACGTAAATTCTAGCTCACGATGTTATTTGGTACTTTATGTACAGGTACCTACATCTGCACTCCTGCAAGCAAGAATGAACATTTACAAAAGGAGAGTCGATTAAAAACAGGTTGTGATGGGGTTGTGAATACTCTGCACGTTAATTACTAGCTTTGTTAAGTAAGAAAAGGGAAGCTGATTAAAATCGTCTTTTCCCGCTATTGATCTCATAAACACAAATCACACACACACACCCCCTATTACACACACACATGTGGGTCACATTTTCAATACTAGTGTTGCTAAATTGAAGAAAATTTTACCTAATGGCTTCTTCGAGCGTAAATTGTCAATTTTCTGTTTTGTGTTTACTAAATTTTTCGTGTTTTTTTTTTTTTACTACATGTGGAAACTTGTAATTGGCCATATTTTGAGTAAACTTTTACTTACTGTATTTATTTAGCTGTAAGTTTTCTTAAAAATAAAATGAATAAATAAAGACGAATTAGCATCGTGCATTATCTCGTGAATTAAGGCGGAGATTTCTTGAAAATGGTCAAAAAGGTGGTTTTTTAAAGCAGTGTATCTATTAACTCGTTCTATAACAACAAATACTAAAAAATAGAATAAAATAAATATTTAAGTGGGCTCCCATACAACAAACGTGACTTTTTTGCCGTTTATACAGATAATGGTACGGAACCCTTTGTGCGCGAGTCCGACTCGCACTTGGCCGGTTTTTTTTAATAATGTGTGATAATTGTTTGATAATTTATTATAATTTGTACCAATATAATATTTGTACGCCGATGACGGCTAGACATAGCGTTCTTTAATAATTACAACATTTGTACCTAACCTACCTATGTTCAACAAATAAAAATATTTGTATTTGTATTTCTCAAGATGAAACCCATTGCTACTGATACTGATAGTGTGTTACACAACTACCCCGCAGCTTCACTATCAGTGTTTCATAATGCTTGAGGTATTATCCAACATTGCTGCAGCGGTATAGGTAACTCGTTCTTACCGAAAGCACAACAAGGATACACCACTGGACGGAAGCTTTTCTTAGTTAAATTATAAGGCAAGGCAACTACGGTCTTGTTGACACAAGTTGGAAGAGCCTTTGTCCAGCAGTGGCCTGCAATAGGCCGCGTTTGTTGTTGACCCCCACGTCAACGTCCTTTATTTAGAGTAATGAGGGTTCCCGGACTGATCTTACACGTAGTTTAAAGAGGTTGTTCTACTAATTAAAATAATGATGGCTCTGATTCTTCAGCGCACCGAGTAAACTATAACAAGACAACAGTTTTCTTTTTCTTACAGTTGGAGAGAGAAAAAGATGGCGATATTTTCCAGCATATTTCCCAGCAGCATATTCTGAGGTGTCGTCTAAACTTGTAGTTATAGAAGTTTGGGTTCTACCTTAATTGACAGCTCATATTTTCTTACGCCGCGCCGCTTAGGTATGTCGTTTTATCTGCTGCAAGCTTACTGCAAGTCAAACAAAGAAATTGTTTAGAGTTTCGTGCAGGCGGTGAAGAACAGATTGTAGGCCATCCATATTCATTATTTTTGTAGGCGTTAAGAGCAGACATCATACTTAGGGATATCATGCTGAAAGATTTTATACAGTAGTTACAAAAATACCGACTTATAAGCTACAAAACATAATATTGGATATAATAAATATGTACAAGATAAATAAAGCAAAATATTTAAAGGAACAAAAAGTTATACGGTTCGGAAAACATCCTCATATCGTTATGCAAAAAATCTAATAAAAATATCGAGGAATACGAGACCTCAGTTTTATGAAAAAATATATTATTATCTACGATATATTTTTCATACTCGCATAAACTTTAGTCAATATCTACATAAACCGTAATAAGCAAATGGTTTATCTTTTCTATACATTTTATAGTATAGAAAGTACCTAAGCAGGTACATCTGTGCTCATATAAATTAATGATTTATATATCATTTCAGCTCTATTATTTCTATAGTTCGTTTCGTTTTAGCTTGGCAATAGCGGTAATTGCCTTTTCCCTAATATCTCTCCCTAGGAACCCAAACAATAAACTATGTATGGTTTTTCGTTATTGGGACATGGACAGACTTTATTTCAGTTTTTGAATTACGTCGTCGAATAACAACAAAAAACACGTTACTTGTATGAGGAGGGGACCCCCTTTAATATTTAACTTTATTATTTGTTATTATAGCGGCAATAGAAATACACAATCTGTGAAAAGGAGACGTTTAATTTTTGTATCGAACTTTAGAAAACGTGGGAAAAAAACCCCTGAATACAGTAAAGAATGTTTTTTTTCATAATAACTGATAGTTTTTAAGCACTAAATAAAAACTGAAAATGTTGGACGTTTGTCATGAGCGTTACGACCATCAATGCCCAGCCATGGTTTTAGAGAGACTGGAGGGATGACGTTTTTCGTCCAGAAGTACCCACAAATCTACAATCCACAAAAGTAGAACATATTTTTTAACGATCACTTTCTTAAAGTCAAAAAAATTGGTCAACGATATAAACCTACATATTATCTTATCTTAATAGCACAGAAATATATGCCTTTATGTTTTAATGTAACACACATGATTTCTGGACGAAGGCAGTATGCAAGTAAAACGACGCCATGATCAATAGAATACGGCAATAATTTGAAAAACTATAATTTTTGTGCAGAAGTAATCAGGGGAAAGTATGTAGGAAAGAACATTTTCCTACTTTTTTCATTACCGTACACCCTATGGCCGAAAATGAAACATCACTTTTCAACTGTTTACTTATTACGGTTTACAGATGCACGATGACGGACGGACAGCGGAGGCTTAGTAATGAAAAAAAAAAAAAAAAAGTGTTTATTCAGATAAATATTTTAAGGACATATAATATTTACTCCTGCCAAACAGCACAGCAGTTTGTTGGCAGACGTAGCTCCTTTTTGTTGGGTTAATGGGTTCCGTTTGGCACCCTTCGGGTACGGAACCCTAAAAAAGTACCTACAGTAAGTGCAACGAAGATTTGTTCTTAGCTTGGAAGATAAACAAACGAGGAAACTAAATATTCCAACTTCAACAAGCCGTATCTAACGGAAGCCGACGTGCAGTTTGTGTATATCTGTACATGCAGTAAGTGATCGCCCGGATTGTTCTTGTTTATATTTCGCAGTAGCAGTGTTATCGTTTCTAAAATACGGCGCCCGAACCTGCAGCTGCACCCCCAAATTCAAATAAGTTACCGGAACTCTCCACTAAAAGGTTTCTCATGGCGATGGCGTTTAAATATCTAATTGACTTTACATAAAAAAAATAAAATTAAAATTAAATGACTTGAAATGAATAAAAAATCATGAATGAGTTTTTTTTGTCGGTAACTTTTTATAGAGAAAGTTCACAGGAGACAGCATTGGGCAGGATCACTATTACCTCCCTTGCCACTTTCATTCTTATTATTTCTTTTAACCTTTCTTTTGTTCTTAAAGTCAAGCAGAATAAATATAATATGATAAATGATAAATGATTTTTATTTCTGTAAGTAGGTTTGTACAAACACTTTTACACGTCAGTCATATTTTTAAAACTAGATGAGGTCGGCGTTTCCTATCTGACTACTCTGAGAAGAAAGGCCGAAACAAACTCAGAGGTCACAGTCTCTTTTAAAGTCCAGACATAATCTTGGTCAGATCATGTGAAGGCCATGTAGATTGGTGTCTGAAATGGTCTTTTGAGGAAAGAACCACACAGATTGAGTGGACCTGACCAGTCAGTGCACGCATTTGTCAGTAATCGTGCAGCTCTACTCAGAACTTAAGGATCTCAACGATGCGACGATCAATACCAAAGAAAGGACATTTGGGTAGGCCGCTTAAATGACTCAAACTGCCAGACCATGATTAACACTGACTGAGAATAAAAGACAAAGGTGATGTAGATCTTCACTGGTTAAGTACTTAGGGATCGTTCATTAATCACGTGATTTTTTCAACAACTTTTTAACCCCCCTGCCCCCAGGTGCTATGTGGTGAGTTTTTAGACTAACAAAAAATCACGTGTAATTTTTGGAACAAAGTATCTTTAAAATTATCTTACTGGCGACTGGCAAGCCAAACTGGGGGTTGTCGCGGCGGGCGGGGATATCGTTGCCTCCTCCTGCCAAGCGCAGCTTTTTGGTTTAGAAACGTTCAACAGCGTCAGCATTCAACCGAAAAATAAATTGAGCTGTCACGGGACGACTGGCAGATGTGAAATATCGCACTACACACACATTTACACACTACTACATATATACTGTATAGTGGCCGATCGCCACGCGACATGCGTCGTCCCACCAGTAATCGGCTTTACATGCGCCTATAGATGTTTCACATCAATAAATACACATGATATCTCACGACACCCCCTCCCCACCCCCCTTGTGATATGTCGTGATATTTTCCCCTTTTCCCCGTGAGGCTTCACGTGATTAATGGACGATTCCTTATGTACGCCGTGAATACTGCAGAAACTTGTTGCCGGACTGTTCTACATATCTCGGTACCTAGAGCGAGCCGAAACTGTAGTCAGAGTTGCAACTGTTTCCATGTAGGTACCTAATAACTAGGTACCAATAACTGTCACAAAGAGTCGGCTATCGGAAACTGCGTTTTGCATTGTTTGACAAGGAACTGTAGGAAACTGTTTTTGTTATTCGTTAAAATAGGAAAGCGTTATATTGGAACGCTATTGTGATGTTTACAATGTTTTAGTCAGTAAAAGTCTGACACGCCCTCCCGCTCCGCCCAGAGCGGGAGAAGTTATTTGATAAATCCCCAACAAAAAAAAAAAACATTGTTAAACAAAAATTGGTATAAACAAGGCACATAAATAATATAGCACGCATAACTGTACACATACAGAAACATACGTAAAACATATACATAATATACCTATACGCATACCTAAACACAAAACAGACAATTGCAATCATGAAACTTAAACAACATAGTTACTGTAACTGTACTGATTTTTACCTATATATTAACTTCTTTTTTTTTTTGATGGGAAATTATCAAATAACTTCTCCCGCTCTGGGCGGAGCGGGAGGGCGTGTCAGACTTTTTCTGACTAAGACCCACCCGTGTTCCATCCGTTGCCTGTGTGCCAGGGCCACGATATCCCTTTCCGACAAACTCGCAAGCCTGGCAGGCATTGTTCCTAACGGACCCCGTGTAGTTGGTGCTGACATCTCTTTGAGGCGCGCGTGGAACACAACGCGCCTTCGACCCGGGCCTGGTCCTTATCGGACGGCGAGCTACCCATCACTCACCGTCCGCAGGCCCGCGCCTACGGTGACCGGAAATCGGCTTGCGACTCCCGACGCCCGGGGCGTGAACGTCTATGTAATCAATCTGCTAAACTATGTGACTTGTAACTGGAACCTTGTGGGAATCCGTTATTCTTAAGTTGAGGAAAACTATCCGCTCGTGATACAGCTTTATACTAGTATGAGAGGATAGGGCGAATCAGTCCAAAGACAATTAAACCATTATTATAATATAATCTACCATTTCACATTCTGCCTCAACTGTTCACCTGATTAAATTGTATTGTCAAAATAACTTTAAACAATTTTTGGCTATCTTGTGTTATTATTAAGTTACCCTGTAGGTATGGTTGTCTCATATTCATGAATAAAGAAAGGTTTATTTAAAAAAAAAACTACCTATCAACTTAAATTGTCCGTATATTCAAATCACAACTGTCATTCCTCGACAGTTGTATGAAATGGCTATAACACGGCGAATTGACGTAGATGTTAATTGGCTTAACTATTTACTTAATTTCCCTGACTGTACACCATCTGCCTAGACTTTTCCCAGATATGTTGTAGTCGGCTTCCAGTCTAACCGGATGCAGCTGAATACCAGTATTTTACATAGCGCGACTGCCTATCTGACTTCTACAACCGTAGGTACTTCCCTATTCCTTCCGTATTTCCATGACTGTACGTATTTTGGATATAACATACCAGTTAAACGAGTTTTTGAGTAATTTAACACCCAAAATCGGAACTATTTTCAGTAGGCGATCAAGCTTGCTACCCGTAATGTCTAAGCCACTGTGCCATCTGGGCAACCGTGCCATCAAATATGTATTACTAAAAGTTTTCATAATGTTACAGTTTATTTTTTTCAGTACGGTTCTTGCTAAACAAAGTCAAAGTCAAATTATTTATTTGAAATAGGTACCTAGGCGAAATTCCCGGTCGATCACTTTTCAACCTTATTACTAATGATTCTAATTGCTCCTTCCAAAAGTTGCATTTGGAGAAGAATGGACAAGAAACTCCACCGTTACTCTTTTTAAAAATATTTTACTATATTTTGTTTAAGTATGTAATTTATAACATTAATTATAAATAAGTATATGTGAAGACGTTGCACCTAGAATAAAATTATTATACCACAAGAGGTAAATATAATAAAATTAAAAATGAAGCAATGACAGATAATTTAATTATGTGATAGATACCTTTAAGGTGCTCACATATTTAAAAACATCGTAAAAGTCGGTTTTCCAAAATAAAATAAAAGGTTAGTGTGTGAGTTAAGGTAATCACAGAATGTAAAATCAATGTCATAAAAATAATAAATTTTACAATTAAAATGGCAATCAGTTTGATTGCCATTGCCATGCTTGTTTACAAAGTGTACTTTTTATGCGTTTTAAATTTTCTTTCATTTAATTGCAATATATCACTAGGTATTTTGCTGTAACATTAAACACAGTAGATACCCCAAAGAAAGAAACTTAACTGAACTTTAGATAATCTGAAAAATGGTTGATCAATTTTATCTTTATTAAAATTATTTCTATCACTTATTTTATGAAAAAGATGTAGATTTTTCCTTACATACATAATATTTTCATAAATGAATTGGCAAGGTACCGTCACAATAATAATTTATTTAAATAGTTTGCTAAGAGATTCGCAGCGACGTAGATTATAATAATTATATATGGGTCTGACAGCTCTCTTTTACAAAATAAAGATGGATTAAATGTCAGCAGCCCGACCCGACAGTAAAATGCTATACGACATAATGCTGTGGAAGTAGCTAAAACAAACCAAACGCGCGGTTTCTATATCTGTAACTGACATATCTTTCTAACAGCATAAGCGGCCGAGCTTAGCCGCCCCGCAAGAGATGTTATAAATGTGGTCCCCATTGTAGCTTCTCGTCTAGAGTGATTCCTAGGAAAACCGTTTGATTAATAAATTCCAGTTTTTCTCCATTCAATATGATATCACATTCGCTACTTCTAACATTAGGTAATTTAAATCAAATGCAATGTTATTTTTTTTTTGTAGTTAATTATTTATCGTAAACAATCTTGGACCTGAAGAATAGAGTTATTCACGTCGTCAAGATGTTGTGACCGTCGGTCTATTTTAAAGATCAATGATGTGTCATCTGCAAATAATACCATATTCGGTATACACATATCTTAGAATAGTGTTACAAAACTAAGTTTACACGATTTGGATATTACATGCCCGCATCGAAGTTAGCCATCGGTTATACAACGTTGTATGTGCTATCCTCAATGACATACTTGCTTACAACTATATAGAGAGACAAGACGCTACCAACTATTTCTTGAAGTTCCTAACTCCGAAAGCATCAGTTCTCCCGCGCATTTTTTTTTTTTTTTTTTTTTTTCTTCTGGCTTCGCACGGTTTGTGCATTTAGCCAATGTCACGTTTTAGTTTTATAAAAAGGTAGGGAAACAAAATTAATATAAATATAAATTTTAACGGGATTTAGGATAGACGGGATAGGATCAGTATTACGTTAATTACACTATAAAAAAATAAAAAATAAATTACAACTTAATATTATTTAGAGTAATGAATGAAACTATACATTTATAAACAAGAGAGCTATTTGTACAAAGTAAAGAAAGTATTGAGGTAGGAAAAGGAGTATGGAGGGATAAGAGGTTACTAAGAAAGGAAGAACGGTCATATAAGGGACAGGAGAAAAAAATGTGATCTAAGTCGCCTACATCTGTGCCACACAAGCATATGGGATCGTCGATGATATGAAGTTTGGCAAGATGAGCTGGAGAACAAACATGACCCAGTCTCATCCGTATTAGAATGGAGGTCTCCATCTTGCCAAACTTGGCCCTGCCAAACCACGGTTTTTCTGGAACGTCGGGTTGAATATACGAAAAATAACGTCCCTTCGATTTACTTCCGATATCCCAAGCCACCTTCCAGGTTTCCCGAAGAAAAGTCTTTGGTAACGATACGAGGTCATAACTAAAATTTGTATAAGGAACTAAGTCCCCACACTGCACCGCATCACCGGCAAGTTTATCAGCCGCTTCATTGCCATGGATTCCAGCATGGGCCGGAATCCATACAAATTGTAGTGTATTACCCTCAGAAATGGTCCTGAACGCAAATTCTCTTATTAAATAAATGATAGGTAACTGCGATTTGTGTTCGAAAGCGGATTTATTGATGGCTAGAAGAGCACTTTGAGAATCAGTAAAAATTATAGATTTTTTGAGCTTTAAAATACGGATATATTCTAAGGCTTTAAAAATGCCGAAACATTCCCCGGTAAAAACAGAAGTCTCCGGAGGCAGTTTTATTTTTTGTTCGATGTTGTATTGAGAATGGTAAGTACCTATTCCAACACAACCCGTCGGAGAAGGCTTGGCAGCATCCGTATAAATATGGTGGTACTCTACGTGTTCAGCCAGAAAATGATTAAAACTTAAATGGCAATCGGGATCTGATTTACTTACACAGTTATATTTTATAATGGGACTGAATTGTAAACTCTCATAACTATTGCTAAATATGGGAAGTTTATTGGAACGGTGAATAGGAGAAGAAAGTGAAAGGAATTTTTTATAACTTACAACTAAACAAGGATCACGTCTATGGGACCAGTAATCTGATGATTCAATCTGCAACACTAATGTGTCCAGTTTAGGAATGAGAGGATGAGTTGAGAATTGAAGAATCCGGAACAAATATTTGTCAGATAGGAATTGTCTTCTAAGATATAAAGGAGCATCCCCGCATTCAACTTGGAGTGCATTAATGGGACTAGACTTCATTGCACCTGAAATAATGCGTAATGCTTTAGACTGGATGCGATCCAATTTTTTAAAAGCCATGACATTACCTGGCTCTAGAACGAACAATCCATAATCCAGAGTGCTTCTGATGATTGCGTTGTAAATGAGTTTCAAAGAAAAGGGATGTGCACCCCACCACACACCAGAGAGGCATCTAAGCATGTTTAGGTGTTTTTCACATTTGTTAACAATATATTCACAATGAGGGACACTACTTAATTTACAGTCAAGTATTATACCTAGATATCTGAATTTATCTTTAACTGGGATAGGTATTTCCTTATAAAGGAGATTTACTATGGGAATATTTCTCTTCCGGGTGAATAAAACAGCCGCGCTTTTAGACGTGGATAAATCCAAACCGTTTAGATGTAACCATGACGCCAAAATAGATAAAGCAGAATTGATGGCAGAGCTAGCTTGCTCAACAGATGGACTTGAAGAATATAATAATAAATCATCGGCATATTGAAGAACCTTAACATGACTAGTTAAGGATAACTCTAAATCATAAGTGTAGATATTGTATAGAAGGGGACTGAGCACAGAACCCTGTGGGAGACCCCTCCATACAAGATGAGATACCTCATGGTCTCCTATTAACATGTTAACAGAGCGTTCAGTCAAGATATTAATAATGAAATTCAACAAATTCAATGGAACTTGTAAGGCTTCTAATTTATTTTGTAAAACCGATAATACAACATTATCATAAGCTGCATTAATATCAAGGAAAACTGCAACGGTGGATTGGTTATTAGAGAAGGATAACCGAATATCGTATGTTAATATACTTAAACAGTCAGTTGTACTTTTACCTTTTCTAAAGCCATATTGTGATTCTGCCAAGAGACCCTTACTTTCAACATACCATTCTAGGCGATTTTTAATTAAGTGTTCCGCTAATTTCATCATAATTGAAGACAAAACTATGGGACGGTATGAAGAAGCATCAGAAGGAGGTTTATTTGGTTTAAGGAATGGCAACACCATTTGACGTTTCCATTCAACAGGGATGTTTCCTGTATAAAAAATAGAATTAATAAGTTCTAAATAATAACTGAGGACTTCATCATTCAAATTAGCAAAAAAGGAATACGGGATGCCATCAATGCCTGGTGCAGAATCATTAGTTTTATGGATAACAACCTTTAATTCAGTGAGAGTGAATGCAAGATCTAGCGACGTATGAGTGTCTCGGATATTGGAAACGAGAGACAGGTTATGGTTAGTACAAATAGCCTTAGCCTCAGGAACCCAAGGCGGAGCTAATATATCAAAAAAATCACTGGCTAAAGAATCAGGAATAGGAGAAGGGTTGTTATATATGGACCTAAATCTACGAATGTTGCGCCAGACAATCGTAGGGTGAGTATTCGGTGAAATTGATAAGCAAAAGTTACGCCAAGATTCAAATTTTTTCTTTTTAAAAAGTTTATAAGTTTCATTATTTAACTTAGTAATGATATCAAAATTCGTATCAGACATATCAACGTTATAATTATATTCAGCCTCTTTACGTTTTTTAATCAATTCAGTGCACTCAGAGTCCCACCACGGAGGCGAGGGAATTGTACTAATATTGTTATTTTTTACAGGAAAAACTTCATCAGCCGCTGCAATTAATATGTGTGCTAAAGCTTCAGCACAACTATTTTCATTGCCACCAGAAATTACGGGCAAGGAGCTAAGCTTACTGTCAACAATGTTCCTAAATTTGCCCCAGTCAGTATTATTTCTATTAGGCAGTTTATATTTTAAGTTTGATTTCCTTAATTGTGCATTTGGTTTGGGAAGAGGATAAGAAATAACTATTGGAAAATGGTCACTACCATAAGTAGAGGTTAAAGTATGCCAAGTTAATGAAGAGGCTAAGTTTGGAGAACAGATAGAAAGGTCAATTGCGCTTTGGTTCTGATTGGGATCTGAACGACGAGTGGCAGCTCCAGAATTTAAAATACATAAGTTGTGTAAGTCTATTATATCTATTAACTCATCACCATAACAGTTCGAAGTTGAACAACCCCATGATTGGTGATGGCAATTAAAATCCCCCAGTATTAATAATGGCTTTGGAAGAAAAGAAACGAGATTATTCATCTCTTGAAGAACAGAAAAAGAAGGGTGAGGAATGTAAATAGAAACAAGACAAGTATGATGCACTTTAATAGCTACAATTGAAATTTCCTCACTATGAAGAGGTAATGTAATGGTAGAAAAAGGGATAGAATTCTTGATAAGTATAGCTACTCCACCATACCCATCAGATCTATCCTCTCTAATGGTTAAATAACCATTCATTTTAAAAATATGATTAGGTTTGAGCCAAGTCTCTGCTAAAGCAAAGGCAAATGGCTCATATTTGTTTAAAAGATGTATAACATCACTCTTTTTGTTTACTAGACTGCGGCAGTTCCACTGGATTATTTTGGATGTGTTGTCCATTAAGGATGGATTGTGATACATTGAAAGATGGGGCAACGTTGGACGGTGAAATGTTGAACTGAGACAGAAGATTGTGTAATGCAGAAAGAAAATCGTTTATGGAAAAACTGGCATCAATTTGTCCATTGTTATGATTAGAAAAAGCACAACCATTTGCTGGTTGAGGAATGTCGTAATCTTTAATAATGGCGTTGTGAGCCTCTTTATTATATCCTTGTACAGATTTGGGAGGTGAGCGTGGTTTAAGGAAGACAGTTTTTTTATAGCTACTTGAAACAGGCATTCTATTAGAAGAAGGGAAAGATGGAGTATCTGCAAAGTTTTTGGAAGGAGAAGACAAAAGTGTATCGGCATACGATTTAGTAACTGGGGGATACATTTTTGCCGCTTCAGCATAAGATACTGAACTTTGTGCCATGTATGTTTTAATTAATTTTTGTCTAGACATTTCTGGGCAAGATTTATTAGTAGCATAGTGAAAACCAGAGCAAAGGCAGCAAGATGCACTTTCTTGTTCTCTTTCACAACTGTCCGCAGTATGGCCTTGGCCACATTTATAACAACGAGGTTTGGACCTGCACTGAATTTTTGTGTGACCAAAACGACAGCAATTGAAACACTGTACAGTAGGGAAAATATATAAATCTACAGGTAATGCATTATAGCACATAAAAATTCTTTTAGGCAGAATCTGCCCATCAAAAGTAATAACTATTGATTGGGATGGTTTCCAAATGGTTGTACCATCAACAACAGTTTTAAAATTGAGGCGTCTGACTTTTAAAATTGGACCGCAACCAATTGGTACAGTTATATTATCAATAACTTCCTCTGGAGACCATTCCGCAGGAACACCACGTACTAAACCCATTCTAGTAACATTAAAAGTAGGTATAAAAGCTTTATAATTATATGTTTCAAGGCTATTATGTGTAATAAAAGAATTTGCGTCCATGAAATTGGAAAAAGAAATAGATATTTTATTACGCCCGATTTTTTTGACGCTACCGTTAATAATATTTTGGAAAGCGTTGTGTTTTAGGAACTTGCCAAATGTAATAGGGTGCAATGACGTTCCATCATCTGGTGATACTAATATTTTTTGTACATGAACAACGTATGGCGCGCTGTCAGTTTTATCATATGTTTTTCGACCAATCTGAGTGGGAATAACTGAAGGCGGAGCAGGAATATCTGGAATATCTTTATAAATTATTTCAGAGCTTTTAGGCTCCGATGGAGTTAGAGAGGGAGGTGTAGAGTCCAAGCAACCACAACCCAAAGACTCTGAACCTTGATTTTTTCGGATACGACGGCGTTTATTGCAATTCTTGCACACATGTATGCGGCTTCTTTTTAAATGGCGAGCCGACGACGACCCATCGGTATCCATGCCAGATTCATTTGAAATTATAGTTACAAAATTGCCTGCCGGGGGAACAAAGTCCCCCGGGTCAGGCGGGTCTTTCATTTTCCCGCTATGAAATATTAGTAAAAAGAACTTACCCTACTGAAGAAAATATACAGAACTATAATTAAAATAAATGTGAAAGAAGATAAAACACTAAAACTACTACTACTGATCCTATAATACAAGTTAATTAATTATTTTCAATTTAAGTAAAAAAGGACACGTCCTCAAAGTTAGGTTTCCCGCTCTTTTTTCCCTCCCGCGCATTAATTACTCTGGAGCGTGACAGCAGTAGAATTATGCCACAGATTATACTACAAATTATGCTCATGCAAATTATAAAAGTTGGGCCACTCTGCATCGAGGCAAAGGAAAGAAGTTTTTAAGCACGTCTTAAGCAGACTTTGGGTCACAGTTATTGAGAACGGAATTCGGTGTTCTTCCTAAATACAGATTTTAAAATAAATAACCGACTTCCAAAAAAAAAACACTACTAAGTGAAAAATAACTTTAATTTCGAAAGTCTTTGGATCAGAATTTTAGTTTGCATTTTTCACTTTGTAGTGTTTTTTTTTGGAAGACACTTATTTTTTTTGGAAAACCTTTTTTTTTTTTTACCGTTTCAGTGGGTCAGTTCGTAATTTATTTAAGTTATAATAGCTTAATTTCGATCAGTGGGTCGTCTTAGGGGCGGAGTGCACGGGCGAACTGCTCATCACATTTTACAAAAATATTGCTTTTCTCGCAGCAGGGACGTTAATTGTTGAGGAGTTCTCCTGGTCAGAACCAGAAGAACTGGAGTTCTACTTCACCATATGCATTGTGACGAGCATAAATTGCTTAGCAACCATATTATAGTGCCTAATCGAATCGCAACCCGTGAAATACTTATTATTAAGTAGTTCCGGTGGCCATCTGTGGTCTTCATCATCCGTTCCACTTCACTAAATGGTGCTTTCCGAAAGCAAACGTACGAGATACTTTTAAAAAATATCCAAATCGCTATGAGTGTGCCTATAAAATTTGAAGATTTCCCTCGATTTCCATGGGATCCCCTCATCAGGTTCTGACTTGGTGACAATGGGAGCACCGCGAGAGTATATCGTTTCACACAGAAAATGAATTTTCAAAATTGGTCCAGAATTGAACGGAGAAATCGGTGAACATACATAAAAAAAAAAAAACATACAGACGAACATTTATTTAGGCTCCATTTTTTTGGACAATTAGTTTAAAAAGACATTTAGTTTGGTCCTGTGAGGCGTGTGAAGCAGAAAGAAACCAACCTACAAGTTAATATTCTTCCAACCTACAGGGTTCCGTGGTATGACTATAAATAAATCACTAATACAACGTCGCTAAAACCGACGTTGATCCGCGTACTCCATAGCTTTCACAGCTATCTTTAGGCGGATAGGTAGATACGATTTTCACACATTTTTGCCGCTTACTAAAGTGAAAAGATGTGTCAAGCACTTTCAACAGTCAACCCTATCTGACAGTCAATAACAAAATCCTCTATTTATAATGCCTATGTTACATAGGAAATAGTGAAATAGGGCTGCAACAGTATGAGGATAAAAACTATCACTTGCTCACTTCAGATGTCGCTACTATCCAACGTCAAAGAACTTGGCGGCTAATAGTAGATTATTAACCAAGGGGATAAAGCAGTGTCTTCTGTCGCGGATGACGATTTAAATCGAGAGCGTAACGAGGTTTACTCCCGAGCCTAGCGAGGGTGTTAAAAACGAGTCCTGAGTGTAGCGGGGGATTTAAGTTCACCCAAGACTAAGACAGCTTTATCACCGAGGAAAATACTCTACTTTTCGTACCATTTGCGAAAAAATTAACACAATAATAATATGAGATAAGCATTTATTAAAATAATGACAATTAAAAGTAAAAGTTAACATTCGAAACATTGGTCCAATTATTGATAGAGAGAGTTATATTTTTGTTTGGTACATTTATTGTTGATGAGTTGATTTGAGTATTTCTCTGTTCTTGCGTCTGAGGAACTTGCGTTTCATTGTAGATAGTATACGTCGGAGATAGTGGTGGTGGTGCATCGTGAGTTACGGGCGAAGATAAGATGCCGGAAGTTGATGGTTGTGGCTCTGATGGATTAATTTTTATATTTTTGTTAATTTGACTGCTTAATGTGGGTTTATTCGCCATTGAGCTTTCGATATAACCCTCAGCTACTCTATCAGAGCTCCAACCACCGTGTCTTTTTATTGGCGTAATATCCGCCCCTGAATCCGCCAAGAAAGTCGCCGAAGTTCTTCTAAAGCAGTGACCGGTGTAGAGTTCAACATCTTTAAGTTTTAAATATTTAGCAATTTCCTTTGGCATATTGCTAATTTTATTTTTGCCGATGGCTTGTCGAGTACATTTCCCATTCCGATAGTTTATAAAAAATCTATTGTTTTCCATGTTGGTGGGACGTAATGCTTGGTATTTATGAATGATTTTAGTATATTGTCCTTGTACAATGAATTACCGATTTTTCTTTGTCTTAGTTTCCTTTACATTAATCAGCAGTAACTCATTGGAATGATTTTCAACGTCCTCCACCTTTAAGTTTACAAGTTCACATCCGCGGCAAGCACCATTGAGTCCAAAAATTAAGGCCACCTATAACAAAGATAATAAAACAGGTAAATATATAGAATAATTACCATACGAAATATTCATAGTTAAATCATGTATACTTACTTTTGTGGCCAGAAAAATTTCGTCAGGAGCTTCATTAAGAATTTTTTCTACATTTTGAGTCGTAAAAATTTTAGACTTCTTTGCGCAATGCCCTTCTGATTTTCTTTTTAAAAAAGCCAGTAATTTCGTGAATCTATTTATTTAAATGCTGTGTTTGATGCTTATTGTAGCTTTCAGTTTTGAGTATATGCACCAAAGTGTATTCGGATTCTTTGTCTTGGATAAATAATCAAAATAGACAAGAAGTACTGATTCTGAAATTGATAGTGCCTTTCGCACTTCTCCACGTTGAAAATTCTTCATAAGTTTTTAAATAATTTTCCTTGGATTTTGTTGGAAGCAAATTATTTATAATTGCGGCAGCATTTGCACTGATGGAATCCGACAATTCACTGTCACTGTCGCTTTGATTTAACATCGTAACGTATTTTTAGAACATTAACTTATTTATAAAAATAAATTAAAATAAACTTAACGGTTATGTATTTGAAGAAAACAAAAACGCGGCAAATTCCTAGACTAATATTTTTTTGTCGGAAAAGCAAAGGTATCAAGCTCATACGGCCTCGTCGGTTTTCGTAATTTTATTTAATAATCATAACTGCATAATAAATGCGTATTCCTTTTTCAAAAAGATGTATAATGCTTTATATACAAACTCAATGGTGTAAACACAGATGTAGTTCAATATAAATTTCGGTAAGTATTCCAAATTTAAATCACATTCTCGCCCTAGAGGATGAATGAAATTCAGTACAATTTTCATTCCCTGTTTTTAACAGATTAAAAATGACTATTGTTATGTTCGCTTTTTGTGGCATAGAATATCACTTTTTTGAGCAAGTGGTACGAAAATGTCACTATCCATATTTTTTTTTTTTTTTTTTTTTTTTTTTTTTTTTTTTTTTTTTTTTTTTTGTAAACAAGCGACTTTTTCCGGTGTACGACTAAACGCCGACAGACACTACGCCGACAGACTGAACACCGACAAGACTTTACTTCGACGGGACTCTTCGCCGACAGGACACTTCGCCGACAGGACTCTTCGCCGACAGGTAGGTTAGGTTAGGTTAAAACTGTGAACTCCTACGCACGAGCCGAGCGAGCGAAGCGAGCGGTGCCGCGGCAGCGGCCGGCGAGTGCCAGAAACGACTTACATTAATAGAAAACATTGTAACGTATAATATGGTACCTACCTAATCCTAAAACAATAGTTAATGTTTTAGGATTAGGTAGGTACCATATTATACGTTACAATGTTGTAACGTCGTTTATTTTGTATGAATTGTATAATTACAAGAAACGCATAAGTAATCGATTTCCAAAGTAAGTATCTGATTATCGGAGATAAATTGCGTCGCTGATGAGCCCTGTCGGCGAAGAGTCCCGTCGAAGTAAAGTCTTGTCGGTGTTCAGTCTGTCGGCGTAGTGTCTGTCGGCGTTTAGTCGTACACTCGACTTTTTCTACGCATAATTAATTAACATGCCCCGTTGCGCTGCTGTTAACGGCTTATGTACAGGAACCCATATCTTTGCCAAAGATGCTAAAAGACGAAAACTGATGAAGAAAGCTCTCGGAAAAAAAAAACGGAAACTCGATATTTCTTTTCCTTTTGAAGCCTGCAGACTTCTATGGGAGAAATTCCCATACTGATGTTCCCAAGAGAACTAAGTCTGTTTTCTTTACCTACAGGCACTTGTGATGTGCACCAGTGGAGTTCAAGGTGCACATGCACCTTGAACTTCAATAAAATTCAAGATTTTATTATTATTCTCTTTCAACAAATAGTTTGCCCTTTTTACATGAAAATGTAACTTTCATTAAACATTATTATAGATATTAAATATTTGTATATATATACAAATATTTAATATCTATAATAATGTTTTTGATTATATTTTTGCCTCTAGGGGGAATCCCTGGTGTCCTGAAATACAAGTCACTGCTTAGTTTAGGCACCAGTCTCCCACAAATGAACATTGTCCTACATCATTTTTTTTTTTTTTAAGTTAAAGTTAATTAATAAATAAGTGTTATTTGTGGAAGAAAAAAAAACCTTTTTATTTTATTATTATTATGTAAATTATAGTAAAGGTATGAAGTGTGTTTTGTATTATCAATTACCTATCCTCAGATTTTTCTATAATCTGAGTAAGTACCTATCATACTAGATCAGTGCTAGAATTAACATCTCTGTTTTTCTTTCAGTTAGGAAGATTATCCTCGAGTTAGTTTTCAACTCTGATCAGGTTATTTCTGTCATACGCCTCCGTCTGTTTTACCAGTGGTAGACGCTTCCCCTGTCCTTAGCTCGTCTTTAAATAGTGGTACACTTCCAGTAGCATACATATTTATCTAGTTTTCGTTTAATTTGTGATTGACACAAAAGTAAACAAACAAAACAATGTCGGTTTGTCGATGGGCAACTATGCTGCCATCTATGACCAGCTTTCAGTTTTTAACCCCATTGTCATATTTTTTTTCTCATAGTTTTCACGCTAATGTTAGTCGACGGCAAAATATCGTGCGTCTAGCAATTTCAGCACGATTTTGCATAAAAATGCTATTGCTTTGTATTACTGCTATTATTTTAAGCAGTTTTTTATACAATAATATTCTGCATTTTAATAAGCCTTGGAGATACAAGTTTGTTCGTCTAGTCTGGCCAAATATTATGTTTAGGTACATTACGCGCGGCTAAACTTGCATCTGTTTGCCGATACATTGTGACAGCGATAACACCGGTAGACTACAAAGGGTGGTTCCCTTTTGCTGATAATTTCATGGGGTGAGCCTTTGCGCCATTGAACAGGGTCTTACAGCTTTGTTCCACATGATATGCGAATTAAATCCGCAAGGCTCTGTTCGCGATAAGAACGTATATCTCCTAGGTATAACAACAGCTATGAAATAATTTGTTCAATCTCATTTTCGTTGCAAAAGAGGGAGGCGCGGGTTCCTCGTCGCCTGAACAGAGGTGTCGTTTGTTGAATATATTATTACGAAACAGCCAGACGAAGTTTGCTAGTATATTCGACCTCTTACATGAATTTTCGTTATCTGACCAACTCTACAAACTTTCTTACGTTAAAAATAATTTTATGCACATGAAATGTGGGGAAAAAAAAACAAGTTTATGAAGAAAACGAGAGTACGTTTACTTCTTTCTTATTTGGTTTGTATGTAGTTACATAGACTTCTTAAAGTCGTAAGTATCTTGTAAGTACATATTTATCAAGATATGTAGATATATGCTTTATGTATGTATTTATTGATTATGTAAATATGGTACCTACACCACTGACTGCCTGCAGTATTGTCCCGCCTTCTCCCTTTAATCCATCCAAAGGTTGTCTGTAAAAGATCACTTTTACCGCCGCATTGTGTCACCATAAGTAAAATTTCTACATTTATATCTGTAATTTTTATTGTCTATTTAAGGCGACGATAACCGACTTTTAATGATTTTATATCACGTCTAAACGGGTAGTGTTAATGATTTGAAAAAAATATATGTTAAATTAACATATATTTTTTTTAATAAAAAAAAATATAATAAATACCTTTTGTGTTGTGTTTAATAAATTAATAATGCGTCAAATTGGGGACAGCGCTCCTTGATGGGCGAGTCCTATTACTGGCTGAACGTACGACGCGTTGCGTGAGCTCAGTACAGAACACACAAGCTAACCACTCAAGGTCGCTGGCATATATCTGCGTCTTAATACAGAGTATTCTATTCTATTCTTGTTTTTAAAGTTTCTACATAGTTAGTAGGTATACCTGCTTCCACAAACTTACGTATTACCCTTAAAATTGTGAAAGTTATCTATAGAATTACGAAAAAATATTAACATATTATCCCACTTCTCGTTTTGAACAATTTACGAAATCCTAGGGCTATTAAAGGTTAAAGGGCAACGTTTTAATATTATAAAAAATCATATAACAACTAATAGGCTAGCAAGTGTCTTAGTTTGCATATTTTTTCTTTTAGAGGGCGCAAAGTGTGAGCAAAATCCATAACAAGGTAACTTGGGTCTTAGATTTTAATGTAAAAAGGAATCGAGAACAAGTAGGTACTTCGGCAATCGTTTACCTATTTCCTAAGGGGCAATCGCTCCGTTCCTAAGCTTATTATTTTCAATAAGCAATCCTTTTTCCTGGATTTTCATATTGAAGTTTCCCGCGCGTAATAAACGAGGTCAATTGATTTGAAAATTAAAGAGCTTACTGTAGTGTTCTTGACCTGAAACGGTAGATTACTTTTTGATTTAGCTTCTAGTTTATTATGTCAGGATCTTTTTAAGGTTTCGTACCCAAAGGGAACCCTATTTCTAAGGCTCCACCGTCTGTCTGTCACCAGGCTGTATCTCATAAACCGTGATAGTTAGACAGTTGAAATTTTCACAGATGATGCATTTCTGTTGCCGCTATAACAAAAAATACTAAAAAAGAGAATAAAATAAATATTTAAGGGGGCTCCCATACAACAAACGTGATATTTTTGCTCGTTTTTGCTAGATATTAATAATGGCAACAGGTAGACGCTTGAAATATTCACAAAATATTTAGTTATATATTTATTTTAAAAATAAATAATTAAATTAAAATAAAACAAATATTTAAGGGGGGCTCCCATACAACAAACGTGTTTTTTTTGCCAAATTTATAGATAATGGTACGGAAGCCTTCGTGCGCGAGTCAACTCGCACTTGGCCGGTTTTATTATTTGATGTTATTAAAGCCATTTTTTACTTGTATTCAATTTCAAGTCGACTGTAGGTTAACGAGACTTCAGAATTTTATAACATTATCTTCATCAATATCTAGGTATAGCTTTAGCGGTTATAGCATCCCACTGTAGAGCTTCTCCAATTACCTATTTCTTTTTCCTTATTTTTAAATATTGTTAGTAGTAATTAACCTGGGTCTACATCTAAATAATGAAACCTAATAAACGTTATGTGCAGCTTTGAAACACTGCACGGCTCGAGTTAATCTCTTCCTAGCTCTAAAGAAAAAAGCGCATGAAAAAATTGAATATTTAAAGAGACCTAAATCTAGGGAACGTGACGTGAAGTGCTAAACAAACCCGTCTAAATAGATTTACGTAAGACCTACAGTTCGCTTGGCGATATTTTCGCTCCCTGTGATCCCGACCCGCGAAGGACACTCGTTTTTAGGGATCCGTACCAAAATGGTAAAAAGGAACCCGTATGGTGAGACTAAGTCTGTCTGTCTGTCTGTCACAGCTGGATATCTCAAGAACTACTAATGCTATCAACTTGAAATTTGGAATAGTTTTAGATGACGTTTACCCAACTAGCGACACGGTTGGCGCAGTGGTTAAGCGATTGACCGCTGCGCTGCGTGTCGCGGGTTCGATTCCCGCATGGAACAAATATTTGTATGACCTACAAGTAGTTATTCCGGGTCTGGCTGTTTGTGTGTGTGAGTTTAAATGTTTGTAAATGCACCCATAATACAGGAGAAATTTCTAAGAGTGGGGCAACGTGTTTAAAAAAAGAAAACTATTTTGCAAACAAGAAAGAAATTTTAAAAATATATCTTTTTTGCAACAGGGTCTGAAAGGGGGTATTAAAAATTCGAATGGAGTCTACTAGGGCGGGCATGTGGCGTATCATATGAAAGAGCGCTGTTGGCACAGTCTCAAACATTTTTTTTTTAAGGTATCATAGTTTTCGACTTTTGATGAAAAATGTAAAAAAAAATACCCCCTCCTTATCTCCGAAGTTTGCATAGAGAAAAATCTGAAATTATTCTATGTGATAGAAGTTTATGTCAAGATTACAGGAAAAACATTATAAAACGATGTCTCTAAATAGCACAGTTTTTCAGAAATCATCAACATCATGCGTACGGACCCCTCGGTGCGCGAGTCCGACTCGCTCTTGTTTTCACTAACGCCGCCGTCGCCTCGTAATGAAGAACATACGATTTGAAACTGTAATAAAATTTCGTTGGGTTTCAATTGTGTTCAGACTAGATATCTACAGGTACCTGCTACAATTTTACACGAACTGCAATGCTTCGTCTGACTCGCTAAAAGTGTATTTAAAACAAAAACCATTTTAGTGACCTTTGTTTCATAGACGTGTAAAGGCCACTGTCATCTTACAAAGACGGCTGCATGTTGGGACAAACTAAATGGGAAAGGAGGAGAAAGAGTTTAGAGAGAGGTAAGGTGGGTAGCTATACACTAGGTACTTGAGAGAGGCCCCTACCCAACAGTACCTAGACTGTAATAAGTTGAGTTACCTAATTGCACCGCTCTATGGAATTATTTTCGTCCTGTAATATTTTAGGGCTTATTTTCCAGGCGACTAACAACGAGGGCGACTAACTATTTGCTACTAAAAAAATTACTTGGTTAAATATATTTTTAAATCTAAATCAACAAAAGATGTGTAATTTTTTTATTTACCTAGCTCACAAAATCAACGAACCCCCAACGAAACGAAACAAACAAACGAAGCGAAAACGAACGAAACCGTCCGTCCGTTCGTTCAAACGAATTGTTTGTGGTTGGTATCTATGATACCAATCATTTGGGTTAGGTTAGAACAGTGACCATCAACGATCCCCTCCCCCCCCCCAAATCAACCCCCCCAACCCCCCCCTCAAATTCAGTTACCAAAACAAAAACTCGATGCTAGTTTAAATTAAAACAAAGCTAACTACTGATTATTAAGCTGTTACTTACTACTAAAAATTATCCTCCGCTGTAGCAGCCAACCTATTTTTTTTTCTACCGGCTTCAATTATTTTTTAATGCCAAGTTCAAATTAATTTGTCGCCGCGATAAATACCATAGGTATTTTAATCCCTCCGTGTAACTGTTACGCAGTTTGGTGGGTTTATAAATGTTTTTTATAAACCCACCAAATTGCGTAACAGTTAAATATTTGAATATGTTCAGTATTTTTTTTTATATGTTATATCTTCAGTGGGCTGTGCGTAGTCTGTTAGTCATGGAACTGCTACATTAGAGTTACTTACCTGCTCGTCTACTTATTATAATTACGGTAACTTAATCATCTAAGAACCAAACCTCGACCTGACGCTCGATAACCACCCTTATGACATGAGATCCATTGTGTTGGCTTTTCTTTTCTCTAGTTTGAACTGAAAGCCAGCGTTAAAAACAACGAGTGCGGTCGGGAGACCCCCGTCAAGAACGAAGTTCCTTCTCATGTATGATTGAAAACAAAAATAAAATGTTTGCAGCCGCCATCTTTTCATTTTGACCTCACTATTGGCTTTACCACCCCCGAAAACCATGAAAATGACACCCATGAAGAAATATTTTAAAAATTTCGCAGCCGTCATGCATTGCCGTTTTGCATTTTAAAATTTTAACGTCACTATCGGTTTTAACACTCAAAAACCATGAAAGCGACGCCCAGGATGAAAAGCGCCTAAAGAAGTTTTCAGGTCAATAAAATAATGATTATCTAAAACACAATTTAAACAATGCAAAGCATACCTACACAAATTAAACGTTTCACGTGGTCACTTTAACTTCGCTTACTGCTACTACAGCATGTCGGCGCGAGCATGTCCGTGACGCGAACCCATAAGTTTTAGCCCTACCAAAAATCGCTCAACGCGCCCAAAGAAGTTTCCACTTCAAAAAAATAACCAAATAAAAAATATGAAAAAAAAATCGTCGAACGTCGGGAAGTTGTGCGTATGATTGTAATCAGTTGTATTATCTCGCCTATGCTAGACATGAAGACACTACGTCTACGCAACAACCAGCTAGTTTTGTAGATTCTTTCTTAGTTGATGCACTTTAGAATTATGTAAGAGCGATGTATGTTACGGACTCCAAAAAGGAGGAGGTTATATGTTCGGCTGCATGTTTTTATATTGTTCACCGATTGCTCCGTCAATTACGGATCGATTTTGAAAATTCTTTTTTTATTTGAAAGGGTATGCTCCCGAGGTGGTCCCATTGCCACCCAATCAGAATCTGATAAGGGGATCCCCTAGGAAACGAGGGTAATCCTCAACTTGTATAGGCAGACCTACAGCGATTTGGGTGTTTTTATAGTAACTCGGCAAAAAACTAAAATATAGATCCAAAGACACCAACTTCCGAAATTAAATTTATCTTTCACTTTGAGTGTTTTTTTGGAAGTCAGTTATTTTTTTTTTTTTGTAATAAAAATCAATCATGGGAATATTTTTTAAAGAAAGTAATTTTCATAGTTTTTATTTACAATGAATGCCCTTTTACCCACATAAGTTTTTTCGATCGACTCTGGGTTTTTGCCTACGTATACATTTTTGAGCATTCTCGTTTGCGTAGGACCTGTGTTACCCACTCACTGTGAACCTCACTCGAAACTTAAAACTCGTTTAGAGCCATTTAATTTGTTGAATTGAAATTAGTTTTCAAGTAGGTACCTATGCTTGTGGCTTGAGTGAGCTTCTGTAATCGAGCCCAAGTTTGATAGCAAGATTCTCTAGTGATAGCAACGTCCTATAACAATTAGCTTGTACTATTTGACCTAAAGTTGAAAGCTATTATAGTCATCAGCAAACCAAACTGCAATTAACACATCAACAGGATAACCATTAGCTACGTCCAAGTATCCGTTATACATGTTTCTACAATTTAACATACCGGTTCCGCCATCTAGGGGCATAACACAGAATTAGGAAAAGTTGCCCGTCTCTACCGAGCCTTTCAAGCTTGCAGAGTTTGGTCTCTTGTTATTGAAAAATAACAAACAATTAAACGCAATGCAAATAAAACATTATAATAAAAAGAATCTTAATTGAAAAAGCAGTAGGTAAAATAAAAGGTAGTAGGTATAAATGTTTAATTTTTGGACGCACCGAACATATTGATCATCCTCGTTTGAACAGCGCATGCTCGGGGATGGTTGAGGGTTGGAATCAGACAACCAAGCGCTGTGAAACTGCTTCAAGTTAGATTTCTATATTTTGCTCTCTATACTTTCCATTAGAGCTAATTCAAGTTTATAAAGTTAATTAAATGACTGTTATAGAATTTGTTAAACCATGGGGAACATTCAAACCAACGAAAAACAATCCAAAACTGGAAAATCCCCTGCTAAGGGTAAACATTTTATGCGAAACTTGAACAGAAAATCACCGGGAAGGGACAGCAAAAAACATGGACGGAAGAAGAGCGATGCTAAACGTGACGCCATCGACAGGGAGTTTGATAAAACGCCAGATTCAGATATCAACGAACCGATCGAAATATCAGATAACGATACGGTCGAGTGCGTGTTCAAAACATTGCGCCAGGGGGAGGGCGCCGAGTCGGCGAGCGTGCAGTCGGAGGTAACGGTGACCAGGTGCGAGCCGCGCGCCCAGCCGCGGTCAGCGACCCGCGACCAGTTGCCCGCCGCCGCACCGCCGCCGCCGCCGGCGCTCTCGCCCGCCAACGACTCCACCTCCGAGTCAGTGTTTACAGACCCGCTCACGCCGCTCGCCGTCGAGCTCAACCAGTGCTACTACTCCGCCGAGAGTGACAGCGCGCCCGAGGAGCTGCCGCGCACCCTCACGCCTTCCCTGCCGGCCGAGCAGCCCGCGAGTGTAGCCATGACCGTAGACATGCCGCACGACGATGCCGCCTCTTCACTCTCCACCGATGACATGGAAAAAGAAGAAAAAAATGACGTATTTGATGACAGTGGTGACAAAAGCGAGAATGAAAAGGTTATGGGCACTGCATTTTCGGGCTGGTGTGGCGTCCACCAAGCGGAACGGAATATAGAACGAGCCACCCACGAGTGTAACCACGATTTCTTAGACAACCGGGTGAAAGCTTGCCCGGGACAGACTTCGTTCACGCTGTCGAAGCATCGGAAGGTGGAGCTCCCTCCGGTGGCTTGCGAGCCATCTCTCACGTTACTAGACAACGGTCAGTTTTCTAATAAGCCATTACATTCATCTGTACTTCTTGAAAGGCTGCCCGAGAGGCATTGATCAACAACTATTGTTGTTCGAAACAAAGAGATCTCCTCCAAATACACATAATATTACATATAACTAGGTAGCCAACATGCATGACGAATATTGGTACTCAAGATATTTCATAACAAAATAAATTAGTTCTAAAACGTTATATTTAAGTAAAAATACTGAGAGCATACAGATAAAGTTTATCCACGTTAGTTATCTATTTGCGTAGTTGCTTATCGCAAATCGTCGTACAAATCAATCAATGCTACACAGTGCCCCTTTTCACCTAGTACATACCTAGATGCTATTCGTATGGTAGCCTCTATTCTCTTGGGTACCTGTTGCTGACATACAAATCAATGCTTACTTTTCACAATGGGCGAGCAAACCAGTTTGTTGATGTTTTTACGCACCGGCTCCGAAGCAGACGGAGCCCGAAACAATCAATTTTCAGCTCTATTTACAGCGATTTAACGTCGGTAAGGTGACTCGATGTGTAACCAGCATCTACATAACAACAAGTACTTAGTACTTACTTACATAAGACAGTTTCCCGCACTTGTAATGAAACATGATTACCTTCGGCGTGCGTAACCTTAAATGTATATAGGTAAGTACGTCTAAGATCTCATCATGTAGGCAATTTACTATTTTTTTTGGCGTTTTTATCGGTATTTACCTAAGTAATTATGTTATTATGGGACTAAAAAAACTTAATTATGTTGAAGTTTGGTATATTTACCTAACTTAACATACTCAAGTACCTACCTAATGAAAACATTACTAAGAGAAGTTAGTTTCTCCTCTCTGACATCAGTAATCAGATAAACAGACTTGCATCAGCGCAACAATTCTAGTTCTACCTGTAGGTACTCGTACCTACCCAAGTTAATTTGAATACCTATTGATGAAACTAGCAAATAATATCAATCCTATCTTGTTATCCAAAACAGTTGTAGATACAGACGACGTTTTTTCTTTGAGACATTCAACAGAATTCCATACTTACTAACAAAAGGTGCGCTCTGGTACCGCTACATTTTTTATGCGTAATTAACAAAGCATTGATTGAATGGATCTTTGCACTGTAGTCCACTGAATGTACTCATAGAACAGCTGTACTACTAAGGTAGAAACTCGAAATCTGTAAGAGAGTGTAGGTACTAGGTTTATTCCATGAGTAAAACTTGCATTGAAAATTCCAAAGAGACTTTCCACCAAAGCTGACCTCAAAGATGTCTCATAAACAACCAATAAGTGGCTAGTGCGTTCAAATGAGTGGAGAGATGAAAATAACGCAAACCTATAGGTTGTTTGGGCATCTCTTCGGCTGCTCTCCTTACTGTAGCTCAGCGGGGTAATTATCCCGCTGAGCACATGTGAGTCAGTGAGTCCTCAGTAGCACAGTTCAATGATGTTACGTTTCTCAGTCAGTTTTGTTCAAGGAGAAAAGGCGTGCGAGACATCGGGAACATTGTCCGCTTGCATAACGATGACTGCGCTGTTAGGAGGCTTAGGTAGGCTAAAATTAAATTACTCCGTGCTGTTTCAAAGTGTTTGATAAACAAACGTGGTATAGTATTATTATAATATATGTGCAACCCATTCTGACAGTTCAACAACATTCATTGCGTTATTTACGTTTTTGAGCAGACAATTTTTTCAAACATATGAAGCAATTGATTCGCAATATACTTCAAAATCATTCCGATTGTGATCGATAGTGTGTTACGCAAACAAAACAGCATACACTTTATGATCTCAAAGTCAAACAAAACTATACTGTTTCTAACATAATTATTATTTATTTACTTAAAAAGTTGTAAGTGTAAGTTGTAACTTTTACATATTTATTGACATGTTTGTTTGTTTTCGTTTCAGTTGTAACAGCGTCAGATCGCAGGAGTTCGAGTGTAAGTGACAGCCCGATGACCGATTCAAATGTGCTGAGAAAGGTGGCATCTCTCACACTCGACAAACTGACCGATTCCCGGGTGGTGCGCCCCAAGTTCGTGCCTGATAAACTCAACTTCAAGCTGTTGGAAAAGTTTGAAGGTAACTAAATAATTCTACCTATTATAAGTCTTGACAAACTCATGGTTGGTGTAATGGTCGCCAGAGCAACTCCCGACCACCGGTGGTCTTAAGTTCGACCACCTAGGTCGGGCAATTTTATTGGGTTTTTCCGTTACCTACAAATTTCTCAGCAGCAGCCCGGAGCTTGGGCCCGGTATTAGCCTGCTTAATGACAATTGTCTACATGGGACTTAAACTTATGTGACGAAATGTGAGTCTAGGTACCTACTAAAGTTACACCTCTGCCTCCCCTTCGAGGAAAACAGACGTGATGATATATTATATCATTAGAATCCTATCTAGCTCATGAATCACTCGGCCCGTCTCAGATCTTGATAAGTGTTATACGAGGGCGGCACTGAAAATTTCGGGAATCAAGGAAGTGACACAACATTACTATTTAAAAATGTATTTATTGCTTTTCGAAGGATTCTCCGCGAAATTTGACACATTTTTCCATACGATGGAACCAATCATTGAAGCAACCATTCCATTCGGAAGTTGGGGTCTCCAAAATGGCCGTTTTGTAGGCGTCCACAGCTTCTTCAGGTGATGAAAATCTCTGTCTACGCAATTTATTCTTTATTTTAGGGAAAGTATAGAAATCATTAGGGCTTAGGTCGGGGCTGTACGGCAGATGGTCTAATAATTCTATGTTTTCTTGCTCTAAAAACTCTTTTGTTCTGTGCGCGGTGTGAGAACTCGCATTGTCGTGATGGAGGATGATGCGGCGGTTGCAGTTCTCTTTACGGAGTTCAGAAACGACCTGTGGCAAACAAATGCTAGCATACCATTCTGCATTAACCGTTCTTTGTCCCTCAAGAGGAATAGTCGTAACATGGCCGGTTTTGGAGACAAACGTGGCCACCATTTTTTTTGCAACACTCCGTGAACGAACAATTTTTGTTGGCTTTAACTTATTTTCGAACACCCAAACTCGTGACTGGTTTTTTGTTTCGGGTTCGTACGCGTATATCCAGGATTCGTCACCTGATACAATGTTGTATACAGCATTTGAGGATCCTGCGTGGAATCTTTCGAGAGTTCTGACGCACCAAGTAACGCGAGCCGCTTTTTGCTCTTCACAGAGCGAATGCGGTATCCATCGGGAAAACAACTTTTTTACACCTAATTGTTCATGCAAGATTATTTGTATTTGACTCATGCCAATGTCTAAAGTTGCCTGAATTTCGCGGTATGTCACAAGTCGATCTTCCTCAATCAGCTTACGCACAGCATCAACGTTTTCTTGGGTGACTGCAGTTTTTGGACGACCTTGACGGGGATCATCACTGAGCTTGACACGTCCACGTTGAAATTCAGCAAACCAGCGATAAATTGTGGTTTTGGATGGGGCTTCATCACCAAATGCAGAAATCATCCGGTCAACACACTGTTTTTGTGTTAAACCAGTTCGAAAGTCATAATAAATCATCGCTCTTGAATTTTCTCGAGTCAATTCCATTTTCTCAACGACTAAACAAGTTTGACAAAACCTTGTGACAAGACCGAGAATCTTTTTTAAAAAAAAAAAAATGGTATTCGATTTTTAAAACCAAGGAGTTTTCAATTAAAAAGATTTTAATATGACAGGAACAGTGGAAATATTCCATTCCCGATACTTTTAGTGCAGCCCTCGTAGTCTGTCTGCACTTGTTGCCCTACATAAGTAGTCACTGTAGAGTACTTTGACATGGGATAAAGATCAATAAAACCATCATCATCATTCTCCGGCCCTTATCCCAATTGATTTGGGGTCGGCGCAACATGTCCCTTTCTTCCATACTTCTCTATTAGTCGTCATCTCGGTAGTCACTCTCTTTCTAGCCATATCATCCTTCACACAGTCCATCCGTCGTTTCTTTGGTCGTCCCCTACTTTTATAGCCATCCATACTCATAACCTTTCCTCACGACATTTGCTCATTCCTCCGCATCACATGACTTAAAACCTGACTACCTGACTACATGACTTAACCGATTACCGCACAACTTTTCAGTCACCCGCAGTGTCACTTTCAAACTTCCTCTTATGTACTCATTTCTTATTCTATCCATTCGTGTCACACCACACATCCCTCTTAGCATTCTCATCTCAGCTACATGCAATTGCCTTTCGTTCATCCCTTTTGTGGCTCAACATTCTGCTCCATATCTACAAGACAGCAGGTCTAACCTCACACTAATATTATAAAGGCGGAAGTATGTGAGTGTGTGTGTGTGTGTGTATGTTTGTTACTTCTTCACGCTCAAACGGCTGGACCAATTTTGATAATATTTTGTATGGAGGTAGCTGACACCCTGGATTAAGACATAGGCTACTTTTTATCCCGATATTTCCACGGGATCGAGACTTACGCAGGTGAAACCGCGGGGCGCAGCTATTTGTTCTATATATCTTCCCCTTAAATTTAAGGGGAATGCGGGAGTCGCTTATAAGATCAATAAAAACGTCAATATTATAATAATATTGACTAACGTATGATTTCCAGACAATCAAAGGTCTCTTTCTGGACTTTCACTAGCGCAGGCTCCGTTGACTACTTATATCTAGGTACCTACTAGGTGAACTACTTTAACAAAATACAGTCAAAAATCATCTGTTGATCTGTCTATAACAACCAAGGCGCTAACAGGTGAATGAACATCGCGATAAGAATGTTATCTCTTATTAACAAATAGCCCATAATTTCTTATCGCCGTTAATCATTAGCCTTAGCAGAGATACTAGCTATTAGTAACTAGTGTGCATACGTGACATAAAGAGCGCGAGCTCTAATTATCTAAAGCTATGCAATTGTCAACAAATCGTGTGAATTTCACCAACTCCTCAGTAGCACAGTTCAATTATGTTACGTTTCTCAGTCAGTTTCGTTCAAGGAGAAAAGGCGTGCAAGACATCGGGGACATTGTACGCTTGCATAACGATGACTTTGCGCTGCTAAGAGCGGAAATTACACCTAAAATTAAATTACTCCGTGCTGTTTCAAAGTGTTTGATAATCAATCGTGCTCTAGTATTATATGTGCCACCGAAAAAGTTAAGAATGAATGTGCCAAAGACGTTGCAGTGGTATCGTTTTCAGATGTTTGTCTTAAATAGAGAAAATTATAAAGTTAATTTAGAGTGCGACTTGAAGATGGCGGTAATTGTGATACAAGTTTATATTCATAGTGGAACAACTGTTTTGTGTACAATCCATGTGTCGAGAAGGTGTCTTACATCGGAGGAAGTGCTACACAAAAGTATGTTTTAGGCCCAAAACTCACCTTTCATACTTAGGATGTATGTACCTACAGTACCTACCTACAACCTCAATCCGTTACGTAAAGGAGAAAATCCGGTCATTGACGGGAGGTTATTATGTAGACTAATTATCTATTCAAACACTCATACTAGGCCACTTACACACTAGAATTTGAACGTACGTAGTGATATTATTTCTAATACTAACGAAGGAGTACCGATTAATAATAGGTACGTAGTACATACTCGTAAACCGCCCCGGCTTCGCTCACAGCTTAAACGCCAACTTTTTTCATTCTGTCGTACTTAGTGTCGTATACCAGCATGTTGCGTCGAGCATGTGGATTAGATTAAAATGTAACTGATTTTTATCCTACTTGGAGTATTTTACATCGACTTTTAGCCAATTTACACAAAACTAAATTAAATTATACACCTAAACCTTCCTCATGAATCACTCCGCCCATTGATGAAAACCGTATGAAAATCTGTTTGGTAGCTTTTGAGTTTAGCGCGTTCAGACAGACAGACAGACGCGGCGGGAGGGCTTTACATAATCAGCCTATAATCTTTTATAATAATTATGTAGTGATCTATCAACAGAAATAAAGTAACTAGTTGGAAATCGAGGGTAAACCCCATCAACTTGCCACATAGCGTAGGTTTACATATCAGATCGTTAAGATTCCCAATGGATAAAAATCTACCTAATACTTAGACAGGATGAAGTTCCCAGAAATGTTTGATTAGGTAGGTACTTTGTCAAAGTTATTTATAGATAGTCTACACAAAATGAAAGCCCATCTGCATGGTTTCTGTACACATAAATTGAAAAGAAGGATGAATGAATGATCGAAGTTTTTCACCCCACAATATCACGCCAGCCGGTCTATTCTGTAAAAATATCACCGTGAAAACTCAGGTGATGTGAGCTGTCATTCCATTGATGCTAGGGACTGACACTATGTATTGATGCTCACTTCACCTAAGTTTTCACGGTGAGATATTTACAGAATATCACTACTGTACCTATTCCCCGAAGGGCTCCATAGACTGACCTGCAAATTGCATAAAACGTAAGATTTTTTAATTTCGCGGGTTACAACTACGAATTTAGCCCGACTTTTCATTTTAACGATAACAATAGTCTAGAAATCTGTTAGGATATAAATCTGATTTTGAAATCACTGGATAAAAAATGTGGGATTTTGAAATCACCTGCCAACAAAGTCACTGTGTGTGTATTTAGCATTAGCCAATTAGCCAGTATATTTGTGTGACGAATATTTTCACACATTTTTAGCCATACAAATATTTGACATATTATAATAAAACCGTTGACAGATAAATATTCAGAATAATTTGGGGTAAGGTCAGGAAGTCGCCTTAATAGGGGGCGTGGAGGGAGGGCGGAGTGGTTGAGTAGCCCCCACCACCGAGTAGCGGAGTTTTTTTTTTATATTAAATGTTAAAAGTTAAAAAATTTATTGAATGATTTCTGAGAAAAACGCCGGGGAGGGGAGAGCAGAGGGGCAAGCAAGCAATAATAACAACGGGTAATCGACGGAGTCCCTCTTCGCGGGGCTCCAATTTCGTAATGTTTAAAAGAAAAACAAACAGGAAGCAATCGGTGTCCAAAGAGGGGTAGCGAAGTAGTCGAAAAACAGGAGGCACGTATTATCGCTATGGAGCACATTCACGTAAGCCCGGAAGCAACGGAATGACGCGAAATTGAGTCTAGCTGTCACTGTCAGTGTCAACAAAATGGCGGCCTAAAGATTCATTTTACGCAGATTGACATGATTTTGACAGACGCAGAATTTAGTAACATTTAAGTTCCGTTTCACGTATTAGTTCTTGATTTACCAATATTTTTAGAAATTTATTTTATTGTATTTCGATGCAGCATCTAAAATTGCATGGGGGACGCTTGAGATAAACGCCCTTGACTCCCCTACAGTGACAGACTCCTCAAATTCAGGCGACTTGATAGAAGAACCAACCCATAATTTCTTTTGTTAGGTACCTACATTGTAATTCGCTTTAGTTCCAAAATAAAGTATAGTTTACACTGTATTCGATGCAAAACAATGCATATTTTATCGATAAGATCATGCGGCGGATGCGCCGGTTGCGCGTAACTATTTAATTTGCATTAGCTGTCAAACTAAATATGGTAATGGTTGGTGGCCAACCTTGTCCTATGTTAAAAAAATACTTTTCGATAGTGTTTTGTGTGAACTTGAAAGCAAAACGTTTGTGTTACTTCCAGGTCAGATGCTCCTGAACTGGTACATATCATCAATAACGGAGAACAGTCACTTGAAGGCCTTGTTAAGTGTTCAAGATCAGAGGAACCTTGGGATACAGTACTGTACCAATCTTCTGGCCGCTGGTGTACTTAGGCAAATATCTGACAAGGATGCGCCCACGGAAAATATATTTAAGGTACTCACTTTCATATTTACATTAAGAGAATGCTATCTTAGTGTGTGTTACAAAAAGCTAATTCCTAACCAAACATGGTCTGCTCTGTTCTAGATTTGATGAACATTTCTATGCGTTTTAATAGTATGCTTACAAATTTATTATTTATGAAGTCATTAGGTATACAGTCAACCAATATGTATTTGAAAGATTTCCGTGCATGCTTCACCAATAATAAAAGAAAACTAAAATAATCAGTTTAAAGAATTGGCTCACAGAAAACTTATACAACTAGGTACCTACCTAGGGTACCTAAAATTGGACTTTTAAGAAAAAGAAATAGGTACCTATGGTTTTTCAAGTTAATTAGGTAAATCAAGAGAACCGCTACATAAAACTAGTTGGGCAAACTATTCAACATTGTAAACTGAGTTGTGCAACTTTTAATATATGTATATCATTGCTGTATTATTGACAAACAAAACAGGTTTCATGTAATAATTTTATCCTTACCAATTTAAACCATTTAAATACTTTATAACTAAAAATTTTGATGTATTCTCATTCCAGCCAAATTTGATGTACTACTGGGCTCATATGGAGGCGCCGGCGCTACAATCAGTGACCCCAGGCAGACTACACACATCTGTGTGGCCACCTGACAAGGACTCACCCTACTTCACACAGGACAATCAACGGGATTTAGAGAACAATAAGTTCTTTAGTCAAAACAATAATGAAGAAATAAGTGACATTGACGAAGCTAAAGTAGTAATATCTCAACTAAAGAAAAAACTTCAAGAGCTAGAATATCAAATAGAGAAATATAGAATAAACACACAAATTGAATCACTCAACAAGGACATAGAGAAGAGTTTTGATTGCATCAATGAATATAACCTTTTAAAAACCAGAACAGAATTAACAAGCAAAGAAGTACAGACTTCAAGTTTAGCCAGTGAAATAAATAAGCTATCAAATAAACCTGTGATAAACATACCTGAATATGACCCTCTAAGAACAAATGTAAATATTGATAAAACATTAGATTTAAGTAGTTTAGAACATAAAAGTGAGATGGCTATTACAATTAAACCTGATGTCAGATCTGAAAAAATAGTAAATTATTGTAAGTTGAATAAAAGTAGAGATTGTAATAAAAGTTATCGTAAAGATGATCTATCAGAGCTCAACCTTACTGAAGATGTGAAGAAGGATATCAACCAATACCTTCACAATGTTGACCAAACCAGTGCTTGTTCATCAGATGTATCATTTCGCAGCACCTTTGAATTCACTGATTTAATGATGCATAGTGCAAAAAGTTTCATAGACTTAGATAAACATGGAGAGCCCCCAGTGTTAGGGAATGCAAATACCATTCATGTTCCACATACTCAAGTTTTGTACACAACAGTTGAAAAGCAACCAATATCAACTAGTCAGTCATCACTGGGACATTCAAGTACTATCTCTTTGGACCACGACAATGTGAGCATTGTAGCTGATTCAGATGATAAAATATGTTTATCAATATCTGACAGGTCCCCAGAACTGACCCTATCTGCGAAATCTGTACAGACGACAGAGACATTTGTGTTAGCGCAAGTCGCACCCGTAAGACCGAGCCTACCTAGTCAAATTTTACCTTTCCAACCACCCCCTTTACCAGGAATGCCTCCTCCTCCACCTCCGATGCCAGGAACACCTCCCGCTTTACCCATGTCGGACTCGTCTTCCTCTCAATTTCCAGATCCAACCGAATCAACGCTTACGCCTGAAAAAAGTCCATCGCCACTTGCGACAGTGCCCTGTAAGGGCCCACCTCCTGCACCAATGCCCGACATCGGTCCCCCTCCGCCTCCAATGCCTACAATGGGTCCTCCGCCTCCTCCTATGCCCGAACTAGATCCTTCGCCCCCTCCAATGCCCGGAATGGGTCCTCCACCCCCTCCAATGCCCGGAATGGGTCCTCCTCCTCCTCCAATGCCCGGAATGGGTCCTCCGCCTCCTCCAATGCCCGGAATGGGTCCTCCACCTCCTCCAATGCCCGGAATAGGTCCTCCGCCCCCTCCAATGCCCGGAATGTGTCCTCCACCTCCTCCAATGCCCGGAATGGGACCCCCGCCTCCACCGATGCCCGGCATGGGCCCCCCGCCTCCACCAATGCCAGGGATGAGCCTGCCCCCACCACCTCCCAGTATGCCCGGGCTAGGCCCCCCTCCCCCCCCGCCGCCCCTTTCTAGCGGGCCTGTACCTTTCCCAGCGCCGCCTGTCGGAGGATGGAATGTTCAAAGAGCAAGTAAGTAGCGGCCACTTCTTTAAAAACATTTCATTATTAAAACGCAACCCTTTATTCATAAACATCTTTTCGCTAAAGTGGTGTTGGTCTGCTTTTCATTAACTTAATTTACGTGAAAAAGACTACAAAAATAGCTGTATTTATAAGATAAGTGGTTATGAATAGGGGTAAGGGTTTACCAAGATTGTGAATAACATTCTGCTTGTTTTAGCTTTAAGAAAAACTCCAGTGAAACCGGCTGCACCCATGAAACCGTTGTATTGGACGCGAATACTAGCAGTTCCACCAGCGCCAGCCGCCCAGGCAGAGTCAATTTCAAGAAATTTTAAACCCTTGTGGTTGGAAATAGAAGAAACCAACCTAGATAATATTGAAGAATTTACTGATCTGTTTTCAAGGCAAGTTGTGAAGGCGCCAGTCAAGAAAAAGGTCGAAGTAAAGACGAAGATTCAACCGATCAAAATATTAGACAGCAAGAGATCGCAGAACGTCGGCATTCTTGCACAAAGCTTACATGTTGAGTTCTCAGAGATTGAGAATGCTATTTACAATTTTGATACGTCGGTAGTTAGTTTAGAAGCGTTGAATCAGATTTACGAATTGGTTAGTATGTTTATTATTCATTATGGACATTTGTAAAGATTGAACATTGTTATACAGGGTCAAATTTAATTAGAAATAAAAAATGTAAAAGATTTGATGCTGTGCTGCTGGGGAATTTGTTGCGCCACTTCATCCCAGCTAAAGCACTAGGAAGTGGTGAAGGGTGGGCGTTTTTGGGGGACTGTCTTATGGAATTGTTGACGTTCGAAAAGTGGTGAGTCTCAGCCTAGTTTGAATAAATTACTTTTTTTTTTAGGTCTACTTCCGCTGTTAGTGTTTGTTACTGGAAGTACGAGTTCAGAAAATCTTTTTTTTTTTTCATCAACAATGCGTTACTGTTTTTTGAAACGGCTGTTGATGACCCCAGAAAAAAACTCACCAAAATAATTTATTTTTTGTTTTATCGTGTTTAGGATATCGATACCCGTCACGTCTTACTAGAGAACGGGCAGCAGCGTTCTCTGCGTTATGTTTACCGCAAATAAACGTATTTTCTTCTTTTTTTCTTTCTTTCTATGCTTTTTAACACTATACTGCGATCGCCAACCCGCCTGCCAAGCGTGGCTATTATGGCAAACACCCCCTTTGGGGGCGGCCTATGTCCAGCAGTGGCCGTCTTTCGGATGAAATGATGATGATGATGACCCATCACGTCTGCGGAGTTTCGCTAGCTTATTTAATTTGACCCTGTATAAACAAGGGGGTCTACTCCGAAGTATCGGCCGTTTTGTAACTTCCACAGTTTCCTTTTTGGTTTGTGAGTCCTTACCCGACTTCAAGTCACACTTTTTACTTTGGCTTATCTCTTTGACTGTCTTTTTTTTTTGTTTCGCCGTAGTCAGCCATAGTTAGCCGTAGTCAAGAAACGGCCGAACATTCGGTCGATACTTCTTATTTATGTTTGGAGTAGACCCCCTGAATCCGTTTTTTTTGTTTCATTTTGTATTTTCTTTTTAATTCCAGCGAGCCACTGACGAGGAGGTATCAATGATTAAAGAACATCTAAAGAGCAAACCTGACATACCGCTGGACAGACCTGAAGCGTTTCTCCAGGATTTATCTGGTATACCAAATTTCGCGGAACGAATATCCTGTTTTATGTTCCAAGCGGAGTTTGACGATTTGGTTAGCACAACTATGCACAAACTAGATAATTTGAAACATACCTGTGAGGTGAGAAAACCTGGTTTTAAAATTATTATTTTTGTTGTAAATTATAAAAACAATCGGCTTTATAGAGCGCGACTCTTTCTGTAACCGGAGGTGTCATAATAAAATCCGAGTACCTACTGTTTAATATGATTATTTGAATTTTTTTTTTCCAGTTTCTGACGACCAGTGAATCTCTGAAGAGATTGTTTGCTATAATCCTGACTCTCGGCAACTATATGAATGGAGGGAATGGTCAGAGGGGACAAGCTGATGGATTCGGTCTTGAGATTCTTTCAAAACTGAAGGATGTCAAGGTAAGCCTTCATTCATGCGGTGTGCGAGAGAGAGCGCTCGAAGTGTACTTCGCGCTATGGCGACAATATGTAGCATTATAAAATATGTCTACTAGCAAGTCAACTTCACAAAACTAAACAAAACTGTTCAGTAGATCTGAAATGCTTGAAATGCTACGGCTACATTATCGCGATAACGCGAACTTCGCGGGCTCTCTGTTGTACCGCGAGACGTCGCGTCGAGCGCTGTACGGTCTACTCGCTGGCCACGCTTACTGCTTTAGTAAAATTTAGAGATAACTGGTGCCAAAGTTCATATACGTAGATGATTATTGAAAATGGTTGTTAATAAACTTCTTCTTACTTTTAAATGTTTCATGTTTTTGAAAATTTGGTTACATCGAAAGGTTTATTAAAGTTACTATGGAATAGAATAGCAATGAAGGCCATTCAATTTGAGAGTTTCGAGAAAAGTGATATTTAATGACGAACTCTGTTTTTTTTTAATATACAGGGTCAAATTTAATTAGCTAGTGAAACTCCGTTACCGTGATGGGGTATCGATATCTAAACACGATAAAAAAAAGAAAAAAGATTTGATGGTTTTTTTCTGGGGGCAATGACCAATGTAGTGAATTTACTTGATGTAGTTGTTTTCGTGTTTAGATTTCGATACCCAACACGTTTGTGAAGTTTACACAGAAAAAAACCGATTTTGAAACTGATATTTCAAGTAACTGCAGACTTATAAAAAAAATATTATTTATCATAATTAATAATAATTTTTATTTTCGTTTTAACGTAATCCCATCACGTCTGCGGAGTTTCGCTAGCTAATTTAATTAGACCTAGAAATTGAGTTTTCTCAAAACCCATGAATTTTTGAATCATAAAATCATTGGTTTGGAGGAAGAAAAGGGAGCAGCCTCCCCCTGTTCTCCCTGGCCAGCTATGCTGAAAATAGGCTAACATAATAAATATCTTTATCTATGCATATTATAAATTAAAGTCGCTTTTCGTCTGTCTGTGTGGCCACGTTGTTCTTGTAAACTACGCAACGTATTTTGATGCGGTTTCACCATCATCTAAAGAATTTATTTCGGAAGATTTATGTGTATAATAGATTGATATTACACTTTTTCTTTTTTTTTTTCTTTCTTTTTGGCTTCGCACGGTTTGTGCATTTAGCCAGTGTCATGTAAAATTAGGTAAAAAGTACAAAGTTATTTAAATAGTTATGAAATGAACTCCACTCAATGCATGATAAAGATGATTAATGATATCCCGCCCCGCTCCCCTTGAGTTTAAGTAAAGACGCGGCACTTTACTGAAACCTCGCGCGGACTTCTTGAGAGAACTTAAAGTGATGTTGCACTGTTTTGTTTCATTTGCCTACATTAATGCAGGTTCACGAACACTTAATGGTTAATAACCGACCACTATTACACATTAATATTCGGCTAAACACAAATTTTAGAAAATAAAACAAAACTGCTAACATGACGCTTCACTTTCCCGCCAAGAAGTCCTGATATTACACTTACTTAAGCAGTAATTTTAGCGACGTGCGCTTTACCTACTTGTTGTGAACAAGTGTACAAACACGCTGTAAATGTGTGTGCAGGAGCTCAGTACCATCAGAGACACGGGCGAAGTCGGAAGTGTGTGTATTTTGTGCTGACGCTAGTACGCCACTCGTCTTCACGCACACAATCACAACGTATTTGTAAATTTGGTTACCTGAGATATCAATACTGTTGATAAAGACATCTTGACATTATGTCAAGTCGTAAAAACAGTGCGAAATACGTGCCGCTTGTATAACAATAATTTATATAAACTTATTGGTATTGTCCGCAGTCAAAACAGTCGAACGTGACGCTGCTCCACTTCATAGTGCGCACGTACATGCGGTCGAGCGGCGGCGCGCTTTCCGACGGCTGCGCACTTCCCGTGCCCGAGCCCGGCGACGTCGCCCGCGCGGCTACCCTAGACTTCGCTGATGTGGCCACGCATCTTACCACGCTTAGGAACCAACTTGATGGTAAGCGGTGTTACCAATGTTAGAGACCCCTGAACTATAGGTTTGTTTTTATAGCGTCGAAGGCAAATCAAAATCAAATCAAATCAAAAATATTTATTTGCTAAAATATGGTACATAGGGTAATTCAATATTTTATGACATTCCTTTCTAATTGCGAAAATAAATAACGTAATGGTTTTTTAAATTTTTATTAATTAATTACAGCCTGCAAAGATAAAATGAAGAAAGTTATAGAGACCGACGCTAAAACACGTAATCTCAACGAAGAGTCCCCGACTGACGAGGGAAAGAGAAGGCTAGAGGTGTTCAAAGACAAGATGACCGTATTCCTAAACGCAGCCGAAGAGAAACTAAAGACTGAAAACGAAAACTTAGACGAATGCCGTACGAAGTTTATCGCGACTGTGAAGTTTTACCAGTACACTCCTAAATGCGGCAAATTGGAAGACTGTGAACCGAAAGAATTTTTTTCACTGTGGACCTCATTTTGTAGCGATTTCAAAGATATTTATAAGAAAGAAGAACAAATTGCGATTAAAGAAAAGTGAGTATTGCCGCAAGTATTCAGCGGTTTATTATTTATCGTGTGTCGTGAACTCGTGACTTAAATGCCTTCAACATCCAATGTATGTGTACTAGGATCGAGATGCTTTATCTTTATCATTTTTCGATTCCCGTGGTGCTAAGGATCGCAACCACATACGACGCGTCTCGGCAAGTTATGCGAGATAGTATGAATAATAACACTTAATTTAAAACTGTATTGTTTCAGGTTAAAAGAAGCCAAAAAACTTCAAGAAGAAAGGAAACCTCTCACTCAGCCTAAAAAGGAAGGCGGCTTGAAGGCGCGCTTACAGAAGCTGTCTAGTACAAGAAAATAATACTTCGACCTAATTTGTTTCTAATGCACAAACAATGATTATTTATTTGCATTCCAAACATAACATTCCACTGAAATCTAATAACAAGAAACTAACATCACCATGTAGGTACCTACATTCCTTTAATAAAAAAAATATTTTTGTAAAGTAAGATGAGTTTTGTGTAATGTATCATATTGTATTGAAGAAAGGCCTAACTTTCAATTCAAGGTGGTTATTGCCTATTCTTGAAAGAATTGTTACTTTTTTTAAGTGTCTTGTATCACATTCATTAAAGCCTATACTAATAATTTACACTTTTAATGGAGCTAGAGCTAGTACTATATCTGCTTCAAGCTTGCCAAGCCTTACAAAGTTGGTTGAATTTAAGGCTCCGTGCACGAAAAAAACCCTTTTTCGTCAATTTCTTATCTAATTCTGAGAAAGCTTGAAACAATAATTGAAACATTAAGTCTGTGTAACTATAAAGTTACAGTTTTCATAGTGCTAAACCATTCGTGTCAGCCACAGCACCTGTTAATAGTTTCATCACTTTTGCGCTCTCGAAAATATAGTTTATTTCGCCTTCGATTTACCTAATGAAGATATTATTCATAAAATAAAATTTTGATTTTATCTCAAGGATAGCTGAAGCCCAGTGTATGATTTTTAGATTTCTTGATATGGTTTGCTATATATTAATAGAAAAAAATACACTACCAACTAGGTTTAAAAAAATAATGGTTTTATCAACATTATTTTTCTGCTATATTTTGTATGGAGGCTGAAAAAAGTGGTCCCGCCACGTGCAAGTAGACCATAAAATGATGTTTATGTAATTTTTTAATGTTCAAACTCAAAAGTAGTTTCTTGTAGAAAGATGATCACACGTCTCTCGCGACATTTTTTGGAAAACCTGTTGCAAATTTTTGTAATTAAAATAAAATCCTTTTGGCCACATGCAAAACAAAGAATTTGACTTTACAAATCACAAATAATTTTGGTTAAATTCTTTTTCCCTTTCTCACAAAAAATGAACAAAATTGATCAAAATCAGTCAATTTCGTGCATGGCTTAAAAAGTTGCAGAGATGGAGATAATGCAAAATGTCTGTCTGTGTGACCGCGTAGATCTTCTAAACTCCACAGTGGAATTAAATGCAGTTTTCATGATCATTTAGAGCATTTATTCTGGAAGGTTTAAATATAATATGTTAATATTTATCTAAAAATGTAGTACAGAAATCTATGACATGCCGATATATTATGACATGCCGATTCATGCAAAGCAGGGGCTGGTCGCTAGTGTTGTATATAATATTTTATACAATAAAGTTATTGTACAAGAGTTTCTATGAGGGGTAGGGAACTCCTAAAAATGAGTTATTGGTGACAGGTTCCCTAAAAATCATAATAAAATGGTACTTAAACTATGTATCATTCAGAATATCATGAAGTTTTCCTGCACATAAGTAAATGTACCTGATATACTGTTTTTTAATGCATTATGTTAATTTAAATGCCTGATTATGTGCATAGTTATTCATCTAAAAATGGTGCTGTAACAATTGTTGTATCTGTAAATATTATTATTTAAAAAATATAAAACTGAAATATTATTAATAAAAGCTTTTATTACACGTAATCTAAACATTTTTGTTTCCATATTTTTTGGAACTTTTTATCTACTTTCCTGTTGGTGAGAGTGTCACTAAGTTTGAGTAAAGCATTTTTGAGAGCATGCCATTGCATGAGGCTCAGATGGCGTGTAAGTGATTTACTATCAGATTCATTTCTAAACAGTTCCTCTCTTTCAATAAACTTCTTTAAAGAGCTAGAATTAGTTATTTTCTCATGAGAATGTTCAATCACTGTCACAGCAGGTTGAGGGGGTGGTGTTTTGCTGTCATTTGTAATATTTTTATTAGAGTTGAGAAGAACTTTAAAACTTTCTCTAGATAACACTACACCATGATCTACTTTTGTCACAGTTAGCACTGGTAATGGGCTCTCATGCCTTTCCAACAATGGCAATGGTTTAGTAATCTCTTCCTGATCTGAATCAGCTTGATCTTCATTTATTTGGTTTACATAGCCAAGTATATTATCAAACAAATCATTATCATCATCATCAATCAAGGTATTATCAATGTCAATATATTTCTTTTGCGCCCAATCAAATCTACCAAAGTCATCAACATGTTTCAGGTCCAACCATTGTTCAAAGTCTTCAGGTAGTTTATAATTGTGTGGTAGAAAATTGAGGCCTTTCAGTTGTAATTTAATTAAATAGGGATATAGGTTTGAATACCAGGTTGTAGTATGCTGTAGAAGCACCATACTCATAGACCACAGTCTACTCAAAAGGGCATATGGTAATAAGCTCATCCAGTGACTCTCACCCCTCTTTATCCTATCCAAATAAAACACTGCTGCTTGTTTAGAGCAAACACAAACCCTCAACATTATCTTGGCAAATGCCATAATTCTTAACAAAACATATTCCAGCATCTGCCTTGTTGGTAAATAAAGATCATCATCATCACTCTCTGATGGCAGAGCTAATAAAAAGTTCTCAATCTCTTTCCAGATGTTTAAAGCCAGGTACTTCTTCAGAGCTGTGTTTACTTTTCTTAAATTCCTATAGCCTACATCATTGCGGAATTTCTTATCATATTTGTATAAAAATCTTGAGCAAACAGCACTTTCTTTGTGTAGAGGCGACTGCTTCGACAACACGTTAAGAATGTTATTAAATATATGTTTTAATGCCGATACATCTGGAAAAGCAAAGACTTATTTATTGGTATACACATGTTCTGGTGGTGCTGATTAAATAATATTTTGTTGTGTGTCTAATAAGAGCAAAGTTTTTTGGAATTGTAAACAACGAATGCCTCTTACCAAATTCGGTTACACATAAAAACATGTTTACTGGTGGTGGTAAAAGAGTAGCACAGTTCCATGGCTCTAGCATTATAGTAACAAATTGTTATCGACTATTTTCGAAAATACTTAAATTTGATTGAAAACTGAAGTTCATATCATAACATAACCTCGAAACTCGACTTGTCGACATTTCATTTTTGACGTCCGCCCGTCAGGAATAAATTCATGAAATCATGGAATTAGTAAGTACCATACATACTGATATCGATGGTCTTTAATCCAGATTTTGATCCAGGCTCTGGATAGAGCTTCCCTAAAGTGATGTGAACTGGCCATTATATCACTAATCTGCGTTGAGGACGATCATATTTGAAGTTTTTGTCCTCATAATTTTCTTATCGGATTGGTAAAAAGCGGTTGGAAGGCGAAAGCGTCAGGGTAACCCGCAAAATTCTTACCTTCTTTTGCTATTTGCAGTTCAATGTCATGATTTCATGAAGAAGTCATTCAATAAAACAAATTAACTTACATAGAGAGATGTATTATTGATTCGAAATTTCGAATGATTATAATTCTGTTAATACTTATCTGATATAGTTGCGAATCATAGTTTGATCAAGACACAACCACACACTGGCCTCATTATCATCATCATCATCCGCCTATAGCAGTCCACTGCTGGACATAGGCCTCTCCAATTGCACGCCATTCAGCTCGATTCTCGGCAACTATCATCCAGCTGCCACCAGCCACCCTGCGAAGATCGTCGCTCCACCTAGCCTGAGGGCGACCTTACGTTTACCGATTCGCGGTTTCCACTCAAGAACACGTCTACCCCAACGGTCATCGGTTCTACGGCTAATATGGCCGGCCCATTGCCACTTCAGCTTGCTTATTCTGTGAGCTATGTCGACAACTTTGGTTCTCCGCCGGATCACCTCATTCCAGATTCGATCCCTCAGAGAGACTCCAAGCATAGCCCGTTCCATAGCTCGCTGAGCGACCTTGAATTTATGGACCAGCCGTACCGTGAGTGTTCACGTTTCGGCTCCGTAAATCATAACAGGCAGGACGCACTGATTGAAGACCTTCGTCTTTAGGCTCTGTGAAATACGCAACGAGAAGACTCGACGAAGCTTCTCAAATAAATGCTGCCCAGCCTAGCTGAATGCTTCTATTAACCTCCCTCTCAAAGTTGTTTTTACCAAATTGCAAAGTTTGCCCGAGGTAAACGTATTCTCGAACAACCTCGAGAGCACCGCCATTAACAGCAATCGCGGAGTGATGTGTTCGTTTCATAACCTTGGTTTTGTCCAAGTTCATCCGGAGACCAATGCGTACAGAAGAGTCAACTAGGCCGTCCAGCATATGCTGTAAGTCATGCAGCAATTCAGCCGATGTCATCTGCAAATCTCAAGTGTGAGATGTACTCACCGTTGATGTTGATGCTAAGTCCTTCCCAGTTCAGCGTCTTAAACACATCCTCCAATGAGTTAGAGAACAATTTCAGGGAAATAACGTCCCCTTGTCTCACCCCTCGACGCAGGGGGATATGCTCAGTTCACCGATCCTGAGTTTGGACGGTCATAGTCGCGTTCTCATAAAGACATCTCAACACTTGGATGTATTGCCAGTCGACTTGGCATCGCTGCAGAGACTCCAAAACAGACCAGGTGCCCCAAGTCTGCTATTTTTTTATATTCAGTCATTCCAACACGATCCCATTGTCATTTTGCAAAAGTTCGTAATCTGGTAAATTCATAATGGTCGATAATTGGTCGGTCAATGTTCTCGTAATATAATTGTGTTATTATAATGGCATTGTAGTATTGCCATTATTATAAAACCCATTAGTAGAAATGTCATTCATTTGTCATTATGTACGAGATTACCAATCGCAATTTCTTTCAATGTAGTGTCCGTGGCCGACCATTGGAAATTCATAATGACGCCATTATAATAGTAGATTACCAAACTTGTCAAAATCAACAATTATGAAATCAATGATCGACCATTCTGACACTATTGTAATAGCAGACTTGAGGCCCAGGGGCCCAATTCTGTAAAATAACCAACTTGTCAATAGTGTGTCAGTAGTGTGTTAGTAGTGTCTCAATAGAATAGTGATGGACATTTGGGCCCAATTCTGTAACATTGAGTTAAGCAACACGCCATTGACACTCTATCGACACACTACAGACATTCTTTTGCCACTGTTGCAAATTTGGCATTCTGCAAAAACTTCAATGGCGTTTCAGTGGTGTCTCAGTAGTGTGTCGGTAGTAAGTCGATAGTGTGGCGTATAATAGTTTTAGTGTTGCTATCAAAAATCTACCATGAGGTAAACCAAACCTACCACTTTTTCAAATCCAATTTGTATTAATTAAATCTTTATATTATGGGTTTATTTATTAAAAAAACGTTTTATTATTAGAAACATCAAATTTCACTAAAAACATGCGTTTAATAACGTTTAATAAGTGTAGCCTCAGGGGCGCTATGGAGCGAGGATACGGGCCTTCGATATTTTAAAAAAAAACCTTAATTCATGTTGGGATGGTGTTAGACGGGGGGTGGTACATAGGGTAGGGGGGGCCAAATTTTGGTTATTTTTTGCCTAGGACTTTCGTAAATTTTTTACATCATCTCATGGTTTTCGGTCGGAGTATCAAATTAGGTACCTTCACATACAAACCTTTAATTTAGCAGGGATTCCATTCCGCCGTCGCAATCTCTGGAGAAAGGGAATAAGCTCGTCAATTAGCTTCCTTGCTTGCTCTACGTCCAATTTATCGATTTCACTACGTAAGTCGCACACACACACGGACACATTATTTCAAATTAAAAAAATATACAAATTAAACCCAATCAACAATAGGGAAAATAGGTGTCGTTGTTCGATGGCTTCACAATGGCGGTTCGATGGCCAAAACACTATTCAAACACGATAGAAACAACTGTCAAATACACTTAAAATATTTACAGACTACCGTAAGCTTGGCATCACGATGCCATTGTATCATTATAGTGGACCAGACTACCAATTATTGTTGCCAAATTGGCGCGTCGGAGGTCGCGTCTTACCAGTGTTCTAATAGTAATACACACTTGCCTGCAAATGGCAAAAAAACGTAAGAAAACTTGAATTTCGCGGGCTACAGCTGCGGATCCATAGGGGATCCATTTCTACTTTCCATGGTCAAAATATAATTATCTTTTGTCAAAATCTTATATTTTAATACAGCAACACTGACTAAAAAAAAGTTTCTGTTTTCTTCTGTTCTGAGCTTGACCGGCTAACCGGTAAGTTATTACTGAAGCGCTAAGAAATATTAATTTTAGATTAAAAATAAGTTTGTATCGATTCTTCAACTTTATTTCGCTGGAGACAGAAGATTCTCTACAGGGCGGAAAGTATTCATTTTAATAATACTGTTTTAGACAAGCTGTGTTGACTACAATATGCCTAAACACAAGAAGCAAGAAAGCTCCAGCAGTTCTGATAGCGATGATGGACCTGTCGACGTAAGTTTTTTAATCTAATAAGTTTTATTTAAATCTTGTTAAGTAATACAGAATACTTTATAAAGTTTTTAGAAATTAGGTACGTCCACGTGTAAATGCAAATGGCCAACAAGCAGCTGCAGCAGGTTAAAACTGTCCCTTTCGCTACTCTTTATTGTTCTAAGTTGTTTATTTTTCCCTTGTTAGCAAAACGAGTGAAAGGGTACTCGAGTAGTTTTAAGGGGCACTGTTTTAAAATTGTGTTCGTATCTCCACACAGTATGTATAAAATTGTTTCGAAAAAAAAATTATCAGAATTAGATATTCAATCAATCAATCAACTCAGCCTATCGCAGTCCACTGCTGGACATAGGCCTCTCCCAGGCTGCGCCACAACACCCTGTCCTCCGCCTTCCGCATCCAGTCCGACCCAGCCACCTTAAGGTCGTCGGTCCATCTAGCTGGGGGGCGTCGTGGGGGGGGAATTAGATATTAGTTGTGAATAAATACAAATTATTGTGTTTTCGATATTTCGCCTCACATCATTAGGTAAAACTGTAATTAAGTACTTATCTATTTTTATCTCTGAAGCTTACACTTCTGATGCCAACTTTGTTTATATATTGAGTTATTGTACTTCTAAAGAAGACAAGTGAGTTCAGTTATTCCAGTTACTTATTTAGCTTCCAACATTAGTTTAAACAACCAGCCAATTGACTTGGAAAAATGGTGTCTGCATTCCGTATGCAATTTTGCTTAAATTGCACTGTCTATTAGCCTATGTACCTTTATGATTAAAAAAAAAATGTTTTGTTGTTTGCAGAGAAACCCTCCTGCAGAAAAGAAAGCCAAAATGGGCAGCAGAACATCAGATAAAGAGCCAACTTGGGTTATACAAGGAAAGAAATTACTTAAAATCAGGGAATTTAAAGGAAAGGTATATGTAGATATAAGAGAGTTCTATGAAAAGAATGGTGATCTGTTACCAGGCAAGAAGGGCATTAGCATGACACCTGAACAATGGAGAAAACTGATGTCATTGAGTGATGAAGTAAATGAAACGCTTAGTACCTTAGGCTGAGAGCAAAATATTTATTGTTCTTCCATAAAATAAATGTGAGTTATCTTAAAACAATTGCTTGTTTTAATTTATGCATAGTTGTCTGCACTTTTAGAATCATTAGAGGGGTATCTGTTTCTCCAAACTGATTGTTTATTTTTATGCTTATCATTGAGAATTAAGTGTGATTATATTATGTGGATTTGTTTAGTATTGGTAGGGTTCCGTAGTAAACAAGGAACCCTTATAGTTTCGCCATGTCCGTCTGTCTGTCCGTCCGTCTGTCCCCGGCTTACCTCGGAGACGCTTAGTCCTAGAAAGCTGTAATTTGGCAAGTGTAAATATTCATCACGCCGAAAGTCGTAACATAACCATTTTTTATTAGGGTACCTCCCTTGCACGTAAAACGGAGATGAATTTTTTTCTCATCTAATACATGGTGTGGGGTATCGTTGGATATGCCGTTTAAAAATATTGTGGGTCTGTGCAAGCCATTTTTCAATTCTGAGATCCGTTTGCGTAATATTAAGCTTTAAAGTGCTATTTTTTGTTAAGAGTCAAGTCAGTCCCCCCCCCTGCCAGCTAAATGGTTGGTTTTGGATATGTGAAAAAATTCATGGCAGTAGTATATATAACGAAATTAAAAGGAAAACTATCACAGCTAAGTAGGGTTTACGAGTTAACGACTAATAGTCCACCAACTTAAATTTGCAGTTGAAGAATTGACCATAAAGTATATCGATGTATGGGAGAGCGTTTTTCAACTACAATGTTAAGTTTATTTTTGGGATAAATTCATCCTAACTACGGAACCCTTCATTGTGCGTGGTCCGACACGCACTTGGCCGGTGTTTAGTGGCTTATAATGTGATCAAGTTAGATTAGCAAATACAATAAATAACTGGAGCAGCTGATACTGATTAACTATTTATTTTGCAGCAGCTAATAAGTAAGACAATATTATTTGGTCTTGCATTACACTTTTGTTTACCCTGAAATAATGTTATGCCTAAAATAATTATGTTTTCAAAATAGCTAGAAAGTGATTGATAGTAATTAATAAATCATAGTTCTAGGTGGTGAGGGTAGTTTCTGAGGCATACGGTCCTTGGTCCATAAACGCATCTCGTAATTTACTTACGAGGGCTCTCCATAAACAAAAATATAAACACAAATTAAATAAAGTCCTTTATTGACAATACAAGACTTGAAATGTAGATGAGGCAGAGTCGCTTTACAGTTCCTACCCTTTGGTTTAAAACCTCTAGGTGTACGTAATAACTATAAAAATAAAACAGGTACAATATTGAGCAACCCTCACTTTGAATACCAAAGATGCTTTAGGGCGAAAACATAATCCATATCATGCTGTTTTGTACTTTTATCGTACGATAATGCTATAATTCGTCGTGATTTTTTAGTGCACTGTATATTATTTTTTTATCCATCCCTGTGAGGTTTAAATTCAGTGATGTGGTGTAGTCGATTTATTAAAATGTTTTCGCCCTAAAACCACAAGATTTACGGTACTTAGTCGTACTACTTGAAAAGTATAAACTAGCAAGAAGGAAACTAAACAATCATGCTAAATCCATCACAAAACATTGGAATATACTCATACCTTGTCCCACAAATAAAACTAACAATATTGTATATAAAGGAGGAACACATAATATCAACCTGAGATTTGGTTTACAGATCATTATCAAGTGTATCTAACAATATAACATTACATGCTATCTATAACATCGAGATAATAAGACGAAGATCAGTATATAAAAATACAAGTACACTAAACACCTACATGGTAGAAAGTATTAATTTGATAAAATTGACTAAATTAACCTAAATGGAAACATTTGGCATGAAATTACACAACTATTGTATGACATATTATATGGCATGAGTAACAATTTATTACCTAATAAACATGACTAGCGTTACTAGTAACGTTTCAATTTAGTCTTATTCTATGAGGACTAAAAGATCTTAAATTTAATTTTCAATAAATGCCCATCCAATATTATTACAAACATAGTAACAGAATTATGAAACTTCATTGTGGACTAAAGTTATATTTACAAGACTTAACAAATTAGAGCAAGAAAATCCATCATAATCAGTTGAATTTCGTTTGTTGGTCCTCAGTTTATAGAACTATTTGAAATATCACTCAGAAAATAGTATTGGATAAATTAGTATTAATAGTAGGTATGATAAATGCTTCAATCGGCATAATTGATTTAAAAAAATCAAAAGTATACACTTTTATAGGGCCTACATTTTTGCTACTCTAACTTTCTAAAGAGCTACTAGTACTACGAAATAGTAGTTTTTGTTAAAGGTACACGTTCACTTCACAATAACTCAAGAAAAAACATACACAATAAAGCTCAACACACATAGAAGGGTGGTGCGGGTCGGGTCGTTTTCTTTGCGTGTGACGCGCTGTTCATTGCTTTCACAAAGCGCGGACGCGGGTCGGCGGCGGGTCGTGCGCGGGCGTACCTTGCCAGGCGGCAGCGGTTGCAGTGTGGTTAAAAATGTCGGGTGATTTGGACACGGACGAAGAGTTATTATTCCTACTTATTTTGAAAAGAGCACGAAAAAGGAAACGGATGTGGGTTCTCATCGCCTGTGTAGAGAATTAGAAACGTACGAGGAACTCATTTACAAGTATTTCCACATGTCAAAGGCAAGTTTCGAAGATTTACATGATAATCGTTGAGATCCATAGCCAAATAGACCAATTTTTTGTAAATTATCACAAAAAAAAAATTACGACACGCGCTGCGCACGACCCGCGCACGCGTCAGCCTTGTCAGTGTGGAGGCGGAACGCGTGAGGGTAAGGCAAAATCAACGCCCTCGCGCCCCTAGTCGCCGCAGGAGACGCCCCGGGCGTCGGGAATCGCAGGCCGATTCCCGGCCACCGTAGGCGCGGGCTCGCCGTCCGATAAGGACCAAGCCCGGGTCGACGGCGACGGCGCGTTGTTCCACGCGCGCCTCAAAGAGACGTCAGCACCAATTGACGGGGTCCGAAAGACCAATGCCTGACAGGGTTACGAGCCGGTCCGAAATGGATATCGTGGCCCTGGCACACAGGCATCTGAAGGAACACGGGTGGGTTTTAGTCAGTAAAAGTCTGACACTCCCTCCCGCTCCACCCAGAGCGGGAGAAGCTATTTGATAATTTCCCACCAAAAAAAAAAGCCTTGTCAGTGTGATTGCCTATCGAAGAATACGTGTATTACGACGAATGTAACGACGGTACACCTGCTCCCGACCCGCTTATCCCGCGCGCTGTCCGTGGTGCGTGGCACGGCACCCGCCCCCGACCCGCACAGCGGGTCATTCATATAAATACAAAGAATTAAGCTCGCCGTACTGACGTCCCGACCCGCACCCGCTGTCTGTGTGTGACTTGAGCTTACATGTCATTCAGTTTTGATATGAAAATGTACATTCAATACACCTAGTATTGAATGTACATTTTATTAGTAATCGGGCAAGAAATTACAGGCCCAAACAGTACTGGCAGTACAATAAAAAACGTTTTTTCAAAATAACTAAAAATAATCCATTCAATTTCAACTGGAAATAATTGCCATAAATATTATTGATACAACTTCCGTGGACATTCGCTGGGTATAGTTATGATCGCATACCTTTATTTCTAAATACAACCACAATACAGGAGTATTAGGTACCTACTTAATTTTATTTTTTGCTATAATTTCACAACTTGCAGTTGGAATTTATTTTATAAATAATTTATTTTATCTTTGGTTTGATATGGAAACATTCAATCTTGAAATGATCACACATTTCTTGCACCTGAAAAACATAAATTTTATTAATGAATACATCTTAATTACAAAATGAGTGGCCTTTTTTAAATATATGTGGAAAAGATTGCTAAATAGCAGAGCAATAGGTATCTTATCTCTGCAACACACGCTTTAGAACGACAACTTGGACGTCGCACAGCATCCAGATTAAATTTTAAGACAGTTGACTAGACTAAAAGCATTATTACAGCGATAATGCACCAACCAAAACTAGGCATATCATACGCCTAGAAACTGCAGGGTAATAAAGCGCTATTGAGCAGGTATTCTGGTTATAGACAAATATTATTTATTTTTTCTATGCTAGATGTTTATTCATTAAATCTTACTTACCACTTTAGTACCATAGTAGATATGTGCAATGGAGCTGATGACGCAGAGTACGGCAAGCAGCAAGAGCTCCGTCCCAGGCGAGACCGCGGTCCCGAACACCGCGCACAACACGAGCGCGTACGGGATCAGCAGAGCGTTGAACGCCTCGCAGCGAGTGTCGCTCATTTGTGACACTATTAGACGACACTGGAAAAGTAAGCAGAAAATATCTGAATGTAAAAGATTTGATCATAGTATTCATAACTTGCTTGGCGTAGAGATCGGCGACTTTGATGGTTATGGCTCAACAATTAAAATACTCTTGAAATAACAAAAAATCACAAACAGAAATCTTTTATGTAAATATGTTTAAATACAAGATAAGTGACGGAGATTTTTGTTACAAAGGAATGATGAAATCTGAAGAACTTAATATGAAGTAGTTAAATTAATAATAGTCAAACGAAAGATTCAATTTACTTTATCAAGGACTTTTTTATTTTAATTTAATTATTTATTTTTAAAATGAATATATAACTAAATATTCTGTGAATATTTCAAGCGTCTACCTATTGCCGTTATCAATATCGAGCAAAAAAAATCACGTTTGTTGTATGGGAGCCCCCTTAAATATTTATTTTATTATGTTTTTTAGTATTTGTTGTTATAGCGGCAACAGAAATACATCATCTGTGAAATTTCAACTTTCTAACTATCACGGTTCATGAGATACAGCCTGGTGACAGCCGGATAGACAGACAGACAGACAGTCGGCGGAGCCTTAGTAATAGGGTTCCCGTTTTACCCTTTGGGTACGGAACCCTAAAAATAGCTCCTTTTAGCACTTCAAAATTCCAAATTCACACAGGAATGATTTGATTTCAGAACTATATTCAGTTGTAGGTAATAAATAGGCGGAGGTGAGGTCATAGGGTGTTTCTCCGTTTTGGCGAGAAAACACATTCCGGTGGCATACGTTTTTTCTGAAAACAATTTAACGCTGAGACCGTCAGAGTTATAAAGTCCCGGTGTCCAATTGACCCGTTACATTGCTAGCCTGTAATTTTACCAGTATCCATACTTCCAAAACTGTAACATGGCATTATTTTCCCTACATTCATTAGTTTACAAGGATCTGATATTCCTGAATTATTAGTTACTCATAACCTCATTATACTCAGTGTAATAATTAGCAGAAAAAAAGAAATACTTACATTAATATTGGAGAATATAGTTCCGGTGAGTATGTAGAAGATCCTGGGCGCTCGGCTGATGATATCGTTGGGAGAGAAGATGGCCCACAGCGAGCTCAGCGCGAAGAATATGAATAATGGCACCAGTGGCCGTACTGCCTCGCTGAATGACCGCAGCTTGCCGGTGCCATCGCGATACGACCTGGGAAAAACATCACGTTATTTAATTATTTATTTATTCTTCATAAAGCTTATAGTTATCTACTAGTTTTTTTCCCGCGACGTTGAACGCGCGTATTTTTTACAGGAAGAATATAATAGAATACTAACTAAATAATACTACTACTAGAATACAGTTAAAATAGAACAGTTTAAAAAGATTTCATTTTTGTTGGTGGTTGTGTCTAATTGGTTTTTGGGTGACGGCTCTGAGTGTGCAAATTGTGATTACATTGTTGTATTGGGGTTCCTACCTGTAAAATCAAATGCAAGTGGTAATTTGACGGCACGGATAGCGCAGTGGTTAAGCGATTGACTGCTGCGCTGCGTGTCGCGGGTTCGATTCCCGCACGGAACAAATTTTTGTATGACCTTGATGAGTTGTTCCGGGTTTGGCTGTTTGTGTATGTGAGTTTAAATGTTTGTAAACGCACCCACGATACAGGAGAAATTCCTAGTGGGCAACGTTTTTAAAAAAGAAAAAACAACCTATGTTTATGGGTTGTAATGAACTAAAAATTTATTTATTTACACATCTTTTTTCATGACGATAAAAAAAAAGATGTGAAGACGGTATCTCGGTGGAGCTACGCCAGACAGGAGGAGATCCTACGATGAAAGTGCAGTGGAACTCTTAGGTACTATACGGTGGTCACTGGGGCCTCAGTCGCCTAACACCGTGGTAACGATTCTACACAACAAAAAGGTTGATTGCTCCAAACTACCGACCAATTCACAACGATACGTCAGTTGCGACGAATACCAGCCCAGAGTACAGGCAGGCTTCCGGAGCGGATACTCTACGGTCGATCACATTCACACCGTGAAACAGTTGATGGAGAAATGCAACGAGTAGGTACAACCAGCCCCTTTGCTTCCCATTCGTAGATTATGATAGCGTAGAGAACTGTGCTGTTTGATTTTCTCCATCGCTGTCAGATCGATGCACGTTATACGGCATGTTATATTCGCTGATGATTTGATACTTGTTAGTCATCAAATGTAAAATGTCGAGTCAATGCTGCAAGATCTGTATAATTCCTCTCTAAAGGTGGCAGTAGCGAAGCTACAACTTCCAATTGAGGCAAGCCGAAGAAAAAATTTTTAAGTGCTCATAAACACAAGATATCATCTAAAATTACCTCAAAAATGATTTAATTTTTGAGGTAATAAATTTCTTAGTTTAACGCCCGCTATGGCCAAGTAGTAGAACCAAAGAGACGCTATTACTACACAAACAAAAATAACAATTTTTTACAGAAAAAAAACTATAATAGGTATTATCGATTATGATGGATGGACTGTGTGAAAGATGATATGGCTAGAAAGGGGGTGACTACCGAGATGACGACTAATAGAGAAGTATGGAAGAAGAGACATGTTGCGCCGATCCCAAATAAATTGGGATAAGGGCAGGAGAATGGTGATGAGGTATTATCGATTATAGTTTTATTTATAAAAAGCAGTCTATTACAATTATGTTCTAAAATTATGTTAGAACGAATAAAATGCGAGGAACGGGTGAAAACAAAACACAGAATTTATGTGTCAAAAAATCAACACAACAAATCTACGAAATGGAATATTACTAATTCTATCTGGCTCTCTATTCATATATAAATAACAACGTTTTAAACACAAACTCACGTAAATCAAAATATTATCACTGAACGGCACAACACACCCCAAAACAAATTTCGGCTGTAATAGGTACCTACTATAGATTTTAAAATTATGTTGAGAATGTAACTAACTAATCAAATGCAAAAGAAAACGAAATAAAAGTTAATTTATCTGTTAACAATTCGACTCAATAAAATATTTGCAAATCTACGAAATTCAACAACAGCCTCATTCTATCTCCTTCTCGCCTACGCATTTTCTTTTTCGCTCCCGGTAATAACTCTCTCGAGAACGGCTTACCTCGCACCTAACTAGCTGCGTTTGGAAACCCCCGATTGCTACCGAAGTTTTGCCGAAGTAGCGTGGTCAGAACTACGATTAATACTGTATTCTGACACACCACGTGCGGCTTATTGGCGCTAGTGTCGAAGTCCTTTAAGACAAATAATGTAAACTGCGTTCACGATTTAGGATAGACTAGTTACGCGTTGTTGTAATTTTTTTTATCTTATGATGTATTAAATACTTGTAATGTGACTATGTATGTACCATATTGTTTGGTAATAGTAAACTCAAGTAGAGTCGTTGTTCCGAAGGGAAGCCGGTAGGAATGGGCTTGTATGAAGCCGTCACCCCTGAAAGGTGGGCCTTAAGATGAACATATCCAAGACCAAGGTGAGTGCTACGAATTGTCACAATTCGGTATGTAAAGTAAAAATTAACCTATGCCGATTCCAAAACCATTTCGATATTTTAAGCTTTTATGAGTTATTTTTCTATTAATAGGTCTTAAAATTATAAGATTGTATTTATTTTCACAAAAATACTTAAAATCACTTGACTTTTATTTGGCCTCTAAATGTCATCCAAAGTAGCCTGAATTGGGAATTTTCAGTGCCTCTTGTAATTAAATAATTAAGTTGTTGTGTATGTGTCAAGTGTCAATGTCAACGACAAATTTACATGAAGCACTTATTATTATCCTATTCAAATAGGTAAATAGTGTAGTTTTTCACCAGCGGCCGACAGTACAAGTCGAATCACATCGATGTATCGCCTCAGGAAAACTTAACTTACGTTCAAATGATCTTCACAATAAAACAGACGCCGCACAGACGAATACTCAACGTTTACTTCCTCGCACCATTTCTTTTTTGAGGTTTCTTTTACTAACAATCAATTTGTGTCGGCTATTTGTTGTGGTGTTTATACTTGACGGTATGAAGCACACAGCAGAAGTAGTCTTTGATCCATTAATTTTATTAATAAGCTATAACTTTAAACCAGGGATGCACAGACCACGGCCCGCGGGCCGCATGCGGCCCGCCGGTCGAATACTGGTGGCCCGCCGACAGCAAAAATAATACTCTCGTACATTCGAAAAATATTGAATTCTATTCCAGAATAAAACCAAAAAAAATATGTTCGAAAAGTAATTTGAATCTCGCGCGCGCGCTTTTAAGTGCGCTTATCGGTGCGCCGCTTTTAAGTGCGCTTATCGGAGGCTGCGGAAAGGGAGCGGGAGATCTCGTCCGCTCACCCGGCCCGCAGCAGGCGCACCGGGCGTCGGCAGAGGGCAGATAATGCCCTCTTCCGGCCCCCCTAAATGGGTCCAGGGACGGCGGACTCGGGGACGTCCGCCGCCCCCCATCACACTGGACCCGAGGTGGCGGCGCGTAGTGTTCCACGCGCGCCCCTTTCAGACGTCGCGGGGGGCGAACACCTCACCCCCCCGCAGACTTGAGGTGGCCCGCAGAGGCGGGCCGGCACTAGCCGGGGATCACGGAAGTAATACTAGTTCCCAAGAACCCCGGTGCAAGTGTGGGAAGGGAACACCGGGGTGGTTTTTAGTCAGTAAGAGTCTGACAGACCCCTTCGCCCACCCCAGGGCGGAGGACATCCATGAGGATTTTCCACCCCGGCAAAAAAAAAAAAAAGCGAGATAGCAATAGTCACGAATTCCCGATTGCTCGCGTAGGTAGATACACGAAGCTTCCACAGAGTCGGTTTCGAGATTTCTCCAGACAGTTTTCGACTCTATACGCGCGGTATAAAAGCCAAGCTAACCGCAGTGACCGACAGTTCGGTTTTAATTTGAGTGAAGTGTCAATAGTTCTAGTGTAGATTTTAACTCGACTAGCCGATGTCATATATTTTGATCCACATTCAACGTAGATTTCCCGTCAAGTGCCGTGTATAATTGTGTTGTGAAATCGTAAGTAAAACTCTGTTATTAATAATAAGTGTTTCCCTACATATTTAAACAATTATTTTTGGTAATTTAAAAAAGGATGGGTAATTTAAGTAGGTACTGTAATTGTTTTTAGGTGCTGTGTTAATCCTAGCCAGGATTAGAACGCAACATGGACAAGCCAGGGCCTAGTAAAAAACGTAAGGTTAAAGATGAAAATCGGCAGTTTCAAGAAATTTGGACTGAGAAATACTTTTTTGTATGGTCGCATAACAGAGTCGTTGTTTAATTTGCAAGAATTCTGTTGCGATTGCAAAGGAATATAATGTAAAAAGGCACTATGAAACGCAGCATCCTACTTTTACCAAGTTTACAGGCGAATTAAGAAAGCAAAAAATGTTGTCTTTAAAACGGGAGCTTATTGGTCAGCAAGCTATGTTTAAACAAAATATGTATATATGTTTAAAAAAAACCCATTCAAGATTCAGAAACAGCTACAGAAGTTAGTTATGAAATTTCTCGAATGATAGCAAAGCGAAGTCGCCCCTTCAATGATGGGGATTTCGTAAAAGAATGCATAGAAATTGCCGTTAAGAAAATGTGTCCAGAAGCAGCAAAAAAGTTTGAGAAAATTCAACTGAATCGTATGACTATCCAAAGACGAATTATGTCTTTGTCAGGTAATATTGCGGAACAATTAAATGAAAAAACTAAGATCATTGAATTTTTTTCATTAGCACTCGACGAATCCACTGATATTAGTTCCACAGCTCAACTTCGAATATTCATACGAGGTGTTACTCAAGCTTTTGAAGTCTTAGAAGAGTTATTAGGAATGTGTTCATTGAAAGGTCAAACCAGAAGAGTTGATATACTCAAATGTACTTTTGGATGAGTGTTCAAGAACTGATTTGGACTTATCAAAATTATCGGGAGTTGCGACTGACGGTGCTCCTTCGATGATTGGTGTCAATTCTGGGCTAGTTACTTTGCTGAAAAAGCATCTGCAAGAAAAAAACATAAACGCTGAAGATCTCATGCAGTTTCACTGCATTATACACCAAGAAGCCCTCTGTTCTAAAAAAATTGAATTTCAAAATATCATGAAAGTGGTAGTTTCGACTGTAAATTTCATAAAATCACGAGGACTCAATCACAGGCAATTCAAACAATTCCTGGATGACATCGAAAGCGAATATGGAGATTTACTGTATTATACAGAAGTAAGGTGGCTAAGTCGTGGATTGACACTGGAACGATTTCTAAATTTAATAGAAGAAATTGGAATATTTCTGGCGGAAAAGCAAAGGGATGTCCCGGAACTTAAAAATCCTGATTGGTTGTGTGATTTGGCTTTTTTAGTTGACATTACAAATCATTTGAATGTCTTGAACTCACGGCTTCAAGGCAAAAATCAACTGATATCCCAGCTCTACGCTCATGTATCATCCTTTCAATGCAAGCTGACACTTTTTAGATCGCAATTGAATTCTGGAAATTACAATCATTTTCCGAATTATAAGAAAATGGCTGAAAAATTCAACAAAACTGCGATTCATTTCAGTTATGTAGAAAAGCTAGATATTTTGATTCAATCTTTTCAAGACAGATTTTCGGAGTTTAAAAAAGTGAAACCTCTGTTGGACATATTCAGCAATCCTTTCACGATTTCAGTTGAAAATGCGCTAGAGTCAATGCAGTTAGAAATTATCGACATTCAAAACGAACAAGATTTACGCAACAAATTCAACGAAGGAGACTTGCTGAACTTTTACCGCTGCATTGATAAATATACGTACAAAGAGTTGCGCATTAACGCTCTGAAATATGCCAGCTTATTTGGTTCCACCTATATATGTGAACAAACCTTTTCAATACTAAATAATAATAAAACAAAAAATCGAAACCGCCTTGCAAACGAAAGTTTGGAAGCAGTTTTACGTGTTGCTACAATTAAATTTGAGCCAAATATAAAAAAGATTGTAAGCACTATGCAGTGCCACGCTTCAAATTAATAAATTCTTTTTCAATTTTAATACATTATTATCAATTCTTTATTGTCTTTAATTACCTATACTTCTGGCGGCCCGCCATCAGTTCATAATTTGCCCGAGTGGCCCCTAGTCTTAATAAGTCTGTGCATCCCTGCATCACTACTTTAGCGAAATCGCTAAAGTATGAAATGTAAACAAATTAACTGTCAAATTTGACTGTTTGACTTTACTGAATTTTGTTTTTAAATAAGTGTTAAAGGTGGCAAACATCCTAAGCTATTCAGGCTACTTTAGAAATCAGCACGAACAATACTTTAAAAAAATATATAAAAATGACTACAGCTTGTAAAAACAAAAAGATGAAATTATGTGTTTCAAATACTCTTATCTTTAAAATAAAAATATAAAAAACATACCTGAAAAATACTTTACATACCTACCGAATTGGTGGCAAGCTGCTAGAGGTGGTGTATCATTACCTATATCTGGGACATAGTTTATCTTTTGGAAGAGACTACCAAACTAAGGCAATCTCGATACACATACAACTGGGGTGGGCGGCATTTGGCAAGCTGGATGATGTGTTTAGAGATCGGAAGATACCACAATGCCTGAAAACCAAATTGTATGAACAATGTGTCTTGCCTACCATGACATATGTGGCCGAAACATGGACGCTCACTAAAGAGACTGTGTACAAAGTCCAAATTGCACACAGGGCTATGGAGCGCACCATGTTAGGCATATCACTGAAAGACCGAGTCCAAAACGCAGAGATCCGACGTAAGACTAACAATCAAAAAGTAGGATTACGGGCAATGGAGGTGGGCAGGACATTTGGCTAGATGTGGTTATGGCAGGTGGAGCAGAGCCCTAAAGGAATGGTTGCCGAAAAAAGGTAGAGTGAGCGTTGGCAGTCCAATGGCCAGGTGGGTGGAGGACCTACAGAAGATCGCGGGGAAGACCTGGATGAAACTCGCACGGACCCAGGGAAGCATGGCACAAAAGGGAGGAGACATATACTCAGCTGTGGGCGGAACAAGGCTGCCAATGATGATGGTGAATCGAGAAAGGGCGGGTGATTTTGTGTATTGGCTAAACCGTAACAACTGTGTCACTCACTTGTAAATATTCCACAAGATGACCGTCTGGCTGGTGAGCATCGCAGAGAAGTACAGTACGAACTCGAACACGACGCCCGGTGCGATGCCGCCCGGCAGAGGAATGTGCCACGCTTCCGGCCCGAACACAGATGTCACCAGCAGTAGGATACAGGAGCCCTGCGAGTAATCGTAGAGTTGAACAGCAGGCTTAGCATGACGGTTTCTACTCTACTGTAGAATTGAAATCGCTTGTACACTGCTACAGTTCTCGGTAGAAAACTGTAGCCTGTAGTAGGAAACGTCATGTTTGTCTAGTCTTCCATCGACAAAACGCTTCTTTACGGTTCTCGTGCTAAACCTGCAGATAGATAAATCTAACAATACATACACAAGCATTGTGTGTGAAGACTAGTGAGTGTCAGAGGTGCTCTGTGCACACACATGTTCTGCCGGCATATGTTATTTTGCAGTATTTGTTGAACAACAAAGCCGACCCGAAGCAATCAGTACACATTCGGCATTCATTCGGCTCGTGCGGATTAGCAAAATTTGTTCGTCATCTACCATCGCTTAATCTCATTCGAGTCGGCTCGACTCATTTCTAAAGATCTTTCTTCCGTAGTCATGCACACCAAGTACACGTAGCGTTGAGTGTGCTCGCAGGGAGGTTCCATAAGCACACTCTACACTTACACCCCACAGACTCGCACTACACTCACATACCACAGGCACATGCACAACATTAAGCACTTACCTATTGGAATTTTTACTATTTAATTTTTTTTTATATTTTAATTTTTACTTTAAATTTTTTTAATTTTTAACCCCTAATGTAATATTATTACTAATAATGTATTATAATAATTTTCACCTCTGGAATCTGGAACGCTTTTGTCTCCCTCTTGGAGGTAGGCGTTAATAGCTGCGACACAGTTTTGTAACTAATGTAGCTATTTACGTACGCAATCAATTTGTAAAATGTGTTTTTGTTCCAATAAATATTATATTAGTATTTCGGCTCTTTTTCCCGTACATAATATAGTAGATTTTGCCGCTCAGCTGTGCCGGATCATGCTGGTCTGAACATGTGCATACCTCTCAAATTATTGGTACGGTAATAAAGGTGCCGGTGGCAGCTACCTATGTTATCGTGCCAAGTGCGAGCGGCAAAAAAGGAGAAGTACAAATCTGTAAAGCCGACTGTGTGTTTTGAATAATATTAAATTAACACACTAGTTATGTATCGCTCGGATTGTGTTTACTTTCAATATCGGCGAGAATAAGTAGTGCATAACATTTCACTAGAGCACAGCTATTTACATTTCGGATCGGGTAAACGTTCTCTAACTACGCTTATTAAAAAAACATATTCCATTCCATTCATCAGTAGAGATAAACTACGATAACATGGCTCGTCCCTCCGAATTACTGTTTCAATGTGTGTAGTCACATCCTTACGAAAGAGTTTGTACGTAGTTGTAAGTACTCGTAATATCTCACTTATTACCAGATTTGTTGGTCAACTAATCATAACTAGCCGATCGCGCAAGAGAATGCACGTGTCGGTTTCATAGAGTACGTCAGTGCAGCGCCATACTAATAATAATGAGCGATTAATGACGCCACTAGTCGAGCAACAAATCCGTGATTTGTTTTTGTATGACGGCCGTCTCATTACGCACACATACGTACAAATACTTTCAAACGTTGCCCTGCTTGGGCGGAGCACCGCCGTGTCCTCACGGCAGCGATCGGCGGCGGCGATCTCTCGCGTCCGGCCCTGGTTCAGGCCATGGTTCGGAGCGAGAGTGCATGGGAGGCCGTCACCTCCTTCTGCGAAACAGTGATGCTTGCGAAGGAGGAGGCGGAACGCGTGAGGGTAAGGCAAAATCAACGCCCTCGCGCCCTAGTCGCCGCAGGAGACCGCCCGGGCGTCGGGAATCGCAGGCCGATTCCCGGCCACCGTAGGCGCGGGCTTGCGGACGGTGAGCGATGGGTAGCTCGCCGTCCGATAAGGACCAAGCCCGGGTCGACGGCGCGTTGTGTTCCACGCGCGCCTCAAAGAGACGTCAGCACCAATTGACGGGGTCCGAAAGGGCCAATGCCTGCCAGGGTTACGAGCCTGTCCGAAAGGGATATCGTGGCCCTGGCACACAGGCATCTGAAGGAACACGGTGTGTTTTAGTCAGTAAAAGTCTGACACTCCCTCCCGCTCCACCCAGAGCGGGAGAAGTTATTTGATAATTTCCCACCCAAAAAAAAAAAAAAAAAGAAGCATATTACGAGTACTGATTGCACAAATACTATGAATAAATTCGACGAATACTTACAACTTTTACATACAGACTCTTTCGTAAGGATGTGACTACACACATTGAAACAGTAATTTGGATGGGCGAGCCATGTTATCGTAGTTTATCTCTACGCAATTAGGGTGCTGCTTGGAGACAGAAATGGTATGTAGCTAGGTACGTATAGGTATGATTGACTTACGATCATGGTGAAGTCATATCCCCAGGGCAGGAACATGACGCCAGTGTTGTACTTCTCCCAGTGCGTTAGGTAGAAGTTGAAGAATATGTTCCAGATCAGAAACAGGAACCGAAGCGTGCTCACTTCATCCCTGAAATTGAACAATATTTTTATTATTACGTTACAACTGACGTTGATGAGTCTGTTCGATATTTTTCAACGATAAAAATCATCCGATCGATTGGGTTAGCGTCTAAAATTGATAATACTTACGTTATCATAGTACCTACAAAGTTAATTAGAATGACATAGCGTCGCCATTACATTGACGGGACTATAAAGACACAACTGGGGAAATGTGGACTGCTTCGCTCGGTTTTTACTGCTTGACAAAACACCGAGATTTATTTATTACAAGCTTTATCCGGCCCACCTTCGTACGGGTAGCATTATCTACCTAAACATAACTACCTAACTACTTATTTACGGATCTACCCCTAACTACCCTACCTACCTACCTTACCCTACCCGTAAACCTTCGCAGGCGTATGCAGAAAACTTACCAGTATCATCAAAATCAGTCCAGCTCTTTCGGGAGGTCATAGATGACAAACAAACAAACATTGATTTTTATTTAAATAGAAGATAGATAAGTAAGTTTCATATTATAGAACATTACTGCAGGTGCCGCAGTGGACTGCAAAATGGACGAACCTGAAAATGTGGGCCGAGGCGAAGCCGAGGCACACATACGTGAGTCCAGCAATGCCTGATTGCGGCCAAGGCTTGTATAGTGCTTTTCTCAAATAATGCGCGGAAATTCAAACAAAGTAAATTATTTATAAATTCCAGATTCAATGACGAACAACGATAAAATTTTTCACGCGCAAATTCGCGTTCACGTGTTCATTTGTTTTTTTTTTCTATAAACAGCTTTCTATTTGCAAGCCAGTTAGAAATTTAAATACAACCTTTGATATGTTACCTCATTGGTTGCCATGTTTCGGAGTAAAACATACTATGTAATTTATTTGGCCGCTTAACCCCGACAAATATGGATTTTCATGCAACTTTTGGTGGCCGCTGCTCGCATGTATTTGGCCAGTACAGCAATTTCGAGAAGAAGGTTGAGAATAAGAAGGTTGTCAAAATAATGCTCAAATTTCCAAGCACGATTGAGAAAAAATATTATAATAGACTCGGCCACTCTGCAGGTCCGCATGCATACAGTTATCTAAACCCGTACCGAAAAAGCGAGGAGTGAGACAGGGCGACACCAATTCACATAAACTTTCCACAGCAGTACGAAGACATCGTGAAAAGTTTAGATTGGAACTACTGCGGTGTTAACATCAAAGGTGCCTGTCCCACTTAAGATTTTTAGATGACCTAGTGCTTTTCGCGGAACATTTCGATTATCTCCAGAAAATGCTTCAAAACCTGTACTATAATGCCTCTTTCAAGGTTGGACTTAGGATGAGTATGGCCAAGACGAAGATTATGTCGAACATCTTCAGCAATTCAAATCCCACAGCAGGTTGACCGGTAGGTATGTCTATCTTGGCCATATTCTTTCTTTCAACAAAGAGCATCAACAAACAGATACATCGAGAAGAATACAGCTTGGGTGGGTCGCATTTAGAAAACTGGATAACATTTTGAACTCAGCCGAAATTCCAGTGTCTGAAGTCCCGCCTATATAGCCAGTGTGTTCTACCCACCATGACGTATAGTCGGCGACCTGCATTACATGACCCCTCTTCTATTATTCTTTATCTTTGAAAGAGGGGTCAGGTAATGCTGGTCACCGACTGTACGGTGATGAGATGTGGACGACAGGCTGAGAATTTCACAGAGAGCCAGGGAGCTTACCATGCTTGGCATAAGCCTAATAGACCGAGTTCCAAACATCGAGATCCTAAGATCGAAGGTTTTCGATATCGGAAATCGTATTATGGAACTGAAGTGGAGTTAGGGATTACACTGGGCAAGGCGTTGTGATGACCGGTGGAGTAAGGCTGTGACTAAGTGTCGTCCAAGGACTGGAAGACGAGGTGTCGGTCGTCCGGCGGCGAGATGGGCGGACGAGATTGTTGCCATCGCGGGTAGAACCTGGATGAGGTTGGCACAGGAGTGAGGGGGAAAACAGAGGCCTGTGCCCAGCAGAGGGTGAAGTCGGCAGGGCTTGCGTACCGATTAATTTTCTATGTAACCTTAACCGTTATTATAAAGGTTTTCGAACATATTTCGTTAATTGTTTAATATTTTGTTACAAACTCAATGCTGAACTTAATGTGATATTTTTTTTTTTGATACTACCTTTGGAGCTAATATAAATTGTATCAAAAATAATTTGTATCGTCGGAAATAAAAATTAAAAGGTTTCAAACCCTGGAAGTCGGCCTGTGGATGACGATGGTGATAGTATACACGTAAGTATTTCGGTATACATTCTGATCTGGCCAAGATGATGTCTGGACTTTTAAAAGAGACTTTGACCTCTGAATTTCTTTCGGCCTTTCTTCTCAGAGTAGTTTGATACGAAACGCCGACGTCATCTAGTTTTTTTTAAATGTGATTAATGTGTAAAAGTGTGTGTTGTACAAACTTACTTACAGAAATAAATCATTTATCATTCTCTAAATGATGCTAAAAACCGCATCAAATGTCGTTGCAAAGTTTCGAAAAACAACGCGGTATACACGAAAAGCGACTTTAATTTTATGTAGGTAGGTACATTAGGTATAGAAATATATGATATATATGCAGCTCTGCCTACTCCTCCGGGAAATAATGAGTGATGTTTATTTTGTATCTCATTATTTTAATTTTTCATTCCTAAATCTATTGAAACTGCAATCCAATCATCATTTAGTATTTACGTTGATCACACAATCATGTGTTATGGCTTTGTAAATGAACTGATAAGGGAAACGGCCATGGGAAAATATTGTCATAACACCGCCATCGCCACCGAAACGATGTTTGTTTGCTTACTTAATTATAATATTAGACGTGATATCGCAGATTCACAGTCCACTATTGTGCAGTTTCTCAATCAAGTGGCGATTTTCATTTTAGGTAATATCACAACGATTAATAGGTAATTAGCCTTTACCTCAAAACAGTGAAGAAAAAACATCGTGAGGAAACCAAAAAATTCGAAGACATCTAGGTACCAAACCGCTCTGGGCCCGCGTGGTGGATTACGGTCGACTCCCTCTCACCGAGAGGAGGCCTGTGTCCCAACAGTGGGGACAAAATAGGCTGTTTTATTTTATTTTTTGGGTGGGAAATTTTCTCCCGCTCTGGGCGGAGCGGCAGGGCGTGTCAGACTTACTGACTAAAACCCACCCGTGTTCCTTCAGATGCCTGTGTGCCAGGGCCCCGATATCCCTTTCGGACAGACTCGTAACCCTGGCAGGCATTGGCCCTTTCGGACCTCGTCAATTGGTGCTGACATCTCTTTGAGGCGCGCGTGGAACACAATGCGCCGTCGACCCGGGCCTGGTCCTTATCGGACGGCGAGCTATCCATCGCTCACCGTCCACAAGCCCGCGCCTACGGTGGCCGGGAATCGGCCTGCGACTCCCGACGCCCGGGGCGTCTCTTGCGGCGACTAGGGGCACGAGGGCACGTATTTTGCCTCTCCCTCACACATTCCGCCTCCTCCTTCGCGAGCATTACTGTTTCGCAGAAGGAGGTGACGGCCTCCCATGCACTCTCGCTCCGAACCATGGCCTGAACCAGCGCCGGACGCGAGAGATCGCCGACGCCGAACGCCTCCGTGAGGACACGGCGGTGCTCCGCCCAAGCTGGGCAGGCCTCCACCGTATGCTCCACCGTGTCCTCCGGTCGATCCACACAGTGGTGACACCCGGGCGTATTATAGGCTGATAATGCTAGCCTTTAACTACTAAAATATTGAAAGTCAAACAAACTTACATAATATTTACATTTACATAATACTATATAATTACTAAGTAAATGTATGTAATGTATGCAAATATATTTTTTTATTATTTTATTATGAATTTCATAGAGACCGTTTAACTTCCGGCATGTATGTGACAGTTAAATCTTACTAATATTAGTTCAGTAGTTTCGGGATATTGAAGTCATGGAAAAAATTTTATTTATCTATTATTCTGTAAATAACCAATTAATTATGGGATACTTAACGAAGAATTATAGCTGTTCACTGGAGAATAATATAGTAGTCAAATAAATACCTAGTATCTAGGTACCTACCTAGGTATTTGGCAACCCAAGAATCGCATTGGAGTATTATTCCTTTCATCTTCCAGATATCTCGACGTTATACTAACGACATAATATTGGTTGATCTACAATACCAAGTTAATAATTTCTAAAATTACGGCGGATAATTATACAAGACTTGTAAAAACTAACTTCAAACTTCACATACTAATCTAATCTAATATTACAGAGTAAATGCGCACGTTTATCGTGTCAAATGAACAATATTTTTATAAAACCGATGGGCTTCAAAAACTACTAAGTATTAGTAGCACAAAAAGAAAAAAACATCGAATCATAATTGAATATTTATTTATTTATTTATTTATTTAAAACATGGAGGACTTACAGCTACTAAAAACAGACAAAAATAAAGAAACCTTAGTCACTAGAAAGCCAATTACAAATCCCCACTTATAGACTTATAATAATAAATTATGGTGTGAGCAAAACAAAAAAAACAACACACAAAAAAGCACATCGCCTTAAAATGTAAGAAGCAATATAAAACATACATAATATACATTACTTGGTTACTTGGTTTGCAATTAAATTATATAACAGAGAAAATATTATGAAAAAAAAAAAAAAAAAAAAAAAACAAATAATAAACCTACAATAAAATAAAAACCTTAACCTTAACCTTATTCAATATTTATTGGTTAAATGTTTCATGATATGGTTTAAAATTGTGTTAAATAAAAAAAAACCCAAAATAACGAAACACTAAATTAATAACTAATGTTCATATTTAACGCTAGCTTCTGCCCGCGATTTCGTTGGCATGGAAGTCGTAAGACACTACAATATACAAATAAACAGCCACATTTTTATAGAACTTCCTTGTATACTAGGTTTTTAGGGTTCCGTACCTCAAAAGGAAAAAACGGAACCCTTATAGGATCACTCGTGTGTCTAACACGGTCGTGTTACGTAAATAAATTAATTTTGAAAATGGAGGTCATTTTTAGAGGGCAAATTAGAAAATTAAAAAAAAAAAAGTTTTGCTGACTGTACTGTGTGACATATCAAATGAAAGGACTTGTTTTAAGGATTTCAATTTTTTTTAATAATTTTATAATAAATACTTTTGAAATTATTTAAGAAAATAGACGAAAAATTACCATTCCTCCCCCTTATCTCCGAAACTACTGAGCCTAAAATTGAAAAAAATACAGAAAATAGTTCTTTACTTATAGATTACAGGAAAACCTATAAGAAAATATCTTCTATCTATCATAAAATAACATGGTAAATCACTCAATATTGTGCGTACAAACTTACATTTGCAGTTGGAATGTATTGAGGATCATGTTTTTCAACTACAATGTTAAGTTTGTTCTTGGGATCATTGTGCGTGGTGCGACACGCACTTGACCGGTTTTTTGTATTTAATGTGGTCTTAGCAGCAAAAATATAAAGAATCAGAACTGGTGACGCGGGAGCAAGCGACGTAGTTATCTGTGTAAAAAGCAGCTCGTCCTGTGCAACACCCGCAGCCTTCAGTAGTAATTTCCCATTGCTTGCTTTTTCGTTTTTAGCTTATTAATGAACGCCTGCGTTCGTGCATTTAATACCTAATGTAACAAACACTGATACACTGACTGTTGCATTCTTACAGATTATTCGTGACGAACAGCTGTCGCTAAAATAATAAAACAGTAGATTGTAAACACACGGGATTCCTCATTAGCAGTCACCGAACCATCGAAATTTATTTTTATTATAACCATAGATGACAGAAGTGTAGCCCTCTGGCTGCGGGTAGTATTTCAAAATCAATTTAGTATAAACTTAGTCTTAAGTAGGTATGTCCATGATAAATGCTACGTTAAGCATATACTTTCTGAGCACAGATTTTTTAAAGATCATAGAAGCCAGTCACTTAATTCGTTCCTAACTCTGACTTACTAAAAACCATATTGTATTTACTCAAACTTAGTTCAGATAATATGGAGTTAACGCCGTTTTTACCCGACTGCGGCGAAGCAAAAAATTTTTTTTTTTTGGTTGGGAATTTATCAAATAACTTCTCCCGCTCTGGGCGGAGCGGGAAAGCAGTCAGACTTTTACTGACTAAAACCCACCGTGTTCCTTCAGATGCCTGTGTGCCAGAGCCCTGATATCCCTTTCGGACAAACTCGTAACCCTGGCAGGCATTGGCCCTTTCGGTGAAGACCGTATTTGAAAAACTATTTTGGATTCTAGGACGACTTGAATTTATAAATATACTCTTTGGCAAAGTTTATCCTGGTCAAATCAAAGTTAATGATGAAAAGTGAATGATCTGTTTGGCTGCTTGGGTCATTCATTATACAACAATTTTGTTAATTAACAAAAATGTTACTTACATCTTTACATATAAAAAAAGTACCTATAATCATTAAAACGTCTTCTATCGGCAATATTATTTACCGCTATCTACTTACAAATACGTTTGGTGATAATATGCTAACTAAACATGGCCTGACTTGTGATAACAGTATAATTAGGTAGCGTAAAACCGTAGTTTAGTTTATCCTAATCTTGTCTAGATAATGTAGAATCATTAGAGTTACACATTTTTGATGTGAAACTAATGCGGCGGGTCAGACCGGAGGCGAAGGGGCGGGCGACGCGTGGCTGTTGCTCGTAACTCAGTGACTCTCTCGCAGTTAAAAATTAATTTTGGTATTAGATTAATATAATTTTACTAAATATATATATATATATATATATATAATATATTTTACTAAGTATATATTTTTTTTCTTAAAAAACATAATATTTTGAATATTTTGTTTTTGACTGTACCTTATTTTTTGATTACTTATGGCATATTTATTTCCTTTAGGTACTTTCACGCATATTTTCTGTACAAAATAGTTTCGATGTTTCTCATCTGCCAGGCGTTTCGCGACGGACGGCTCATTTTTATCCCGGTCCCGCGACGATAACTCATTATCTTGCTGAGTGCAGGATATTCCATCGGACAGCTCTGGCCTTTAGCGATATCCTATCAAATTTGTTACAAATAGTCTAACATGACTTAACTATGTTCAGTAAAAAATGAACTGTGCCGCCCACGCTCCGCTCTGTTTGACAGGTTCCTACAACGTTTTTGGCCCTTCATTCCTAGAACTTAGTTACATTACTTCAGTATCTGGACCTGGTTTCATTTTGACAGTTCAACAACATTAATTACTAGGCTTCCTATTTTTATATTAATTTGCATGAATATTCTGAAACAGTCACACATACAAGCAAAATGAAACTTTAGTATATGATTAATTGGATCTTTTTCTATCCATGTTGAAGACAGTAATTTTAATATTTTCTCTACATTCATTTTTATTCGAAAATCATGTATTTTTGTAAGGATAATTATAAAAGAACAAACAAGATTGTTTGGCTTTTATGTCTAAAATAAACATTCACAGCAAGAAAATATAGTTTATTATCCAGCCACCTGATATTTTTTCTCTAGATCAAATATTACTTTAGTTATAAACGAAATAAGAATTGAGACTTACGCTATTTAGTTTCGTGCTCGAACGCGATATTCAACTTTATTACTGATGTGTCAGCGTTTAGTACATAACGGAGTGGCGGGGAGCAAGGGGCGGAGTTTGTGTGGAAATTTGATTTAGACTGCCTGGTCTTAAGTTGTTGAGCAAATATTTTTTTTCTAATATATGAAGGAATGGATTAGCAATATACTTTCAAATCATTCAGATTAATAGTGTGTTACGGAATTTAGGGTGCTGATTATCTGGATATCAGTAGGACACTATTTCAATACAGCACAGCAACGCACTACCTACCAGAAACACCTGTACGTAGGACCCACACAATCGTGTAATCTAGCAGAATGTGGTCCAAACCCAACAGTGGATGATCTCTGGGTCTGGGAGGGACTTGTGACTAAGTAATAAACAGCCGCACGGGTCGAACGGTCAGGTTAAGCTACGCTTGCCGCGGTTGGTCCGTGGATGCGTGACCAACTTTACATACCAAGACCCCTCCGTGCCTCGGAAAGCCGTTGATCCCGGCTGTTATTTGTAGATCTTTGACAGTTGTTACGGGTCGTCAGAAGCCCGAAAATCTGACAACGTCTTACCAAGTGGTATCGTGTTACTCAGTAAATGGGTTGTGAATAGCGTTGCCAGGTGTCCCGAATTGCGCGGGACGCCCCAATTTTCAGGGGTCCGGGGACGCGTCCCGATTTGCACCTGATCGGGACACTAAATGTCCCGATAAATCAATTAACCGTTATTGTTAGCAAAAATAAATAAATTACGTGTTTTGTTCTCTCGCTCAAAGACGCGAACGCACTGCGATGTGTACTTCACTCAATCAATCGATCTTCGTTCGTCCATTCATTCGTCGTTCGTCCGCTCACTTATTTACGGATCGTATGTGTTTTGCGATTTTAACAGCAGAAAAATATTCATTTAGGAGATTCTTTGTAGGTTAGCATTAAAATTATTTCATTAAACAATATGTAAATGTTTGCGCAAGTGCTTTTAACAATTTTCCCATATTTGGTTCTTCCTAAGATTCTAATTCGCGTTTGGGAATTTTAGGTTATGTTAGTGAGTTGCTTTTTGTTGGTCTACTAGGTATTTAAGCATTATGAATGTGAGTGCGTGTGCTACGTTATTTTAACGAAATCATATATATGCATTGGATTTCTAATAACTAATAAGGTGTAGGTATTTAAGCATTGTGTGTTCATGTGTTGGCTGGTGTCGGATTTCTTTTTTTTTTTTTTCAGATTTACTTTAAAATGACTGATTCAGAAACCGATTCCGAAGTAAAAACCGATCCTTCGACTCCGAAAAAGAAGAAACAAAGAAGAATGTGTTCTTTTCTTGATGTTTGGATGAAAAGTTACTCGTTCTAATATTTTGTAATTTCTACTAGTCCTGCAAGACTGACTATTATTATAAGATTTGGTAGTAATATTAGTTGCGAAACGCAATAAATTAAACCTTAATTTTAAAAAACCTTGTTTTTTTTTATTGTCCCGATCTACAATCCTAAATCCCGAGTTGTTTTACCTTCTGCCCCGATTTAAAACAAATCGGACCTGGCAACACTAGTTGTGAAGGTCAGATAGAAAGTCGCTCCATGTAAAATACTGGTTTTCAGCTGCATCCGGTTAGACTCGAAGCTGACCCCAACATAGTTGGAGAAAAGGCTAGGCAGGTGATGAAATAGAAGTGTCACGTTTTTATCCGAATCCGACGCCATGCAACGTACCCGTATTTTGTTTGAAATAAGCAGCTATTAGAATGGATGTCGCGTCTAATACCATGTTTTTTGTTCTGTACACTTTGTACTTACATTCTGATTACAAACAAAACATCAACGGTCAAGGACAAGCATTAAGTAATAACCGACAGCAATTTTAACTCAATTTGTTATTTTGATACTGTGGTGTCTTGCTTCGACTAAAGATTTAAAGACCCATGTTTCATTGGCCAACGGCATCGCGTGACAATTGCCTTCGCGTGACCATGACGTATCAGCCAAAAAAAACAAATGCATATTAGGCTCACCGTTTCAGGGCAACATTTTCTTAATAATTTCAGTTTAGGAACTCCATCAATCGCGTGCTGCCTTCGGTATGCGTCGTGAGTTCCTTGAAAAATTCTGAACGCATATCGCCATCATGATTAGGCAGCTACATAAATATGGCTCTGGACTTGTACCTACTGTATGAAATACTTGTTAGTAGAACACAACGCGCCATCGACCCGGGCCTATCGGACGGCGAGCTACCTATCGTTCACCGTCCGCAAGCCCGCGCCTACGGTTTCGCAGAAGGAGGTGACGGCCTCCCATGCACTCTCGCTCCGAACCATGGCCTGGACGCGAGAGATCGCCGCCGCCGATCGCCTCCGTGAGGATACGGCGGTGCTCCTACCCTAGCCACATGTGTGTATATTATCCAAAACATGAAATTCTTAGTAAAATTACAATGAAAACACCCCCCCAAACATGTTTTGATACAGGGTTTAGGACTAGCTATTCCACTGTACCTGCTGGTAATATGCACTTTATAATATGGGTAGTTAGTAAGGAACAGTGGCGAAGGGTGGTTTTATGAGAGAGGTAAGCCGGGGCAAAAAAATTCGTTTATATACAAAATAAACTCGTCATGAAGTAGACGATATAAAGACAAAAAATATAATGTAGGCATTTTGTAATGTTTTAATTTTATGGCTATCTACATACTAGCGCGACACCGGTAGAACAATTTCCTTGATTTTTTCATAGAAATTGTTCTACCAGTGTCACGTCGCATGACAAGTCACGCCAGTATGTATAAGCCTTTATGTGTGATTATATTATTTAGCATTATTAAACACTACTGACTGTGCCATCTTTCAATGACAATAGAGTGGTTGTGTTCCGAATTTCCGGAGGGAAGCCGGTAGGAATCGTGTTATACGGTGCTTTCGCCCCTGGTAAGGAACCTACTTACTCAGATTATATTATTATGTACTATATTTTATAAACAGCTCTACATTCATAAATGGATCAGAATTAACGTGTGGATACTAATTTGTAGTGCCAATACAGACTTTACTTATTTTTAGGGTTCCGTACCTCAAAAGGGAAAAACGAAACCCTTATAGGATCACTCGTGTGTCTGTCTGTCCGTCTGTCACAGCCAAGTTGGTCCGAATTTACTGGACCGATTAAGTTGAAATTTGGTTTCATTTATGAATTTCTGTGACCCAAACACGAAGGTGTAACGTAAATAAAAGAATATTGATTATGGGGGTCACTTTTGGAGATAATTATATATAAATTTTTTGAAAAAAGTTGTTCAATCGGTAAATATCAAATGAAAGGACTTGTTATGAGAAATTCGATTTTTTTAAATAACATTATAATAATTAGTTTCAAAGTTAATAAAGAAAATGGATGAAAATTTACATTTCCCCCCTTATCTCCGAAACTACTAAGTCAAAAAAATATTTTTATTTTATGAGATTAGTTCTATATTTATAGATAACAAGAAAACCTATAAGAAGTCTATGGTCTTAAAATAACATGGTAAATCACTCAATATTGTGCGTACAAACTTACATTTGCAGGTGGAATATATGGGGAACATTTTTTTCAACTACAATGTTAAGTTTGTTCTTGGGATAAATTACGGAACCCTTCATTGTGCGTGGTCCGACCCGCACTTGGCCGGTTTTTTGCTGCCTATTGTCACATTTAAATATCTAACCACCCGCATCCGTGTCAGGGACGTGACCGGGTCATGACCTCAAAAATATTATGAATAGATGATGTACCTGCCAAATATGCTGTAGAGGAAGGTGGGTATGAGGACTGCGGAGTAGGAGTCGAGGCCGTGATCGAAGAGCTCGCCCAGGGGACCACTGGTGCCGGTGCGCCGGGCCTGCTTGCCGTCGATACCATCTGGAACAGTTTATGGCTTATATTTCACGTGTTTATATTTTTTGTCTATTGTAATTTGTAACGAAACACTTAAGTTTTTTTTTTTAAATCTGTGAAAGAAGTTTTTATAACTTATGTTTTTGTATTTCACATTTGTAATTTAATTTCTTCGTGATAAAGTAGAGTTTGTATTTTAGGTTTAAGTTAATTTTATCTATAACTTAAAGCATGCTGCTGTGGCCTCTTGTAATTGAAGGAGTGCACTTATAGACTAAAAATTAATATCTCTATTTTTTTTTGTGAGTTCTTTATGTACAGACGGCTACACATCAAGCTATACATTTCCAGTATAAGCTAATCTCGCATTGTGTAGGATTTCCGTACAATGAGAGATCCGCGTATACTGGAAATCCATAGCTTGATGTATAGCCGTGTGTACGTCCACTTTTTGTTGGGAGGCCTCAATAAATAAAATAATTAATAAAAATAAATGAATCGCAACACGTAGGTAACAAGTAGGGAAGCGTTTGCATGATAACTTGGGAGTCCTCTTCTCAGTGGTCTAATAAAGGCTGACGATATGAGGGAAGCCTTTAGATTTAAGAACCTAGGATGAGTCGTAAGTCATTTTAGATTTTTTTTTGAGATGCCATATCAAATGAGGACAACAGATTTTTTTTTACAATAGATTTTGCTAGCGTAACCACAATACAATACAATGCAATGCAATGCAATGTGGCAATACATTTGTCATCCGATTTATATTAAAAATCGGGGTCTCGAAGAAGCGTGTGAGAATCTATTTTTATAATCTATAAAGAGTCGTTTGTCTATAAAATATGTTAATTTTGATGTAGTTATATTGTCACATAATTATGTACCTTTATAGTTGATGCAAACAATATTAGTATTACTTTGAATATTTGGTGCAGCATGATGAAATATCGCGTCTAATTTGCGTATATCCGAAATAGGAAGAGACAAACCAATTGTGTTTGGTAATTTGTTTGATTACCCATGTAAATATTCGTGATTAAGAATTGCAAAGTAGGTATTAAAAAAAACAAAAATCGCATCATTTGAGCATACGGTGATTTAATTAGATACCTATATAAGTACTCTAAAAAGCAAAGTCAACGTCTTTAGAACTGCACGGTTGACACTGCCGATGTGACACTCGTGATGACTCGTGTTTGATGTCGGCCATTGCCGGCGGTCGTCTGCGATGCGCCCGCGCCGCCCGCCGCGCCGCGCCGGCCAACGCATCCACGTGTTGTGCACGCCCACTACAGATAAGTCTTTTGTACTTTTGAACTCATCGCGCCACTTTCCATTAAGGATTATCTAGAATTCTAGATTGAATGAATAGCTATACATGCTTTGAATAGAATTGAACACAGAAAAGCCATATGCTACCTACCTATCTACTAACAAACGTCAATGGAACGCTTGCTTACGTGTGTATAAGTTTAATAATTTAATTCTTAACAAAGATTTTAACTTTTGTTCTCATTTGCAAATACTTATAGGTTTTTGCACATACTTAATGATTTAACGTTTTTACAAAAACCTGTTTTTCACGGTCAACCAACGGAAACAAATAACCAGATTGAGAGATTTTACTTTTTGCTAATCGAATATTTAAGCATAAAATTATGCCTACTCATTATACAGGTAGCTATTAAATTGTTGCCTACCTACTCTGTTGTAGTAAGTATGAGATATTATGTTTATGTAATCTATCACACTAATAATATAAAGGCGAAAGTTTGAGAGTGTATGTGTATGTTTGTTACTTCTTCACGCTCTAACGGCCGGACCAATTTTGATAAAATTTTGTATGGAGGCAGCTGACACCCTGGATTAAGACATAGGCTACTTTTTATCCCGATATTCCCACGGGATCGAGACTTCCGTGGGTGAAACCGCGGGGCGCAGCTAGTACTAATATAAAAAGAGGTAAAGTTTGTGAGTTTGTAGGGAGTAATCTCTGGAACTGCCAGTTGGATTTGAAAAATTCTCTTTGTATTTGATAGCCCAATTCTTGAGGAAGGTTATAGGCTATTTAATATTACGCTACGACTCTTAGGAGTCGTGCAAAAAGAAGTCAGAAAGAACGCTAAGCGAAAACGAAGTAATAGCGCGACGATGCAATGCGACGCAGTGGGTCGAGGGAACAATAAATTTCACGCGGCCGAAGTCGCGGGCAGAAGCTAGTGTTTATATAGTCAGTTAACGACCAAATATTGCCATCTTTCGTAAAGTTCGGTTTTAATCCCAGACTAATTTGACATTTCAAATGATTGATAATCGTTTTTTCAATTTGCAGTTTGACATTTGCACCTGTCAAATTAGTCTCTGGGATTAAAAAAAACCGGCCAAGTGCGAGTCGGACTCACGCACGAAGGGTTCCGTACCATTATCTATAAAAACGACAAAAAAATCACGTTTGTTGTATGGCAGCCCCCCTTAAATATTTGTTTTATTTTATTTTAATTATTTATTTTTAAAGTGAATATATAACTAAATATTCTGTGAATATTTCAAGGGTCTACCTGTTGCCGTTATCAATATCGAGCAAAAACGAGCAAAAAAAATCACGTTTGTTGTATGGGAGCACCCTTAAATATTTATTTTATTCTGTTTTTTAGTATTTGCTGTTATAGCGGCAACAGAAATACATCATCTGTGAAAATTTCAACTGTCTAACTATCATGGTGCATGAGATACCGCCTGGTGACAGACGGACAGACACACGGCGGAGCCTTAGTAATCTTAGTAATAGGGTTCCCGTTTTACCCTTTGGGTACGGAACCCTAAAAACAAACTATAGTCAGTTTACTTGTAACTTATGGCACTAAGTTACAAGTAAACTGACTATAGTTTGTTTAGTAGGTACCTACTGCGATTCAACTATATAAGTCATCATAATCAGCCTTGAATCCCACTGCTGGGACACAGGCCTCCTCTATTCGAGAGAGGGTGGGCCGTAATCCACCACGCGGGCCCAGTGCGGGTTGGTAGATGTCACATGTCTTCAAATTTTTGAGTTAAAGTTTAAGTAAGTTCTCGAAAATGTTTGGTTGTAGGGCATGCCGGTTTAATTCACCGTTTTGAAAGCAGTGGTGATGAAATTATTTACACGAAGTTAAGCGACTGCCTGGGTTCGAACCCACGACCTATAACTCGTAAGTTGCCGTTACCACTTGGGCCACCACTGCTATCCCCTATACAAGCGCTATACTAAAACGCAGTCAGGTAGATATACATATACAGGGTAAAATTCAATTAGATAGCGAAACTCCGCAAACGTGATTGGCATCGATTTCAAAACACGATAAAACAAAAGGATTAGATGTTTTTTTTGATCGTCGACCGCTGGCCGTTTAGTTAGGTACCTACTTGTACCTTGTGTAGTATGAGTTGAGAAAATCTGTTTTCTTTTGTTTTATCGTGTTGTATGAAATGTGTGATTCCTTATAACTGTTTTTTATCCAGGCATATTTGATTTAATTATTTAGAGTTGACTGGCTTGATTGCTTAATTACTTACAAACATTTTTGTACGCCATATGGCATCACCTCATATTAAATAAATAAATAAATTATTGATCACTTTCTTTAACATTCTTAATAAGTAAATGCTGACAATTTTTCATTGTATTACAATAACTGCGGACATTTTTATTTTTATTGTTTCTCTGAAGATCTAATTTATTTACTTGGTGGTTCATATACCTATACTAATTTCTTGTATTAATTATATTGCATGTATTATTATTTTTGTACGCCCTAGAGGCAAAACATAGCGCCCTCACTGTATTACCAACTAAGAACTTATAATGTACCTATGTTTTACAATAAATAAATTAATCTGAATTGTACCTATGTTAAACAAATGAATAAATGACTTACTTAAATATCGATATCCATCACGTCTTAAGTTTACACAAAAAAAAACGGATTTTTTTTACTGATATTTCAAGGGACAACACTAACTGCGGTTAGTTTTTGTTTCATCATGTTCAGATATCGATACCCATCGCGTCGGCGGAGTTTCGCTAGCTAATTTAATTTTACCCTGTAAACTAGTTCAGCAGCACGTAGTGGTCTTTAGAGTTATATTACGCTGGAATACCATTTTTTTAAATGTTATTTTTTATTCGTTTATTATACTGTTATTGTTTTTGTTACCATTGATACAATTGATAAAACCCAAGGTTTTATAGTATAATAATGGTTGTTTTCGATTGGGTTTCTTAGAAATGTTCTCGTTTTTGACAGTATCTGCGATTTGATACGAATACTTATAGCATTTTTTGTTTCTCACGATACTGATAATAATATAATAAGTGATAAATATTAACTATAGCTAGAATAAATAAATAAATATAATAAAGGAATACCATATTAGTTATGAGACCAGTCATGGTGTCCCATTAACATATAGGTACCTACTAGGTATAGAGCTAAGTAACTACTTTGTTTCGTCAGGGACGCGCCTTGGACAAAGTCAAAAAGCACCTAAGTAGAAATGGGGCACTGGTATGGCGCATTTCACTTGGGATCCCGAATCCCCCTTCTGAATGTGCCGAGGACAGCTTCCACGTGGTTCAATCGGTAGGAAACTAGCAATACAAGATCAGTAGGAAGTCCTACGGTACAAACTACATTCTGACAAATAAATAAATTCTGATTCTGGTACATACTTATATGTGTTAGATAATTCCAAAGTTTCGGCTACCGAGGCCAGGAAGATAAGACAATATTGTATAATTTAAATTACACTGAACTTATTAATATAATTTGAGTGACTGATACGTGCTATGCTAATTACATAATAAACACTGTATTTATTTTCAGTACATGATTCACCCAAAAATTTAGGAAAACAACTATTGTTACAATGTTTGATGTATCTTCATGCAGTCCACGAAGATACATTTTTAACAAATTTTTCAGCGTAACAAAATTAAATCAAATCTTTTGTTAGGTGAATTACAGATCCATTAAATGAAATGAAATGAAATTGAAATGAAATTTTATTTGCAAGAATTGTAGTACATTACAGATGGTCGGGTTTTTTAACAAGCATGCAAAATAATTCATTATCTGCCTAGCCTTTTCCCAACTATGTTGGGGTCGGCTTCCAGTCTAACCGGATGCAGCTGAATACCAGTATTTTACATGGAGCGACTGCCTATCTGACCTCCACAACCCATTTACTGGGTAACACGATATCCCTTGGTGAGACTGGTTGTCAGACTTTTGAACAACTGTCAAAGATCTACAAATGACAGCCGGGACCAACGGCTTAACGTGCTTTCCGAGGCACGGAGGAATCTTGGTATGAAAAATAATTGATAGTTATTGATTGGTTTGACTGATTGATTTTTGGTTGGTTATAATTAAATAAATGCTAATAAAATTGGAACATAAATCCTAGATAGTATAATAAGAATAGAAATGTCAATCATTTGTCAAATTATAATATGAAAGTCAATGTGAATCTTCAAAGTTTAGGTAGGTACTCATTCACAGAATATAATGATTTTTCTATGAGCCATTTGAATAACACTGTTTTAAAACGATTGATTGGTAGTTCCGTATAATATATGATATTGATTATTTATTATCCTAAATGTCCTGCTTAATAGGCAAACAATAATAAAGTATGTCAACATGCAATAAAAAAAAGTCTAAAGCAATCTTACAAAATAAGAATTAGGTGTATGGTGACAGATTGTAGTAGGTACTAATTATTAAGAAAATCTTGGATCGTGTAGTAAGCTTTATCAATTAAAAAAAATACGCAATTTATATTTGAATAGTGGTAGTTCCTGTGTTTAAAATTTCCACGGGTATTTTCATTGTAAATTTAACATCTGCTAACAGCTGTAGCTGGTTATCAATTATTAATAGGTATCTAGTCAATTTGTATGAATCCAAACATGAATAAATTATTTCTCTAACTTATCAATTATGTAGGTGTGTATGTATGTAGGTACTACTTATGCATGACTATTGAGTTTAGGACTCAACCGAAAAAACAAAATCTTAAGTAAATTTATTTTATTTTTTGTTTATTTTTATCTTATTTGTTTTCTACCTGTTTCAGTAATGCTCCTACCGCCACGAAAACAATATAAATATTCATAATCATCTACAATATAATCATCTACTTATCTATTAATAGTAACATACAAATAATGCATAGTTAAATTTGAACTGTAGTTAGGAACGAGGATGTGATGAAACGTCCATTATCGCACGAGACATTAAATTGAACATTCGATAAGAAAGGGCAACATTAAGAATGAGAGATCAAGTAGCCATCACAATCGCACTTAGTTACTGTGTGTTTAGTCTTGATTTGTTTCCACATTTATTTACGCTTTTATTCCTGTCCATGAAAGGGTAATCTGAATCGAAATGTAATTTTAACATGGCAGGTGTTATTTAGCCACATTTAAATCTCAACTGGAGGAGCTCGTGGATTAACAGCCGCACGGGTCGATCCATCAGGTTAGGCTACACTTACCGGGTTTGGTCCGTGGATGGGTGCCCATCTTTACATACCGAGACCCGTCCATGCCTCGGAAAGCACGTTAAGCTATTGGTCCCGGCTGCGTAAAGCCAAACCCTGTGTATGAGCTAACGCCGTAGGAGCTGAGCCGCAATATTTCGTGTTAGTGCTATTTTGATTTTTTGTGCGGACAATATCTGTTACCCAAAAACCACCGCTGATGGTGTTGTTATACGTTCTATTAATAGGTCTTAAAATTATAAGATCGTATTTATTTTCGGTAAAATACTTGACTTTTATTTGACCTCTAAATGTCATCCAAAGTAGCCTGAATTGGGAATTTTCAGTGCCTCTTATAATTAAATAATTAAGTTGTTCTGTACGTGTCAAGTGTCAATGTCAACGACAAATTTACATGAAGCACTTATTATTATTCTATTCAAATAGGTAAATAGTGTAGTTTTTCACCAGCGGCCGACAGTACAAGTCGAATCACATCGATGTATCGCCTCAGAAAAACTTAACTTACGTTCAAATGATCTTCACAATAAAACAGAGGCCGCACAGACAAGTACTCAACTTTTACTTCCTCGCACCATTTCTTTTTCCAACAATCAATTTGTTGTGGTGTTTATACTTGACGGTATGAAGCACGCAGTAAAAGTAGTCTTTGATCCATTAATTTTATTAATAAGCTATAACTTTAAAAACTAAGGTACGGAAATCGCTAAAGTATGAAATGTAAACAAATTAACTGTCAAATTTGACTGTTTGACTTTACTGAATTTTGTTTTTAAATAAGTGTTAAACGTGGCAAACATCCTAAGCTATTCAGGCTACTTTAGAAAGCAGCACAAACAATACTTTAAAAATATATATAAAAATAACTACAGCTTGTAAAAACAAAAAGATGAAATTATGTGTTTCAAATACTCTTATCTTTAAAATAAAAATATAAAAAACATACCTGAAAAATACTTTACATACCGAATTGTCTTTTTAAATGTAACATAGATAGGAGGGCAAATTCTGTGCGGTAAAAACCAATCTGGCTCGAAACAGATTTGTACGATTATTTTTAGGGTTCCGTACCCAAAGGGTAAAACGGGAACCCTATTACTAAGGCTCCGCCGTCTGTCCGTCTGTTTGTCTGTCTGTCTGTCCTTCTGTCACCAGGCTGTATCTCATGAACCGTGATAGTTAGACAGTTGAAATTTTCACAGATGATGTATTTCTGTTGCCGCTATAACAACAAATACTAAAAAACAGAATAAAATAAATATATAAGGGTGCTCCCATACAACAAACGTGATTTTTTTGCTCGATATTGATAACGGCAACAGGTAGACGCTTCAAATATTCACAGAATATTTAGTTATATATTCACTTTAGAAATAAATAATCAAATATTATATAAACATACAACAAACGTGATTTTTTTTGCCATTTTTATAGATAATTGTACGGAACCCTTCGTGCGCGAGTCCGACTCGCACGTGGCCGGTTTTTTTTTAAATAATTGTGCTGGACAATGTCTGTATACTATTCAGCACACCACCCGGTGTTAGCTCATATACATGGATTGGCTTTACGCGTCCCGGCTGTCATTCGTGGTTTTTTGACAGTCGTTACGGGTCGTCAGAAGCCCGAAAGTCTGACAACCAGTTTTACCCAGTTACTGGGTTGTGGAGGTCAGACAGGCAGTCGCTCCATGTAAAATACTTGTATTCAGCTGCATCTGGTTAGACTAGAAGCCGACCCCAACTTAGTTGGGAAAAAGGCTAGGCAGATCGATTGATTAAATCTCAACTTCAAATTGCTAGGAGGATGATAAAATTACAATGCCATCGCCAACAAGGCCACTTTTTTTGCTTTTGTGATAAGTATAGTATGTTGAACTGTCCGTCTCTATCTAACTCTTTTAAAATTCGAACCGCTGAATCGAACGCCGCCAAAATTTCAAATGTTGGTCTTTGACATGTTCTCTATCATCATTGAAAGTGATTCTGTTGTGAGAGAAACACATTCGAATTTAGAACAATGGATTTAAAACGAAATTCATTGATTGCTTTTCATTTGGAGGGAAAATGGAATATCGAAATACTTCGAGCGCTGCCAAATATTCAATTGAACGAGAAATTTGTGCTTCGCACTCATGATCGCACTATTTAACGTTATAATGAGACTGGCAGCGTTAAGAAACGCTACGGTGGCGGACGACGCTGTACTGCAACGGCGCCAGCAGTTGTCGAAAAGGTGCGTCATCGATTAGACAGAAATCCAGCGCGCTCAGCAAACTAGCTCGCGCAGGATCTCAAGGTGAACGATCGCAGCGTTCGTCGCATATTGAAGGAAAAGCTTAAAATCAAACCATTAAAAAAAAACCTTCCTCAGGAACTCACTGCTTTACCGCGTAGCAAACGGTTGGATCGATCGAATGAGCTGATTCGCTTGCTCGACTCTGGCGAGCTTCCCAATTTGGTGATTTCAGACGAAGAAAACTTTTTGCGTTGAACAGTTTTTAAACAAACAAAATTACCGTGTTTGGTTGAAGGGGCGTGTCAGCGACCATTCAGACGAATTGCAAGTCACTCGACGCCAAGGAGCCGACCAAATCATGGTCTGGGCGGCGGTGTCTGATAAAGGCCGTTCTCCGTTCGTTTTTCTTCCAATGGGTCGCCACCAAGTCAAAATAAACCAAGAAATCTATCGATAGGGCTGATACCGTGGGCACGCAACACATTCGGTTCTGAGCGTTGGACTTTTCAGCAAGACTCGGCACCATCGCACAGAGCAATTGGAAAGCAAAATTGGTTGAAAGCAAACGTTCCAGTGCTGATCGACCGAGATATGTGGCCGTCGTCATCGCCCGACTTGAATCCGCTGGACTTTTGTATTTGGGGTGTTTTACAGGCCAGCGCCTGTGCTAAAAAACAAACTTCGGTGGAAGCGCTCACAGTTACTCTTATGCGAGAATTGAATTGTTTGAGTGACGACGTCGTTCGAGCAGCCTGCGCTTCTTTCAAAAAGATACTTCAGCTTGTAGTACAGGCTAAAGGCGGTTTTATTCCTTCGGAATGAGTCATAATAAAACTCTGCACTTTCTATTTTCACATGGCAAAAGTGTATAAATAAATATTGATAATTAACAGAAATATTTCATTTTCACATACGGACAGTTCAATCGCCGCACCCAGTAGTACCATCATATTTTTTTAAATAAATGGTTTCGTATTCGATATGCAAAAAATCATCATAATTATGACGATAACCCATTGAGAGAGATGATGCATAAATTAAAAATATTAATCATAAAATTACGAGGAAATCAAATCGCATGAGGCATTTTATGTTGATTTAATTACCTACTTACACTCAGATACATAACATCACGCCTGTAATCCCCGAAGGGTTAGGCAGAGGTGAAATTGCCTACTTATCGTTTTATAATGATCTATGGTATGAACTATGTCAAAATGTTATAAAGGGTGTTTGGAACCTGGGTGGATAGCCTTAAGGGGTTGATAGTTGGCATCATTTAGAGCATTTTGAGCCATACCTATATGTCCTAGACGAAGTTCGTTTTTTTTATCTGCTATTTTTTAGTTAATTGCCAACAGTGCCCCACTTAAAGCTGGCATGTTACTATTTTATTTTTCGTCGTTAGTCTGATTTGCATCTAATCTAATAAACCAAGTTCCAAGCGTATGTGTTATTGAAAAAAAATACTAGACACTTTTGAAATCGTAGAATACATTTAAAATTTGAAAAATAAAAGAGCCTGAATCATTCAAACCTTTTTAAAAACACGCTTAAAATGCTCCAAATGATGTCACTATCACCCACTTAAGGCTTTGCACCTAGCTTCCAAACACCCTGTATATCTAACATGTTATTTTTGACATAGTTTATAATGAGCAGTTAAATAACATAAACAGAGCAAATGAGTGATTAATTTAAACTCTGTTGTTAACAATGATTAACTAGCGCCACAACTTCCACAATACACTACATTTTACTTAGTAATAAGCATTTCTTTTGTACATATTTTTCTGTTATTTTCTTCTAGTCTGTTTATGTATGTGTGTACATAAATAGTTAAATAAATAACTATATTACTGTTTTGTCTAAAGTCAAAGTCTAAAAGTATATGACGGCACAGTTGGCGCAGTGGTTAAGCGATTGACTGCTGCGCTGCGTGTCGCGGGTTCGATTCCCGCACGGAACAAATATTTGTATGACCTACAAGTAGTTGTTCCGGGTCTGGCTGTTTGTGTATGTGAGTTTAAATGTTTATAAACGCACCCACGATACAGGAGAAATTCCTAGTGTGGGGCAACGTTTAAAAAAAAAAAGTATTTCATATAGGCATATATATAAATGGCACTTTTGAACGTAAAAGTGTCAATATTCTTAATGCATGCTTATTATCGCATGAACAACAGCGTAGGTAATATGCGGTTTTACTACATCCATATTAGCCATAAATAGTTCCACCTAATGTTGATAAAATTATGGAAACCATTTATGTAGAGATAAACTACGATAACATGGTGCGCCCCTCCAAATTACTGTTTCAATGTGTGTAGTCACATCCTTACGAAAGAGTTTGTACGTAGTTGTAAGTACTCGTAATATCTCACTTATTACCAGATTTGTTGGTCAACTAATCATAACTAGCCAATCGCGCAATTTTCATCCTGCCAGGGTTACGAGCCTAATAAGATAGATAGATAATTTCCCACCCAAAAAAAAATAAAACGTGTCGTTTTCATAGAGTACGTCAGTGCAGCGCCACACTAATAATAATGAGCGATTAATGACGGTACTAGTCGAGCAACAAATCCGTGATTTGTTTTAGTTTGACGGCCGTCTCATTACGCACCCATGAGTACAAATACATTCATAAATACTTACAAACGTTTTGAATTTTGGAGGGGCGGGCCATATTATCGTAGTTACACACAACAAAAAGTCTAAGAACACGCATCATTTACAGAAACTGCATGTTTTATTAATTTTTACTTTAATTTTTTCTTAGCTCGAGTAGCTCGTGGCTAAGTTATCAGCCGCACGGGTCGATCCGTTGGTCCGTGGATAGGTAACCATCTTTACATACCAACACTCCTCCGTGCCTCGGACCCGGTTTGGATTTAGGCCTGATACGAGAAGGGTAAGAGTGTATCGTCGTCCCGGTAATACTGAATGGCTGAGATGCGTCCAGGAAGTGCACTGTTACAGTGGCTCCACAGTATGGGCGGGTATTATTAAGAACACACGAACTGAGCTCGTTTTTGTAGATGGCAATATGAACGCTGAAAGTTACGTTGAAGATGTCCTTCGAACTGTATGTTCACCCATTTGCACAAAGTCTTGGCTCAGATTTCACACTGATGCATGACAATGCGCGTTCGCACACAGCTCGGAGGACCGGAGAGTACTTGACAATGGAAAACATCCGGGTATTTCCGTGGCCTGCACAATCGCCAGACCTCAATTCCATCGAGCACTCATGGGACATGCTTCAGAGACGTGTTCTAGAGAACTTGGACGCAGTGTCGACAACCCAACAACTGAAAGACTTGTTGAACATTGGGAGCGATTGCCGCAGGATCAGATAAATAATCTTATAAATTCAATGAATATTAGTTGCCTACAAGTTTTAAACAACAGAGGCGGTCATCCCGTCACTGACTTTGTATTGAATTACCAAATAATAATAAAAAAAATCTTTATTTAATTTAGTTAAACATGAAAAGTTTAATTTCGTTTAACTTTATTTTATACTACGTATGTTACGGTACTTACACATATTGTTAATTATTGTGATTAAATGAACCATTGAATGAAAGATTTTGTTGCTTTAGTCACTAATGCATCAAAAAATGCTTAGATAATATTTATAAAACAAATATAAATATATTACAATAGTGAAAATCGTTCAAAAGTTCCAAACCGTACATGTTGCTTAGACTTTTTTGATGTGTGTATTTTGTGGTCATGTAGGACCCGTTTCATTCATTTGTATACAATGGAATGTAGTTCAGCACTATATTATAATCATGTATCAGATGACAGCTCGTCTCAAAGGAATGAGGGTAGTTAGTGCTTTCTATGTTGAATACTTAGTGACCACCTCACATAGTACACTATGCCAACACGCCGCCAGGTTATTGTTCAATCTTCAATGGTATCAAGGCATCGTTAGCATGGCACTCATGGCAGATGTCCTGATGAATATTCAGTAATAAACGGCTGTTGCAATAATGATCCAGGTTCGATTTTCGCATCATCGCACATCTCTTCGTCTTCACTAAATCATAAGAGAGGAGAGAATGCTTTTGACCACATTTTTTACTAGTACATTTAAACAAGAGACTAAACATAATCTACCCAGGTCAAATGTTAACAATAAAACCGCTAATTTTAAACTGATTTCGGTATATTTAGCACCTACAACGTCATATAATCCCGCGTTATTTTTACTAAAGTTGTTTTTACAGTGACGTCAACATTTCACATTCAGATTGACGAGTATAGGTTGTATTTTTATGAGTCTATAAAATTGTAAGTTCGTTATGAAGGCGCGACAATCTTAGCTGTAAAATCGTTAGAATATTTTGTAAATATGATGTACTTACACATGTTTCTCTGAAATTCTGAATTAACTTTGCCGGCGAACCGGCGGCATGCGGCAGGCGCGGCGCGTGTTTTGTAAAGTACTTAGTTGGTTAGTAAACAAGGTTGAATAAAGTTTAATTGTCAAATTCTTTTGCTATTTTTAAATACTTACTATAATGGGGATTCTACTACACATCTAGCGTGTCCCTAAAACTTTTTAGGGAGACTACTAGATGTCTACCAATCTCTGTAATGTCATAGTGCCATACTATAATAAGAAGTTATTCTTATTAGCGAGATCCATACATTTTTAATTACGGAAAGGTATATCTAATAGTGGCTTTATAATATGTTAACTGCACTAGACTTATTATTGATCCGACTGTGAAATGAATAAGGAAAGTAGTAAGTACCGTTTACCGCAAATAAACTTATTTTCTTTTTCTTCTTTTCTTTCTTTTTCTATATGTAAGTAGGTAATGTTTTATTCATCAAATCGTGTATTATTTTTGTTTTACCTCCTGTGTGAATTTGAGCTCAGCACCTCCTAATAAATAAAAACCCACAGCACAAAAATAAAAACAGGTAATAAAAACCCACAGCACAGCCGGCCATTAATAGATGCAACTAAGTACTATAGGTAGTTAAAACTGTAAATAACACCCATTTAATACGTTCATGACGAGAGTTCGTTTTCAGGAATATATTATAATTTTGTATTACCTCTAAGTCATATTTCGGGAGATACAAATAATTCGGTTCGTTTTATCAATTATGGACTCGGCTCCGTAACAATTATTAACGAGTCATTATCGTAAAGAGTGGTATCTAAGTCATCTATGTACATAATTATGTGATTAAATAATTTAAAGATTGATTTAAAACTTCACAAATATTGTTAATTTATTTTTAAATTATTTAGAAAATGCTTAATTAAGTAAGTGGGTACTTAAATAATATGCACAATTATTGTAAATGAAATAATATTTTTGTAGACTGAAATTGACGGCTCGATTGGCGCAGTCTGAGCTATGGCTCCGGGGCGCTATGGTTTGCTGGTTTGGTTTTCGTACAGAATTAATATAAAATTTTCGTCAAAACCAACCTGTTTCAGGAAAAATAATCGGTGATTGGTTAACGATTTTTAATTCCCTGTTGTCTGCCCGTCTAAAATTCGCGCACGACTAGGTTTTTTCGTCGCATTGTCTCGGGCCGACGCCATACATGACTATGTGAAAACATTTTCAGTTGTTTCGTTTCGGCCGGGGCGAGATGATCATGCGACAAAATTTTGTCGCGCTGCTGATGTTAGCCAAGCTGATGTCATTGAATGATAAATAAAGCACCACAGATTCAGACTTTACCCAAAAACAAATCCTGGGCAATGACTTTTATTCTACCTTGACCTTTATATTTTGCAATTCTTATTTTAAACAATTTTACATATATTTTATTTATTAACTGCTAGGATTACCTAGCAGTAATTTTTTTTTATGTATGGCTGATAAACATAAAAAAAAATTGTTTCATTTTTTTTTTTTACTCCATAAATTAGTTTAGTAAAAATGTAATGCATTATTCAAATATTTCATTATGGCATACAATCATAGCATAGCATTCAGACATAGGCCAAAACATTTTTTTTTTCTTTTTTTGTTCCAATGTTTTATAAATTCACAAAATCTACATAAGTAATAGAATGAAAACTGCTTACCTAGAGTATATGCAACAAACAAATTCACACCAGAAACAGCCCACACCCATGAAGGTATGGAATCCTTAGCGGCATTGTCTTTTGTCAAGGTATAGAAACCATAGTCATAATAGGAGAAGACAAAGAAATTGAGCACCGTGAGCAGGAACCCCGCAAACGTGAGCAGATTAGGTGCCACCCATACCGGACAAAACTGAAAAGACAATGTGTTTTAATAAATTGTTTGTGATTTACCAGAGATTCTAATGAATATACCAAATAACTAAATGCGTTGGAAAATGGCATGAGCATAAGTGTGTAAAAAACCCAAGTTTAAATAAGTAATATTATAATATAAAATCTTAGTTTTATTATGATAAATAACAAAACACTTCCTACTCTATTATAAAACAAAATAAAAAACAATCAAAGAAGCAGGAAACAGTGTTCAGCATATTAAAACAGGGTTGATTTTATATTAAAAATAAAACAAGACCTGACTAATTAGGGACTAACTAGGGGAGGTAAATTGGGCTCAGACACTTACATAAATGATCAATATATTACTATTTCTGACTGGAACCTTACCTGAACGCACCAGTTCCAAAATGGGTGCATAACATAGTTGCTGAGGACACTGGTATCCACCGAGTTATACTGTAACAAAAAGGTTTTAAGCAATTAAAATTATTTTTTATTCAAATATAATAATTTAACACTTCAAAATCTATAGATGAAAACAAATATAATGATTGCTTTTATTTTCGTCTCATTAGCACATACATTACAATTATATTTATTTCGGGAACCCTTACTTTGTATTTTTCGAAACCTTTTAATTTATCCTCCGACAGGAAACGAGCCATGACGAACGTCGGTGAATTATGTTTTGTTATTTGAAAGTAATATTTAATAAATTCATTCTTCTACGATCTCATATTTTTTTTAAATGAATTGTTGATCAGAACTTTTGTTATTACTTCGAATAATACGCAATATTCTTTTATTTCAAACGGCGTAATTTCTTTAAATCACAAGAAATCCACACTCCCACAGTTCAAAATGACAACTAAAATTTACTTTGATTGACGTTGCTGACTGACATTTCCATTCGGTTGAAAGGTTGCGGTGCATAGACAATAATTATGGTCTACGAAAAAATATTATGTGTGTAGTGAAAACATATTTCATGATTGCTACTGTTAGGGGGATGCGCTAAGGTAGCCCGCGAAATTCAAAATTTCTTACGTTTTTTGCAGTTTGCAGGCCAGTTGGTTGTATATTGATCTAAATATGATTCGCGGCCATAACAAATATGGCTTTACAGAATTATAATCATTAAAATCAGCATTACAACTCTCTAAGTTCATAAAATCCTACTGAATAATTATTTCAGAAAAAGTCATTCAATAGGATTTTATGAAGAGAGTTAGTTGTATTGCCGATTCTAATGATTATTTTTAAAATGAATATTAAAATTTGAATTTCGCGGGCTACCTTAGCGCATCTCCCTTAAGGGAGATGCGCTAATGCTGATTCTAATGATTATAACTCTGTAAAGCCATATTTTTTACGGCCGCGAATTATATTTAGATCAACATACAACCTGTTACACACACACATAATCTGCCTATATTGTTCCCACTGCTGGGACACAGGCCTCCTCTTTCTGTGAGAGGGAGTGGGCCGTAATCCACCACGCGGGCCCAGTGCGGGTTGGTGGACGTCACATGTCTTCGATTTTATTTAGTTCTTTGACATGCCGGTTTCCTCACGATGTTTTCCTTCACCGTTTTGAGAGCAGTGGTGATGAAATAATGTTACTGACCTGCAAATTGCAAAAATCGTCATAAAACTTGAATTTCGCGGACTACCTTAGCGCATCCCCCTTAAAAAAATGCATGAATTCATAGAACATAAAACATTTTCAAGTAGCATGTCGAGAATATCAGCCTTCACGATTCCGAGTGGTCGATTAATTAAGGGTCAAAGATGGCACGATAATTATGAGTATTACCTATGTAATTTTGATTGGAGCACAGGACCCACAGCGCCTGTACAGTGTGCACAGCGCAGGATTGCAGCTGCTGCGGTCTACCATTGCGGTTGGGCTTGGGTGGTACTCACAGAGCAAGGAACAGCCGCGCCCGCGCGCCGGCCGGCAGCGTCCGTTGAGGCTTGCTCTGTGGGCGGCACTGCTGCACTGCTGCCAGCAGCGGTCTACCGTCGCCTAGGAAATTATACCTTGATGAATGCTGGTGTTTACTTTGTTTATGATACGAGCCAAATATGATTAGAATACTGTAGGTACTTCTTGCCTAGCGAGTAACACTTAAGTAGACCGTGCATCGCGAGCCAGCAATGATTGCGATTTCTCTGTTTTATCGTAGAAAAGAAACCAAACAGCTAGCAGTACTAAGTATGTAGTTAAAAATAACCTTAGGCAATTGCAGTTAACCATACATTAGTGGTGATGCTACGGCTACATTGTCGCGATTAGAGCATGGACTATCGGAACCTTTTTCCAATAACGGTTTTGTTTCTATATTCATTTGTTTAATACCGATATTCCGGTATTTCTATATTTTTCCGATATTAGGGCAAAAAAATGATCAAATTTGTTTTAACGTTGTTACGTTGTTAGGTCTGGCTAGATAGCCTGGTCTTAGGGAAATAGGTCTATGAGACTATTACAAAGTATATCAACAATATTTATTATTCATAAATCTTTCATTGCAATCTTTAATTTAATTAGAACTTAAAAAGTAAGGGCACAAAAAAAGTCTGATAAAATAGAGTTCGCATCAGTTACTCAGTGCTTTGGAAATACATGATCTTAGAGTTGTCAAAAACGTATGGTTACTTCAATCATGATGGTCAATCGCGACGTAACTAGTGAAGTAACCATACGACTCAGTACTCGATACTCACGATAAATCGATTCAAGTTAAATGTCACGGGCCTATTATTTTTTGACAACTTTATCCGATTGAATCTATCCACCATAGTAGAGATGCTCCCCTATGTGTTTTACCTTCGAAACTTAAAGGTTTCGGATAAAAGTAGGTAGATAAGTACCCACTTACTTAGCATGACGTTTCTGGAAATGGTAATTATAATAACACTGCAACATACTTATTGTTAAACAGATAGTTATACTTTACATTAATTAAATTTAATGCAATAAGTAAATGATTCTATTGAATCCTGTTTTTTTTAATCAACTATCAAAAAACCGATATCAGTGAAATCCAATATCGGATTTTCAATTTCGAATTTTTAGTCCGATAGTCCCATTTTTCGATATTATCGAAAACCTGAAAATGGTGGATGACAGTTTAAAAAAAAGTTAAATATGTAAGTAACTAAGTACGTAAATATAAATTAAATGCTGTTCGTGGGTAAGCGGCACGCGCATAACTTGAGAACGGCTGGACCGATTTGGATATTATTTGTTTTAAAATGTTCGTAATAGTAGAGTAACAAAATTGGAAAAGTTTCCCGGAACATGTTCAAATTAGGGAAAACTGAACGTCCCTTTTTTCTATGCGATTTTTGTATGAATTAGGGTTTTGACAGGACTAAGTCTGTCGGGTCAGCTAGTTTATAATATGTTGGTACAGTAGGTACTGCATCACATAGGGAGTACCTGACCTGCAGTTCATCGTCAGGGCATATCAACTCGACCAGCACGTTCGCAATGTCGCGTTGTGGCGTTCACCGGAGGTAATGTGGGGTTCCTCAGGCGTTAGTTTTAGGACCTCTTTTGCGAAACTTGCGTATTGACTGTCCCTGTATTGCACCGGCCGGTGGGTGGGTACACGGTACAGATACACCTCATAGAAGACCAACCAGCCATTGTCGGGTCTGTCGAAAAGCAGGCAGCCACGCAGCTCTTTGGTTCACGTCGGAGATGTGTAAGTCTACATTGGATGTGCCCTAGCAGGCTTCGGGCGCTGATACTAAGTGTCGTGAGGTCATCATCATCTGCCTAGCCTTTTCCCAACTATGTTGGCGTCGGCTTCCAGTCTAACCGGATGCAGCTGAATACCAGTTTTTTACATGGAGCGACTGCCTATCTGACTAAGTGTCGTGAGGTATTAATCCCAAACTCATTCCGTCTTTTCCCGGAATTCATAAGTCGCTCGACTTATGAATCATTACCCCGAAAAAAGGGAGGTATTGGTTTGGCAGGTCCCTGATCAGCAGTGAATGTTGCAGGCCGTGATATCTAAATCATTAGTTGAATTTACAAACACCGCCTGCGACTTCATATGGTATGATTCTGTGGTATGATTGCTATTACAATTTGACTAGGCTTTGTTTTTTTTTTAATTTGTTATTTTTTTAACACACCAGTTTTGCCTAATACAGAACTACTATGCTTAGTCTGTGCCTTTTACTAGATGTTAAGTAAAATTCGTTTTAGATTTTTTGTTTTGAATGAAGGAAATATAGATATAGATACCTACTCGTATACCTAATACACGAATCTCTGAGTGCCTGAGAACGTATAGTATCAATCACTGGTTAAGATTTAAATCCAAGAGATGTGAATCTAGCTACATATAGTATCTCTTGTATAGGTAGGTATAATGTGCATAATATATATACCTTTATCAAAAGATTCAACGTATTATGTAACGTTAGGAAAACAAAATCATTAGGTATTAGTTCCAATTTATTTATGCTATCAAGCAGTTGTAGGTACTTAAGTAAACTACTTACATACCTACACAAAGTAACTACTTTTAATAGTTCCTTATGAATGATCTAAATCAAAGAAATCGGAAGTTTATTTGACAATAATTTGTGTACGAAAACAATGTGGGATCTTGGTACGCCAGTAACAATCAAATAACAAATTGTATGTGGTATCGCTATCACCAGTGATAATACGTCATTCCGATTGTAATATTTTCTCAAAGGAGCTTCGTAATTTAGTTCGGAGCACTAAATAGATATCCGACACGCCTCGTAAGAAACAGAACGCTTTCATTGTGTACACTTATCAATTTTTAATTAATTTAATTAAGTACGCGTTCGTTGTTTGTGATATTTTAGTTAATATGTTGCACAAATCCGCGGCTCTTCGCCCGAGGAGCCTGTATTTGAAACAAGTAGTTTACTTTTCTTCCGCTAAGGTGAGTCTTTTTAAAGTTTTCCGGCATTTTTACGCGTTTTCCTGATCCGTTTAACAAAAGTTTTGGAAAGTTAAAAGTGAGGACAGAATGTTATAAAATATTTAGGGTACAGATTGTTTTTATTTTATTAAGTAAGTAATTGAATGCTATTTTTTTTAATGAATATTTATTCAATTTTTAAATAAGTTTACCTAATGGAAAAGTTACAGCCAGTTTATAAGTTCTCTCTGGTGATTTTTGTGTGTAAACATATTTTTATTTGAATCATTCATAAATAATTACCCAATTTATTTGATTAAATTTGGGAAACCTACCGTAGTGAAAAAAATATCGGCTTCTTTCACTCATCGTTAGGTAAGTACATATTAAAACGTCATGAAACGTCTTGTGTTTTTTTTGCTTTAATTAAATTAATTCTAAGTATTACCAAGTAGCAAGTTGCTACGGCCTACGGCGTAACAATGAAAATTTAATTCTACTTGTTTCACCTAGCAAACAAAAGGTGTTAGTGCCTCTACTATCTTTGCATACGGACGTAAGTATAGATTTTAGATTCATCAGTGTAAGTTTGCAAGAGAGTAAACGTAACTATTTCGTTTGCGTTAAAATTTGACCGATAGATCATTACCCCAAGTGTAAGTTTGCAAGAGAGTAAACGTAACTAGCGCGTTTGCGTTAAGACTTTTGTTCCCACCCTTATATTCTTAGCATTATGATCTATCGCTAAAATTTTAACGCAAACGAAATAGTTACGTTTACTCTCTTGCAAACTGACACTTGGGGTACATAATGCTAAGAATTTATGGGTGAGAATAAAAATCTTAACGCAAACGCGCTAGTTACGTTTACTCTCTTGCAAACTTACACTTGGGGTACTGATTCCAGTAAGGATTTAGTGGTCATAATATTTTAGGTTATTCCCCGTGGCCTTGCGATGATTTCAAGGTAGTAGATAAAGAACGTAGATACTTGCTTCACAGGCGACCTGTAAAATAATCATATAAAAATACCTTAAGGCTCGTACAGACTGGTGCGATATCGCGGGTGCGACACGACGCTAGTAGCACAATTTCTATGTCGCTGCCTGTCGCGCCCATGATATCGCGTGAGTCTGTAAGAGCCATTATGCAAGTAGATGTAAATCCTTCCACAAGGTAGGTAAATCAGAGAAAACATGTGCAGAGATATTCCATACGAGCATTAATTTACGATATTTATTGACTGGATAAACTGAAAAATTCGAACTTATTAAAAGCATATTTAATTTACATATTATATAACAATAAATATTCTTATCTAAATCAAAATTAATTCATACCGTCAAATGATAATTAACGAAAGTGACATTGAAGCAAGGTTAATATTGATTCAAATTCGCTATTTGTTCGCGTAGGCCTGACATACTGAGTTATTTTAATTCCTAGGTAGTAGGTAACTGATAACGACAGTTATTATTATGATGCCCGATAAGCTTATTTACCTACTTTTAATTGAACATACATTAATAGTTATATACCTAAGATAACTTATCTTAATGTTACCTACATAAAAATACTCTTGAAACCTATAGGTAAACTTTGCGAAATATTAATTTGATCATTGCAAACATATAAATGGGCTTTTATTTCTTCCGTCGTAATTTCTCTGGTGACAATCTATGACTATAATAAATCAGGGCACAGCCTCAATTTGGGTGTCCTAAAATATTGCTACATTGTCAAGCCGCGTTTTCGCTGCCCTGCCGAGCGAACATTTTGTTCAGAGCAAAAGTTTGCTGTTCTGCCGATGTTCGCTCATAACAGAACACATCTGGGGGTCTACTCCGAAGCGCTCAACCGAAGTATCGGCCGAATGTCCGGCCGTTTTCTAACTTCCAAAGTTTCCTTTTTTGACTTTGAGTCCTTACCCGACTTCAAGTCACAGTTTTGACTTTGGCTTATCTCTTCGCCTGTCTTATTTTTTTTTTCGCCGTAGTTCGCGATTGTTAGCCGTAGTAAAGAAATGACCGAACATTCGGCCGATACTTCAGATTTATGTGCGGAGTAGACCCCCTGTTTTCACTGAAATGAGAAAACATTTGTTTAAAAATTTTTACACTTTGGTTGCGCACTTTTGCACTAAATAGATAGGTAGGTTCTTATTTTTAATTTTTAATCCTTTCCTCTCTATAGCCCACAGTTTAATTCGGATAGGAAACAAGTTTAGTGTCGAGTGTTTGCGATGTTTTTATTTTTTAAATATGTACGTTACCCATGAGGCAAAAAAAACAAAAACAGAAGTTTAACAGACTACTCGTATTACAATTTTGGAGGGAAAGTTCCATTACTTCTTACACATTTAATGAGATAAAAATACATTAAGGAATAATTTTCCTATTGTATGATGGCTATCAGTCATTTGTACGTCTTATTATCTTTGTGTGTTACCTTAAACTTGTTGACATCCACTATCTTTAGGGTGTGTCAACAACTCTCGATTTATTTAGGATCATAAGCTGTAATAACAAACGGTCTATAAATGTTTATACGAGGGTAGGCAAATCAAATGATAGGTAGGTACCTAATGATATTTACTTATATATCTACGTATATACACTAGCTCAACGAAGACAGTCTGACACGTATTTTCCCGAGTGTAAAAAATTACGTCAACATATCTTTAGTTTATGTACTTAGTTTTAATTTTTTATCAAATTAAATTACATAGTGATAACGTTTCACTGTAGCATTTGAAAATCTATTAGGAAATCATGAAGTACCTACTTACCTAAATAATTTTCTTGAGGGTATACTGAGGTACCTACCTATGGTTCATAGGTTAAAAACTGATGAAGTGGTGACCCACTTCACCAGTTTTGGTCCTGGGTACAATTCTCAGTTCATACAGTCTTATGTATCCAGTACATCCAGATGAGAATCTCTGAGACGTAGCATGAACCAAGCAAGATTTTTCCAAAGTAACGAGGGTTTTTGGCATATATATATTCTAAAGCTAAGTTATAAAAACACAACATATATACTTTGACCTCTTTCTATATTTAGCTAAAATGATACTGACACGTTTCCGCGTGTGTGATCCGAATGCCTTGTACTGCATGCAAACATTTAAACATTCATGATAAAAGCATCTACGTAATTGTTACGCAGATGCTTGTCTTCAGGAAGGTAGAAGAATGAAAACTATTTCAAATACTTAGGGACTAAAATGCTTAAATACCGCAGCTGGTTTTTGCAGGATAGGCTAATTAGAACTCTACAAAGAATGCAAGACTTTGAGCTTGGAACTCAATGCTGTTTTTAAAAGCCTGATCTGGAACAAGACAATGTTAGATAATTAGTACATGTTTTGTGATTTTCCAATTATGTAGGTAGTGGCACGTATACAGTGAACAGAGGCAGATAGAATCGTTCAGTCAAAAATAGTATATAATTGGATTATAGGTGCCTCTGTCTAACCCTTCGGGGAATACACCTATGCCTGTATTCCCCGATGAGAAATCGGAACATATCAGTGTCAATACAAAAATCAAATCATTTATTTGTTTGCTTTACTTGTTACGCACCTAATAAGTGAGGTGGTACATAATATATGTAACAATTTTTTTTAAACCTTATCCTATCTTAACAGCGGGGTCCCTATGTTGTTTCGAACGCCGCTGTTGCGACACACGCTGTTGCGAATTATTTTTCCACTGCCTCACAGGTTCGAAAGCTCACGGACTCGAATGAAGTAGTCGCGAAAGACGCTGTTTCGAAAAACATTTTCACTGCCTCATAGGCTCGAATGCTTGTGATTTCGATTTATTTAGTCATAAAGTGTAGAGAAAAGTATTTAATCATGTGGGTTAGGTTAGGTTAGAACAGTGACCATTAACGCGCGAAGGCGAGCGAGCGAAGCGAGCGTGCCGCGGCAGCGGCCGCCGAGCGCCAGGTCCCCTCTATTGTTGGTAAATTCAGTTACCAAAACAAAAACTCTTCATCAATATCCAATTTAACTAAATTACTATCACAAGCATTCGAGCGTATGAGGCAGTGAAAATGTTTTTCGAAACAGCGTCTTTCGCGACTACTTCATTCGAGTCCATGAGCTTTCGAACCTGTGAGGCAGTGGAAAAATAATTCGCAACAGCGTGTGTCGCAACAGCGGCGTTCGAAACAACATAGGGGACCCCTTAACAGCATAGCTATTCACAACTATTCGCTAGGCTATCGTGTCGAAAATTACACATTTCGATTAGCTCCAGACAGCAAACAGCTGCCGAAAGAATAGCAACGTTTAGAGGATTTTTTCGATACCATTGATTGATAACCGATACGGCACGGAAGCGTATCGAGTGGTTGTGAATAGCTAAAAGCCTAAATAAAGCGTGTTTAGGTGACTATTCTTTTCAAGCTCTTCTGGGATTGTCATTATTGTACACTATTTGGATTACAAATTGATATTTTTAAAGTTACATAGGGTGGCACAATGGGCGGTCTTATCGCTAAAAGCAATCTTTTACGGGCAACCTGTGCATTTGGAGGAACTTAAGAAGGAAGGAGAAACGATACAGCAGGTAGTCCGTGGTGTACTATTTTCGTAAAGAATACATTAACCATTTAAATAATATTAATCATAATTATATATTATTTTTGTTCAGAGTGGACGTATAATAGCAATACGCAGAGAAGATCAGTCAGTATGGGAGAGAAGAGCACCATTCGCACCGATGAATGTCAACCGCCTGGTGCGGCAGGGAGTCAAGGTTATCGTGCAGCCTTCCAATCGACGAGCCTATCCGATGCAGGTAAGGAGTTAACGACAAATATACCTCTCACCTGATATACTTTCCTTATAGAACAAACTTGTGTGACGTAAACATGATGTAAGTAGTCTTTTTTTTTAGCCTATTTACCTATACAAAAGAAAATCAGCATTGGATAGAACATTCGTTTTAATCACCGAACTTATCATATTCCCTGTATTCATAAAAAATAAAAACCGGCCAAGTGGGAGTCGGACTCGCGCACGAATGGTTGACGAATTGACACGTTTGTTGTATGGGAGCCCCCCTTAAACATTTGTTTTCTTCTGTTTTTTTTTGGATTTGTTGTTATAGCGGCAACAGAAATACATCATCTGTGAATATTCCAACTGTCTAACTATCAAGGTTCATGAGATACAGCCTGTTGACAGACGGACAGACAGACAGACAGACGGCGGAGCCTTAGTAATAGTTTTTTATGAACCTGTCCTTCTCATTTTTACGGCAATTGCACACCAGTTAGTCTGTAAATTATAGTTATCCTTTGATAAATCGCCCCCTATTTACTTTGCAGTCATACATAAATGCCGGGGCGATAGTCCGGGAAGATATCAGCGAGGCGAGCGTGATATTTGGCGTGAAACAGACGCCCATCGACCTGCTTATACCGAACAAGACCTACTGCTTCTTCTCACACACCATCAAAGCACAAGAGGCTAACATGCCAATGTTGGATACTATTTTGAAAAAGGTAAGACATGCATTTAGTTTATTTTACTACTTTGAAGGGTTTTATCTCTATCTTACCGAATTGTATTGGTAACAACTCTCTCATAGATCCGCCACTCACATTCGGATGTTAGTTCTCATAGGATAGCAGGATATAAACCATATTTCATGCTTTACATGGCTTTAAATGTTTCTAGTTACCATTTGTTTGCTTTCATTCTTTTAGTAGGACTCATTTTTAAAATATAGAATGTGTACGCTACTAAGCTGAAAAAAATGCGTGAAGATCCACATGTGAGAAGCGGTTTGAGCAAAGTTTCTGCCTTTTCCAGAACATCCGACTAATTGACTACGAGAAGCTTATGGACGACTCCGGTAACCGCGTGGTGGCGTTTGGTAAATACGCAGGAGTGGCCGGCATGATAAATATTCTGCACGGCATCGGTCTCAGATTGCTTGCTCTTGGACACCACACACCTTTTATGGTAAGTAACGTAAACGGACTTGACAAACCCTTTAGAGTGTCAGACGGAACCTCATTCCATCAAGTGGTTGAGCTTCTGCAAGTTATGCTGGTTTACCTGGTTAGAGAGGTTGAAATGAGTTCCTTTAAACTTGCGACTCTCTACTATGACCAATCGTCTCAATCACTAGGCAATAAAATACCTAGAGGAGCGAAGTGGGTGTGAAACCTTGAGCGGGTACGGAAAATTTGATTGGATATCTTTTAATTCGTTGTAATTGTGATTATAAAAATAATCTCGTTGGTGTAATAACTCTAACTGATATCAGTGGGCAGAAACAAGATAAATGAAATTCAAGTACTTATACCATTTGAATAATACTTCAGGTGGGGTCGACGGAGATTTATGATTGTTTTTTTGTAGAGTTCGATTGCAATAATTAGCCTTCAATTACTGATAAAAAACAGGGAACTCCCTTTTTTATGTTTGCGAAATAGATAGCCGGCTATTTTTTTTAATAGAGGAGTAACAAATCCTGGAAATTGAAGGGGTTAATATATCTTGTGGTATAATAAAAATACTCAACTATTACGAAGCGAAGGCGTACTGTCAGTGTTTTATACGTGCAGCCTGTGGGTGAAGCACACGCAGAAGACTTATACACAGTGCCCTGCGTGTCCAGTACATTACGCGTTCAGGATGTTTGCAGCCGCTCAAGTTGATGGCTTTCATCGCAAAATAATAGCGTCTCTGATGCGCCGCATACGGTGCAGCCCCAACAGCTTCCTGCTTATTACTTACTATTTTACTTATTACTACTTAATAGCTTATTTTAGGGAGAATGGATGTGGATTGCTCCTTCATGGAGCATTGGACATAACTACATGTACGAGTAGTGACGTCCTGATCCAATGTTTCCATTGTTGTGCCTATTTCGTTCTTATGATTATAATAACTACTTACTAACGATTGTAATTTATCTGAAATAAATTAATTGAATTGAAGCTCATTCGCTTAAGGGGGATGCGCTAAGGTAACCCGCAAAATTCAAATTTTATTACGGTTTTTGCAATTTGCAGGTCAGTAAGAGGTTGTATGTTGATCTAAATATGATTCGCGGCCGTAACGAATATGGCTTTACAGAATTATAATCATTAGAATCGGCAATACAACTAACTCTCTTCGAAAAATCCTATTGAATGACTATTTCTGAAATAATCATTCAGTAGGATTTTATGAACTTAGAGAGTGGTAATGCTGATTTTAATGATTATAATTCTGTAAAGCCATATTTGTTATGGCCGCGAATCATAATTAGATCAATATACAACCTGTTACTGACCTGCAAACTGCAAAAAACGTAAGAAAATTTGAATTTCGCGAGCTACCTTAGCGCATCCCCCTAAGACTCGTTGAAGTAGGTAGATAGGTGAGTAAGTGGCAATGGCATTTAATTAGGACAATAAGATTCAGAATTCCAGTGCACTTCGTTTCACTATTTTGACAAGTAAATGAATGCCTGACTGATGATGTGTTCCTATCCAGCACATAGGCCCTTCACACAACTACCGCAACTCGAGCATGGCGCGGCAGGCCATCAGGGACGCGGGCTACGAGGTCGCGTTGGGCATGATGCCCAAGTCTCTAGGACCCCTCACCTTCGTGTTCACTGGATCCGGAAACGTGTCGCAGGTGAGATTGACGGTGTATGACAAGAACAAGATTTAGTTATTGGCCTGTGTACAAGGTAGGTACTTAATTATATACCAGCTGCTTTTAAAAAATATTGTCGCCTTGTCAATCAAAATGTATGGAACAGCACTTTTTTTGCAAATTCCTTTCCAAATAAATGTAACTTACAACAGAGAAAGAAAGTAAAATGCGCTTATTAATGGCATTAAAACAAAATACACCTGAAAACTATGAAAACATAAAGAAAACAATGCTAATAAGTACCAAAAGGACTTCAGCTCAGTATAATGTGAAAATGAAAATTTTAAATAGAATGGAAATACCGAAAGCACACCTACACGTTCGCGTACACACTCACACCTCATACCTTCTCTACACTCACCAGTTCACTACACACATTCACACCCTATACCTACACTCCACACACTTTCACACCCTATATCCACACTTACATCACTCACACGTCAATATTTAGTTATTTGATTTTGGAATTATCATGTATGGAATTTGTAAGTTTTTACACCTAATTTACCACGGAAGAGCATGATTTCCAAGATACAGGTTTTTACCTAGTTTGGAATTCAGGAGTTCATCTAGTTCTTAGGAATATAACTGTATTATGCTATATTTTATTGAGTCCAAATAAACGTTATTATTATTAATGTTAGATGACAACTAAGGTCATACCATCTGACGCTGATTTTCAGCTGCGGACCATAAAATTATGGTTGCTTTCATCACTATCAAATCTACAGTTTTCTGTGTCGGTTTGCATGTCTTGTTGAGCTGACCTTTCTATAAGAGCCGCTCCTTCTTTATATAATATTTATGCTATAGATAACATCTTCCTATTTTATTCCCAGGGAAGTCAAGAAATATTCCAGGAGTTGCCTCACGAATATGTTCCTCCAGAGATGTTAAAGAAAGTGGCTGAGCATGGAAGTAAGTGTTTTCCTATCTTATTATTGTAGGCTTAATATTAAGAGGAGGCTCTATTTTTATGTTAATTTGCATGAATATTCTGACACAGTCACACATACAAGCAAAATGAAACTTTAGTATGATTTATTGGATCTTTTTCTATCCATGTTGAAGAAAGTTACGTAATCGTAATATTTTCTCTAGATTCATTTTTTATTCGAAAATCATGTCAACAAGTACCTGGTACTTGTTGACGGGCCTACACTGTTCTCTCATACCTATAATATTAACACTGTAATTTGAAAACATTGTAAAAGCCAATTATTTTATAAAAGAGTAACCGTGGAGTTTCTTGCTGGGTCTTCTCCATAGGAAACAATCAATTGGAACTGTGCACCTAGCTTCTGACTATGACATGACTTCTGACATGTAAGCCTATGTAATATATAATATCGATCTGTTTTCTCAGGTCCAAACAAAATCTACGGCTGTGAAGTGCGCAGGAGACATCATTTGGAAAGGAAAAATGGCGGAGGATACGATGCCCAGGAATATGATGAGCATCCTGAACGATACATCTCTACCTTCGCACAGAAGGTACCTACCTAATCTTTTCTATAAACTAGGTCCTTCACCCGCGTGGATATCAAAAAATTAAAAAATAGTAAATATATAAATAAGTAGTAAATATCTCACGGATCCCGGTAGTAGGTACGTTACCTACTACCGGGATTAAAAGTAGTAAATCCTATGTGTCAATCCACGAAAAAAAAAAATGTGTAAGTAACTAATAGACTAAGAATAAGAGATAAGAGATAAGAGGAGAGGGAGAGAGGGGGGGGGAGGGGGGTGAGGGATAAGAGTATTCTATTCTATTCTATTCTAAGAATAGGTTGGGCTGTTCGCTCACGCCGCGGCATTTTTCGTACTTTTAGCATTTTTATACCCGTCGTAAATTCTAAACGAAAGGTCCGATTCGAATAATTTAAAGAGGAATTTACATGTAGGTACATTAATTATCAACCTTGATTATTAAACTATTTCGTTCGTTAAGGGTTAATGTCATGATAAGAATGTCATCATCTTTCGATTCTACCCGTGACCAGAAATCAAATAATTTCTCCTAACAATATTAGTTTAGATAAATATTGTTTTAAGTTCACTAAATCCCAATTTCTATTGCCTTAAGCGCAGGCCACACCGCTAGCTAGCGGGCGGGCGGGCTAGGCGGGCGAACATCGTTTCACCACTTTACATACTTCGGTTCACACCGCGAGCTACCGACTAACCATGTACTCGTAAAGAGGTGAAACGATGTTCGCCCGCCTAGCCCGCCCGCCCGCTAGCTGGCGGTGTGGCCTGCGCTTTATAGCTATTTCTTATATAAAAAATAAGGTAGGTATATCCGTGAGGTAGATACACGTAAGTATAGGTCAGGTACTTTAGGTAATGTAGATAGAATGATTAAAATAATACGTATACATATACAATTAAATCATGACACGTATTTTGATAACATAAAAACACAAAAAATGTAGGTCGCAACTGTGTAGGTCACATGTTAATGATAATGTTATCATTTTATCTCATAACGGTTGTTATCTTCTTAATGAGCCGAGTGGAAAGAAAGAAGAGTTGCAAAAATGGTTCTGTAAGTTTATCTAATCAACGAATAAAGCACAGGCCACACCGCCCGCTAGCTCGAAGCGAACGAAGAAACTATACAAACTACGCGAAATGGGTAGCTCGCGGTGTGAACCGAAGTATGTAAAGAGGTGAAACGATGTTCGCTTCGCCCGCCCGCCCGCCCGCTAGCTGGCGGTGTGGCCTGCGCTTGACAAAGCAACTGATTGAAAATTACCTATATTCTGTCAAATTGACCGTCCGTCGTTCTCCCATAAACATTTTTTCTTTATTATGTTTAAGTTCCTGTAATAGGGCCCTATTGACCGACCCTATTGCCATCAGCCGGGCACAAATCCAGACTCCGGGCTGCTACTGAGAAATTTCTAATGGAAAATCCCAATAGATAACACTGCCCGACCTGGGAATCGAACCCAACCACCAGACCACCACCTCTTGCTACCACTAGACCATGAAAACAGTTTTTACGAGCACGACCCAGATGTAGGGTATGAAGTTATGAACGAGGTCTAAACAAAAGGAACATTTTAGTTTCCAGTTCGGTAATACTTAGTAGGTTCTGTAGTTTTTACTTTTTTTTTTAAACGCGTGTTGATTGTGTATGTGTGTCAATGACAGGTGTTAGAAATATGTAGATATATAGGTACGTATAAACGTTACTGTTTTGATAAAGATTATAATAGATTAATTTATGGTTGACCTTGACATCCACCAACAAATCATATAAGATTTGTATTTATTTACGGAGATACCTATTTCTGTTACTACCCAGCATTTTCATCTGTAAGTAGACTTTAATTAATCGATGTTTTTTTTTTTGTTTCTTCTTTGTGGCTTCGCACGGTTTGTGCATTTAGCCAGTGTCATGTAAAATTAGGCAACAACTACAAAGTTGTTTAAAATAATTATGAAATGAACTCCATTCAATGCATGATAAAGATGATGATGATATCTCGCCCCGGTCCCCTTGAGTTTCAGTAAAGACGCACTTTACTGAAACCTCGGGCGGACTTCTTGAGAGAACTTAAAGTGATGTTGCACTGTTTTGTTTCATTTGCCTACACTAATACAGGTTCATGAACGCTTAATGGTTAATAATCCACCACTATTACACATTAATATTCAGCTAAACACAAATTTTGAGAAAATAAAACAAAACTGCTAACATGACGCTTCACTTTCCCGTCAAGAAGTCGATATGCTTTTCTAAAAATATTTGTTCCTGACAGATAGCGCCATACACATCGGTTCTGGTAAACTGCATCTACTGGGCGGTGGGCAGTCCCAAGCTGCTGACCATACCAGACGCGAAGCATTTGTTAATTCCCTCACATACTCCGTGGCTGCCCAAGAGTATTGGAGCACCGGCGTTACCACACAGGTAAAGAAAAATAATTAACTTTAAATCATTAAAATATTAGTGACGCTGACGGGCGAGCTATGGCTACGCTCTCTCTAGGAGTATGCTACGAGGTACAAGCATGCTACGCTCTACGAGCATGTTTACGCTCTATGAGTATGCTACGCTCTACGAGCATGTTACGCTCTATGAGTATGCTACGCTCTACGAGTATTCTACGAGCTGACGCAGATTTTTAGAATTTGGATTAAGTTAAAAAATCACGTGTAAAGTGACTGCTTCTACATATTTTGTTTTCCTACTTGTTATGTGAACACTTTGAAACGTCGAAACGCGATAGGCTAATGTAGTGCTATAAAGTGATTATTGACTATTCGTGTTTGTAATGTAGGTGCTTACGTACTTTCATACATAAACTCACGCCTTCTTCCCATGGGGGTAGGCAGAAACTATAGAACGCCACCTGCTACGCTCCTTACATACGCCTTTTGCTTCACCTACGGTCATACTTCTGGTCATATCTACACGCACGCCAGTTGCAAGTACTACGCACCTGACCTTTCTGAAGAACATCACCAATTAGGACACTATATGTCCTCCTAGGGCGTCCCCTCGTGGCGTTTACATTCACCTCGGCTTTTTTAAATACCTTTTGCTTTAATAATTAAAGCTAAAATCATTAAGGTAATTGAACTAAGGTCATCTTCAGAAATAATTTCTGAAAATGACATTAGGTTAATTATCTTCAAAAAAATGTGCAGAATTGTTTCAGAATGCTATGCAGATGATGGAGTTATATTCGTAAAATATTAATAACTCTAATTGAGTAGTACAAAAATCTCAATTACAATCAGAATGATTTTGAAGTATAATGCTAATCCATTGCTTTATATGTTTGAAAAATTTGTCTGCTCAATAAAAAGGAATGAATTGATCAAAATCAAAATATTTTATTTCACATACCTAAGCGTTACATGGGCACTTATGAAAGGTCAGTAGCTAGGTGCATGGTTCCAATTGGTCGTTTCCTATGGAGAAGAGCCGGAAAGAAATTCCACGGTTACTCTTTTAAAAATAATTTGCTTTTACAATGTTTTCAAATTACAGTGTTATGGGAGGACAGTGTGTCAGAATGTTGTTGAACTGTCAAAATTAAACTTATTGCTACTGATACGCAATTACCCTGATGGTTTCGGCATCCCCAAAGTTAGTTCTAGATCAAGTAAAAGATTCTTCGATTAGAAGGACGTATACGAAACTGAATGAATGAAATGCACCGAACCCACCGTGGTTCTACCATGGTTGTATCAGACTCTATTGTTCGAATGAATCCAAAGATTCATCCTAGCCCCTGAAGCCTCATGTTTCATGAGACTACAGAGACTATTGTATATCAAAGAGTAGACCGGGGGGCGCGATAATGGTAGGGAAAGCTCAAGACGTGCTCTTGGGATATGGAAGGATTATTAGAGCCTACCGGATATGCATCCTTGAGCAAGCATTGGAATAGTGGAGAGACTAACCCGTCTCTCCACTATTTAATGCTTGCATGCGGGTTATAAGGAAACTTTATACTCACGGTTTCTTTTATTACAGAATGCTGGCAATCTGCGACATATCGGCGGATCCAGGTGGTTCTATTGAATTCATGAACGAATGCACCACCATCGACACACCCTTCTGTCTCTACGACGCTGATAGAAACAAGGACACCAAGAGGTTTGATGTTTTTTTTTTTAAATAAGGTTTACCTTCAACTGGCTGTTTATTTTTATGAAGTAAAAATGATGGGTATTTTATGTAATGGAAAAACAAATGGCAATCACAAACAACAGACGTACTTCGGAAACAAAAGATTATTGAATGAAAGATTACCTCTGTAATTATTATCCCCTTTATTTATAAACGCTGCAATGGTTAGCGATTATTTAACTATACATTTTTGGCGTTGAAGGCTTGCTGGCGTTATGTTTGTGTGTGTGTGTATTTTTGTCTCTTAACTTTAATCATCGTTTATAAATAAACCCATATAATATTATTATTACGATAACATTTCAGTATAAACTTCTTACTTACATCAGCTTGTACCGAAAGATTTGCTTGATTTCAGAGTTATTTTGCCTTACTTGTAGCTTGAAGTAAAATACATAAGAATCACAAGGTCACGAATGTAACTAAGTATTTATCGATCGGTGTCGTGATAGGTTGTTGAGGAACTAACTCTGCAGTAGATAGATAGTCACAATATATGCTATAAAACGAAAAAGAGCACTTTATTTATAGAAGAGACACGCCTTTTATTTTTTTTTTAATATTTATATCCAGCTTAAAAAAATATTATCCAACAAAGAATTTCCCGTACCGGGAATCGAACCCGAGCCTCCTGGGTGAAAGCCAGGTATCCTAGCCACTAGACCATACGGGATTATATAATTGGTATTGAATTTTGTCTACAGTTTCAAAGGGCCAGGAGTTCTCGTGTGTTCCATAGACAATATGCCAACACAGCTACCCAGAGAGTCCACTGACTTCTTTGGCGATTTGCTGTACCCGTATGCAGAGGATATTATGAGGTCTGATGCTACCAAACCGCTGGATGAACACAGTTTTTCGCCTGTAGTTCAAGGAGTAAGTGAATTATAGATCTATACTACTTATTATCTAGACATAAACATGCAAAAGTAAAAGAAAAGTATAATATTATAATTATCTCCATAGTGTGATACGCAAAAGCAACGTGATTGGTTGTCCCCTTTATCAATGGGCTAACAATGATAAGTCCAAGACACGAGCGCTGTTAACGAAAGTGATCGTAATTAAATTGAAATTAACAAGTCAGGCAATAATAAAAGTAAGCGTTAAGTTTTCAAGTTACTCTGTACTTATTCATAGTGGCAACATATTCTTGTATTCATGACGTCAGCACGGTTTCCATTCGACCTACTTAGAAACTTTATTTTTTATTTATCTTTCAGGCTATCATAACAAGTAACGGCAGATTGACGCCCCCCTTCGAATACATCAACGAACTCAGAATGTCTAACACGTAAGTCTAATCATTTTTAACTGCTTTCTTTGGTGCAGGTACAGTTAGCAACGAAAGTCAGTGTTACTTTTAGATACTTTTTATATATATACGTCATCATCTGCCTAGCCTTTTCCCAACTATGTTGGGGTCGGCTTCCAGTCTAACCGGATGCATCTGAATACCAGTAGTTTACATGGAGCGACTGCCTATCAGACCCCCACAACCCAGTAACTGGGTAATACGATACCCCTTGGTAAGACTGGTTGTCAGAATTTTGGGCTTCTGACGACCCGTAACTACTGTCAAAGATCCATGAATGACAGCCGGGACCAACGGCTTAGCGTGCTTTCCGAGGCACGGAGAAGTCTCGGTATGTAAAGATCGTCACCCATCCACGGACCAACCCGCCGCGAGCGTAGCTTAACCTGATGGATCGACTCGTGCGGCTGTTATTAAATAGCCACGAGCTCCTCCCATTCTCTATTTCCAGCAAATATCAGCATAATAGAAAAGTTTGTGTTATTAGGAACACTAGCTAATGGTGTTCCGACTATTTTTCCAACTGCCGTGTTAATTGACTTATGTTGCTGGCGTGTAATTAAAATAAGTATCAATAAACGGTTTCTTTCTTACAGTCGTTCCCGTCATAAGGTGGAAGGCAGTGACCAACAGGCTCCTATCCTGATCCTTGGCAGTGGACTAGTGTCAGCCCCGGTTGTGGAATATTTGGCTAGAGACAAGAATATTGCTGTCACAATAGGTGTGTATGAAGTTTATTGTACAGACGCCAGCCGGTCAAGCTACCCGCAACTGTCAAATTTCCCAATCAACCTTGAACCTTATGCTTTAACGATAAAGTTAAAAATCTTTAAATTTTGACAGATTGTTACTACAATCTGTCAAATTTCTTTAAAGGATTTTACAGACGCCAGCACATCAAGCTACTCGTGATGTGCTGGCGTCTGTTAAGATTAGGGTAGATTTTTTCAGTTAGCACACATCTGCTCCATAACAATGATAAGAAACAATCTTTGAAGTCTGTATTCCGTAGACCTGACGAATTTAATTGTTTGGAACACCTACAATACCTAAAAAAATCACTTATTGGGCCAGCGAATTCATCTCATAATACGTATCCTACTTAAATATTTGCAGCATCAGCTGTAAAAGAAGAAGCGGACGCTCTAGCCGAGCGCTACGGAATATCTTCAGAGTACTTGGACGCTAAAGACAAGTCAGCTCTCCAGTCATTAACCTCTCGGGCTCGAGTAGTAGTGTCACTACTGCCTTACGACCTGCACGGTGATGTGGCGAAGGCTTGTCTTAGTACCGGAGCTCATATGGTCACGGCTTCTTATGTGAGGCCCGAAGTTCAGGAGCTGCATAAAGCGTAAGTATCCACCATGGTTTTGTGAAATGTAAATCGATTCAAAAGTCATTATTTTCAAAATAATCTGTATAAGAATCAGCAGCTTTTGAACTTTAAACGTTACAAAAGACAAACCCTGGACCCTGGAAATAATCCCTATTCCCCAATAACACGTTTCTATCTACGAGGACAGTGTTTCCTTCAGGTACTTCTTGTCTGTTCTTAAATTTATAACTTGTTACCTAAGTAATGTAGGAATCCAGAAATCCAATACAGTGATCCTCCTATTCATAAAATTGTCTCACATAATATTTCCATATCCCTTTTCATAGTGCCAAAGACGCTGGCGTAACATTCCTGAATGAGGTTGGATTGGATCCTGGCATCGACCACTTGCTCGCACTCGAATGTATTCACGACATACAGAACCATGGAGGAAGAATCGATTCATTCGTTTCTTACTGTGGAGGTAATTACCCACTTATTAACTATTCATTCAACATTAGGATTGGAAAGTAAAAAAATCTACTTAGTCAATTGCAAAAAAACTACATTAAACTAAACAGTGTTGTTCCTTCTACAGGTTTACCAGCCCCAGAGTTCAGTGACAACGCTCTTAGGTATAAGTTCTCATGGAATCCTCGAGGAGTGCTACTCAACACCATTTCTGCTGCCAAGTATCTGAGTAAAGGACAGGTAAGCCTCAAAATAAACTAAGCTCAGCGAATTGCTTTAGCTAGATTTAGCATCTCCAAACACTGAAATCCCCATGAAACTGTGTACGAGCTGCTGTACCTTTAAATAGGGTGATGTCCCGTGTTATAGAGAAACTAATCCACATTAGGTATGTCAAACAATAGATTGGTGAAAATCCCCTAGAATCTAAATGATGAAATAAGGAAATTAAAGACATGTTGTATTTGTTCAATATAATAACGCACTGAGGGTGCTGCTGCAGCTGTCGTGGCGTTGTAGTGCGTCAGGGATGTCTGCGGACAACAACATTGATGGTTTTGCCGCCATTATAAGAAAAAGGTGTGCATCCCTGATGTCGCGTGTTCGCGGCAGCACCAATAGTATTCTCAGTGTGTTCACAGATCGTTGGGATTCCCCGATGTTGCGCAGGTGGATGCAGCTCCACGCTGAATTTTAATTTTAATTGTTTTGTTAATCTTTGTATGTACTAACACTAGATAATAAGTAAAATTGATACTAACCCTATGGAAAATTGTCTGAAATAAAATTATTCTATTCTATTTGTTCCTCAGATCGTAGAAGTATTGAGCGGAGGAGAGCTGATGTCTGTGGCGCGTGACCTAAACTTCCTGCCTGGCTTCGCGTTTGAGGGTTTCCCCAACCGAGACAGTACCATGTACTCCAAACTGTACGGAATTGAAGACGCGCACACCATGTTCAGAGGAACTATTAGATACAAAGGTATGTTTAGGAATACCGTGTAAAATGGTTGACTGAGATGGGCTGGCTCCTATATTTTTAACCAATAAAAATGACATTATACTTAGTTTCAACTTGACGCCCAACATGGGACAGTTTTGCATTTAAGATAAAATTTAATTATTTGTTTTTTTTTTTCGTCAAATAGGTTTCGCGGAAAATATGATAGCTATGCAGTTGTTCGGTCTGGTGGACCCCAACCCTCATACGTCTTTGCATCCTGATGGACCTAAGATCACTTGGGTATGATTAACAGTACACATTATTATTGAATTGAATAGTGAAGGAGGGAGGTGGTGGTTATTGATTAGTGAATTGTTACTGTTTTTTTTAGACATGCTAACTTTTGCCTATTCTATGTGCAGCGTCAATTCGCCTGTGAACTCCTTGGACTTATGGATTCATCGATCTTCTTCGAAAACCTACGGACAAGGCTATCAGAGCGCATCGGTCCTTCAGGGGCGCAGTCTTTAGAGTCTCTGGGACTGCTGGACGATGTGGAGATCGTCAAGTGCGGGACACCTCTCGACACTGTCAGCCATTATCTTAGCAAGCGGTTACAATTACGTAAGTTGATGTTTTGGTATTACAGTCAGTGTTAGGAACATACTGTCTTCCTCTTCTATTTCATTTTTGATGCCCACATAATCTGAATCGCCACAATCGATTTTTTTTATTAATATCTATTACCCCACATGCGAACTACGCATCTCATGACCTCACGCAATATCCTGCATCAAGCAAGCAAAAGTCGGAGGATCTTGCGTTTTCTATGGAGGATGAGGAAATTTCTACCCTGTTCCTCATACACAATACAAAAAAAAAGGTGGATTTTTGTCTCTCATTTGAGTCTGTTCTAGAATGTTTTTTTCATTTTAAATACCCATTAATCATTCATTACAGAAAAAGACGAGACAGATCTCGTGGTACTCCGCCATGAGCTCGGCGTGACCTGGAGTGACGGCAAACGGGAGCGACGTGAAGTGACCATGACCGTGCGAGGAGACTCCACCAAACACACTGCCATGGCCTGGACCGTAGGTCTTCCCACCGGCATCGCCGCTAAGATGGTGCTAGATGGTAAGGACCTTGACGTCCATAGACAAAAAAACATTTTTTGCAAAGCAGTCTTTTAAACTGGTACAAAATCCCAGAACTGAGCTTTTCCCCAACTTTGAGAGATCGTTCGACATCTGAGATTAAGATATAGTTTCTGCTTCTTGCCATTCTAGTTCACTTAACGTATAATTTTAATTTTACTCACCTGTGACTCACACAGTGTCAATTCTGTGGAAACTTTATAAACTTGCACGGGTTTCTGTAAAGTATTTACTAACTCCATGGTTTCTGTACAGCCAGCTAATAACATTTCCTTTTGTTTTCAGGTGAAATCCAAGAGCGCGGTGTTGTTCTACCGTTCGCTCCTGTGGTATACAAGTCACTGTTATCGCGACTCAGAGCTGACGGCATCCACGCGAAGGAAACCACCACACCTCTCAACTGAACCTCATTACGATAGTGAAAGAAGTATTGATAATGTCTGTACTGTCGTTTAGTGTGTGAATGTGTTCAACTTAGTTCTGTATTGCACAAACAAATGTTTTGTAAATATTTTTTTTATTTTTAAGATTAGGAATATAATGTAGAAGGTATGTTATAATATAAGTATTGAGTGATTGTTAAAAATTCTGCTAATGTTATGTCGTGTGAAGGTCGTGTGTGGTTAGGAATTACTTTCGTAATAAAAACAAAATGTAACATTAATGTTTTTTTTTTTTCATGAAATTTGTCTAAATAATATATCCCCACAGTCTACACCTTCATGTATGAACACCATGGACGCCGTTATCTACTGAAAAAGTATAATTATAAACGTTTTTGATTTCAGCAAGACAACCGCTGAAAATGAAAATACTATTGTCCAGTAATGTCATCTGGAAAAAAAAGGTGTGACATGTTTGTCATTCTTATATCATTTTTTTGCTAACCTAAAATGTTTAATCAAATGACTTGATTCTGCTATTTTGAGTTATTTTTTACGGTTATTTTTATAAATTTATTGAGCCAAATCTCGATTGTGTCGACACGTCCATTTTACACTTAAGATTTTTTTAATGCGTGACAATTTAATAATGATGACTTTACGTTAAGTCACTCTGAAATGGAAAACGACCCGAATAACACAGTAAGTACTGATGTAGTAGAGGTGAAGATGCATCGCCCCCCGTATGCAACCGTGAGCGCGGCAATCACAAGAATCAGCGGGAATTATGAAGAGATGATCTCTTCCGTACCCGGTAAACATAGCGTCCCTTGCAACGCGCATCCAATGATTATTCTGGAGCCTCTAAACGCCTGAAATGCATGCTTTAAAAAATCGTTAGCCATGCGCAAAATAACACTCGGCATTTCGCTTAATTCACAACAATAAAAAAAAATTGGATTTTTATTTTTATACATATTTTTATTGTTAACCATATACCTGTGCCCATAGAAATATAAAATATATCTGTGCCTGTGCCCCATGATTTCACCGGCATGGTGACACTGTGAATTTTTCTGGCATAAAAAGTATCGTATGTCAATCGAGCAAAGGGGCGTTGGGTTGATAATATCCTCAAAGTCGCTGGAAACACCTGGATGAGGGACGCACAGAACCGAGCAGTACCTATGATAGAAAAAAATGGGGAAGCCTATATCCAGCAGTAGGAGATTCTGGGCTGAAATGATTATGATAATGAACTCGAGAATGGTCAAGCTTTCCATCAGTTAAAGAATGTCAGCCATCGTTTCAGTATTTCCATATAGCCAAAACAGAAAAAATCAAGACTTCTGGAACTATAAGCTTTCACGGATCGATTCGTCTTTTCATTTTAATCTTGTATCAGTAACTTGGTTTCGGTTGTGGTACCAGACGGCGGGTCGCGAGACTGGACGGTGCATGTCGGTGGCGGCGATGCAGGCGCTGCACCGACTCCGCGAGTGCCGGCTGCTCTGCGACGCAATAGTGCGTGCGGACGACGGCGCTGCCTTTCCCGTGCACCGTGCCATACTCTCCGCCTGCAGCCCATACTTCCTGTACGATCTTTGCTCTTTACTAGTAGCTAGTACTTAGGTAACAAAGCCTTTATAACTCTCGGCTCAATTCTCGCAATAATAATTAGGGGATCGTAGCCCTAGAACAGGCAAAAGATCGTCAAAAAGTTTAGTCAGACACATCACGATGCTGTGAATTTAGCAAACGACTAAAGGACAAGGAGGTGTCTTATATATAGATAAGTTAGTTGGAGTGTAGCATCATCCTGTTCTTCCTCGATTCTACTAGGATGGAGAAGAAAGGGATTGATGTTGTCACAATTAGGATCAGGTTTTTGTGCAGCTATGAACAACTTACTTGCATTTACCTAGAACTAGGAACAAGAGTGGTAGCGCTGAATGTGCCAATTTTTTTTTTCTATTTTGTCTATATTTTGATAGAAATGCTATAATATCTGCCAGATCATGTTAAACATTCAACAGGGCACTATTTACAACAACACTTCACTCTCGTGAACAAAGTGACGTGCAGATATCGGGCGTGCGCTCGGAGATCCTGTTGCTGCTGATCGAGTACGCGTATCTGCGCCGCATCGACGTCACCGACACGAATGTTCACGAGCTACTGATGACTGCCGACTACCTTGCCTTCCTCGGCGTGCTGCAGCTTTGCTGCGACCACCTCAGAGTCTCTCTTAATCCGAAGAATTGTCTTGGTATTATGATGTTTGCGAGGTTAGTGCGATTTTATTACACGGTATTTATTTTTAGCGTGGTATAAACATGGCATCCTATGGAAACCGGCGTGTACTGGAACAAAACATTCAAGACATAAGACATCCATCAACCCGCACTGGGCCTGTGATTACGGCTCGCTCTCTCTATCTTTCCCAGCAATGAGAAAATTATAGGCTGATTACATGCCACCGTCTCCCATTGCCAGATAATCACCATCTTTTTTGGGATTGCTCAACTGTATAAGTACTAAAGTGCTGGCCTTCTGTACCTAGTTACAGACAGCTGTGCTGCTGGAGAGTTTGTTGCACCACTTCTTCTTCCCAGCTAAAGCAATAGGAAGTGGTGAAGGGTGAGCGTTTTTGGGGGACTGTCTTACGTAATTTTTGACGTTCGAAAAGTGCTGATTCTCAGCCTAGTTTGAATAAATGACTTTTGATTTGATTTGATTGATTTGACTAAAAGTAGACGACCTAATAAACAACACTCGATTGCGAGCTCATAAATTCTGCCTATGATTTTGGTTGGCTGATTTACCTTCTACCTTCTATGCTGCAATTAATTACTTTTATAACTTTGGTTGCTCTTGTTTGCTGAAATTACTTTTCTAAAGTAAGCTATCTAACTAACACTAGGTGGCGTTGTTTCAGACGCGTATTTTGTTACAAGCTCGAGGCGGACGGTAGGCGTTACCTGCTGCGCTATTTCGTGACAGTAGCGACCCAAAGCGATGAATTCCTGCACCTGCCTCTCGAAGAACTAAACTCTATTATACTGGAAGACGAATTGAACGTGAAGAGTGAGGAAGTGGTCTGGGAAGCGGTGCTGCGCTGGGTCAACTTTGACCCGGACAGCCGCTGGCAGCACACCGTCAAACTGATGGGCAGTATACGACTCGGACTACTGGACACACAAGTAAATATAAGTTCCTTAGATATAATCGGTTATCATAGTCTATAGGCATGAGGAACAGGGTGTAAAGTTCACTCATCCACCATAAAAAATGGAGGATCCGCCGACCAGACGGGTGTTGTGTCTGGTGGGCAACTGCCCGACGGTTGAGGTCGGGACGTTGTATATATGCTAGTTGCGCGGTAACTCTGCTTGGGCGATGCAGGATTTGCGTGACGTCAGTGTGATACGTAGTTCGCATGTGTGCGATGTTGATGCCGCTACATCACTCCCCCCCCGGAGACCGGAGGTCGATTATAGTGGGCCGAGTCATGTATCTTGCGATGCTTGCCAGTGCCATTCGAGGGTTCCAGTGATTCGGAACCGGGTGGTTCCGACTCACTGGAACCCTCCCCCTGGCGTCGACCAGGAGAGGTATCATGTTCTCTGCTTGTGGATTAATTTATGAGTCAGTGTGACGCGTAGTTCTCATGTGGCGATGTTGATGCCGCTAAAATAGCTTTATGGTGAAATTAGGAGTATGAACAAGCGAAGCTCAAAAGTAGTATTCGATATTACGCCTGAAAATCTTGTGATAACCGTATGTGATTCTAGATGCTTTTGTGAGCGTTACATTATTATCAGTGATCTTTGTTGTAGGACAATGATTAACGTGCATTTTGTATCAGTTTTTCTTAGAAAACGTAAAAGACCACCCGTACGTAACCGGCAACGAAGGTTCACGACCCATTATTATTGAAACCTTGAAGTTTCTGTACGACTTGGAGATGATTGCTCAGAGAGACGGTGAAGTCGCTACGCCGGAGATTGCCCGGCCTAGAGTCCCACACGAAGTAATGCTGTTCTTCCTTTCTAACTATTTTATAAATCTTCATTATCATCATCATCATTCAACGACAGGTTCTGATCCTCCGCATCCAGCGCATTCCCTAGACCTTGACCGGCGACGTAATTGCGTAACACCGTATCAGTAGCAAGGGGTTTTGTTTCGAGAGTTCAACAACATTAATTGCGTTATTATTTACGTTGTTGAGCAGACAAATTTTTAAACTTAAGAATCAATGGATAAGCAATATAGGTACTTCAAAGTCATTCAGATCGTGATTGATTGTGAGTTACGCAATTGCGGGTCATCGGTTCTCCTTATTGGGGTTATACCCGCAATACAATTTTATAAATCTTAGTCAATATATAAAACAACCAGCTGCGCCCCGTGGTTTCACCCGCGTAAGTCTCGATCCCGTGGGAATATCGGGATAAAAAGTAGCCTATGTCTTAATTCAGGGGGTCAGCTACCTCCATACATAATTTTATCAAAATTGGTCCAGCCGTTTGAGCGTGAAGAAGTAACAAACATACACACTCACTCACAAACTTTCGCCTTTATAATGTAAGTTATCATTCGGACAAATGATGATTAGGACAAAAAAACTTATGGCACTTTATGGATTATGGATAAAAAAGTTAGGTGACATAATAGAGAACCATTTGTCAGTTATTGTGCAGTTCAACTCAAAACTCAAGGAGCTCAACCATTCGACGAATAATACCAAAGAAGGGACATTTGGGTAGGCCGCATAAAGTACACAAACTGCCAGACCATCATTAAAACAAAGAGAAAAAATAAAAAAAAAACAATGACCCACATAGTCCTCACATTCATAATAATTAAAATAATTTATTACTTTATAAAGTAAATATTCGTGTCATTGTTTAAATGTAAAATGGTATTTATAAAAAGAATTTGTTAATCTAGGTTCTATTCGCAATTGGAGGATGGAGTGGTGGTTCACCAACAGCCTTTATCGAAACCTATGACACAAGAGCGGATCGCTGGATTAAGGTACCATAGCCTATGTGATTTGATATTTATTGTAAAACAGCGGCATCACAGTGAATCGTAAAGTAACGGATGAATAACATGCAAAAAAACTGCATCAAATCTAAAAGATTGTACAAATGAAATTCTATAAATGACAAAAAAGCCAATGGCCCATCTGATGGTAAACTTTGGTCATCACTATGGCGCTGCTTTAGGACATTGGGAATACAAGAGACATCGCAAATGCGATTCGTCACCATCCCCGATACAAAGCACAAACAGGTCAACTATTCAAAAGATACGATATCACAGTAACAAGTTGTCATTTTCTAAAGCTAAGTACTTGTACTCCTCAGGTTGAGGAAGTAGACACTGCAGGTCCTCGAGCGTATCACGGCACAGCTGTCCTGGGCTACTGCATCTACGTCATCGGTGGCTTCGACGGCATGGACTATTTCAACTCTTGTCGCTGTTTCGACGCAGTTACCAAGTCTTGGCGAGAGGTAACACTTAATCTGCTGTTTTTTTTTTATGAAATGCGTGGCTATCAAGCAGTTAGTCCACCTGCTGGTTAATGTGCACCATCTGAAATCTCAGAGGCAAAGCTAAAGTGTCGCATTTGCATGCGATCCTTCAAATCTGAACGAAAGCTTTCTCAAAGAGCTCTACTAAAGTCAAAGTCACGTCAAAGTCAAACCATTTATTTCAAATAGGCACATAAGAGGCACTTTTGAACGTCAAAATTTACAAAAAATTTAATTGATTCTAGTTGCCCTTTCCAAAAGGTAGTTTCGTATGGAGAAGAATGGGCAAGAAACTCCACCGTTACTCTTTTAAAAATGTTTTACAATATTTTGTTTGAGACGAGACGAGACGAGAGTTTATTGTTTTACAATATTTTTACATTAATTATATGTGAAGACGATGCACCTAGAATAAAATTACTACACCATAATAGGTAAAAAGAATTAAAAACTAAGCAATGAAAAATAACTTAATTATTAGATAGATAGGTACATGGTGCTCACATATTTACAAACATCGTAAAAGTATGTTTTTCTAAAAAAAATAAAAAATAAGTCAGTATGTGAGTATAGGTTATCACAGAATGTAAAATCAATATCATAAAAATAACAGATTTTACCATAAAAATAGCAACCAGTTTGATTTTGTCTAGACTCTAGATTGTCCTATGGAGCCGGACCAGCATGTTTCCAAGCATTCCTGTCCTGGATATATACTACTACTTCGTTGTCCGCTATGATTGACTGTTGTTAGCATAATTTAGTAAAACATTTATTAGGTTAAGAGCTCCTCTTTGACCTAATAAATGTTTATTAAATTAGTTATCAAGTTGATAAAACGAGCTAAAAAATACCTTAATATTATTAAAATATAAAATTCTTCTCGATTTAAAATCAATAGGCATCTGTGCCTTGGCTAACATTTTAAATTCCACACAAAAAAAGAACAAGCAGATCGTACCAATAAAGTCATTAAAATCTGTTGTTATGCACGACTTTTCTCTCTCAAAATCTTAACCGGTATCTTTAAATCACTGTATAGCGTAGATTACGCGACATACAAAGGAAACTTTGTGTCTGTCATTGCGGCATTTGCACATATTTTTTTTCTCTATACAGGTAGCACCAATGAACGCACGCCGTTGCTATGTATCAGTGGCAGTGCTAGGGGAGACGATATACGCGATGGGCGGATACGACGGCCATCACCGACAAAACACGGCAGAGAGGTTCAACCACCGTACCAACCAGTGGTCGCTGGTCGCGCCCATGAACGCGCAGCGATCCGATGCGAGCGCAGCTGCCCTAGACAGTGAGTGTAGTCTTCCTTCTTTATGATTTAAATCTGCCTGGGCGAGAAAAAGGTCAATAATAATAAAATTTATTAATAATCCATTTATTTCGGGCGACGCAATCTTAACCTAAACATACATATTTTTATTATAATAACATCAAATTATTGTATACGTAGTGGATGACCGTGTCGGCGTTGTGTTGCTCTGGGCTGCGTGCGCGTAACCTTCCACGAAAACTCTTCTTTCATTAAGGTTTCTGGTGCTGAGTTGGAACCTGCACCACAAACGACGCAGTTTATGTTATAGCGCGACTCGAACTTCTTTACTCTCAAGGTCCACTTGGTCTTGGTTCTGATGTATTCCACGATGTCTTCAGTCATGGTAGAGTGATGCAGACGCAATGCCAAGGCACAATTAACCACTCATCCAGATACTGTGATCAGAAAGAGTTCATGAACTGGACAATCTAGCCGAACTATAAGTCAAAATCGTTTAGAACTCCTTACTCAGTAAATAAGTAAGATCAAAGTCCCTTGAAGTATCCTGGTTTGAAATTCTCTTATCGGATATTCCGGTGTCTGTTGATCTTCAGAGACTTATTTTCGGTGTTCCTCGTCGACCTCACAGATATAATAATTAAGTTAATTTAATATAATAATTTAAGTATGTGCAGAACAGAACACAAAAATAATATGATTTTCAAATACATCCTACTAAATGATAAGAAAAAAAATATGTCTCAACCAGACACGAGATTTATACCTACGAAAATTGTTTTATTTAATAATTGGTCTTAATTAATTTGAACTTGGTTGTTTAAGATAAGATTTACATAACGGGTGGCTTCAACGGGCAGGAGTGCATGAACAGCGTGGAGGTGTATGATCCTGACACGAACCAATGGACGAACTTGGCGCCCATGCGCTCGCGCCGTTCCGGCGTCTCTTGTATCGCTTACCACAACAAGGTATTTAGGTATTATTGCTTGTAATCTTATTGTTCATGCTTCTAAACACATCACTTTGGACCGTATTGGTACTATTGGTAGATATTGGGCATTATTGCTTCTTGTAGTATTTCAGTAGTCTGTTCTTCGAAAATAGTTTAGACAACATTCATATTTCAATATCTGGCGGATAATTAATTACACGCTCAAATTATTTTGGGGTAGGAATGTCTCCGCGATTATCTTTGGGTAGGTATACATGGGAGTCCTGAAGAAACACAGTAGGTTGCTGTATAGGACGTACTATCTAATAATTAACAAGTAGATACTGTGATACAGTAATACGGATTAAATCTTGGTAGCAATTTATCACAACATTTATTCATAACAAAAAGCCCCTTCGCCCACAGTCACATAGATAATATTAATAAGTAAAGAACAATATTATCTATTAATCACAATCACATGTTTCAAGCTATTTACTCAAAATGGTAAACTTTATCATTTCTGGATCAGCATAGGTCATAATATTGCGCCGTAATATTATTAAGAAAAAACCGTTATCAATATCTTCATAAGCCTTGTGAATATCAGTTTGGAGTATGAAGAAAGCACTAGTTTTAACTAGATTTATTCGAAACGTTCTTTGTATGCCAAGTCTCTACGCGCCGCAAGAAACTTGATTATAATTAATTATTATATTTACGTAATTGCAATATTATCCTTAAATATCAACCAGTAAATACCACACAGTGCAAATACTAAGTACTAATTGCTTATTTATTTTCCAAATAGCAAGCCTTATGATGACCCAAATATTGTAAGACTGCAAAAAATTCAATCGACTACTAGAACCTAGTTTATCATCCATTCCACCACACTACACAGTTGCTGTTAAAACATTGCCCTTTTTAGGGTTCCGTAGTCAACAAGGAACCTTTATAGTTTCGCCTTGTCCGTCCGTCTGTCTGTCCGCAGCGTAGCTCAGAGAGGCAGTGCTAGAAAGCTGTTATTTGGCATAATAATCACGCCGACAAAGTGGTAAAATAAATCTTGAAAAAAATTTATAATGTAGGGTATCCATAGGGTACTTGATGTAGGATTTTCTCGTCTATCCCAGGGTATGGGGTATAGTTGAATAGGCCGTTCATAAATATTACGAGTCTATGCAAACCATTTTTCGATTAAGGGATCGGTTTGCGTAATATTAAGCTTGTAAAGTGAACATTTTTGATAGAAACAAGAATGATAAATGATTTATTTCTGTAAATAGGTTTGTGCATACACTTTTAGACGTCAATCATATTAAAAAAAAAAAAAACTTTATGAGGTCGGCGTTTCGTATCTGACTACTCTGAGAAGAATGGCCGAAACAAACTCAGAGGTCACAGTATCTTTTAAAGTCCAGACATAATCTTGGTCAAAACATGTGAAGACCACACGTAGATTGGTGCCTGAAATGATCTTTTGATGAAAGAACCACACAGATTGAGTGGCCCTGTCCAGTCAGTGCATGCACTTGTCAGCTATCGTGCAGCTCAACTCAGAACATAAGGAGCTCAACAATTCGTCGAACAATACCAAAGAAAGGACATTTGCATAAAGTACTCGAACTGCCAGACCATCATTAAAACTAATTGAGACAAAAAGGTTGCTTTTGATATGTGAAAAATTCACGGCAGTATATAAATGACGAAGTTAAAATGAAAACTATCACAGCTCGGCTTTACAATAGTTAATAAGTTAGTAATGTATGGGAGAACATGGTTTTCAACTACAATGTTAAGTTTGTCCTTGGGATAAATTCATCCCAACTACGGAACCCCTTCATTGTGCGTGGTCCGACTCGTACTTGGCCGGTTCTTTTTATTTGTATGTTTTTCACAATCTGTTGCCAAATAAATATTATTTTTGTTTTTTATTTCTTTCCATTTCCTACCGATCCTACAAAAAATCATATTCAAGAAAATTATTTTCCTCATACTTCATTTTTCTATCCTAGATCTACGTAATTGGCGGTTTCAACGGCATTTCCCGAATGTGTAGCGGTGAGGTGTATGACCCCGCCGCTAACACCTGGGCCCCTGTCCCTGACATGTACAATCCTCGGAGCAACTTCGCCATAGAGGTCATTGACGACATGATCTTCGCGATCGGAGGCTTCAACGGAGTCACCACCATATACCACGTGGAGTGTTACGATGAGAGGACCAATGAGTGGTGAGTTTTAGTACCAATACATAAAGAGGAAAAGTCCTTATTTCTTTTTTCGTGAATGATCCTGCTTTTCACCTCGATCTCACTTGAAGAAAAGCGACGGAAGACTATAATAGAGAATATAATAATGGTTTTCCGAAGGTTCAGGACCCGCGGATAATTTTTGGAAAGAGGAAAGCGTTGCTTAATTGAGGTGGACTTGTTTCTTTATTATGTAAAAATACGCATGCTACAGGCAGGGACCGTACAACCCCGGTTAAGAGTTAAGCCTTTCGAAGGGGTAACCCATTCAATGGGTTACCTTAATCATGATGAAACCCATTGAATGGGTTTTATACTAGAAACCCAGTGAAAGAGTTACATGATAACCCATTGAATTGGTTTTATACTTCAAACCTAGTGAAAGGGTTACATGATAACCCATTCAATGGGTTCTATACCTACTTGAAACTCAGTGACATGAAAAAATCATAATATTATCTTATTTCGATATCCGCCTAGCATGCGGAGCATGACCAATTCTATCTCTATTCAACCCAGGGACGATTTTAGAAAACCCTATCGAAAACCCTTTGAATGGAAAGGGTTTTCGATAGGGTTTTTCTAAGCAGTTAATCAAAAACCCATACGGTGTGGGTAATTTTGAGGGCTGGTTTCACCAATAATTTTTTTTATTTTCATTGATGAAATTCGGCCTGAATGGCTTAAACTAAGCCGTTCAAAAGGGTTACCCACACCGTATGGGTTTTTATCAAAAACCCTTTCAACGGGTAACCAAAATTTAATTTAAGCCGTTCAAAAGGGTTACCCACACCGTATGGGTTTTTATCAAAAACCCTTTCAACGGGTAACCAAAATTTAATTTAAGCCGTTCAAAAGGGTTACCCATATCGTATGGGTTTTTGATTAACCGCTTAGAAAAACCCTATCGAAAACCCTTTCAATGGGTAACCAAAATGGTCCCTGGCTACAGGACACCCTGCGACATGCTACAAAGTGCTTTTTAGGATTCCGTACCCAAAGGGTAAAACGGGAACCCTATTACTAAGGCTCCGCCGTCTGTCTGTCTGTCTGTCTGTCTGTCCATCTGTCACCAGGCTTTACCTCATCAACCGTGATAATTAGACAGTTGAAATTTTCACAGATGATGTATTTCTGTTGCCGCTATAACAACAAATACTAAAAAACAGAATAAAATAAATATTTAAGAGGGCTCCCATACAACAAACGTTTTTGCTGGATATTGATAACAGCAACAGTTAGACACTTGAAATATTCACAGAATATTAAATTATATATTCACTTTAAAAGTAAATAATTAAATTAAAATAAAACAAATATTTAAGGGGGGCTCCCATGCAACAAACGTGATTTTTTTGCCGTTTTATAGATAATGGTACGGAACCCTTCGTGCGCGAGTCCGACTCGCACTTGGCCGGTTTTTTAAGTATTACAGGCTTTACGGAAAAGTAGTAATACCATACTTATTTACTTCGTAATTAAAGCTTATATTCAGCGTAATACACCCCGCGTCATTAGCGTGAAATTGTTTTCTCGTGACCGCGTGAGCTGCTCTGAAGTCAGCATTATCTTAAGTATGTAATTAAGGAACTAAGTGCTTTTTAATCACGTTATTCACAACAGTTTATATAACTTTGATTAAGCATAATATTATGGTGACTAAACGCACGTGGCGTGAACATTTAATAGGAGTAATCAGCCAGTTATCATTCTCTCTCCAAAGGCTAAGGCTCTCTCCAAGGGCTTGTCCAGATTATTCCCTATCTATTGGATCAAATGTGAGGTACTTATTGTTGAATAATTAGATAGCAGGGGGGCTGCAAAGTTGCATCTATTAAGAGTTGTAATAATCTACCTAATTGGTACCTATAGGTCATATGTTTGTTATGTGTTCTGTTGCTATCTATTAATTAGTCTCTATTTATAACTTGGAGTTGCGCATGCGCTGAGATAATAAACTTAGTCGTACAGTCAGTTTGCAATAAACCTGATTGTTCCAGACATTTCTCCTACTTTAACAGCCTTATCATCTTATTATAATTATCCTTTGGTTAGTACAGCAAATGTTTACGGATCTAAGCACAAATAAGTGCTACTTCATGAGAAATGATCGCATACGCATTCCAACTTGTTTTTCAGTTTTATCTTTATTCTATCTGTAATGTCTCGTATGTTATAATAACAAGAGCAAGTTCTATTTTCCTAAACGTCATAAAGGTCGTAAAGCAGTACCAACAAAAACCGACCAAATAGGAAGGTAGGTACTATCTTACCTATTATAGACCCACATTCATTTTTTTTTTTTCTTACGTTGGAACAGATGATGAGTTATCAAGCTTGTAAGAAATACTTAGATCATTCACGTATAGTAGATCACTCAAATATTTTCGTGTACTGAAATAAAACACACTGAGAAGACACAAAGATTAATGTCTGATGAAATATCTGTTCATCATCACATTAATGAGGGATCATTATGGATTTTGTTTTTGGTTGGGAAATTATCAAATGACTACCTACTCCCTCTATGTCAGACTTTTACTGACTAAAACACACCCGTGTTTCTTCAGTTGCCTGTGTGCCAGGGACACAGTATCCCTTACGGACAAACCCGCAACCCTGGCAGGGATAGGCCCTAACGGACCCCATCAATTAGTGCTGACATCTCTTTGAGGCGCGCGTGGAACACAACGCGCCGTCGACCCGGGCCTGGTCCTTATCGGACGGTGAGCTACCCCACCGTCCGCAAGCCCGCGCCGGCGCCGGCGGCGGCGGCGCGCCGGGAATCGGCCTGCGACTCCCGACGCCCGGGGCGCCTCCTGCGGCAACTAGGGGCGTGAGGGCGCCCCTCACGCATTCCGCCTCCTCCTTCGCGAGCATTACTGCTTCGCAGAAGGAGGTGACTGCCGTCGGACGCGAGAGATCGCCGCCGACGATCGCCTCCGCGAGGAATACCTACATGTTTTTCTTTTCGGGTGCTTGTTCTAAGATTTTTTTATGAATTCGGCTACATTCGTATTCGTTATAGCACGTAGGTATGTTGGACAACAAGCTCGGGAGTTCGGGGACGGAGAGTCGAATGTATGTAGTAGGATTTGAATTTCTATACACAAGTACATACATTAAACTAGTACCCACCTTATAAGGTAGGGAAGGATGGAACTTAACTCGTCAAATATAATATGCTCTCAACCGATTCATAGGACGTGCAGGTGCACCAAGTATCTCAAGTTCATGCAGTTTTTATCTGGACTACAGAGTTCGATTTATTCCAGAAATCCCCACCAACAAATCCCCACCAACAAATCCCCACCAGTGGGAATTGTTATTTTTTTTTCCAGAAATCCCCACTGGTTAAATAAACTCAGCTTAGTGGGGATTTTTGGAAAAATAAGTATCCCCACCAGGTATTGTTGTTTCTTGATTGATTGCAATTCACTAACGCAATAACTGATTTCCCACATATGAGTCAAGTAAAAGAGGATACATACAATATTTTGTTTAAGTACCCTGAAGTAACTAATATTATGTCTAACTACCCTACACGCGACTGTTAAACCAGCAATATAAAATTACCAGTAGAACTATGCATTAAAATAAATTCGTCGTGACTGAAGTTTTGCAATATTTACTGTGAAATCAATTTTATAATGAATTCTGAAATAATTAAATTGATTAACGCATTTTTTGTTAATTATTTAGAAACAACAATACCTGGTGGGGATTATTACTTATTTTTCCAAAAATCCCCACTAGGCTGACTTTATTTAACCAGTGGGGATTTCTGGAAAAAAAAATAACAATCCCCACTGGTGGGGATTTGTCAATGGGGGTTTCTGGAATAAATCCAGAGTACGATACCTATAATTTTTAAGTTTTCTAAAACGTCATTCATTGCTAAAACAACATACCTAGGCTACGATAGAAGTAACTCTACAAACAAAGTGCATTATTATCTATCTTAGCACGTTTCATGTTGATGCAATACTTACTCCTTTCTGTAATCTTTGTACGTACCATTTTTAAGACGAAATTAAGTATGTATTTATTTGCAAACACAGTGTATCGAACTGATGTTATTAACCTACGGCGTCAAAGTCACGGACATTAAAATCTTAAATAATAAACAAAGAATCAAGTTTTTAATTTGTGTCTTAGTCGGCAGCTGGAAAGTTTTACATTTTCGGGGGTAACAAGTAGGCCTTATTCACGTTATCAAACAGCCTTATTAGAACCTATGGTAAAAGTAAAAGGGTCCTAAAATATAGTTTCTAACTTAAATGTGACAAGTGACAACCCTCTTGCCTCGGCCGACCATAACAAGTAAGGTACTAAAAGATAGGAAATACCGGATACAAAATGACCGATGATTTGTGTTGATGATGTTTTTTAACAATACACAAACACATACAACAAATAAAACAATAATTGTCGATAACAAAATCGCGCGATGTATTGCTGAAGAGATTTGAACGGACACGTGTCAGTAAATACCCTGTTGGTATCTGCTCCCTTCTTAAGAACATAATGGTACTTCTTGCTGAAATATTATGCTCTAGGGATACCTATTTAAATACATAAACCTATTACTTACCCAATGCCGAAAATAAGTGGCTAAATATACGGAGAAGACTTACAGTGCCTGCGTGTCCAATACAATAACGCGTTCAGGATGTTGATAGGGTTGCCACGCTTTTGTAACGCATCAGGTATGTTTGCAGACCCTCAAGTGGATGGCTTTCAAGCGATACATCTCATAAGAATAGTTTCTCTGATGTGCCGCATACGGGGCAGCCCCAACAGCTTCCTGCAGCTTATTGTATCCCGAGACTGGATGTGGATTGCTCCTTCATGGAGCATTGGACAAAACTCCATGTACGAGTAGTGCGGTCCTGATCCAATATGTTTCCATTGTTGTGTGTCTATTTCATTCTTATTATATTATTAAAAATAAATAAACATGTATGGATTATAATACCTAACGATTGTAATTTATCTGAAATAAACGAAAGAACTGAATATTTTTTTTTTAAATATTATTCTATATTTAAATATATTTTTTTCAGTTCTTTCGGTTAGCAACACATTATGACTTTTACTAAAATGATAGCCTGTTGTTCCGGGTGATTGCTGATTCTCCACTGTAAACTACTTTTTTCTAGGTGACACACGGACGTAGGAAAGTGTCTGCAGTTGTGCTTGTATACACATACGTTTTGAAAATTGACACTAACCCATCGGTTCCGCAGGTACGAGGCTACTGACATGAACATCTACCGGTCGGCGCTGTCGGCGTGCGTGATCATGGGCCTGCCCAATGTGTACGACTACATCCACAAACACCGTGAGCGGCTCATGGAGGAGAAGCGGCAGAAGATCCTGCTGTCAGAGACGGCGAGGCACGGACAACACCGCACGGCCTTGCCTGATGTTAGTACCTACATTCTCCTTTTATTCATCTAAGGGACCATGCACTTGACTCTGCGAACCATCGCATTTCACAACCTATAGAAAAGCACCACCATACATCTTTTATTTTATTATAATAGTAGAACTAACATGACTAACAACCTCTTCCAGACCGCTACGCTGAAAAATTTCAGGTTTTCGTAGCAGCTACGGGAAAAGCGTACGATACATTATTAAAATTATAAAAAATAAATAATAGATATACAGAGTGGCGATTAGGTTACCATATTAAATTATAAAGCGGTTCTTACAAGTTATTATCAGTCTGCTAAAATAATTAAATAAACAATTTTACTAAAAACGGAAAATTGAATTTTCAAAAAAAATAGTGTAAAAAATTGGCACGAAATAAACCACCCTTGACGATAAGACACTAGACACGCGTAGGGCGATGGTACAACAGTTCAACACTAACTTTATATAAAGAATTGTTACCAAATCACAAATTAAGTTTAATGTTGTTAAATACTAAGACGAGAAAAAAGTTAATTGTTATTAATTATTTTAATTGTGTATATTTAAAATGCGTAATGTAGAATACGTGGTTTCAATTAATGTGATAACTTAATCGCCACACTATATATAATATACACATATACAGGGTGGAATTTTGTAATGCCACCTGGAGGAAAAGTACTCTTAATACTGCAGATAGAAAATTTTACTCAAAGGAAACTTTCCTTTATTTTTGAATAGAAAGCAAACTGCATTCAAAGATTTTCGAAAATTCTCTTCTCCCACACCCGGGAATCAAACCGGCTAAAATCTGAAAAAATTATACCCTGTACTTTTATTGCATCGATCGTTAGGGTCAATTATAAGGATGAAATCTCTCTAACAAACATGATAAATTAAATGAAAGGAAAACCAGGAAATCTTAAATTAATTTAATTATTTACAAAAAATGGTAAACTAACTAATTAGTTGCTCGAAATGGGCTCCATTCTCTTGGATACACAAATTTATTCTTTTAACGAATTCATTTCTAGTAACCTTTAATAAAGTGTTGTGGTGAATATTATAAATCGTATTCTGAACTTCAACTCTCAACTCGTTGTCACTCGCATAAGATTTCATGTAAATTTGATTTTTTACATATCCCCACAAAAAAAAATCTAATGGGGTGAGATCTGGCGATCTCGCAGGCCATCTGATTGTGGCGTTTGTACCAATCCAGGTATTAAAATTGTTACTAATGTAGGCAGTAGTGATTCTGCTGTTATGTGCTGGAGCACCATCTTGCTGTAGAATTATTTGGTTTCGCTCTTCCTCGGGGAAACCATTTAACTCGTTTCTTAAGAGATCCAATATTTCAATATACTTGACAGTGTTTAAATGACCTTCGTACTATCGGCCAAAGTTCCGCATGCTCACCTTAAAGGCGATAATCGCATAGCACGACTCACGACTCGATCGCACAATGCACGAGTTTTGACCAATAGGATGCACAAAGCGTATTTTAGTGGTGTTCGTATTAGTATAATCATGTATAGAATGTGTGACACTCACACTAGGAGCGTACTATGCTCACTTGTTTCTGCTAAGAGACGAGTTTTTAATGGGCACGGCCAGCGCGGCGCGGCGGCGCCGGCGGCGTGAGCTCTTTGTTATTGAATTGAATTGTTATTTTATTATTGACAAGAATTAATTTTAGTACTCATATCTTCTGTTTGTTTGGTTTAGAAAATGTATTATTGATATTGCAGTATTTACAAAAATAATTTGTAATAACTAATAAACTACAATTTATATGTATTAATCCACTTTAATATTTTCCTCTCTCTATCGGGTCTATAGATATAGGTTATTTATGAACACTTTCACTGCCTCTCCAATTTTCACCATATCCTATGTGATGCCGCATGCCGCAGCAACCGCACCATATTCCCTTCACAATAAGATGAGACATTGAAACGAACCGTTTTATTACAGTCCGTTCCACCGATTTTGACTTCTATTCCGTAGGCTTATGGATGTCATTAAAGGCAAAAAAGTGGTTACAATACCAACTGTTTACTGCAGCTGCCATTTGTCATGCCACCAACACAATAGCATTCAAAATCGATTGAACGGACATTTATGGTTTGTTTACCTTTTATCTCACGGCTCCCTGAATACGTTAGGTATAGGTGCTTTGACCGGCACTGCATGAAGGTATCAAATGGTTATATTGAAATTTTTTGTGTTTAATCGACTTTATTAAAAGTAAATAACTATCTAAATTTCTATGTGTTTGTTTATACTTGGGCAATTTGGGAATACTTGAAAATTACAGTAATATTTTAACCAATACTCTGCGCAGTTCATACAATGTTATCAGAGCTTTTTGTTTATAGCTAACGCAAGGCCGCAAGCCGCACAACTCTTGCAACTGAAATAAAAATAAGTTCATTATCTAAGACCCATTGTTTGACCCACTAAAGTGGGAATGTCTGGAAATTCGGTTAAACAATAGAGGACGGCTTAATACAAGGGCCATACGTTTTTTTATTACCTTAGGATTATCTCAAATGTTTTGCAGTTGTTCCTTGTATTTGGTTTAATACTTTTAACAGTAGGTAATTGTAATATTACCTTTTATTCATTAAAATAATACAGGGTGAAATTGAATTCATGGGCATCCTTTTAAGGGGTCATTGTACTCATCATTATGAACAACTTCAACTATGAGACCATACCTGAAATCGCGAAAAAAAAATCAGCTGTTCCCTACATTTATGTTTGCATAACTCGACAAAATGTAGGGAACAGCAATTTTTTTTTCTCGATTTCATATTTGTTCCCATAGTCAAAGTTGTTCATAATGACGAGTACAATGACCCCTTAAGAGGATACCCATGAATTAAATTTCAGCCTGTATAACGAACAAGGTATCGTTGCAATTAAAATGCCCAGGCATGCCGTGCAGGATGAGCACTTTAAGACTGGATTATAATCAAACCAACACTTTACTCTTTTATAATTCATGCTCTAGTCAAAGTTTGACAATTCATGATTTTAAGCGAAATCAACGCTACAGGCGCGTTACCGGCATTGCATGTCAAGTTTTTTTTTGACAAATCTAACAATGATTCAGTTCCTACGCCACTTTAAAATTCAGAAGCTTATCAAGTAATTAAACTAAACTATAATTTGTGCCTTGGCAGCAGTGAGAGTGAAAGGATTGAAATAAAATGTTGGGTACTAGTGAAATATATATTTTTAGTTTGTGTTCATTTAACATTATGCAGGATTAAAGATTTATTTAGGTTGATATTTAAATCTTATCTGTATAATAAAAGATGTATAGTAAGTGCTTTTTGTATGAAACTATCGGCTGTAATCTCAGTGTGAAAAAATAAACAGTTAGTTAAAATCTACTTGAGAACAATTTTAAGGATTTGCTGTTGTAGAAAAAAAAACAATATAAGTAACTTAATTTATTTTTAATAGACTTTTTCAAAACATTAAAGATTCATCCAGAAATTAACATATTATAACAAAAAATTACACAGAAATTATCATCAAAATGCAAAATATTATAAGTGAAAAGATTCTTACTCATAATATCATTTATAAACTGTATTTATCTACACTTATATCGTAAAGTTCAAAATATGAAATCAACACAACAATGACAAACAGACAACACAACAACAACAGGCAAAAAGCCTGTCAGTAAATAAGATTAGGAGAATATTGCTCGTGCAGTTCTAATGAAATTGAAAAGTTTTAAGATTAGTACAATTTAAGAATCTTAATAATTTTTATAATTTGCAATAATTACATTACACTACAGACTAGGTTTATCAAGCAAATGAGGACAATTATTTATGAGGTGGACGGATATGATGACACTACTGAATATGTAAAATAACAAACTAACGAGATCGGGGCTTACGACAACATTGATTGTAAATAAAACAACAAATCCACCAATAAAGGCAACATGACACTGAATTGACATCAATAATTTTACAAGAAGACTTCAAAATCGTTGGCAATATTTTAAACTATGATTACGGTCTACAGTCTACCCTGTGACATTAATCAACGAAGTAATATAATACAAATTGGAATAATAAAAATAAACCTAATAAAAATAGCTATACAGGGTTATTTGCAAGCCGCCGGAGTCGCGGGTTGTTCGAAAGAGATACCATGGTCCTGGCACAGGCAACTGAAGGAACACGGGTGGGTTTTAGTCAGTAAAAGTTTGACACGACCTTCCGCTCCGCCCAGAGCGGGAGAAGTCATTTGATGATAAAACACTAATAAGCTCGTAGGACTATAATACTAACATCATAAATAACAACTTTTGTTGTATGACTTTTAATAATTCATAAAAAAATAATTTCATAATACAATTAAAAATATTTATTTTGATCGCTCTAAATTTGAACAACTCTACGCGGTACCAAAATATGTAAGTAGTTAAATAAACAAACAGTGCGTTGCGAATGCAGGGTCGCAGCGGTACTTACTACAAAATACAGATCTAAAAAGTGTTATTACAAATATTACAACAAAAACTTGAAAGTTTACTTTTGGTATTCTAAAAAGTCATAGATCAAAAGTGGTTGTACTAATATAGTCCTACCAGGTGTTAGAAAAATAACCCTGTATAATGTAATTATACAGTATGTTAATTAACGAAAGGCGTTCCCGTTAACCCGCAATAGTATAGCGTCCACATGCTACCAAAATATGACCATTCGAAAATTCACGAAAAAAAATCTGCTGTTCATTACATTTATGTTCGCATACCTAACGGGTTAACGGGAACGCCTTTCGTTAATTAACATAGTGCATGTTAAAAATTATATTAACTTAATATTTCGTCGCTGCTCCTCCCGCATCTATCACAGCATCGCAACGGCTACGCATGGACCTAGCCAGGACTTCGCACAAATTCGAACCTCTGAATGTGTCCCAAACTTGTTCGCAATGTGTGACAAGTGCTTCCTTCGTTCTTTCTGCTCTACTATCCCATCTCTGGACCATTAAACCCCACAAATTTTCAATGGGGTTTAAGTGTGGCGATCGGGAGGGCCATGGCACTGTTTTGATTTGTGGTTGCCCTCGCAACCACTCTTGAACAACCCGCGCACGGTGTATCGGGCAATTGTCCTGGAAAAAATAAAATTCTGGCACGTCCAGTTGTGGATACACCGTGCGCACTGTGGGTACCATGATGGTTTGTAGCACCTCTCCGATTGCCCTCCCTGGTATAAAAGCGAGCTCGCCTGCTCCAGCAGCACTCATCCAGCCCCACATGTTCACTACAATTCTTCCCGATTCTGCATTTGGGTTCACATTTCGAGGTTCGTATCTTGTGTTATCTACACGCCATAAATTCCGACGACCTTGTTGGATAGACCTAAAGCACTTTTCATCAGAAAATATGGCGTAAGAGACATCGAAGTCCCTGTAGTCACGAGCGAATCGCACGCGAGCAGCTTTCTGCTCCTGCGTCAAAATATTTTTTTTTGCGGGACGTCTGTGATGGACTCCAGCTCGATGCAACTCGTTTCTAATAGTTTGCATCGAAACTTCGTATTCTTGTGCGAAACTGCGAGTGGGTGTGAACGGGTTCTCTTCATACGTGGCTATCATATTATTTAACTCGTTTTCGTTTATAGCCCGGGGTCGAGGTGCACGAACGCGTTCTGTAATTTCTCCTTCTTCATATCTTCGCACCCAGCGGCGCACCGTTGTTCTCTAACGAAAAAAAAAAAAAAAACAATCAGCATCGATTTTTTACATAATATAGGAACTAAGTATAATAATACGAGTACACTACAAAAGTCTTATTCAAAGGGCACAACTAGTACACTATAAATAAAAATTATAAGTATTGAAATACTTAAGGTGTGCATTTTGGTTGACTTCATGATAAATAAACTCTTAACTTTTCTATAACTAATTTAGTATTTATAGCTTTCACTTAGTAGTTTTACTTTTTAACTTTAACTTAGTAGTTATAACATTCATAACTATATTTTAAAATACAAGTTGTAAATGCAATAACTGAAAATCTCTTAAGGGGTCATTACTCATCATTATAAACAACTTTTACTATGAGAACCAAACCTGAAATCGCGATAAAAAAGCAGCTGGTCCATACATTTTGACGAGTTACGCGAACATAAATGTAGGGAACAGCTGTTTTTTTTTTCGCGATTTCAGGTTTGGTCCCGTAGTAAAAGTTGTTCATAATGATTAGTACAATGACCCCTTAAGAGGTTTTCAGATATTGCAATTTACACCTCGTATACCTATGAGTAAGAAAAATGGCATAGCGTAAATTCCAACATTGTATGAAACTGTCCCAAGCAAATTTGTGCTTTATCTCTACTATTTAAAAGTGTTTATCCCGTGCGGGCTGGCAACGTGGCATTTCTAAAGGTTTTTCGTGGTTAAATACCAACGATCTAGTGCTTGGCCGAAAAAATAGTAAGTACTTGCTATTTTATCGGCCAGCCAAGCACTAAATCGTTAGTATTTAAAACTATGTGTGCTATTTTTTTAAAGTTTTTTTGGTAAGTATTTACGAGCACTACTAACAAAAATTTACATTATTGTCAATTACTTTCCATCTGCAGTATTATGATAAAATAAATGTTAAAAATAATTATAAAAAACAATTATCTTGTGCTTGGGCGAAAAAAAATTTTAGTTTGAAATATAATGATCAAGCCTCTAGAAATGCGACGAATGCGCTCTGGTTTTTCTAATTAAAATGCGGCAACGACGCTGTGAGATAAGGCACCATTGTTTAGGTTGTTTTGGTTTAGGATTTATTATCGGGTCATAAAAGGCTCCAACAACGTCTTTGAAAGCAAAAATAAATAAAAAGAACAATCTTATTTGAATGCATTACTATAAGTAGGTAATATCTTATGAGACTTTTAAAAAGAATCCGTCTGAAAGTTATAATAATTTTATTATTTTTATATATAAATCTGCCTAGCCTTTTCCCAACTATGTTGGGGTCGGCTTCCAGTCTAACCGGATGCAGCTGAATACCAATATTTTTCATGGAATTTGTTTTTAAATTGCAATATAAGGAAAAATGCAAACTATGAAATAATAATATTACTATCACTTTATTTATTTCTATATCTCTCCCTCTATCTGAATACAAAAACATAACTTCAACTCCACTGCTATTTGGGATATATTTAACCCTTGTCTATGCAAAACAATAATTTGATTCCTTTCTTCCTGAATCAGGTTTCGGGTCGTCATGGTTGCACCACGTTAGTCACAGCCCACACACAATACACACACAGTCCAGGATACAAGCTAGGGTCAAGAAGAGGCTTTCGATCACAGTCCGGTATACAAGCAGAGGTCACAGTTAGGCAGGCAATCAGTCCGATAGAAATAAACAGGTCGTAAAATGAAATGGCGATAGGAATTTAAGGGAAGCGTCAACAATTAGCGAGAGCAAATTGGCACTGCCGCGCTCTAGCTAATGTTTGTTATTTTATGTTACTCGCTCATTACTCACACAAATGCATATTGTCTCTAATTGGGGGAAACTAGGAAGGGGTGTGGTTTGTCACTAGCTGCGCTCTCGCAGGAATATTTTCTTAAGTGAGCATGCTTAACTTGGGCCGATAGTACACGTGGACTAACACTACATTATTTCTCATAATTCCGCACCAAACGTTGAAAGAAAATCTTACTTGATTGTTAGTAGCATGAACACGAACAGGATTCACTCGAGACCAATAATGGTTATTGCGGCGATTGTACATGCCATTATTGCTGAAGTTGGTTTCGTCAGACCATACAATGTTACTCAAAAAATTAGGGTTTCGGTCAATTTCTCCAAGCATGTTTTCACAAAATTGTAATCGTCTGTCACGATCCCCAATATGCAATTTTTGCACCAACCGACCTTCACGATAGCATTTATACTTATACTTTTTCAGCACTTTAAGTACGCGAGTGTGGGTTGTTCCTAATTCATCGGCAGCATCTCTACTTGAAGCCTTTGGAAATGATTCAAAGTATGTTAAAACATCTAGTTCAAAATCGAAATAGTTTTGTTGAATAGTTTGCCGTCTCTTCTGGAAACCACCCGTATTCTTTAAATTTTCAACCATTCTTTTCAATACGAACCGAGTTGGTGCCTGTCGGTCTTGATATCTCTCTCCATACCACCGCAGAGCTAGATTCACGTTTTTGTTATTTAAAAAATAAGCTTCCATTAAATCAAACTGTTCTTGATAAGCCATTTTCACCGTGAGACAAAATGTGAAATGAGTTGTAAAAACAATCAAATGTGAATAACAACTATGACAATCTAATTTTCAAATTTTAATCTAACATTCCATATTTAAATTACCTCATACACGCAGCTACGAGTATGTCGCAAAGGAGTCTGCATTACAAAAGATGGATGTTAGTTAAAGAGCTTTAACTTGACTCATTGAATTTGTAACTTCAGATTTCCTGGTTTTCCTTTCATTTAATTTATCATGTTTGTTAGAGAGATTTCATCCTTATAATTGACCCTAACGATCGATGCAATAAAAGTACAGGGTATAATTTTTTCAGATTTTAGCCGGTTCGATTCCCGGGTGTGGGAGAAGAGAATTTTCGAAAATCTTTGAATGCAGTTTGCTTTCTAATCAAAAATAAAGGAATGTTTCCTTTGAGTAAAATTTTCTATCCGCAGTATTAAGAGTACTTTCCCTCCAGGTGGCATTACAAAATTCCACCCTGTATAGGTACGTATATATTTGTGTATATATATATGTATACACAAATTAAAATTGTAGTTGTTATTATTGTATTATAATTATTATGTATTATTTTAGTATTTATTCATTTTGACGTTCAAAAGTATCTCTTATGTGCCTATTTGAAATAAATAATTTGACTTTGACTTTGATGTTTAGTTATAGACTTCTATGGGGCAAGTAGGTACTACGAATCATTAATATATGATGTATAATTATGCGCTATTAAAACAAGTGATGTGCAATTGGTACCTAGTATCCACTAATTATTCTCGTAGTCCTACGACCGTCGTTGTTGAAGCGCGCTACAAGATTACCTATTTTTATTTATAGTCAGTTACGGGCGCTGTATGATAAGTAGCACTAACCTATGTATGAGTTACATCATACTGATGTTAACCCCCGAAGTTTATTTAGAGGTCAATACGCCCATTTTACGCAGTAGTATTTAAAGCCGATAAGTTTATACGGTGACGGAATCAAAATCTATTGTTTAATTTCGTTATCAACATAACATCAGCTGGATGACTTTGCAAAATTTGAAAAAACGCCTGCTTGCGCAGTATTTGTGGGCTTTTTAGGGTTCCGTACCTCAAAAGGCAAAAACGGAACCTCACTTCGTTGTCTGTCTGTCTGTCTGTCAGTCTGTCAAGACCATTTTTCTCAGGAACGCGTAGAGGTATCAAGTTGAAATTAATATTAAATACGCAAGTGTATGGTCCCTTGAAGCTCTAAAAAAATCAAGCTTCCAAGTTAACGCAATAAAAAAATACAGCGATATAAGCGACATATTTCGATACTTGCAAATAAATCAAAACCTATAGGGTACTTCCCGTTGACCTAAATTCATGACATTTAGCAAGAAGCAAGGTCTTACAGCACAAGTATAGGAAAAAGTCCTAAAATTGTAAATTTGTAGTTTTATCACATAAAAAAAAATTGCGAATATCTCGCACATAAATCCTATGGGGTACTTCCCGTTGACCTAGAATCATGAAATTTGGCAACAAGCAAGGTCTTACAGCACAAGTAAAGGAAAAAATCCGAAAATTGTAAATTTGTAATTTTATCAAATAAAAAAAAATTGAGAATATCTCGCACATAAATCAAAACCTATGGGGTACATCCCGTTGACCTAGAATCATGAAATTTGGGCAGAAGCAAGGTCTCACAGCACAAGTAAAGGAAAAAGTCCGAAAATTGTTAATTTATGTATGTGTATTATCACTTAAAAAACATTTTTTGAGATTACAAACTTAAATTTTCAGTTGGAAAACTGACCGTGGCGTATATCGATGTATGTACAAGTTTTTCAACTACAATGTTAAGTTTGTTTTAGGGATAAATTCATCCTAACTACGGAACCCTTCATTGTGCGTGGTCCGACACGCACTTGGCCGGGTTTTTAATGCAATCTGTCCACTTAGTGACATTCAGCATCTTGTGTTTAGTTTTAGTTTTAGTCATTCGTGGTTGCGCCCAGTGGCTTATACACATCAATCAATCTTTATGTACAGTTTTTCGGCCTTCATTTCAAGTCCTGTGGGGCCAATCTTTTAGGAATGTCGTGGTTTTCATTAGGTATGATGCTAGTTTATTAGGGTGGGTCGTAATCCTGTTCTTGTAGGCACTGACCCTTTGTGTGATTTCTTCTTTAATGTTTGGCATTTTTAAGTCCCGATATAAGCTATCGTTGGTGATGTACATTGTGCGTTAATTATTATCCTCAGCATTTTTGATTGGAAACTTTGGAGTATGTGTCTACGTTTGAATTAGTTACCGTTCCCCACAGCTGTATTCCGTATGACTAAATAGGCATTATGATGTATTTGTAAATCCGAAGTTTATTATCCAGCGAAAGCCTGGACTTTTTGAATAGTAGGTAATTGTTTTTTCTTAGTTGTAGGCTCAATGCTTTACGCTTCGTGAATATATGTTTCATCCAGGTAAGTATACGGTCCAGGTACGTTCCGACGTATTTAGATTCTTCTGTTTTAGGAATTTCTACATCATTTAGTCGTACTGGAGCAGTGGCTCCAGTACCGCCCCCGACGCCCCCCCCCCCCCCTACCTACGTAGGGGGGGGGGGGGGCGTCGGGGGCGGTTTACACCGGGTGCCACCTGATTGGGGGTGACACCCGAAATAAAACAAATAAACATGCTATCACGTTTTTCAACGATATACCACTTAGGCCAATGTAATAAAAATTAGCCATTACATTTGCAGTTGGAATGTATGGGAGAACATGTTTTTGAACTACAATGTTAAGTTTGTTCTTGGGTTAAATTCATCCCAACTACAGAACCCTTCATTGTGCGTGGTTCGACACGCACTTTGCCGGTTTTTATTCGTGGGTGATACAATTAGGCGCACCGGGTGTTACCCATGCTAGCTTCGCCACTGCTGGAGGGCAAGTATATTTTCTTGTCGTGAACGTCACGTATATGGATTTGTTTTCATTTGCCTTTATTCGCCAGTCTTTCAGCCATTTTGAAATTTCATCTAGCTTGTTTTTAGAATCTTAGACGCCAGGACCGCATCTTCATGCACAGTTAATGTAGCCGTGTTATCGGCTAATGTGCCTAAGACAACTCCTTCGGACACATAAAGTAAAATTTTTCTACGATTGAGAATAATCTGCCATAAGCCAATATAATTTTTATTTGTAATTCTGATACCGTAAAGTCACACTGATTTGACCTTTTTACGCAAAATAAACTACAGCTAAGGCTCTTTGTACACGGCACGATTTCTTTACGGTACGGAGTATAAACCGCGCCGTAGAAAAAAACGTGTCGTCAACAAGCTTCCATAGTGATCCATACAACACTGACAACCGTGCCAACACACAGCGAATAAACCGTACTTAGTAGTTTTCACGGCACGAAAAACGTATGTGTACGCGCGTGTGTGTGCGTGTGTCGTGTGTGGCCTTAGAGTTGCTGCTTGTTCGAAAAACTACATACCTATCTACCCGGGCGTTAATATGAACATCGAGCTTAAAAAAGAGACAGAGGTATACCTATGAGTGTTAGAGATCGACGCTCTACAAAGCCAAACTTTTTCTAATGCCTGCACTACACTACTCGCGAAGTCGATCATCGTTGTCGGTTTTTGCGCCCGAGTCAAGGACTCGAAGCGTCCCGAAGTTCTTAACACAAAGTGTCGACTAATCTCCTCGCGAGGTTACACGAGTGTATATAGTCACGTAATTTGGACTTCGGTCAACTTCGACGAGGCAACTTTGCGATTGCGCTCGTAGTGTAGTGCAGGCTTAAAACTTCATCGAGTAGACTATACAGGGCGGCAGGCATCGACACGCAACTTGTTACCATGGATTCAGTACATAATTCTGAACCTCACTCACTGTGAACCTGAAAAATGTATGCAACGCACGGAGCGTTGAAATTTTTCGTAGGTTATTAAAAAAAAATATTTGCTGTTCCTTATATTTTGATCGTGTGATAAGTATTACACTTTTCTACGAACAGCAGATTTTTTTTTATATTCGATGAAAAATTTATATGCTAGGGCTAGTGCTGAATTCATGGTAACAGTTTACGCGTCGTTGTGCCTTTCACCGTGTAAAGCCCTAATGACAGACGTCAAGACAGGACAGGACAGGACTGATCATAAGAGGTTCTCAGTTTGTGGTTTTCTGAAGAGACAGACAAATCTTTAGGTCATTGTAAGCTACGTTTTTAACTTTGACATTTGTAATCAGCAACATTTATCAAAAAATGAACAATTTTACTGTGATCAGTCAAATTATTTATTGTTAGATAAATGTTGTAATGGTTTTGGTAGACCGTTTAATCATGCGAAACAAGTTTAAAAACAGTTATTTTCATGTTGCCATAGGGTTTCTTACACTAGGTGTTTTTGTTTTGTCTTTGAAAGAAAAATAATAATTTTCAAGTTTTAATATAAACAACAATCAATCAAAAATCAATTTCCGAACATTTTTCGGTTCATCCAGGTAACATTCATTTGACTTAGTATTTGATTGCTTTCCAATGATATTCGGCGAATTGGCGAATGTTTTGAGATTTACGAAGAGTAAGTCACAGTTACTTTAATTTTATAATTATAATGTTCATGCTCACACACGGAACCCTAAAAAGTGCGATAGCCGAAAGGTCACCAAAATAATGTGAACTAATATTAAGATTGATACTACAAGTTAGCATTTAGCCCCGACCGTGTCTAGGTGGGTTAACATTCCGTACATTATTGTGAATATTTTCCAACCGAACTATATATTATTATGATTCATTGTTGCGTAACTTTCAATAAAATAACAAGACGCACCTCCGCATTATTTTTTACGTAGGTTCATATAATACTATGTACATAAGAGTTTCTAACAACACTTTTGTAGTTTACTTACACAGCAGCAGCAGCTTTTTTATCTCTATGTAACATTACGGGTCACAGGGTTTTTAGCTAGTTTTATGTACGGTTTACATTATGCTCATTAATTCCCATCTAATTTCTGTTTTATTGATAAACTAGCCGTGCCCCGCGGTTTCACCCGCATAAGTCTCGATCCCGCGGGAATATCGGTATAAAAAATAGAAAGTAGCCTATCCTAGCTAATCCAGTGTGTCAGCTACCTCCATACAATATTTTATCAAAATTGGTCCAGCCGTTTGAGCGTGAAGAAGTAACAAACACACACACACACACACACTCTCAAAAACTTTCGCCTTTATAATATTAGTGTGATTACTACCTGTAGAATCACTAGACGACAAACAGTCGACGATTTTTCCGTCTTGGATATTCAAATTGTTCTTTGCAGAGTAACCGGCCGTGGTTGGTGCAGGTTCACCTGATGGAAGACAACGACGACATGCTCGAGCAGCTCGGGCTGATGGAGAACCAAGCCGCCAACAACGATGCGCCTGCGCCTCCTCCGCCTCCGCCACCGCCCCCACCTCTTCCCCCGCAACCTATGGAGCAGGAGTAGTGCACTCCAAGGTAGCATATTAGAACATGAATAGGAGTCGAATGTGGAAAGTTGTCTCCTAGGACGTAGTCCCTTTGCATCGGTACACAAGTCTCTCAACCAAAGACATTCGTAGAGAGAGGACAAACATTTTTGTTTCAGACACATGCAAGACGGATGTGCCTCAGTTCTTATCAATCTGGTATTATTACCAAGTAAGTATTATTTGGTAACTCTTTAGGTTTTCTCGTAATCTTTGTAGGTATCAGTTTTGACCCGGCGCCGCGTGCCAATCAATAATACTGAACGGGTGGTTGCACGTGACAAAAGGGGAGTGGGTAAGCAGAGTTGTATACTAACTATTCAACTCTAATTACCTAAGAAGCAGAGCTACAGCTGAAAATGCCAACTATAGTGGGTGTGCCTAAATATCTACCTATTTATTTATATTTCTCGCACAAAAAAAAAGTAAGACAACTGGTTTTTTTTTCGCAATAGCAGGGTTGGTCCCATAGTAAAAGTTGTTCATAATGATAAGTACAATGACCCCTTAAGAGGTTTCCAGGTTGCATTTACACCTTGTATTTATTTAATATTTGCCTCGTGGCGTAAAATAACCTACAAGTTGTTTACATCACGTGCATGACGCCTGCAAGGTCTCAAACAAACAAAATACGTAGCACTCAATCATGACTGTCAATAATAATTATTATACAATCTCTATACATGTAAGATGTGATTCATTATTATTAACTTACTAGCTGCGTCCCACGGTTTCACCCGCGTAAGTCTCGATCCTGTGGGAATATCGGCATAAAAAGTAGCCTATGTCTTAATCCAGGGTGTCAACTGCCTCCATACAATTTTTTTTTAATTGGTCCAGCCGTTTGAGCGTGAAGAAGTAACAAACATACACACACACACTCACATACTTTCGCCTTTATAATATTAGTGTGATGAATCTATAAATATTACTCTGAACTTACAATATTTTGGTTGTTATAACAACCAAAATATTGTAAGTTGTTATAACAATACCCTCTTATTTTTCCAGGTCTCACAGTTACTTTTGTGTTAATCGAAAAGCCTATCCTACTATAGTAATCTACCTAATCAATAAGATGAAGAAATAAAAGTCTTAGGAAAAAGTATAGTGAAGTTAATATTATGTAAAATTATTATGTTACCGTCCTTTATTTTTAAAAATATTTACCTTTATTATAGCAATTTTGGCATATTTATAATGTTGTGATATTTTCATAATGTGAATCATTCCTGTATTTTTGGAATATTTTTGAAAATTGTATGAAATTTTTCAGACGAGTATATGATACTTAATAAGAAAGAATTCTCGTTGTTTCAATTCTCTTATCATCATATTAAATAACTTCCTGGTACATTTACATAAAATGGTAAATGTTTAGTCTATCTATTATTTAATCTTTTGAGACTAAATTACAAATATAATAAAAATTTCGCACATTTTCGTAGCAAGCGTAGCCGCGTAGCAATCTCGTAGCCGTTGCCTACGAGACATATTTGGATAAATATTGCATTTCCGAACCCTTTATTTTATTGAATTCTGGGTTTAAATAAACTTTTAACTACAAAATAAGTATGTTTAGGTTTAAAGAACTTTATTTCTCATGAGAACTTAACAGTTCGCTTACAATGAGATACTTAGTGATTATAATTATGTAGTGCATTAGTACCTCTAGGGTGTTGGAGACACCATATTAGTGATTGTAACTAGTAGGTACCATTAATATTAGTTACTTCTAGGGTGTTGGAGACATATTATTATTAATTGACTCCTAAAAAAGGAATCGGATGTTTGCATTCTAAGACACAGATTATGGCAACACACCGCAACACCCAGAATAAACTAAAACTTTCAGTTCATCTCGGATGCCGCGATGTATTGCCCCAATCTCCGTTTGAATGTGTTTATATTGTCACATTTTTTCAAATCCTCCGGTAAACTATTGAACAGCTGTGCGCCTTCAACCAATATCGTTTTTTTACCATAATTAGTGCGAGCGTGCGCTGGTTTTATCTGGATTTTGTTTTTATTCCTTACGTTATAAGTTATGTTTCTCATATGTAGTTGTATGTTTGATTGAACAGATTTGGTGATGATTTTTTTAATAAGAATGCATGTGTAGTATTTATAAAGATGAGTTAAGAGGAGTTTGGTTTTTTGTATAGTATTCTTGTCGGAGTTAAATAGTGATAGTGAAATAATGTTTTTATAATTTTGTTTTGTGTTCTTTGTAGTGGGTCTAGGTAAGTTTTCGCAGCTGACCCCCATAGCTCAACTAAATATTCAAGATGAGATTTAACCAGAGAGTTATATATTATTTTATGTACTTTTTTTGGAATGCAGTTTGAAACTTTACGCAGTGCTGCCAGTAATGACATCAATTTTGTTTTGATATGGTTGATGTGATGTTTCCAAGTTAGTTTGTCGTCTACATGTAATCCTAGGTATTTTTCATAGGTTGACCGTTTGAGAACTTCTTTATCTATTGTGAGTGGTGTGAACTCTGGTAACGGTTTGTTTTTGGCGCAAAAAATCATGAAAGATGTTTTTGCGGCGTTGATAGTAAGTAAATTACATTTTAGCCATTCGTTCAGCAGGTTAAGGTCGGTTTGTGCGTCCGTTATAATATCATGAATAGATTTATTGAAATAGAATAGACATGTGTCATCTGCGTATAGAGTTAGGTGCCCTCTAAGTCCTATGTTATTAATATTATTAATATAGATTAGGAAGAGTAGTGAGCTAATAACGGAGCCTTGGGGACAGCCATACGTAATGTTTTGAACAGAGCTAGTGAAATTGTCTAATTTAACTACTTGGCGCCTATTCTGTAGATATGATGTGAACATATCGAGTGCGATGTTTGGTTATATCTACCTACTAACTAAAGGCTAGGTTTAAATGTATGTACAATTTCGAAGCGCGTTTGAACGCATGGCATGTGTGAACATAGATTAAAATATTATCAACGGCTATTTGTAGAAATTTGAATCACCACGCTTATTAATTAGCCTCAGATCTGGAGCCTCAGTAGGTTAGTAGAATACAGGTATGTATAGTAAGAAAAACACGATAATATAAATAACAACATTTTATCTTTGTCTCCTATTATGTCATACAAAAATTTTCTTTTATCAAAAAAAAAAAAGCGTAATAATTCGAACCTTCATTAAACATCAAATTGTCGGTCGTTGTTCTCACAAACTGCTTCACTGATGGCAGTGGCCTGTGCCAAAGTTTTAACACTTGAGTCTGCAGCCATGTGCTGCCACACGCGCTCCGTCCACACCACCGCCGAGAAACACGCACCGTTGCTGATGAACGCGCGCAGCGTGACCGCACCCACTCCGCGACCCATGCTCCGCCAGCCATCCGCGCGCACAGACTGCACAAAACAGTCCCATGCACCCGCGTACTTCCCTAACACGTCTCCTTGATACCTCGATTTCACAACATCAATAGGATATAATACCACCCACGACAAAGCTCCTGCCGTACCTCCCGCCATAAACACTTTCATCACAGATTGATCTCCTCGCGTCATTGCCTCGTATGAGGTGAAGTAGATCGCCAACGCAGGGCTATCGCGAGCCATCGTCACACCGAGCCCACGGAAAAGTGCTTTGAAACCTCCAGTTCGTACGATGTGGCGGGCTCCGGCCCACGCACCGGACGGCATGCCATCTCCGGGCTTAGATAACTGCTGCCGTGTCTTAACTAACTCGACGGGAGCACACGCGAAACTCTGTAGCAGTCCCGCGGCTGCCCCAGCCGTCGCATGTGTCCTCAAAGAATCTGGATTGGGCAATGCCCGTCTCGTATTCCCATATGCCCCAAAAACTATAGCATTAACAGCCGCTATTCCACCCAAAGGAGCACCTACTCCACGGTAAGCGGTGGACAACGTTCCTCCTTTCAAAAGAGCCTTCGTGCATTGCATCGCACTACCTCTACCAGACTGTATGTGCACTTTCAATGTATCCAAAGGATGACCAGCAATGATTCCCGCACAACCTGAAATACAACACCATGTATTAGTTTATAAATATCATCAGATTATTATAGTAATGTGAAGTTATATATATTAATTATATTTATCTTACCCCCTATACATCCAGCTACGAAATCTAGCGCCATATTTGCAAGCGTGCAAAATTTCTTTCACTAGATGTGCCTGCAAAACAAAGTACATTTTAATCGTTCATTAGTAACTTACTTATTTGACACCAAAAGTATTGAAGAGTGCTTTACCTAAGAACATAAAGCTATGATATAAGTAATTAATTTACATTAATTTAAAAATCATGCTTTACATTATGGATGATAGTCTTCGCCGGGGGCTGTACAATGAATTGCCATACTGTAGGAGATTACATCAACAATTAAGCTATCGGTAATCACTTATTTACATAAACTTTTGGGTTGACCTTCATTAAGTTCATTATCTGAGAAGAGAGTAAGTTGTGCTTACCTTCGGCGTTCAAATAAGGTAGTCGTAATGAGAATTCACGTTGTCTCCACTTGAGGTGACGCCAATGAACATATTGGTAGAGACTAGAGCAGCAAGGAGTGGTCGCACGGCGGTCCAGCCTCTCGGGTGAGTAGCTTGAGTATGCGCTGCGCGGGGCCTATGCCGCGGTCCCGCCGCCTGCCCGCTCGCTCGCGATGCTCCACACGCATTATCTTCTCCTTTGGGTCACTCTTATCACAAGGGTCAGAATACGTCTTTGGAACAAAATAATTACACCTACGCTAATAATACATGCTGCAAATTTTTCCATTTACATGTGAAAATAATTGTAATTTTATTATTTTGTAATTTATGCTATTTTTATACTAAATTGATAACAGAAATCTTAAGAACAACCGTTATAGTAGGTAGGTACCTACATAACTTCTAAGATAGCAATTTCAAACAAATTGTTTGGGACAACTATGTAGGTACCTATTACCTAAAGAAAAAACTTAAATCTATTTATAATTTTAATGCCTAAACCACAGTGTGTAAATAAATTGACCTGTTATCTACGAAGGAATGGAATTTTTTGATTTAGCTATTGAGTGATCTCTAAAACTAATTTTATTATTTATTTATTTATCCTCTCACTGGAACTCCATACAGCAATTTTGCAGTTCTGCAATCATTGCAGATGTTGAATGTTATTTGAAGTGTGAGTTGAGAAAATCTACTTTTTTTTTTTGTTTTATCTTGTTTAGATATCGAAATCCATCACGTCTGTGTAGTATACGCAAAAAAATGTTTTTTAAACTGATATCTCAAGTGACTAAACTAACTGCAGTTGATGCCCACAAAAAAAAACTCATAATTTTTTTTTCTTTTTTATCCATCACAGCTGCGGAGTTTCGCTAGCTAATTTAAATTTGACCCTGTGGATCTCTCTCCCTAACCTTAAACACGAATCCACCCAATGCTGTGTGTAGATCTCCACCGTCACGCCATTCATACCTTTCTTGGGAATGTCACATCTGACATCCAACTCTTTCTGCTGCCTTGTGAGCAAGTCATCAGTCCACCTGGCGCATCGCCAGAAAACTAGCTGGTCGCGTTTTAATAACTTGCATAGCTTTATCGAATACATATGCACAAAAGTGGCCAACAAGCTCATATACGTTAAGAAATATATTATTATCATTATCTCTAGAATAGGAGAGACCTTTCACCCCCAAATAGATGTTGACGACCGCGACGAATAACAACTATACAATTATATAAGTATAGGTACATTATTCGAATGGAGAAATTTCAATAACATCAATTAGGTACGTACTAATACTAGTTTTACTCGTACCCTAGCGGAACTCATTTAGGTATGTAGCCGAATAATATGTAGGTAGTACTCCTATTCTTTGCGTCAGTGCTGGACATGGTCTACTAAGGGGGATGCGCTAAGGTAGCCCGCGAAATTCAAAATTTTCATTCGTTTTTTGCAATTTGCAATCTAAATATGATTCTCAAAATGAGAGCTGTACAAGTCACGGTAAATGACACTACAAGGGCCATCGTGGCGAAAGGCTGCCCGCAAGGAGGTGTCCTCTCACCGCTTCTATGGAACCTGGTAGTAGACAGCCTCATCAAAACACTAAATGACAAAGGTTATTTTACCGTAGGCTACGCCGACGACATAACCATAATAATAAATGGCACCCACGAAAACACCTTATGTAACCTAATGCGCCAGGCTTTGAAAATAGTAGAGGACTGGTGCAATAAACACCAACTGTCGGTGAATCCAACAAAAACCGAACTGATTCTCTTCACAAAAAAGAGGAAGTTGGCGACACTACAACTGCCACGATTCTTTGGAACTACCCTAAGCCTGGCAACTGAAACCAAATACCTGGGCATCTATTTGGACAAACAGCTGAACTGGGCAAAACACACCAACTACATCACCACAAAAGCCAGCATATCACTATGGCAGTGCAAGCGACTGCTTGGAAGGAATTGGGGGATCAGCCCCAAAGTCACCCACTGGCTATACACCACAGTCATTCGACCAATTATCACATACGGCTCACTGGTCTGGTGGCCCAGGACGGACCTGAGCACAGCCCAAAAAGACCTCGAAAAACTGCAGCGGTTCGCTTGTGTAGCAATAACCAGCAGCATGAGCACTGCACCCACTGCCGCACTGCAAGTAATGCTGGGACTGCCACCCCTGCACCTCATCGTGCGAGAGGAGGCAGCTCTGGCAGCCTTCAGGCTATATATATCGGGAACCCTAAGCAGAGACTCTAGGGTCAAGCACACACGCATAAGGGAAGATGCAATCAAACGACAACCGATGATGGCATCACCCTGCGACAAAGCCCCGAAACTACACTTCTTTCAGAAGCACTACAACATCATACTCACAGAAGAACGGTGTGACTACTCAGGCCCGAAGGAGATGAGAGTATACACCGACGGATCAAAGACCGACTCCGGAACCGGAGTCGGAGTTTTCTCACATGACTTCAACATAAATATATCCAGCCCGCTGGGATTGTTCAACACCGTCTACCAGGCGGAATGTGTGGGCATTATACAAGCGGCTTACGCCATAGAAGCCAGGAGAGTTACGGACACCCGTATACGTATACTCTCCGATAGTGCCTCAGTCTTGCAATCCTTGGGGAAAAATTATATTACCTCCAGATCCAGACTAACACTAGAATGTCACAACGCACTGGAACGGGTGACAGTGTGCAACCGTAATACAGTGACACTGCAATGGATAAAAGGACACAGCGGATCACTAGGTAACGACGCAGCTGACCAACTTGCGAGGAGAGCATCCAGCACGTCAGTCTGTGGACCCGAACCTATCGTACCCATCCCCTTCAACCAACTACGCAGGTGGCTACAAGAGTTCACCCACACACAAGCACAGAACTGGTGGACCTCGACACCGGGCTGCAGGCAATCCAGGGAAGCTATGCCGTCCTTAGATGGCAGGCTAACCAGGCGGTTGCTACGCCTGGACAGGAACGGCCTGCGCCTAGTGACGGGGACCATCACGGGACACTGCTCACTGAATAAGCACTTCCACACAATAGGCATAACGGACAGCCCTCTGTGCAGGGCTTGCATGGAGGCTGAAGAAACCGTTGCGCACGTGCTCTTTGAATGCACAGGCGTCACCCAGATCAGAACAGAAACCCTCGGGTCACCCAGATCTTTCACGGATATCTTAAGCAGACCAGGAGACCTAATCAGCTTCTGGAGGGAGGTGGGCTGGTTGGAATAAACAACGACGGCCGCCATGGCCCACGCACAATGGTCCACATGAAGGACTAAGTGCGGAAACCGAACCCGCTAAACGAAAAAAAAAAATGATTCGCGGCCGTAAAAACTGTGGCTTTACAGAATTATTATCATTAGAATCAGCATGCAATTATAATAATCAGGAATGATAATAATTCTGTAAAGTCATATTTTTTACGTCTGCGAATCATATTTAGATCAATACAACCTGTTACTGACCTGCAAATTGCAAAAAACGTAAGAAAATTTGAATTTCGCGGGCTACCTTAGCGCATCCCCCTTAACTTTTTCATCCCGTTCCACTCAGCCGTTTTCCAAATTCACATTAAGGGAGGCCGGAGTTCAAAGTGCCGTGGGTAAGTTGTTCCGTCACGAATAACTTCGTTAAGAAAAGAGGCGTAGCAGTAAATGTGAAATGTATCACTGAACGTTGTACAGACGCCAGCACATCAAGACACTACAATCTGTCAAATTTATTTAATAGATTTTCAACTTTATCACTACAGCTTAAGGTTCAAGGTTGATTGGAAAAATTTTACACTTTAGTGACGTGAGTGTAAAGACGGTGTTAGTTTGGTTTTTGCTTGGTGGTACATAATTTGTTACGATTGTAAAAAAAATCCGTTCTTACACTTTTTGATCTACATCAAATAATTTTACAGCTATTTAAGTGCGAGTGCGAGTTGCACTTTATCAGTTTGGAAAGACTATTTAAGGTAGGTATATGTTTTTAAATCGCATTATTGATAATAACTTGTTACTAAGTATTGAATATTTAGCGTTTCGTGATACATCAGCCTGCAGGATTTTTACCAACGACCAAACTTTTGCTATGATATAATTTATAAGATTACTTACAATATGGTTCATAGATTACTATTTTTAAAAGTGAATTAATTTAGTTAACCTTTTTTTATTTAGGTAGGTAACTACCAATCCTAACAAACCTATCTAGCAATTTCTATCTGACTATCAACACGGAATTAACACAGAAGTCAAGGCATATTTTATAGCCCACACTAATTTTTAGCACATAACAATGATCTCGTCTGGAAGAGACTAATTGGTGAAGAAATAAAGAAGCTTTGAGTTGACCTGTCCCAACAGACGAGGCTGCACGATAGCTTATCTGCCCCTTCAATAGAGCCAGCTAGTTAATAACGTATGACCATTTCCCGCTCATAATTGACACATATAAAAAAGTTGTAGATTGGAGACATCGAAGAGCCGCGTGTGTTGATAAATCAGATACGTAAACAAACACACTGGATACAAACGGCACACACAGATAACTTTGTAGGTACTGGCAGTTAGTGTAAACCACACCCATATTCCATAATGCAGTTGAATGTAACTAGGTACATTCAGTCGACAGTGTATAGGTAAATTATTGTAGGTTCAACTACTAAGGCTGACCCCACATTAGGCGTTCGCGATCCTCGGGCGTGTGAGTAGCGCGGGCGTGCGTGAGCGTCGCGTTTTGCTGCCCTGCGGCGTGTGTGGAGAGTGCACGCGGCGCGCACACGGTGAGCACGCGGCGCTCGAGTCGCGTTCTTACCCCGCGTCGCTCACACGCCCGAGGAACGCGCGCGCCTAATGTGGGGGAGGTCTAAATGAAACTGTCCCAAAAACATAGGACTTTAGTCAAGGTGCTGAAAACTTAACGGACTGTTCGCGACAATGCGTCATCAAACAGTTTAAATTATACACTTACTAGTGTTTTTATATTAACGGAGTCATATAAAGGATAATTAAAAACGGAATATAATTTTCGAGGCGACTTACAACTTAAAGGGCGACTAATTATTTGCTGCAAAAAAAAATAACATGGCAGCGATTAAATATTAAAGGGCGACTTTCTTAATCGCTGCAAAGTCATCTACTGTTATTGAATCATTTGGGTTAGGTTAGGTTAGAACAGTAACCATTAACAAGCGAAGGCGAGCGAGCGAAGCGAGCGTGCCGCGGCAGCGGCCGCCGAGCACCAGATCCCCTCTATTGTTGGTAAACTCAGTTACCAAAACAAAAATTCGATGCCAGTTTAAATTAAAATAAAGCTAAAAACTGATATATTAATATGCTACCTATTACTTATTACGATACTCCTTATTAGCTGCCAACCCATTATATATGGTACCCACTCTATTTTTTTTTAAAACCTATATTCATTTTACTTAGTTGCCGCATTAAATACATGCCATTAAAAACTAGTTGTTATAGCATCATAATTGTGCCCAAATTGTGATTTAACGTAAAGATAGTCAGGACAATCTTTTATAATCTCAACTAAGTGGGCTATACCATAAGTCCGTAATTGATCGTTTTTTTTAATGCGTCCAGGTACCCTAGACCGATACCTAGCCCTGGGCTTAAAGTCTATTTAATTGAGTTTATATGTATTCGAATAATACCAACTGTAATTATTTACAACAATTGATCCTTAATTAATACACAAGCTAAGCTAACTCTAAAATATGTATAGTATGTACAAGCATACAGGGTGTCCCAGAAATCGACGTCGAGCCGGACACGGGTGATAGGTCAAGTCATAATACGAGTAGTTAACAGAAAAGATAAAAAAATCTTTGCTATGTTTTAAAAATTACGGGCAAATATAAAAAAATCGAGTAAATTATCTACTCTCTGTGATGGTCTTTTAACTCAGTTGCTACAAATTTTAACTTTTTTTAATTTTCTTTTTTTTATGTGCATCGTGTATAATGCTTCTGAAAAAATGTTGCTTAAAATTTACAGCCAACTGCTCCAGTCCAGAAGGAAATGTATTTTTTTTTCCTAGCCAGGTTTTCATAATTAATACTTTGCCCACTTTTAAATGAAAAAAAAATGTCCTACACGAGTTTGGAAAGTAACTTTAATAGTTTGCGCATTTAATTCGGATTTTAAAATGCAAGATTATTTGTTAAATTATGTAAATCAAAACTGTTTTTAAAGAAACTTAGTTATAAATTAATTTTAATTACCTGTCTAAAATTATTTTTGTGTACCCCGATTTCAGTTTTCAGAATCATTATTCAGGATTACATAATAAGAAGATAATTTTAAAAAAGATAAAATTTGTAGCATCAGGAGTTTAAAGACCGTCACACTCCCTGTGACGGTCTTTAAACTCCTCTTGCTACAAATTTTATCTTTTTTTTCAAATTTATTTAATAGATTTTCAACTTTATCACTACAGCTTAAGGTTCAAGGTTGATTGGAAAAATTGTACACTTTAGTGACGTGAGTGTAAAGACGGTGTTAGTTTGGTTTTTGCTTGGTGGTACATAATTTGTTACGATTGTAATTTTTTTCCGTTCTTACACTTTTTGATCTACATCAAACAATTTTACAGCTATTTAAGTGCGAGTGCGAGTTGCACTTTATCAGTTTGGAAAGACTATTTAAGGTAGGTATATGTTTTTAAATCGCATTATTGATAATAACTTGTTACTAAGTATTGAATATTTAGCGTTTCGAGATACATCAGCCTGCAGGATTTTTACCAACGACCAAACTTTTGCTATGATATAATTTATAAGATTACTTACAATGTGGTTCATAGATTACTATTTTTAAAAGTGAATTAATTTAGTTAACCTTTTTTTATGTAGGTAGGTAACTAACAATCCTAACAAACCTATCTAGCAATTTCTATCTGACTATCAACACGGAATTAACACAGAAGTCAAGGCATCTTTTATAGCCCACACTTATTTAGCACATAACAATGATCTCGTCTGGAAGAGACTAATTGGTGAAGAAATAAAGAAGGTTTGAGTTGACCTGTCCCAACAGACGAGGCTGCACGATACCTTATCTGCCCCATCAATAGAGCCAGCTAGCTAATAACGTATGACCATTTCCCGCTCATAATTGACACATATAAAAAAGTTGTAGATTGGAGACATCGCAGAGCCGCGTGTGTTGATAAATCAGATATATAAACAGACACACTGGATTCAACCGGCACACACAGATAACTTTGTAGGTAATTTTGGTAGCGGAAACCACACCCATATTCCATAATGCAGCTGAATGTAAGTAGGTACATTCAGTCGACAGTGTGTAGGTAAATTATTGTAGGTTCAACTACTAAATGAAACTGTCCCAAAAAGATAGGACTTCAGTCAAGGTGCTAAAAACACTTCCTCCCCATTGCGCAACTAGTTGAGCTGTAGGACATAGTTAGTATTACCGAACATTTTATGCTCTATAGCTCAACTATTTTTTGCTCAACTTAGTTGATCAGTAGGTCATTCTGTTATAAAATCGAACATATAACCTACTGCTCAACTACTCTTGAGGCACGAATCTCTTGATCAAACGCGAATTTTGGTGTTTTGTTCTCCTGGAAATAAATAACAGCTTAACAATGTGACAGATTTTTTTGTCGATGGAAAGCAACTGCCCCGATCTTTTTACCCAACTATTTACTATACATGGGGATATGGGCAGTTCTTCGGAATCGATACATGTTAAGCCATTTATATTTGCGTTAATGTCTGACAAAAAACAGACAAGTTATAGATATTTATTTTATATTTTAAAATCGCAATTACCAGAACTGAATATTGAAAAACTTCACTGGGACTTCTTGGCGGGAAAGTGAAGCGTCATGTTAGCAGTTTTGTTTTATTTTCTAAAATTTGTGTTTAGCCGAATATTAATGGGTAATAGTGGTGGATTATTAACCATTAAGTGTTCGTGAACCTGCACTAGTGTAGACAAATGAAACAAAACAGTGCAACATCACTTTAAGTTCTCTCAAGAAGCCCGCGCGAGGTTTCAGTAAAGTGCCACGTCTTTACTGAAACTCAAGGGGAGCGGGGCGGGATATCATCTATCATCTTTATCATGCATCATTGAATGGAGTTCATTTCATAATTATACATTATTAATATTAGTTACAGCTTTGTACTAGTTACCTAATTTTATGACATGACACTGGCTAAATGCACAAACCGTGCGAAGCCAAAAAGAAAGAAAAAAAAAATAAAAAACTTCACTGCGATTTTGAGATTGGGATCATGAATGCAGTAAAAGAAGTATGGCCTACTGTTACTATTAAAGGTTGTTACTACCACTGGACTAAAATGATTTGGCGAAACGCAAAAAAAATGGGCTGTCGGAAACAAAACACGAAAAACGGATCGTTCGTCTCTGCTCCGTGTTGCGATTAATAGGTGAGGAAAAAATAATGGAAGGTTGGAATTACATTAAAAGCGAATATGAAAATACGAAACTTGAAATGCAGCCCTTTATGACGTATGTGGACAACACTATAAAGAAAAAGGACTTTATAAAAATAATCTGTTTGTTAGGAGAGCGATATAGACACAACAATGTACTCGAAATTGGCATTTAAAAATAAACAAATCTATAAACAAAAACACCAAGACATTGTTAAGATTATTAAAAATACTAGCTGCTTGCTGTAGATAAAACAGCGAACAGGAGAAGAAAGAAGTATATACATAATGATGATATAATTATTTACATACAAATGCAACTAATTAATTCAGAAATCTCAATTGGCCACGCTCTCGAAAAATTACGGTAAGAAAACTGAAGAAATATAAAATTTGTTTTTACTTTTAAAATTTCATAGTAGTGTGACTATATTAAGGGTACCTACTTAATTTAAAAAAAAAATCTAAGTTCATTAACTAAATGTTAAAAAAAAACAATTTCTTCTTACAAGATAAGCTTGTTCTTGTAAGAAGAAAGAAGAAATATATTTTTTTTAATTTATGTTTTCTTAGTTGTTGGTGAAGTATATTATATAAGAGTTTTGGATTTTTATTTTTAATCTATAAATGTAGTTGTGCAGTTTTAGTTGATCAGCGGGTATTAACCATTGCTCAACTATTTCTAGTTGAGCAATTACCAGTTGAGCCGTTGGTATTACCCACTGCTCAACTTTATGCAGTTGAGCAATCTAGTTGAGCAGTGGGGAAGAAAGGGCTGAAAACTTAACGGACTGTTTGCGACAATGCGTCATCAAACAGTTTAAATTATACACTTACTAGTGTTTTTATATTAACTGAGTCATAGGATAGTTAGTAATAATACTAGTTATAGCATCATATTTGTTCCCAAATTGTGATTTAACGTAAATATAGTCAGTACAACCTTTTATAATCTTAATTAAGAGGGCTTTACCTTATGTCCGTAATTTATCTTTTTTTTTTAATCCGTCCAGGTACCCTAGACCGATACCTAGCCCTGGACCTAAAAAAGTCTATTTATTTGAGTTTATATGTATTCGAATAATACCAACTGGATATATTTACAACAATTGATCCTTAATTAAAATACACAAGCTAACTCTAAAATATGTATAGTATGTACAAGTATACAGGGTGTCCCAGAAATCGACGTCAAGCCGGAAACGAACGAGCCGGCGACGGCAAGTATGTGTTTTAAAAATTACGGGCATTTATAAAAAAATCGAGAAAATCTACTCCCTGTGACGGTCTTTTAACTCCTGTTGCTACAAATTGTAACTTTTTAAATATTTGTTTTTATTTGCATCCTGTATAATGCTTCTGAAAACTGTTGCTTAAAATTTACAGCCAAATGCTCCAGTCCATAAAGATTTTTTTTTTCCTAACCTATCTATCTATCTGCCTAGCCTTTTTCCAACTATGTTGGGGTCGGCTTCCAGTCTAACCGGATGCAGCTGAATACCAGTATTTTAAATGGAGCGACTGCCTATCTGACCTCCACAGCTCAGTAACTGGGTAATACGATACCCCTTGGTAAGACTGGTTGTCAGAGTTTCGGGGTTCTGACGACCTGTAACTGTGACTGTCAAAGATCCACGAATGACAGCCGGGACCAACGGCTTAACGTGCTTTCCGAGGCACGGAGGAGTCTCGGTATGTAAAGATGGTCACCCATCCACGGACTAGCCCCAGCAAGCGTAGCTTAACCTAATGGATCGACCTGTGCGGCTGTTATTACTTATCCACGAGCTCCTTTTTCCTAACCAAGTATTCAAAATTAATACTTGCCCACTTTTAAATGACTGTACTGAAAAAAAAAATGTACTACACGAGTTTGGCAAGTAACTTTAAAAGTTGGCGCATTTAATTTGGATTTTAAAATGGTATAACACTTGCAAGATTATATGTTAAATTACCTATGTAAATCAAAATTGTTTTTTAAAGAAACTTAGTTGTAAATTAATTTTCCTTATCTGTCTAAAATTATTTTTGTGTACCCCAATGCTTTCAGTTTTCAGAAGCATTATTCAGGATTACATAATAAAAATAAAATTTAAAAAAAGTTTAAATTTATAGCAACAGGAGTTTAACGCTTTCACGGGCGGTGAAGGAGACACAATAGAAGTTTTATTGTTATGACGTCATCAGGCGTTCACTGTCCGCGAAAGGGTTAAAGACCGTCACAGGGAGTAGATTTTCTCGATTTTTTTGTATATGCCCGTAATTTTTAAAAACATAGCAAAGATTTTTTTTTTTTATGTTATCTATTATGACTTGTCCTATCACTCGATTCCGGCTTGACGACAACTTCTGGGACACCCTGTATAATAACAAAATAAAACACTTAGAAGTGCTCATTGGGCATCAAAAAATTCGTCCGCAACGCTATCAATGGGAAAAGTGCCCAAAAGACTGGCAGCATTGCCACGTTGGATGGCAATACTGATTCTTTGGGCTAAAAATAGGCCAGCCCTCTGGTCACGTGAAGAGTCGACTAACCGCTTGGCGATGTCCCGAAATACTCGTTTATATAATATATTGTAAAATTCAGCAATTAGGCAGTCGCTCCGTGTAAAATACTGGTACGAGTATTCAGCTGTAAGCGGTTAGATTGATAAGTTATAAAATTCTTAGTTCGTTATTTTTGAAAATTATATGGTTAGGCCAACCAGCATTCAAAGGCAAGTCAAGTGCTGAAAAATCTAGATGCATCCTTTTAAATACTATATTTCTTTACGTCAATAGACCAGCATAAGGCCTGTTTCTTTTTGTAACTTGGGAATTGGTTCAGTACTTTTCGAGTAATTTAACATGTAAAACAGTTTTTAATTGACACTGAAATATCTTTTCTTTGGGAATAGTACATTTATTATAGTAGGCGTAGTAGAATTACCCTCAGCAGTAATTTTATAAGGAATTTTGTACCTTATCTGCATTATTCAACGGTGTTTGGACGTTAAGATGCAATATAAATATAGTAAAAAATAGATCAAATAAAACTTTAAAACAGGAAGCGTGTTGTGGTTCTCGGTAAGGTAAAGGTAATATAAGCACGCATGCTTTGATGAATTCGTAGTCATCGGCAAGGTACCTTATAGCTGATTCCTGATATTGTGATTGCTCACAATGAAAATGTATGGGGGGAAAAAACTAAGGAGCATATTAATGTCTATTCCATTTAATGTCACAAACGATTCAAATTGGTAGATTTTCCTGTAGAATTAACTGGTAGTGGTGATATTTTTTTGTGGTGAATCCACACATAGCATTGTTATTGATGAGCTGTATTCGGAAATTGTTAGTGCTCTCAGTGAGTCATCAATTTGTAGCGCGGCAAATAAGTTTATTAGTCGTAGGAAAAAGGCTCAAATCACAGGCTGGAATAAGCACGTCAGTTGCGATCATAGGCTAGCTAGGCAGAACTTCCACATATGGTTATCGTGTGGAAAACCATCAACCATTCTACTGACCCAGTGTATGATCAGTCCCGTACGGTATATCGAATTACCCTTGAACGATATAACTGTCTACAGAAAGCATGGTTCACCGACGAACGGTAATACGAGAAAACTATTAGTCGATACCATTATTTAGCGACAGCACGTTTCGCCGAATAACGCTACATAGAATGAATGGTTGGCCGATACCAAGATTTGCCGATGTCATGGTTCGCCGGAACACGCTTGAACTAAATAATCCTTTATCGATAGCAGTTGCATGACAATGGCATGACAATGGGATCGTGTTGGAATGACTGCATTTATAAAAATAGCAGACTTGGGCCCCAGAGCGTATATACATTCTTTGCCAGATTGAATCATTTGGGTTAGGTTAGGTTAGAACAGTGACCGCCAGCGGCCGCCGAGCGCCAGGTCCCCTCTATTGTTGGCTAGCAAACTGCTATCGATAAAGGATTATTTAGTTCAAGCGTGTTCCGGCGAACCATGACATCGGCAAATCTTGGTATCGGCCAACCATTCATTCTATGTAGCGTTATTCGGCGAAACGTGCTGTCGCTAAATAATGGTATCGACTAATAGTTTTCTCGTATTACCGTTCGTCGGTGAACCATGCTTTCTGTAGACAGTTATATCGTTCAAGGGTAATTCGATATACCGTACAGGACTCGTGTATGATGAGATACGGGAAAGTATGGGGCATTATTCAAGTTGTGGCTTAAATGGTGTCAGAACCACGAGGAACAAATAAAGATGGACACAATTGCCTCTAAGCATTCAAAGCTTGATTTTCACGGGTTTTGGAAGAGCACTAATAAGTTGAAAATTCGGCCAGACCTGCCTATTAGTGTGAATGGTGGTGATACAAAGGATATTGCGAACCTTTTTAAAAATAATTTTGTTTTAAAATCACCGATAGGGAGCTCTTGTGTGATGCTGGATGCCGAGACCCGTTGTGGCGAGGTGGGCACACACTTCAGTGCCAAAGATGTGGCCAAGGTCATCGGGTCTACGACTAGTGGTAAGTCCCCAGGTCATGACGTCCTCACTTACCGAGGGCACTGCTGTACAATTTATGTATTGGTCATTCATACTTGCCTTCCGACCTAACTCAAACTCAAACTCAAAACATTTATTTCAAATAAACCAATTACAGGCACTTTTGAATTGTCAAGGGGTCGGTCAGTCATAAAGATGAAGCTAGTTACCCATTCCAAAGCTTAGTAGGTAGGTACCTATGGAGAAGAACGGGCAAGAAACTCCACGGACACTCTTTTAAATTGACGTATGGTTACAAAATATTGGTTACATCATTTGTGTTGAAATTAAACATTGTGAGAACGATGCAAAACGTCAAAAGCGTCCGTAATAAAAAGAATAAAAAAAAAACAATTCTAAAATTAAAATAAGCCATGGCCGCTAAGAGATGACCAGTCCCTACTGATGGCGCCCGTTCACGAACATGACGCATGGCATGGATTAGCACCATTCAGCTCAACCATTTTGAAGGGAGCTAAATGATCCAACACACCCGCCACCATCAGCGAGACATTACAGTGAGCATGACATACTCTCAGCCGCCAGGGCACATTCAAGTCAATGAAAGACGTACCCAGTAAATGGTAGCTTTATAGTAAGTACATAGTACTCACACATGTGCTATGCAATTATATAATACTAATAGAATGAATTTATACAATCAATTAAGTTTTTGCGCCCTTGTGGAGCAGGACCAGCATTGAGCCAAGCATTTTTATCAGCGATGTAATCCCCCAACTTATAATATGCCTGGCTGCATAGTGTGCGTTTTAAACATGATTTAAAATTTGTTTCATTCAGTTGAAGTATGTGCAGAGGTATTTTATTGTAACATTTTAAACAGTACCCCATGAAAGATGAGTCTACTTTAGCGAGCCTGAAATCTGGTTGAACTAATTGGTCCCTATTTCTAGTCCTATAATTTTATTGTGTCTTTCGCCTGTTTTACCAAAAATATGTAGATTATTCCTAACATACATGATGTTTTCATAGATATATTGACAAGGTACCGTCATGATGTTAATATCTTTGAACAGTTCCCTTAGAGAGTCGCGCCTGCGGAGGCCATATATGGCTCTGGTGGCCCTTTTCTGCAGAATAAAAATAGACTCGATGTCTGCAGGCCGTCCCCATAGTAAAATGAGGACGATCGTGGTTACTATTGTTAAAAGTAAAGCAGGTGATCTTTCGGATAAGGAGAACTATAGACCTATTTCTCTAGCGACCACAGTCGCTAAGGTCCTTGATGGTCTGCTTGATACACAACTAAACGAACGTCTTATGATGCAAGACAATCAGTTCTGGTTTCGGCCAGGACTTTCTACAGAAAGTGCAGTTTTGTGTCTCAAGCAGGCCGTCAGGTACTACACAAAAAGAAGAACACCTGTTTTCGGTTGGTTCCTCGATTGGTCTGGGGCTTTTGATCTGGTTCCCTACGATAGCTTGCCTATCGAGCTTATAAGTATCTTCAAGTATTGGTATGGAAACCAGGTCAACGATGTTCGGTGGGCAAGTGTGCTGTCAGAGCCATGCCAATTAGAGTATGGAGTGAGACAGGGAGGGTTGACCTCCCCTGTCCTCTTCAATTTATATATGAATGCCCTGATTGAGGCGCTTAGCGCTCATCATTATTGGTTGTCATATTGACAGTGTCTGTGTCAATAATTTAAGTTACGCGGAACTTATGGGGCTGCTGAGTGCGTCAGTCAGCGGTATTCGTACACTGTTGACCACATGTGAGCGTTATGCAACTGAACATGGGCTACTGTATAATGTTCAGAAAAGTCAGTACATTGTTTTTGAGGCGAGGACCAAATACCATCTCGATGTGCCTCTCATACGGCTAAACGGTGTTCCTCTTGAGTGAGTGGAACAATTTAAATATCTAGGTCATTTGGTCACCACTGACCCTAGAGACAATGCTGACATTGAAAGGGAACGGAGGGCTCTTTCTGTGCGTGCGAATATGATAGCCCGCAGGTTTGCACGTTGTACTGCAGACGTAAAGGTGACGCTATTTAGAGCATTGTGTACCACCTTCTACACATGCAGCTTGTGGCATAAGTATTCGCGGGGGTCTTATGGAGCCCTTCGTGTCCAATTTAATAATGTGTTCAGAATTAACTGATGGGGTTGCCATTTTTTTTTTTGGGTGGGAAATCATCAAATAACTTCTCCCGCTCTGGGCGGAGCGGGAGGGCGTGTCAGACTTTTACTGACTAAAACCCACCCGTGTTCCTTCCGTTGCCTGTGTGCCAGGGCCACGATATCCCTTTCGGACAAACTCGCAACCCCGGCAGGCATTGGTCCTAACGGACCCCGTCAGTTTGTGCTGACATCTCTTTGAGGCGCGCGTGGAACACAACGCGCCGTGGACCCGGGCCTGGTTCTTATCGGACGGCGAGCTACCCATCGCTCACCATCCGCAGGCCCGCGCCTACGGTGGCCGGAAATCGGCTTGCGACTCCCGACGCCCGGGGCGTCTCCTGCGGCGACTAGGGGCATGAGGGCGCGAACCTTGTCTCACCCTCACGCGTTCCGCCTCCTCCTTCGCTAGCATAACTGCTTCGCAGAAGAAGGTGACGGCCTCCCATGCACTCTCGCTCCGAACCATGGCCTGAACCAGGCCCGGACGCGAGAGATCGCCGCCGCCGATCGCCTCCGTGAGGACACGGCGGTGCTCCGCCCAAGCTGGGCAGACCTCCACCGTATGCTCCACCGTGTCCTCCGGGCGATCCACACAGTGGTGACACCCGGGCGTTTCCTCCCGCTTAATCCTAAACAGGAACCTCCCGAAACATCCATGTCCGGTGAGGACCTGCGTCAGGCGGAAGGTGAGGACGCCGTGGCGCCTCTCCAGCCACTCCTCAAAGAGGGGACTTATCGCCACAATTGTGGCGTGCCCAGCGCTGGGTTGCGACAATCGCACTCTCCATGTCGCCATGAGATCCCCCCGGAGCTCCGTCCGCTGTGCCGCAATTTCTTGCGGCAGCGGAGTTATGCCCCGGAGTTTCGCCTCTTCGCGCCACACCTAGGGCTTCCATTACGTAATTACGTAATTACGCAATTACGTAATTACGAACTCATTTTAAAGTATTTTCAATTCCGTAACTGAAGATGTCAATTCCGTACTTACGTAATTATTGGTATCATTAATCAATCAAAATAGTCAACTAATAAAAAAGCATTATACGTACACATTTATAATGTGGCAACACTAAACGATATAACTACATCGAAACTGTACAAACAGGGTATTCCCCGCTTGTTTTTATTGTTTGTTAAATCTTGCAAAAAATAGTTCTAAGACGTACAGAATAGAGTTCAAATATATCAACTTGGCGAGTCGGCAGGGCCGGGGAGTCCCTGTCGAAAAGTCCCTACGACCACGGGGAACTACTATGCTCTTCACTTTCTTAACTAAAAAGAAATTGTAGTTTCATTGCTCAATTGTCGGTTGTTCAGTTCACATCGCTCTCGACACAGTTGACACTTGTTCGATTACTTAATTAAAAGTTGGTGGTAAATGCGCGCAAATCTTAACAATTTGTCGCAGTTGTATCTTTATCGTGGGTGAATTTGAGTGTGTGGATTATCTCTTGAAAGATGTAAGTACTTAAACCAAAGCCTTAATCAGTCTATTTAGTATTAAAAGGGCATTAAAAACCCCGTGGAGCATGCATAGTTCGTACAAAATAATTTGTAAATCAAACACTTTCTTAGGATGTATTTATTCCGATTAGATTATAGAATATCTAGGTTCCCAATTATAGAATTAATTAAGAACACTGATTAAAACATAAAATAGGTACCTACCTATAAGAAATATAAGTTACCTATCAAAAATTCGAAATTCCTCATAGCTTATCTCTAAATCGGGAATGAATGAACTAAGCATGCTCTGTCGCCTGTCGCCTATTATAGAAGATAAAAACGTTAAGTGTTTACATTTGTTATGACTTGGCAACTATGTTTATCCAATATAATTATTATTAACCTAACTCCCTTTTATTTTTTTCAGGTCTTCTTCAAATAAGACTGTATACAAAGAGTTTTTGAACAAACGCACACAAAGCTCTATCTGGGAACATTTCTTGAGAGCTGATAATGGGCAGAGTGTTGAATGTAAGCATTGCAAAAAAAATTTGAAAACTCCTGGTGGCGCAACTGGAGCGTTACACACTCACATGCGTGCCAAGCATATCGGAGAGATGCCGCAAGAGCAGAATTCGCAAAGGCCGAGTACATCAACGTCTAATAGTGTTCAAATTCAAACACGAAAGCGTACGAATGAACCTTCACAAAAGAAAATTAAACTCACTGATTATTTTTCAAATATGGAGGTTCGAGTGGCCAGAATGGCTGCATTAGATGGGATACCATTGAGAACATTTTGTACTTCAGAAGATCTGAGATATCTTTTTAAAAACTCTGCCTACGATGTGCCGAAATCTTCTACGACTATAACGCAGATAATTCTAGAACAGAGTGATAACACAAAAAACAAATTGAAAAATCAATTGAAAATTATGAAGTCTGAAAATAAAAGATTTACAATCACGTTTGATGAGTGGACGTCTACCCGTAATAAAAGGTATATGAATATAAATATCCACAATAAAGACTTTAATATGGCCAAATATTGGGACTTGTACGGATACAGGGATCAATGCCAGCTGAAGTAGGCACTCAATTATTACAGCAGCATTTGAGTGACTTCGGTTTAAGTCTGGAAGACTTTTCACAACAGATGGAGCAAGTGTAATGGTCAAAATGGGTAGAAATTTTGACGGCCACCACCAATTGTGTTTGGCTCATGGGATACAACTAGCAGTCTTGGATGTTTTATATAAAACACAAAAATCTCCAGAACCTGAAGTCCAGGAGGATGTCTCAAATACCAGTGCTGAAGAAACAGAAGAAATTGAAGAAGATGAGGATGCGTTTATTGTAGAATCGACCAGAGTTCCAGAATCGGAGTTTTTATACAAAGTTACTATAAAAAAATTAAGAGATCTAATAAAATCTTTTAAAAACTCCCCTTTGAAAAACGATTTGTTGCCAAAGTACATTTTATAAGAACATGGTAAAAATATTGACCTAATACTAGACTGTAAAACGCGATGGAACAGCTTGTCAGATATGGTAGGCCAATTTCTCAAATTAAAATCATGCGTTTTTAAGGCGTTATTAGATTTGAAATCAAATGCAAAATTTACAGACGAAGAGATAAAAGACCTTCACGACATTCATTACAGCTTGCATGTAATAAAAACTACAGTTTTGTCATTATGTCGCCGTGATTCAAACTTATTGACGGCCGACGTTGCGCTTCAATTTATGCTAGATAAACTTGATCTTCAGTCAAACGATCTCAGTGGAAAACTAGCCACATCTCTTAGAAAGAGAATAAACGAAAGGCGAACAAATGTATTCGGTGTTTTGCAATATTTGCATAACAATGAGGATTTTTTTAAAACTGCTGCCACAGAATATTTCACGAAACCATCGTCGGATGATATACGAATGTACATAGTGGAACTGTTGGAACGGTTGAAATATAATTCTACTCAAAAAAGTGCAAATTCACAACCACAATCGAGAGCATCGGACGCAATTGCTACCAGTGACGATGATGACGAGGAGTTGACAATCGCACAACAGTTAGACAAATAAATAAACAAAGTGACTGTTAATAAACCGATTTCAACGGTAAACACAGATCTCCATTCCATTATTAGGGTAGAAATGTGCATTTACGACAGCGCTGGCGGCGGTCGCGAAGTATTTTTGACTGCAGCGTATAATTATTTGCTTTCGATAACGCCTACAAGTGTTGAAGCCGAGCGAGCCTTTTCATCCGCAGGGTATTTTTGCAATAAACTCAGAAGTTCCCTAAGTGACAAAACATTAAATGCCTTGTCATTTATGAGATCACATTTTCAAGAAGAAAGATTATATTCGGGACGAAAAAAAATGGTTTGACTTAACTGATATGTTCTTGAATAAATATTTTTTTGTTTAAATATTGTGTTTATTTTGATATTTCCTTGAATTTGAGATAGTAAAAGATAATTGTAAAAATTGTAGATACTCTATCAACAATATTTACAAAAATTCATAATCGATTTAAAAAAAAATAGGAAAAATTACGTAATTACGGAATTACGGAATTGGCGAAAAAAGTTGCGTAATTAGTTACGTAATTGACATTTCCGTAATTTTGGAAGGCCTAGCCACACCCAAATGTGCGCGAGGACTTTCGCCTCCAGATCCCATGGCGGCAATCCGGCAAGGAGGCTCGCCGCCTCACGGGAGACCGTGCGGTATCCCCGTACCATCCTGATGGCCATGACCCTTTGGGACGCGTTCAACCGCTGCGCTGGTCGCAGCCTCAGAGAACGCGCCCACACCGGTGCCCCGTAAAGGGCCATGGACCGCACGATCCCCGCGTAGAGCCTCCGGCAGGAGGCGTTTGGACCCCCTAGATTGGGCAGGAGCCGCTTCAAAGCAGCCCCGGCCCGCTCCAGTCTGGGAGCCAAACGTCGAAAATGCTCCACGAAGTTCCACCGGCTGTCGAGGACGAGTCCCAGGTACTTCATCGTCGACTCGACGCCGATGTGAACCCCTCCCGCCGTTATCTGGGAACCCGACAGTGGCGCGTTCCGAGGACCATAAAAACACATGGCCTCGGACTTGTGCAATGCCACCTCGAGTCCCAATTGCCGGATCCTATCGACGATTGTCGCAACCCCACGTGCCGCCAGTTCGGCCGCCGCCTGATGCGAACTCCCTTGTGCCAGGACTAGCATGTCGTCAGCGTAGCAGACTACGCTGACGCCACTAGGGAGGTCGGCGCGCAGCACCCAGTCGTACCCGATGTCCCACAGATGCGGCCCCAGGACCGATCCCTGTGGGACACCGCACGACATCTCTCGCCGGTTCCACTCTCCGTGGTGACCGGGGTAGATGACGGCCCTGTCCGTCAAATAGGCCTCGACCACACGACAGAGGTAGGTCGGCATCCGGTGATACCGAAGTGCCTCCCTAATGCAACTCCAGGGCAAGGTATTGAAGGCATTGGCGATGTCAAGAGACACCGCCAAGACAACCCCACCCCGGGCAACAGCATCCCCCGTCGTGAGGGCTCGAACGCGCATGATGGCATCCACCGTAGAGCGCCCCTTACGGAAACCAAACTGGCTCTCCGCCAAATCCGGCCCTACCCGCACCAGCCGCCCGACAAGGCGGTCTGCAATTACTCTTTCAAAGAGTTTGCCCACCTCGTCGAGCAGCACGATGGGCCGGTAAGCGGACGGAGAGTCCGCCGGGCGCCCTGGTTTCTTTATGAGGACCAGTTTCCCCGTCTTCCAACGAAGTGGAAACTGGCCCCTCTCCAAGCATGCGCTTAGGAGCCCCCTTAGTCGAGGCCCGAGAGCCTCTAAAGCCAGAACCCAGGCTTTTCCAGGCAAGCCATCGGGTCCTGGGGCGGTATTCTTGGCATTCAGCCTACGTACCGCCACTCTCAGATCTACCTCGGTCACCTCTGGAGCATCGTCGTCGTCGGTGTGGTCCGCATCTGGCACCGCAGGAGGCGGAGCCATGGGCGGGGGAGTATGTTCCCCTCGCGAGTTTATTCCGCACCCATTTGTAGGGGCGTCCCCACGGGTCTCTGTTGAGAGCCTCCAGCGTCTCCTCGCGGGCCAGTCCTCTGGCCCGCTGGATCTCTGCTCGGAGGGCAGTCTTCGCTGCTCTGTACCCCTCGTATAGCTCCGCCTGAATGGCTTCCGTATCCGGAGGGCGGACACGGAGCCTGCGGTGCCTGGAGTACCGGTGGCGCGCAGCAACGCACGCCTCGCGTAAAGCGGTCAGCTCACGCGACCACCAGTACACCTGGCGCCGGGCACGTCCGGGCTGGACCCGGGGCATTGCCACGTCACATATTTCGGACATGGCCTCCCGGAACCACTCCGCCTCGTCATTGATGTCGGCTGGCCTGTCCGGTGATGACACCCAGGCCTGCACGATCGTGGCTTCCAGGAGGAGCTCCCGGTCCAGCTGCTTCAGCGCCCACCGCGGACCACTCGGGGTCTGTCGGACCGGCGCGCCCGAGGTCTGGGCGGAGACGTCAAACCGGATGTACCGGTGATCGGAATAGGTCTCCACCCCCTCCATGACGCGCCAGTCGATGACACGCGGTGACAGAGCGGGGCTGGCGAACGAGATGTCCACCACTGATTCACCCCGCATCCGCACACACGTGGGGACAGAACCCCGGTTTAGGACGACCAGGCCTGTCTCCAGAGCCCAGTCCTCCACCATCCTGCCCCGTGTGTCCGTATACCGAGAACCCCAAGCCACGTTCTTGGCATTGAAGTCCCCGAGGACGATCACTGGGAGGGGATGGTACCCGACGACGATGATTCTCAACTCCCCAAGGGAGTTGTGGAACTCGGCGAGAGTTCGGTTCGGGGAGAAGTATACTCCCACCACGACAATCTCCCCGAACCGTGCTGCCACGCAACCCCCTCCCCTCTTGACGGCCTCAAGGGACGGGGTACCGGCGGCGGCCGACGAAATAATGGTCACTGAGCCGCTCAGGTCCTCCACCCAGTCGTCCCTGGGCGGGACAAAGTACGGCTCAGCGACCACGGCGATGTTAATCGACCACTGCGCCATGCTCTGGAGCAAGAGATCCTGAGCGGCGGCGCAGTGGTTGATGTTCGCCTGGAGGAGCATTTATTGGCACTCCATTTCAGCCCCCTCCTGGGCCCCCTGTGAAGGCCCTGCCGCGGTGTTAGCGGCGGCAGCGACGGCGGTGGTGGCGGCAACGGCGGCGGCAATAGTGGCGGCTGCGGCGGTGACGGCGGTGGCGGAGGGCTTGCCTCTGCCCCTGGGTTTGGGGGGGGGAGCGCAGGCCTTGCCCCCAGCCCGGTGATCGGCCGGCTTGCCAGCCGCCGCACATGCAAAACAGTGCGGCGTGGCATTACAAGAGCCAGCCTTGTGACCGGGCTGACCACAGCGGAAACAGTGATCGCTGCGGTCCACCTCCGAGGTGCAACATGCTCTCACGTGGTTACCCACCCGGCAGCGGAAGCACCTCAGAGGTCTGGGTTCCAGCAGTTTAACCTGCGCGGATACCCAGCCCACCCGGAGCCTTCGGCCCTCCCCGGCTATCTTTTGGGCCGCCGACACGGGGCAGCTCACCGTAACGGTTTGCATCCCCGTGTTATCAGGACGGATGGTGCCCGCCCTCACCTGCTCGGCAGAGCACCCTCCAGTCCTAGCCACGGCGGCCACAACTTCTTCCGCCGTCACGCAGTCGTCCAGGCCCAAAATGCGCATGTCAGCGCACTTGGTAGGCCTGGACACCCGGGCCTCTTCCGCATTTAAGGACGCCCTGAGCCTTTCGGCAAGGGCGTCAGCGGTAGGGCCACTGGCCGCCCCGGGGATCTCCAGCATCCGGGCCCCCGTCGCAGTGACCTTCATTCGGAAGCCATCGGCGACGCCGATCTCCTCCAGGTTCACTGCCGCCCACGCCTTAGCGAGCACCTCCCGGTAGGTCACGCCCTTCTTCTCCGCTTCCGGCTGTAGTGTGATTACTACAGCCGCGGACTTCGGGGCGCGGAGCCTAGCCGCGGCGCTTCGCTTCTTGCGCCGTTGCCGCCTCTCCTTTCTATTGGCCGCCCTTTTGGCCTTACCCGCCCTCCTGTTCTCTCCAGCTACCTGCCATTCGGTATCCGCCGGAGAAGAATTGGAAGGCGGGGGTGGGGGCAGCCTTCCCGCCGTCAGGGCTGGGGGCAGCCTTCCCGCCGTCAGGGCTGGGGGCCTCGCCCTTTGCACAGCTGCCTGCGCAGCTGTCCCGCCCTTCTTGGCCTTGGGTGGCACTAATTTTGCCGCCGCGGGTTTGGCCGTGGGTTTGGCCGCGGGATTTGCCGCGGGCTTGGCCGTGGGCCGGGCCGTGGCAGCCACGGCGGCGGCAAAGGTGGCTGGCTTGCTCGCCGCTAATGGAGGGCGCAGGACAATGCCCTCCAGAACGGAAAACCGATTATGGAAGGCAGCCAGCTCCTGCCGCACCAGGGTCAGAACCCGGTCTTCCGCAGGCACGGGAGGACCCTGCCCTTGCTGCTCCACCCCCTGTCGTACCTCCTGAGGGCCAGCTCCTCGGAGCCGGGCCAGGTCCGCTCGGAGTACCTCGTTCTCCTTTCGGAGAAGCTCCATAGCGGACGTCAGGCGGCCGACCTCCGCCCGCATCTCGGACATTTCGTCCGACGTTAGGCCGGCCTGAAGGGCCCTCGCTGCCGCCATAATGGAGGCCGTAGCAGCGGGTACGACCTTGTCTTTCGAGGCTTGTATCCTCTTCAAGGCCACACCCTTAATCGCGGCTACCACGACCTGCTCAAAGCTGCTGGCGACTCGCTCCGCCTTGGAGCCGGCAGCGGCGTCCAGCTCACCACCAGAGGTATCAGACAGCGTCTCCATTGGGAGCCTCTCGGCTCCCTGGGCCGGCTCGGCTGGGCTAGCTCGGCTGGGCTCCTGGGTGGTGAGCCCTCTGCCCCCACCCCGTCCTTGGACCCCGCCCCGCCGGCCAATTTTCCTCCGGCCCGAGTTGAGCCCACCATCAGAGGACGACCCCTGGCCGTCCCCTGGCTTGGAGCGCTTTTTCTTTAGGAACTTTGCAGCCCCCACCTCCACGAGCTCCGGGCTCTTAAAAGAGCCCTTCGCGCCAGATGCAGCGTCGGACTCCGACCCCGCATCACTCCCTTCCTCTACGGCAACCGGGGTAGCCGGGCGCACAAATTGTGCTCGCGCCTTTGGCACTCTTTGTGCTTTTTCTTTCGGTGCCGTGGACGTACTGGGAATAAAACCCAGCGACTCCTCAGCACCGGTAGGTGAGCCACCCTGGCTCAATGCGTCTCCGAAAGACGGGTAAAAATCCGATTGGGATTTTGGGCGATCATTGTCCCCCCCAGAATACGAGGGACTGACCGAGCTCTGCTCGGTGAGGGATTCTCCTACTGCGGAGCAGCAGGTACCCTCCTGGGGTAGTTGGTTTTTATGATTCGCTTTCATTAGTATTGCTGAACACAGCTTTGCCTTTTTTATGGGGTGGGGTCCCCAGACCACTCCTTCACCTCAGTCATGTCTGATGAGCAGACACGTACTAGAGGTGAACCACTCTTCCCACTCTCCAACAATGAGGAGAGAAACGCGCGCCGTCCAGAACACCAACAACTGTTGAAGTCCTCAGACGGCGCGCCCCTCGCGGAAGTCAGATGACATTGACTCCGCCCCATGTCTCTCTTAGTCAGGTCTCTCACTTGAGGCCTTCCGGCATGAGTGACTCTACCGGCAAAGCCCCCAAGATCATTGAGACACGCAAGCCCCACCACGACGACAACGTGGAGACACACTCGGTGGGGGATGGGGTTGCCATGGCGTTGCGTTTCGCGTGGAAAATGTTTGCAGCGGCGCGTGTAGATTGCTTTTACACAATAATGCGCAAGCGCGCAGCGTCCATGGTGGTTCGAGTCATGGTCAGCCCTAACAGGGTACTGAAAATTATTGCTGATAGAGTGGACTGTCCGTATGTTATTCGCTGCTGTCAGTTTACATGTGCCGTCAAATTGTGTCGTTTACTAACAGTTAGTTTTAAGGACAATGTTATTAACCCTATATGAGTCGTCGCTCGAAATTAATATTTTGGATTTGAATTTGAATTTGAATAGCTTCTAATACTTCAACTAGTACTACTGAAGAGTTCGCAAGAGCTTCCTGAACACTTATAAATACTTATCATAACGGTGTTAATATTTCTACGTCAAGAAACCCCTTCCTTTCTGACTTTCAAGACATAGCCCCCAGCTGATTCACGAATATACCCGGCACCTATAAGTGCAGGACATCAGCGCCGCCTGGACTGGGAGAGACCTCCCTCACACCGGGATAAACCTGGATAGGCATACACGCTCCTTGAACACTTCGACCGGCGATCAAGACCGTCTGGCACATGAAGGTCAATGAACTAAGAGATAGTGCATTCACTCACACTACGCATCCTATACACTGCACTGTCTGCAGACCAGGGGGTCTACTCCGAACATAAATCCGAAGTATCGGCCGAATGTTCGGTCGTTTCTTTACTACGGCTTACTATCGCTGACTACGGCAAAAAAAAAAAAAAACAGTGGAAGAGATAAGCCAAAGTCAAAACTGTGACTTGAAGTCGGGTAAGGACTCAAAGTCAAAAAAGGAAACGTTGGAAGTTATAAAACGGCAGAACATTCGGCCGATACTTCGGTTTAGCGCTTCGGAGTAGACCCCCTGTACAACAATAAACCTAGTAAGACCATGTCAACCAAAGTACCATTCATCGTGATCATGGACCATTAATTCATTGTAAGTACCTACCCATGTTAAGCAGTGGAGTTTTACTGGCAATGAACAGTAGCCAGTCAGTAGTCAATCTTATTGTTAGATTGGCTAATGAAACAAACGTGTTCTGTTGTGTGACCGACAAGTGCACAGACAAATGGCTTGTGTTGGTCGCGGATGGAACTATGAAAATAGAGCAAGCTCGATAACAGAATAGAAATCTATAGTAACTATGATTCGGTTGATGCAGGGGCGCCGACTCCATGGGTGCTCGGGGGCTTCATCACCCACGAGAGGTAAATAGTGGGTACGGAACACCCATGAGCGTAGACATCAAAACTAATCAATCAATCGACTTTGACTGATATCTCTGTAACATCACTCGCCGCGCGGCAAGACTTCTAACTACTTAAGGAGGATGCGCTAAGGTAGCCCGCGAAATTCAAATTTTATTACGTTTTTTGCAATTTGCAGGTCAGTAACAGGTTGTATATTGATCTAAATATGATTCGCGGCCATAACAAATATGGCTCTACAGAATTATAATAATTAGAATCAGCATAACAACTCTCTAAGTTCATAAAATCCTACTGAATGATTATTTCAGAAATAGTCATTCAATAGGATTTTACGAAGAGATTCAGTTGTATCGCCGATTCTAATGATTATAATTCTGTAAAGCCATATTTGTTACGGCCGCGAATCTTATTTAGATTAATAGCTTAGCGCATCCCCTTAAGATATTAGATATGTTGGTTGCGTTCGAGCTTTCTTCGCTCGCTTTTGCGTCATGGAATGTATTGATTCTAAAGCTTTTCTGTTCTGCAAGCAATGGGGCAAAAAGGTTCTGGAGTGGTGACCGCGTACCGGAAGACATAGTGTTGGAAGGCCTCCCACAAGGTGGACCGATGACCCGAAGAAGGCCGCGGGAATTCGCTAGATGCGAGAAGCACAGAAGCGGTCGAAGTGACGGTGCTTGGGGAGGCCAGCAGTGGTCATCTTTCGGCTGAAATGATGATAGTCTTGATGATGAATGCTGTTCTGTTAATTCAGCAAAGTAACTCCTATTTCTGTATGAAAGGTCAATTTCTATTAAAATGTCATGGCAATTGTTCTACCGGTGCCGGTGTCGCGTCACGCGACATATGTCGCGCCGGTCTGCACGAGCCTTAACATCATGTGTGTTGGTCGTTGATGCACTTAAAAACAGCGGAAAACAATAACACTAAGGCTACGTCCGCACAGACAAGCGGCTTGCTTAGCGACTAGAGCCTAGTGGCTTGCGCTCTGGCTACTTGCTAGGATACACGGTGGCCGCACTGCAGGTGGATTCCACAGAGGGTCTCTTTTAAAAACTGATGAAATTAATATTTTATCATTTTTTTTTAAATGCCTCGCGCCTCGTGACAAAAAACCAACACGTTTGTTTACTTCGATACACGCTAAGCGACAAGCTAGGCGCCAAGCGCGCAGTGCGGCCGGTCGCGAACATTCTAGGACGTTCGTTTTACTAAGTTACTCGCTAGGTGACTCGCTAGGCTCTAGGCGCTAAGCAAGCCGCCTGTCTGTGCGGACGTAGCCTAAGTGTAACTGTTTTAGGAAAATTTTAGGTAGGCGCTTTGATTAGGTAGATTACATATTTTGTTAAACTTAATTAATTTGTTAAGGATTCATAAATAGAAAATATTAGTGCGTTCTTTATCAGTCTAGCATCGTTGTACCTATCTTTCAAATTCATAAAATGCAACATCGTCGGTACCCTGCTGCCTGTCTGTTCGCTACTAAAGTAGTTTTTATAAAAGTCGGCGCCCCTGGGTTGATGCATTACCTACTTTTCATTCTACTAAAAGAAATACCTACCTAGGTAGTGTACTATAGGCAAAATTTAAGCATGCTCGTTAAGAAAATATTTCTGCGTTAAGAGCAGGCAGTCTAAATCAAATTTCGAACGCAAGGTCCGTCCCTCGCTCCCCGCCACTCCGTTATGTGCTAAACGCTAACACATTAAAGATGAATATCGCGTGCGCTCTTTGATTGTGTTGGAGCACGAAACTAAATAGCGTAAGTCTCAATTATTATTTCGTTTAGGTATAACTAAAGTAATAATTGATCTAGAGAAAAAATATCTTGTGTCGGGATAATAAACTATATTTTCTTGCAGTGAATATTTATTTTAGACATAAAAGTTAAACAATCTTGTTTGTTTTTTTAGAATTATCCTTAAAAAAGACATGATTTTCGATTAAAAAGTTTATTGAGAGAAAATATTACAATTACGTAACTGTCTTCAACATGGAAAGAAAAAAATCCAATAAATCATATAGGTACTAAAGTTTCATTTTGCTTGTATGTGTGACTATTTCAGAATATTCATGCAAATTAACATAAAAATAGGGAGCTAGTAACAGCTAGTAGTAGGGGCTCTTAAGCGCTAGTAACAGACCAGACCCCTACCTGGTTTCGTCTAATTAGAGACAATATGCATTTGTGTGAATACAGGGCGTGCAACAAGAAACATAAAAATATTTGGTAATTTTTTTGCGAACGTATTTTATAGCCCTTCTAAAGCCGTCCTATTGTATAACCGAATATATATATATATGTATATGGATATATGTTAAGATAAGCCCGGTACTTGAGGGCCGTAACGTTATCACGTTCGGGGGTCCGAAAGGTTAAAACTGCCACCCTTTTTTTTTTTTTTTTGGGTGGGAAATTATCAAATAACTTCTCGCGCTATGGGCGGAGCGGGAGGGCGTGTCAGACTTTTACTGACTAAAACCCACCCGTGTTGCTTCCGTTGCCTGTGTGCCAGAGCCACGATATCCCTTTCGGACAAACTCTCAACCCTGGCAGGCATTGGCCCTACTGGACCCCGTCAGTTGGTGTTGACATCTCTTTGAGGCGCGCGTGGAACACAACGCGCCGTCGACCCGGGCCTGGTCCTTATCGGACGGCGAGCTACCCATCGCTCACCGTCCGCAGGTCCGCGCCTACGGTGGCCGGAAATCGGCTAGCGACTCCCGACGCCCGGGGCGTCTCCTGCGGTGACTAAGGGCGCGAGGGCACGAATCTTGCCTCACCCTCACGCGTTCCGCCTCCTCCTTCGCGAGCATTACTGCTTCGCAGAAGGAGGTGATGGCCTCCCATGCACTCTCGCTCCGAACCATGGCCTGGACCAGGCCCGGACGCGAGAGATCGCCGCCGCCGATCGCTGCCGTGAGGACACGGGGCGGTGCTCCGCCCAAGCTGGGCAGACCTCCACCGTATGCTCCACCGTGTCTTCCGGGCGATCCACACAGTGGTGACACCCGGGCAAAACAGCCACCCTAGGGTGGATATTCGGAAACGCGAGTTCATGTATTTAATAAAAAAAAATATAACACGTAATAGAAGTGTAGTAGTTAAATAAAAAAACCGGCCAAGTGCGAGTCGGACTCGCGCACGAAGGGTTCCGTACGATCATCTATGAAAACGGCAAAAAAAATCACGTTGTGGTATGTGAACCCCCATAACCGGTCAATATTAATGTTATTAGATATTAATGTTATTCTGGTTTTTAGTATTTGTTGCTATAGCGGCAACAGAAATACATCATCTGTTAAAATTTCAACTGTCTAACTATCACGGTTCATGAGATACAGCCTGGTGACAGACGGACAGACAGACAGACATACCAACAGACAGACAGACAGACAGACGGCGGAGCCTTAGTAATAGGGTTCCCGCTTTTTTCCTTTGATTACGGAACCCTAAAAACAGTATGAATTCATTATACAACAGATTATTTCGTATAGGTACGAAGTAAATCTTTTATTCAATAGCTATAAATGCTATATTAGTATCTTGTCTGTTTATTTTTTTTTCAATAGTACAGATTACATTTTAAAATACAGCCAACTTACATGGCTGGTTTATGCTTTATTTATTTATTTATTTATTTAAACTTCTCACACACAATAATGTACAAAGGCGGACTTAATGCCTTAGGCATTCTCTACCAGTCAACCAAAGGTGGTGAAGAGATAAGATGGCGGGTGCTCTGATTGAGAGAAAATAATAATATTATAAAATATTAAAATATAACATAATTAAATATAAATATAATAGGTACAAAATGACATAAATAGGTTATAAACTTAGTTATAATACACATATATTTACTATAATATATCCCTACATTATATATATATATATATATATACATAAATATACATACAAATTCAATGAAAAGACATTAAATTGAGATGACTTTACACTATTTGTTTTGATAAATAACTCTGCAATTTTCGCTTAAATGCAAACCGACTGGTGACCGTCCTGGCCCTCAAGTCTGCTATTACAAAAGTGTCAGAATGGTCGATCATTGATTTCATAATGGTTGATTTTGACAAGTTTGGTAATCTACTATTATAATGGCGTCATTATGACTTTCTAATGGTCGGCCACTGACACTACATTGAAAGAAATTGCAAAGAAAATGATCGACCATTATGAATTTACCAGATTACTAACTTTTAGCAAAATGACAATGGCATGACAATGGGATCGTGTTGGAATGACTGAATTTATAAAAATAGCAGACTTGGGCCCCAGATATCTAGAGGAAGCGCATTCCAGAGAAGAATGGACTGAATATGAAAGGAAGAATGAACGAAGTCAGAAGTATGAGAAGGACAGTGTAGAAGAAGATTGTTGGAAGAACGCAGGTTCTTAGCGTGTGAAGAACATAGATATTGGAAGTGAGACATAAGATAAGAAGGAGGGCTCGGAGAGTTGAGAAGGGAAAAAAGTGTGGTCAAAGCGCGCAAACTTCTTCTCTGGCGAATGGACATCCATTTGAGCTCAGACCTATAACTTGACACATGGTCATATTTTCTTAAATTAAATATGAACCGGATACCATTGTTGAGTAGTCTATCGAGCTTATCTAGCAAAACCGCATTTAAATCAAAGTAGCACACGTCAGCATAGTCGATGATAGGAAAAATCAAAGTCTGCACAAGCATAGTCTTCGTCTTAGCGGGCAAAAAGTTTCTCAGACGATACAGGGATCGTAGAGTACCGTTGACTCTTTGACTAACACTAGAAACCTGGCGTTGCCAGCCTAGCGTTGAGTCAAGATGCAAACCGATCTTTCACCGTAGGGGTAATGGGTATGACAGTACCATTAAAAATAAGAGAAGGAAGAGATGTAAGAGCCACCCTACCCATCATGCGCGGGCTACCAATTACAATGGCCTGACACTTTGAGGGGTTTACTGACACCCCAAAACTATCTGACCACTGTTTGATAGAGTCTAAGTCTCGGTTTACATCTGCTATAGCGTCCGATAAACCCTCCACCCGCCCAGCTGCATACAACTGAAGATCATCAGCATAAAGATGATACGAGCATCGAAGACAAAGAGTTATAAAATTAATGAAGATGGAGAATAACAATGGAGAAAGAATACCGCCTTGTGGAACGCCAGCATCCAGGTCACGCCAACTCGATGACCTCTCATCAACGCGAACCGACTGCTGACGTCCTCGAAGATAAGAAGAGAACCATTCCAGGGCCTCGGGCGAAACCATAAGATGAGAGAGGATAGAAAGGAGAATACTGAATAATACAGAATACTGAATGCTTTAGGTATAGTGATTTCAACAAAATATGCTATTTTGTATAAAACAGCCACGTCTTAAAACGCAATCATTAAATTAATAGCACTGGTTCGAAATACTGGATAGGGTACAAAAAATTACAATAGTTATACCAATATGTCTCCAATAAAAAATAATCAGAACATTTATATATAACCGAAATTATATACTTACAACGGCAGCCTACTTCATGTATCCAATGACTACTAATGATTCATGAAAGTAAAAAAAAAAAATATTCACATTTTAATAATTTTCACCTATACTGTGATTCCAAAGATAATGAACATATTTGAGACTGGTAGTTAAAGTGAGTGGGAAGTGTAAAGTACCAGAGAGTCTCATTTATATATTAGTCTATGCCAGAGAGAGTAAAGTAGTAAGTCTAAAGTACAAGTGTAAGAGTTGATTTTAATAAAGTTCTAGACATAATCCCCTTACCCTTTTCTCCCCTAAGTCGTTGCGACCCCTATGAAATTCACGCAAACTCGAATTTTATTGGAGAGTAGGTACGCGAAATGGGTCTACGCTCGAAAATGAAAATGCACAGAAAGTAGATGCAGAAGCCGGGGCAACTAATCGGTTAATAAGGGGCTTGTTTGTGTTTCATGGGATTTTAAATTTTTAAACAGCAAGTGCCACTTCTCTAGTAAATCATAGGAACATTTATGGAACTACCAAAAAATCCACGTATTTCTTGCTTGCCTAATTGGTGATTACCGTGATTACCTGACTGACACTAGAAAATAAGATGAAAGGATCCGTCTTTAATCTGTGCCTAATGTCAGTGTCACTTGTCTGTCACTCTGTCCGCGTCAGAATGGATCACTGGACTGCTTGTACGAGTTGTACGTAAAAGTTACAGGCAGAGGAGTGAGGACAAAAATACAAACTAAAGATTATTTTCAAAGAAATATAGACTGTTGTGAAAGACTGCTTGCCACAGCCTGCTGTCTTTTGGTAGCCATGGTCATTGTAAAAAAAACTAACAAACTATTTTTTTTTTATGGGTAGGCGTCTATATAAACAATACGGTTTAATTAGCGAGTAAAACCACATAGTTCAAAATATATTCTACGAGCTTTTTATTGAAAAAAATAAATAGCCTCACTGGCTATCCAATTTAAAATGAATTCGGAAACTGTCCTAGAAGACAGCACAAAGATAGATGAAGAAGAGAAAGGAACCAGAGAAGACTACATTGAAATAGAAATACCGTACAGCTTGTACCAATACCTTAGCTCAGACCACTGCAATGTTCAAAACATGTGTCGAATATGTCTCGCTACAGATAATGTGGTTTTATATCCGTTAGTTGCTACCAAAGAAAACAATGTTTTAGCTCATATGTTTACGGCATTTACTACTGTTCAAGTAAGTTAATGTTCCCTTTTACTCATAAAGCTGTGACTGACTTTTATTTTCTAATCCAGATGATTAGAGTTTTATGTAACTGTTCAAATCTACCCAATGTCAATAATACTGCAGCATAGAAGTAGTTGCAGAATCTTTTATCCTGATTCATAAATATAAAATAAGTTAGCCAGTTGAGACACTTTTGTTAATACCAACAACTCCTTAGGTTTCATGGTTTTATTTTTGTTGAGACTTGCTAGATTAATAAACAAACATTATCCATTCAGCTGCTTCCAGGGGATGGCTTGCCATCAAGTATATGTGCGCCGTGTCAGGCTCAGGTAGTGCAGAGCTATGAGTTCAAGATCAAGTGTGAAAAGTCAGACTGCATGCTCAAGTCAATACTGAAAGGAGAATTCATTACCAAAGAGGAACTACCTGATCATAGCATGTTGGTATTTAACCTTTCCTTATAAAAAATGTGCTAATATTATAATCCTCTGTTACGCATCAAAACTTACAAGATTGTGTTGAAAGTCTTTTGTAACTAAATAGTTGTTATCCGTTTTCAGGGAAATAAAGCAAGAAGAAAAATCAGAGGATAATAATAATGGTGTAGATAACAGCAATATTTATTTTAATGACATCATTGATGTTAAACAAGAAACAGAACTACTGGAAGGTATTTTATTTCTTGTAGTTTTTAGTATTTTTCATTGCTTGCAATAAGAGAGTTGCTTTTACTATAATGAAGCCACTTACTGGCCCCAAGGCCCATCTAATCTCTGTATCAACTAGTATTGCCTTAATTAACATTCACATTAATTGTTAGCATGCAAATGCTCATTTAGCAAATTAATGGCTTCGTACTTCATACATTAATCACATAAAATATGCAAGTGTACTAGCTCAAAATGCTCAAATCAAATGTTATCGGTGAGTAAACAAAGGCTAGGAGACTTCATAAAGCGAACGTGACATTAAGAAGAGGCTCCCTATTTTAACACGCTTTTATTTATGTTAATTTGCATGAATATTCTGAAACAGCCACACATACCAGTAAAATGAAACTTTTGTTCCGATATGATTTATTGGATCTTTTTCTTTCCATGTTGAAGACAGTTACGTAATCGTAATATTTTCGCTGGATACATTTTTTATTCGAAAATCATGTCTTTTTTAAGGATAATTATAAAAAACAAACAAGATTGTTTGGCTTTTATGTCTAAAATAAATATTCACAGCAAGAAAATATAGTTTATTATCCAGCCATCAGATATTTTTTTTCTAGATCAATTATTCATTTTCTCTAGATCAATTATTATAAACGAACGTGCTAGAACACGATCAAAGAGCGCACGCGATATTCAACTTTATTACTTATGTGTTAGCGTTTAGCAGGTAACGGAGTGGCGGGGAGCAAGGGGCGGAGCTTGCCTGGAAATTTGATTTAGACTGCCTGGTCTTAAACGCGCTCTTTAATTAGCATAATAACAAAATTCACATACTTAATTATTATCAATATTAAGGTCATATTAGCATGCTAAGACTCAAAAATTCGTATCACTCATGAAATTTATGCGAAATAGCGTTAATTAAAGTAAACCATTACTACCATCAACTTCAAAAGAAGAAGTAATAAGAGCAACCATAAACACTATTTCTGACATATTGAGACCTATAAGCATAAAGATTGGATTAAGTAATAGTATAAAGTAATGTGATAAAACAAATATTCACAAATATAGAAAGTTATTTGCTTCAAGAACTAAGCATAGGTGTCTTTATAAATGAAATATTTGCAAATCGGTACATAAAATAAAAAAAATTGTAATGAAGCATTATTGTCCATTTATCTGGATGTATGTTCCGGATTGGCACAAAACCGGCTGAACAGATTTGGATGAAATTTGGCACAGCTAGTTTATAACCTGGATTACACAGGGTAAACCCGGTAGTACGTTCCCATGGGATATTTGCCGACATCCATGCGGGCGAAACCTCGGGCAAAAGCTAGTTCATAATAACATGTCATTATTCGTAAGTAACATTAAGTAACTGATTCTACTTTTTTCTATTTACAGATGTGCAATATTTAGAAGATCTCAGTGATAACAGTGGCAGTGGTAACCTTTGTATAGTACAAAAAACAAGGAGTAAGAAAAAGTAAATTTAATCATACATTGCTTCTTAATTAAATTGCATTTAATTATTATTTTTTTGAATTTGGTAACCTTTATTTCAGAAAAAAGTACATTGATGATTATGATGGTAAGCTAAATTTACTAATTGAAAAATACTAGTATGTATTATTTAGTGGCTATGTCTATTTATTTGTATGCAATTCATTGAAAATCTAAAAAAACATTTTTTTTATTTTTGTAAATATTTTAGAATCTAACCATCTAAAGGTTTCAAATAAAAAACTAAGAAGAAAAAAACAAGGGAATAAAGAAGAAAATACTTTCACCTGTAAGATTTGTTCTAAGGTACATTTTAAATTTAATAATATTTGTAGAATGCAGAGTAATAATTATGAAAAAAAAAAAAATCTTTTAACATTTATATAATCAAAGTTGTTCATTTTTAGAAATTCCTGAATGTGAAATCGTTCCATGCCCATGTGAGGAGCAAGCATCCAAGCACCAAACATTTACATTTTTGTAACCAGTGCACAGAGTCATTTAATTCTGAACACGACCTCAAAGTACATGCGTCGATACACACCAAAGGAAACAGCTGGAAGTGCAACCAATGTCCAAAAGAATTTAGATGTAAGTGACAGTCTAATTATAAAACACTTTGGCTTCGACGTAACAAAACAATGACGAGGGATTTTTTTTTTATCAGATGAGCTTTGAAAAATTATTTGATAAGAGTGAGGTGAGCCCCTTTAGCCAGCTATCAGGCAGCACTGGCCATACAAGGATACAACAATTTTGTAATAGGTTGCTTTGCTATTTATAGAAATTCGAGCTACTGTGAATGTCCCTGGTCATTCTTAGAAAATAGTTCTGCACTAAAATCATGATTTGCCTACCCTCATCCCAATTTATTTGGGGTCTTCTCAAGATATCTATACTAAAATAATGTGTGTAAAAAGACGCGAGTCACTAGTTCTTCCCGCTATTGCGATAATTTTTTGTACCGGACCACACCTGGGAACCTGGTTACGGAAATATTGAATGTCAAAGTTCCAACTTTTTTGCCGATTTTTTACGAAAATGTTTTAAATATTTACTTTACTTTAAATACCCACGTCCCTTGTACCGTTACATTAAACGAAAAGCACAATATTTTGCGTGCGTTACATTAAAAGCTACCGTAAAAGCAATTTTTAACACCAAAATTACAAGTCGTTTCCCAGCACTTATTTTTGTACAATGTAACTTAGTTTGATGTTCAGAATGCGTAGACGACGGCTATGTGATGCTTCTTTTTACACTCGGTATTGTCTCGATAGCACGCGCAATGCTCCGGCGCCACATATCGCGGCACATGGAATCCAAGCGCTTCTCGTGCGAGGTGTGCGACAAGACGTTCACCGAACAGTACGCGTTACGACGACACGTGCGCGTTCACACCGGCGAGATCCTTGAGAAAAAACATGCCTGTACTTTGTGCGATAAGAGGTGAGACACTGCACCTTACTACAACTGGTGGCCATCACAGACTACTCAAACTCAAAGCATTTATTTCAAATAAATGCTTTCAGTGTGCAATAAATATTGTGACAAAATGTTGGTCACATCATTCATGTTGAAATTATACATGTGAAGACAAAGTAGAAAGACGTGCACGTTAAAAGCGTCCGCAATAAAAAGATAAACCATTAAAAAAAAACAATTAAAATAAGTTAAAATAAGCCGCGGCAGCCAAGAAATGACCAGTCCCTACTGACGGCGCCCGTTCACGAACATGACGCATGGATCAGCACCATTTAGCTCAACAATTTTGAAGGGAACTTAATGATTCAACACACGCCACCATCAGCGAGAAATTTGAGTGAGCATGACACACTCAGCCGCCAGGGCACATTCAAGTCAGTGAAAGACGTACTTAGTAAATGGTAGGTACATAGTGCTCACATGTGCTATGCAAATACAATACTAATACAATATAAAGATAGTATTTAAAATCTTCAGCAGCCCCAACAATATTTTCGCACTGGCTTACAAAGGCGCGGTTGAATTGTTACATACAATTTCTGTGAACTCGGTAACCGCATCCGAAAGAGAGAAAGAAAGAAAATACTTACATTAATTTAGCTCTGACTAAAAGGATTACAACATATTCTGTAGGTAGGACAGGGGTCGAGTAGCGAACGTCTATTCGCCGATGACAGAGGTGGCTGTACAGACAGAATTATTATTGTTGATCGTTAGTGACCCAATAGGAGCGAATAGTTGCAGCCCTCATTTACTTAAGGCGCTGACAAGAGGCAAATGATAAAAGTAGGCTTGTCTTAAACAAAAAAATTGTCAAATGTATATGGTTTGTGGTAGCGGAAAAAATATGTTGTTCTTGGAACATATTTCTCAAAACTTGGTTGTTACCAAAACACGTTTAGAAAAAAAATCTCGATACAAATTAACGGTAAACTAACCCTTTGCTTTGAGTTTCAATCCAAAATATCTGTATTAAATATCAACGTATACGCTTGGTATTTAATTAATAACAAGAACGTCATAACTGGCGAAATGTGGGTGTTACTATAGGTACACCTCTGCCTAACCCTTCAGGGATTACAGGCGTGATGTTATGTTATGTTTAAGAACGTCATAGTTGTATGCAGAACTTGGTTGTTTTGTATTTTCAATTACTCAACTCATTTTTGAGTAAATAAGTGATTTCTTCATATTTTGCAATAAATTACAAGCGTTGTGTCATCGCGCTTCTTTCTTTTGTATGCAGTCTGACAGTGACAGCGGTTTACCTGTTGTCAGCGTCTTAAGGCCGTAAAGACATTATTATTATTATTATTAAATTCTTTATTTAGAGTAACTCATGAGACTCATACAGTGTTAGTAACAATAAAATAAACTTATAACTATGTTAGTGATACAATTACAAAACACACACAACAACATAATCACTGCTTCAGCAGTCCAGCTGAAATACTGGAGCAACGACTTACAATAGAGCAGTCCAGCCACACACACACATTCACACTTAATATTACAAAAGCAAAAGTAACTCTGTTTATCTGTCTGTTATCTTTTGACGCTTAAAAACCACTGAACCGATCGCTATGAAATTTGACAGATAGGTGACTGGGCCCTGGGAAAGAACATAGGCTACTTTTCATCTTTGAACGCTGACAAAGTCGCGGACTACAACTAGTAAAAAATTTAAAAGGCTCCACAGACACAAACCTCAGATATGTCCTACTATTCAGTTTCCTAAGTTATTATAATCAGAAATAAATAAATAAAGTTTGCATAAGTTTTTATAACGAAAGTGCACTACGGAAGGATTAAAAAAAATAATCATAGGGGATGAAATTTAGTGGGTCACATCAGTAGTCAGAATAAAAATAGTGACACCCTACGAAATTTCGAAACGTATTCTGTATACGTGTCCTTCTCTAACACCATAGCGGCTCCATAAGTCGAAATGAGGCGAATATATTGAGTTCAGTTGCTATTTTAGACCTCATTCTATGGTTTAATTGTTCTGAGATTTAACCTAAATGGAGCTGTCAAGCGGCAAAAGTTTTCATGAGTTCGTAATTTTTGCCGATGGTTCAATGGTGGGCTGTGGTGAGTGGATTTGGCCATTGGGCACAGGGCTTGTAAGATATAGAATTTACTTTCTATCCTTCCGTTACAAGGTACAGTGAGAGCGGTCTTCTAACAGCGCACATGTCTCGTCACATCGGGCTACGTCCTTGCGAATGCAGTATCTGCGGCAAACGGTTCCCATCGAACCGCCTGCTGTCGTCACACCGGCTCGTGCACTCGGATCGCAAGCCGTATGCCTGCCAGTACTGCGATAAACGGTAACTTAACTATGTTTCCTTAAACCTTTGTATCTATGAGCAGGTAAGCGCTAGTCTTCTATCAAATCTGGAAGAAAACCATTCATGGGAAACAAAAGTTGCAAAACATTGTTTCAGCGCAATATGTGTTTTTGTGGCTGGCAACATTCCATTACAGATTTCGAGTTCAACATGTTTCCAGTGACACAAAAAGATGTCTGAATTCAGGGTTTTACGTCGACCAAGCATACAAGATCAAGATTAACCGTACTTATTTATAAGTTTAGTAAATAAAGTGCTGTATTGTTTGGTGACAGTTTCCGTCACGAGTCGACGCGCAACACCCACCATCGTACACACACTGGAGAGAAACCTTACGTGTGTTCCTTCTGCGGCAAGAGCTTCATACAGAACTCCAACCTCACGCTGCATATGAGGACACATACGGGTAATATTACTGATATCGGTTTTTTTTAGTATTCGTTTGTCCGATTTGTTTATTTTTACCAAATTATTGGCTGATCTATTAAATAACTTGCATACCAAAGAGAGAACTCGTATGGCCATTGATCTAATAAAAGTTGACTTAGTAACTATATTCCGTTGGTTTAGGTAGTTAAAGGTAAACAAAAAAACCCACGTGACGAGAGAGATGTCAAGTAACGGACTAAACGTAATACCCGGCACTTCAGTTGGCATCCTACGCCACAGTTGTACTCTTCAATTTAGCAACGGTTTATTTCTTTGATGTTTAGAGAACCTGTCTTTTTGGGCTCTTTATAATACGACGGATTACAAAATAATACTCGTACGAAGAGTAGTTTAAGAATAAATGGTAAAGTTTAACATACAGTAATAAAAGAGGAAACTATCGTAATAATAATATAAAAAATATTTTTTTTATTAAGTTACATGGTATTTTTAAACAAGAAAACGTCATCTATAAAATCCTTTTGTATGATTTGTTTACCTTTATTTAACTACCTAAACCTATGGAGCGTAGACTGAATTGTGATGTACCTAACTTGTTTGCATTTTAAAACTTTTCTGAGTAGGTACTTCTCAAGGATCAAGATTGGTGGATTCAGTGAAATTGAATGCCAAGTCCTTGTCACGACATAAAAAATAAGTGTATACTTCATTATTTTAAATTTTATATTAAAAAGTAGGTAACATTTTGATTTATTATATTTAGTTGTCCCAACAATATTAATGCCAAAATCTCTACTTTTTGCCCAGATATTTTTGTCTTCTAATCTGGCAACCCAACCAGCAAATGATTAAGTGTGACAGGCCGAGTAGCGTAGATGAAATTACAGACGCAAAATAACCTTGCTTGCTTCTAAGGTCGGTAATACATCAGCAAACTCCTAGGTGTCTTAAGTAATATTAAGATTTTGAATTTTATTCTGTTTGTTTTTCAGGCGAGCGCCCCTACTCATGTTCTATATGTAATCGCAAGTTCACTTCGGGGTCTACACTCAAAAGCCACGAACGGATACATTCTGGGGAACGACCTTTCAGCTGTGAAATTTGTGGGAAACGGTATGAATAAAGTGGCTTTTGACCGAATACTTATAAGGCCTGTTCTATAGTTGCTGTAAGGGCCTTAGCAGACATGCTACTTTTAGAATCGGTGATTTAGCAACTTCAGCAATGCTGCTTAACGTTTTGGCGACTAGCTGCGTTTGAGGCCGATATCAAAACGCGTTTTCATTTGTTTTAGTTTATGTTTTGTTGACGAAGAGGTTTGTTTGGTCACTATAAGGAGCTCCCAAAAAGCGACGAAATTATCAATGAAAACTAGTACTCTAGGCCCTGAGAGATGTTATTTGTATTAAAATCTTTGGAACCAATAGACCGTGTGTTACAGCTTTACGCGCAAGAACTTGAGCGCGCACATGCGCAAGCACACGGGCGAGCGTCCGTACGAGTGCGGCGTGTGCTCCAAGAAGTTTGCCAACGCCACGCGCCTGCGGGACCATCACCGCGTACATACGGGTGAATTTATTGAACTTACTTTATGAGTCTGAAATAAAAGTTTTTTTTTAACTTGAATTAAGAAACACTGATCCTTTACATTCCATTGCCGTTTACTCAATTATATCCTGGAGCATTAAGCAGGGTTGATTGATTTGATTTAAATCATTTTAAATCAAGTGATATTTTAAATAAAAATCATGATCAAATCAAACTTGAATTTTTCATAAAAGTTCACACTGATTACTTAGACACTTATGTGCTTCGCGTTTTAAAATGGTATTTTAATCGATGCGGTATTTCCTGTATCTTTATATGGCATTTATTACACACTGCTCTAGATTACTTTTTATTTAAATGTATTTCAGTATAATGCTGTCAAATAGGATCTTATTTTCGGCCAGTCATTCTAACAACCCAAAGCAAAAGACATTTACAAATTAACAATTATAACAATATTTTACGACGCAATATTCATCCGGCGAACGATCGCATGACAATTTAGGGGAATTCCGGAAATACACTAGTTTTTCTTAGACAGTTGTCAATGTTAGACCATTTTAGCGGAATCCCAGTGTTTTCTTACGGCCGATCCCAATAACCTATTTCCAGTGAAAGACAGATTAATACTGATGATAGACAGTATAATTCTATCTATGCTTGAATGACGTCTCACAATTATTGATAAAGGCTATCTATTTAAGTACCGAAAACAATAAGTAGGGTTCTCTACATGGCCCTCTCGTGCGTATCATATATTGATTAAGATAAAACCTGACACCGACCTGAAAATTACAAAAAACTTAAGAAAATTTGAATTTTGCGGGCTACAGCTGCGGATTTACCTTAAATTGGCCACTGCTGTTTTAATTAAATTAATAACAACTTAATTTGCTCATATTATGGTCGATGCGGCATTTATAGGTAAGTTCTCTGCGAATTAAGTGACTGGACCCCAAAACCACTTTCAGAGTCGATAATTTCTGCTACCATTTCAAAATCACCTCCAGATAACGTACTTTTACTTGAATAGGACGTTTTATATGATTATTTATAAAGTGTTATTTTTATAAGTAAACAATGGTTAGGTTACGGATACGTTTATCCCTGCAATTCGGGGAATATACTAATCTGTCATCTTTAGTAACTGTCCTGTCAAACAGTTATTGGGACGCATACTTTCGCATTTTCATACAAATAGCTATCCGTAGTAAGCCATACACCCTCCCATCTGTAGATAGCATCGGCCAGTAGTATTCCTTATTGTCAGATAGATAATAGGGACGTTAAAACCATCGATAGATAGATTTTTATATCTCCAGTATGCCAAAACTGGTGATAGATATTGGGTTCGGCCGTTAGAAAGCTGTCAAACAAATCAAGACTTTTATCAACCCTGGCTTTAAGTAGTCTGAGGTTGGTTTTTGTATTCCCATTTGTAATAGAGAAAAAACAACATCGTGCCATTTGAATATGTCTTTCTTGTAAAATGCATTATTCTGCTTCTAGGTGAAAAACCATTCGACTGCTCAATGTGCTCTTTAAAATTTGCTACGAAATCTCAACAGTTAAAACACTCCAAAACCCACATAGCAAAAAAGAAGCGAGCACTCCTGCATGCTTCAGATAAAGAGCGAGAACAAGAGAACCGAGGACTAGTCATATTACAACATGTTGAGCCTGTTCCCATCATGACTGATAGAATTATGTTCAATAAGGAGCACGGAGAACTAATAACAGTCAATGAAAATTTAACCATTGAGGAGGGGCCTGAAGACCAATCCAAAGAACTGACACTAAACATCGTACAAGAAGTCCCATTAGAAGTGACAGGAGAATTAGTACTACAGGACGATAGTAACATGAAAGGTGACCTTTTAGTCGTTGATAATAGCCAAAGTAACTACCAAGGTGATAGTATATGCTTGAATACTGGCAATGTCAATATCATTGATGACGTGAACTACGATGGTGATATGAACTTGGTGACGGTGAACGAAGGCGGAGTCAGCATTTCGACCGGGAATCTCGAAGGAACCACAGTCAAACTGTACCAGTTAGACCAAAGTTTAGTGCAAATACACAGCTCAGGTGGACAAGTCACTATTAGTAAGATAACTAGCAAAATGACTGCTAACTTTTAACTGTGAATATATTAGAAAAATATGTTTTATTTATAAATTAACGAGGGTGTTTCTATTTTTATGCACAGTTAAATTTTTGTTGAAAGCATTTAAAGATGAGTGGAATTTCGAAATATAACCACAATTTATAAGCAACAGTAGTTTTATTTTACTTAAATCAAAATACTTTGGAACTATATTCTATTTGTCTACGTAAATGCGTGTCGTGGTTAGAACCACGAACTTTTCTTGGAATCTTCATATTTCTTGATGTTTACAAGCATGGAGTTGTGAATATCTTTAGCGTTTCTGTTCTGGCCAAAGTAGTCAACAAATTCTCCATCCGGGTTGACAAGGTAAATAATAATCGTGTGGTCCACCTATAAAACAAAGAGTGGTTATAATCTGAACTGGGTATAATTTGTTGTTTTAGTCATTAGCTGGTGACACAAGTTCAATCATTAAAAGGTAATGAAGTTAAGCTTTCACACATACTTTAAATAAATCATAAATATAAATTGAATCTAAATATTTAACAAAGTAATGCTACAAACAAACAATGTAAAATAGGATTGACTGACTAAAATTTTTCATCAATATGACACTTACAATGTAATCATTGTCGACATCCTCTGGGCCTGCACTGAAGTACACTCGGTAAGACTTGCAAGCCTGTTGGACCTGTTCCTTGGTGCCTGTCAGACCCAGGAATCGCGGAGAGAACTCCTTGCAGTACCTGTATTGAGGATAAGTGCGATTATAATAAAATTAATAGGAAAGGCTTAGTAAGTATGATGGCAACAGCTTTCATGATCCACTTGATCAAGAACCAGCAATAAAAAGGAATTAAAAAACAAAGATGTATTTACGCAGCCATAAGTATCCTCATCACTATAGTTTACTAAATATAGTGATGAGGATGTTAATGGCTGTGTGAATATACGTGTATTATGAGAATAAACTTACTTTCCAACTACTTCAGGTGTGTCTCTCTGAGGGTCCACAGAAATGAACAGTGGCTGCACAGGTGGCAGCTTAGTGTCACTATCTGAAAGTTTAAAAAGTAAATACAGACATTAGTAGGTATAATATTAATTATTGATGCAACACATTCACACATGTACATCATCAAGGAAAAGTATGAATCTGTTACAAGGAAAATTTAACAGAACACAAGACAATTAATCATTGAAACATACCATGCATATTTACTACTTCAGCTAACTTTTCCAACTCATCAGGGCAAACGTCAGGACAGTGGGTGAATCCAAAATAAATTAGAAGCCATTTTCCTAAGAAATCTGTGCTTTTTACTAGTTTTCCCTGAAAAAATTAAAATATTGTTAAACTCGAGGCAATACTGCTGGTAATGTTAACATACTATACATGATGGTTCTTCTTCTATGGTGCTGTACTTTTTAGTAAAGAATTCCTTGAGTTTACATTGAAAGAACTGAAATTATTGGGTATATTAACCAATATAAGTTAGGATTCACACAATACTATAGGTTACTTTATGATAGAAGAAAATAAACATTTTAAAATAGAAGGGGTAGAAATTTATCAGATCTTGTGACCTACCTCTGTGTTAACCAACTCGAATTCACCACCTATCTTAGCCTTCCCAAGTTGCCGCTTCCTCTCTCTATCCAAGGCTTCTTGTTTTTCTTGTCTTACATACATCATGAAGGCGGTCAAACCTCCGCCGATCAGCGCAGTCGCTGTCATGGACTTCCATGTTATAGCCGATGTGAACTTCTTCGGTTTCTTAGGTGGGACCGGGGGCACGGCACATTTTTTCACAACCGTAGTACTGAATGCACGACTTAACGCGACACACCTATTTCTTAAGACAGAGTTCATTTTTAGGCACAACACGTAACTATTCTATTCAGGGTCTGTGTGTTATCAATTTCATAATAATTATCTCAGACAACTTCTCAGTTTTAGCCGATTAAATTCCGATCTTTCTGCTGACTGCAGAAATGTCGCTGTCAGTCAGAGTTATGTCAGTGACAATCTAACACGAATACAGATTAAATTTTGTTTTTGACAAAGAAGACAGATTAAACAAAACGTTACAGAATGGCGATGACTAGCTTCATAATAACTCAAACTGAACGACTCCATAGAAATGATAATTCAAAAATGCCTGTAATATTCTAATTGAAATAAATGCTTTGAGTTCAAGTGTTGTGTGTGATTGAAAACCAACTACCTATCTACCATCAGTGAAGCATTTAAGTACACCAGAGAAAAAAATATTTGCTGACGCACATTTGGGCGGACGAATTTATTGCAAAAATCCTTCTCACTTTAATTTTGCATATCTTTCGTACATTTTGTATGACCACTACGAACGGACCGCCGCCGCCACGCCACCACCGCGCCGCGCGCCGTGCACTTTATTGCGGTGCGGCCCGATGCAGCTGTAATATAAATAAATAAATAAAATAAAAATATAAACTTTTTAATTCAGACAGAATCCATAGAATGTTAGTAGAGTACAACATATGAAACTAGTGTTAGTAAATTATAATTACTTATTTCCTAATGTATTAACCCAGTGCTGGACGTAACGCGTGTCCAGCCTATCCGCAATAACAGCCAGGATGCTGTTGGTGCTGGCGCGCAGCCTGCCGAGCGCCTCGGCGCATCGCTTGCGGAGCATGGCGTGGAAGCCGTCAACGTGTGCGTCCGCGAACATGCCCGACGCACTGCACCAGCGCGGCAGCCCCAACAATGCCCTGAACGCGTTGTTATATTGGACGCGCAGGGCGCTGAATGATCTTTGCGTATAATGAGCCCACAAGCAGCACGTGTATAGTGATGTACAATGCGCTCTGAACAGTGTTATTTAACTTGAGCATTACAACGTTTAAACCTGTGGGCTATCATGTTCGCTCTGATCGACAGCGCCCTACGCTCCCTGTCCATGTCCTCATCGTCGCGTAAGAGATCAGTGACTAAATGCCCAAGATATTTAAAACAGGTGACCACTTTCATGGGTGTTCCGTTCAAAGTCACGGGAGGAACCTGATCTGGCGACTTGGTACCTGCTTTAAATACCATGAGCTCACTTTTTGTGACATTATATTTGAGGCCATGACTAGCCGCGTACGTCTCACACACATTAACTAATTTTCTAAGTCCACCGATCGTTTGGCTCAGCAGCACCATGTCATCTGCATAACTCAGATTATTTACACAAATATTGTCTATGTGACAGCCGACATGCATGCTGCTGAGCTCAACGATTAGCGCATTAACATACAGATTAAATAAAACTGGGGATGACAATCCACCCTGTCTTACACCACATTGTAATCTATATGGATCCGATAAGATGCCAGCCCACTTTACATAATTGACCTGACTCTGATACCAAAACTTTAGGATACGAATTGTCTCGGTAGGTAAATTGGTCTCTTCGCTTATCCCAGAGCTTATCATAAGTAACATGGTCGAATGCTTTAGTAAGGTCTAAATAACAAACATAAATGGGCGTTTTCCTACTCGTATAATACTCTACAGTGTGCTTTAGGATCAGTATCGCACTCTCTGTAGAAAGCCCAGCGCGAAAACCAAACTGGGCATCCTGTAGGTGTACAAACTCTGTTAACTGAGCCTCAAGCACAAGTAATGTGCGCTTATCTTTAGACTTGTAATACTTACCTGCTTCTAATAGAAGCGGGTTCCGAACAAACAAACCGAATGCTACGGTTAGAACTCAAAATTTATCGCGCGCCTGATTGACACCTAGCCGTTAGACTATTGGCACTTATATTAAGTACCTAGTAGAATTCTATAGAACTCTCTATTTCTATTATAACTGCCCAGTTGTTCACGTGGTCGTAAGCGCAGCTGCTGAGCGTAGGTTTGAAGCCCGAGTCGGGCAAAGTGTTATTGGGTTGTTTTTCCATTAGAAATTTCTCACTAGCAGCCCGGAGTTTGGAATTTGGTGGTGTGAAACGCCTGTACCTCGGATACCATGTAAAGCCGTTGGTCCGGCGCCTGATTCTCCCCGGACGTGTCGGATTACCGTCGCATCGGACTATGAGAGTAAAGGAACAGTGAGTGCGAGAGTGCACTTGTGTTTGCGCACACGCTGGTGCACTATAATATCTCCTGCGTACTTAGCTAATCTCCGTTGAGATTGATTGGCCTCCATAGTCGAAATTCGATGAGTAGGTATAATTGGTTCTAAGGAATCAGTTAAGCAGGTAGTATTGAAAGCAGCCCCGGATTTCCGCCTAGGCATACAAGGCCTAGAATACAATAGAATACTCTTTATTATGTACACCAAGTTACAGACATAAATGTTGCCTAGGGTCCCAGCCAGCCTATCGGCCCCACCCACCATGCTACGCGACCAGGTCGATTGCCTGCCGGAGGGCTTTAACCACGTAGCAGGTGTAGCAAATGGTACAGGCCCGCGCTCATATCATGGTACTTATATAGATACCACCCGTAGGTCCAATGGAATATTATCTATTTAAGTTCAAAAGAAATACAAAATATTTTCGACCTCGCTTCGCTTGCGTAAATCGACATAGTAACTCCTATTACTGTATGAATACTTAGTCAAAAGAAACCTAACCTATACGAGGTGCAAAATTATGCTTCGGGATGGAGGGGCCCAAATGACAAGTGCCTAGGGGCCGGGGGTTACTAAATGCGGTCCTGAATAGAAGTAGTAGAATAATAGCTACCTATAAACATTAGAAGCGTAAGCTATCTTGAACTTGAGTGTGCAACAGTGTTGCTTAACGTAACCGCGGGACAGATTACCTATTAAGGTAATTAGGTATAGTCAACCGCACATTAGTGGTAAAAATTTGACATTGACAGCGCCTTTTGGTAGCAGTACGGGTGATTTGCGTAGTGCAAGTGTTAGTACTGATGTGCGATTGACCGTACTTACCTACCCTACATGGATGATTTTTTTTTGTATGTGAACAATGATACCAGCTAGAAATGGGGTGACTACCGAGATTTATTTATTTTAAATAGCTACGGCAACAGCATATATAATGTACATTAAATAGAAAAAGTTAACAGGTTCTTATATATCACCGTAAGATTGTGAGAACCATTAGTTTATAATCTAACGGTATTATTTCCGTTAGACTAAAAAGTGTGAATTAATTAAAAACGAAAAATTGTTAATTGGGTTAGCTTAGGGTAGAACTGTGACCAAACGCGCGCGAGCCGAGCGAGTGAAGCGAGCGGAGCCGATGAGCGCTACCTCCAAGTTGCTCGCAGCTATTAGACATGCTATAAATTTTATACTTAATAGCGCAAGGTGCGTTACGTCGCAAGCAAGTTTGATTCTTGAGTTCACAATTTGTCGGTTTCCCATAGATAGATTGTAAACTATCGAACATTATTGCGTTAAATTGTTTATGGTTTGTCGCAGTTCACAATCTTTCGACAATAACTTTATACTCTTAACGGTTAATAATACCGATAGATTAGAAACTAGCGAAGTTCATAAATAAAGGGTGACATACTTATCTATCAATTACAAGTGTACACGTCATTCACATTCACATCTTCATATTATATAAAATTATTAAAACGAAAAGTGATATGACGGATAATAAAGATTTATGGAAGAAGAATGCTTGCTCTTACGCCTATTTGTTTGGGCTGGCCAAACAAATTAGCGTAAGAGCATTAAAAAAAAAAAAAAAAAATTAAAATGTTTTTATTTATGCTTCAGTTTACATATAAAGGGTTTCATGTCTGGAGCCTCCTTTTAAGCAAACAATGCCTGTGTTAGGAGACTCCGCTCTTCCATAGTACAGCATAATCTTAATCTATAAAACAATTCCGTAGGTACCTACCTAAAATATCTTAAAATATCAAATAAAAACAAGTATGTTAGTGAGAGTGTGATTCGAGTGTGAATACCAGTGCGTAGTGTGTCTGTATGTGTAATTGTATGTGAGAGTGAATGGGGGTGTGTGCGCGAGTGTATGCGAGAGTGAATGAGAGTGAATGTTAGAGTGTAAGGAGTGTATGTTAAAGTGTAAGTGAGAGTGTATGTGTGAGTGTATCTGCTACTTTATGTGCTCTAAAAGTGCCTCCGTTTCATCATATGTAAGTGTCTTTATCCAACTGGTTATTGTTTTTTTACATTCATAACTTTTTTTTGAGTATATGTTAATATGTCTGTTTATTTTGTTGTACAGTTGAGCAGACCGTTTATTAAATTGTCTACAAGCAAACATGGTTTTGGTTTTAGGAATTTGTGCAACAATGTCGGTCCTCCTTTTTCGTAATAAGTGTGGATCATATTGCAGGGTTTTATGCTTTTTTAAAACTATTTGGATAATGTACAGTTTTCTTACGGAAAGCAGATTACTCATTTTATATAAGATATCAGTAGGATATCTTTTACTTTTGTAGTACATTATCTTTATCAGAGCTCGTTGGGATCGCTCCACGTCTATAAAATTAGTTTTCGCTGCACCTCCCCAAATAGGGATGCAATATAACAAGACAGACTGCACCAAAGCCATGTAGATCTCATTAAGAACATTTCTTGGGGGGTCTCGTTTACTCGTAATATTATTTGGAACAACATGTCGAAGTGTTTTAAAGATCCAGCTTAATCTCCTAACCCTATTTGAGACCTGTTCTAGATGTGGATACCAGGATAACCGCTGATCGACTATCACGCCTAGATATTTAATTTGAGTTACTTGTTTTATGCATGAACAATAACAGTATCTGTTATTGGTATCACCGCATGTGTGTATTCTTAGATTGAGATCCTCGCTTGGTTGACTACTTTTGTTAATACTGAAGCAAATGTAATTGGTTTTTGACGTATTTAAAGTGAGCAGGTTATTATTTAGCCAATTAGTTACTTGTGCCATGCCCATCTCTGCTTTGAGTTTCACGTCTTGCCAGGATTTCCCAGAGAAAACGACAGCGGTATCATCGGCGTATGAAAAAACTTTTGCATTATTGATATGCATGTTGCAGAGATCATTTAAATATACCAGGAATAGTGTAGGGCCCAGTACGCTGCCCTGGGGAACGCCATATGTGACCTCAGCATCACTACTGGTCAGTTCACCCACCTTTACCCTTTGTTTTCTAGACGAGAGATAGTCTTTAAGCAATTTCAGAGGGGTATCTCTTATTCCAGCTTTTTCCAGTTTACTCACAAGAACAGGGACAGAGACGGTGTCAAAAGCTTTTTTAAGGTCCAGGAAGACAGTCAGGCATTTATTGCCAGTGTTAAGGTGTTCAGTTACTAGAGAACTGAGTGCTGTAACTGCATCCTCAGTGGATAAGCCTTGTCTAAAGCCAAATTGGTTGAGGGATAGTAAATTAAATTTTGAAAAGTATTTTATTAGTCTATTATTAATTAATTTTTCCAGTATTTTAGAAATGGATGGCAAAACAGATATAGGCCTGTAGTTGTTGACATCGTCTCTGTCCCCGCCCTTATAAACGGGAGTAATAATGGAATGTTTTAGTAGGTCAGGGAAGATGCCGCTTTGGAAGCAGAGGTTTGCAAGGTGAGTTATTACTGGAACAACTTCCTTTCGTATGTGCTTTAGAAATTTAGTCGAGACATTATCCCAACCGGGGGCACTATCAGATTTAAGACCCATCAAGATTCGATCAACTTCATTGGGGTCAGTATCCAGGAGAACAAAAGAATTACATTGTACAGGTAGCTTCATATGTTGATTTATGGGGTAATTATTACTAGGCAGAATTTGCTGAGCCAACTGTTTACCAACGTTAGCGAAATGATCATTAATAAAATTTACTGATTCAAGAGGAGAAGACTTAATATTTAGTAGTTCAGAGTTGTGATTATTTAATTTGGTGGAATAAGTGATATCTTTAATATTTTTCCAGAGTAGCTTATTATTTGTAACAGATTTTGCTAGCAGATCCCTTTCATATTTACGTTTTAGTTTTTTTATCAAATTGTTACAGTAATTCCTGTATCTATTGTAAGTTATTTTTGTAATATCATTGTATGGATCAGATTTATAACGTTTTTGCAATTTATTACGGTTTCTTATACAACGTAGTATGCCGTTGGTAATCCACGGTTTAATAATCTGTTTACTGTTTGATATGGTGCGGGTGGTACTACTGCTTTTTAAAGTATTCGTGAGTTTATTTATGAGAAGGTTGGTCAGTAGATTTGGATCATTACAAAACAGCAATTCGGCTAGATTCTTTTCCTGTAAGTCCTTCATAGCTAATTCAAAGTCAATAATTGTAGCGGTTTTTTTTGGAATGCGGGTGTTTTTTAGTTTAGACAGGGACAAAAATGTTGTAAAGTGGTCAGTGATAGAGGTATGAAGTATGGCAATAAATGCCGATACCTTCTTTTTATTGATTTTTAGCATGAAATGATCCAGGCAGTTTCTTTCTCTAGTGGGTAGCGTATGTCCAGGTAGTATTCCATACAATGACAACATATTAAGATAACTGTTCCTATTATTACGCTCATGAGACGATTCTATTTCTTTAGGTTTAATATTTATATTTATGTCTCCCGCAAGGATAATGCTTTTGTGAGAGTTTAATTTATCTAGGTAAGTACTAAGGGAGTTTATGAAGCTATCCGTGTTTGTGTTTGAGGGGGAGCGGTAAGTACATACATAACACTATGTTATTTAGAATGTCCAGTTGAAGACAGGACGCTTGTGATAGCTCAATTTCCGTAACTTTCGGTTTCAAGGATTGTTTTACATACACAACTACCCCATCATTTTGGTTTAGCTGCCGTTTAGTAAAGTAGGATTCATAATTATTCAGTTGTGGAATAGGTTTATTAGCACTTAACCTACATTCCGTCAGTATAATAATATCTGTGTCTGACGGAAAAGTTGATAAGTTGAGCACGAAATCATCAAAATTACAATAAATACTCCTTATGTTTTGGGAAATAATAGTGAGGTCATTCTTATTAATTTGTATGTGTCTGCCAAGCTCTGAGATCCCGCATTCGACTGAACGGGCAATTTCGATACTATCTATATCGGTTACGGTTAATAGTGCGTCATTCATTTAAAGTATTTGTAAGTAGAATATACGTTTCTTTAAGATAAAGAGCATGAGGATGATGTGTCATAAGTTGTATATTTTGGAATTCCCTGAGTTCTCACGCGCAGTCGACTGCGCGTGGGAACTCAGGGAATTTAGAAATTAATAAACAAATCCAAACAAATGTGCAATAACTAAATGGTTAGTCAGGTACTTAAAATACTTACAATTTTGTATAAGTCACAACCACGACTGAACCCATTACTGACGTGAACTAAGTCATTTAAATTCATTTCGAAATTTTCGTGGATCGTGCACCTTGCTAATGAAAAAATGCCAGGGGGCGGAGCTGTCTCAACCGCAGCCCTTGGGTTTATAAACATCGTACTTTTGCTTGAACCTCCCAAAACCACCCAGTGCTCCCCAGTAGAAGGAACACGTGAATTATTTTAAAATGTGGCGAATTATTTGTGTGAGTGTTTTAATTTATTATTAAAGAAGCAACAACTAAAATGCGCATTTGCTATTGGCGATTTCGAACAATATTTATAAAGTTTATACACGATGGTTTCCTTTAACGTCTTATAATTTTAAATATAATTTTCAGGTAACTTTATTGGTGTCGATATGGACAAATGCGTATGCTCAAGAGTATTTACCCCCCAAAATCGGCGGTGGTCAAAAGAAACCTATACAGGAACCGTCGGTAAGATCTAGCACCAAACTGAACTTGCCAAACAAAACGAATATAGTTTTTTTTTTATACCTACTTTTGCCCTTAATATGAGGCTGATTTCAATTGTATATTCCCAGTTGCCAGCTAACTACGACTTTTCGTACGACGTCCAAGACAACGGAGTGAGCCTCGACTTCGGGCACAACGAGAAGAGAAAGGAAGACCATGCGACCGGCTCCTACCACGTACTGCTGCCCGATGGTAGAATGCAGCTTGTAGAGTACGAAGCTGGACCCGACGGGTACAAGCCACAGGTCTGAATCTTCACCTTCCTTTCTTTACAGCGTTAAATCAAAAGGCCAATTGCCGTGGCCCATAAAGGATAGAAAAAGTCGAGGATACATGTTTGACAATCGATCGATTATTGCGGATTACCGGTGCGGCGCTACATATTTGAGGCGACTGACGTTGGGTCCCCGAAACGTTAAATGATATATTTCTGTAAGTAGGTTTGTACAAACACTTTTACACGTCATCATATTAAATAAAAAAACTAGATGAGGTCGGCGATTCGTATCCGACTACTCTGAGTAGAAAGGCCGAAATAAACTCAAGAAGTCACAGTCTCTTTTAAAGTCCAGACATAATCTTGGTCAGATCATGTGAAAACCATGTAGATTGGTGCCTGAAATGATCTTTTCATGAAAGAACCACACAGATTGAGAGGACCTGTCCAGTCAGTGCACGCATTTGTCAGTAGTCGTGCAGCTCAACTAAGAACTTACGGAGCTCAACGATTCAACGAACAATACCAAAGAAAGGACATTTGAGTAGGCCGCATATATTACTCAAACTGCCAGACCATGATAAAAACTGAGAAAAAAAAAAGAAGAAAATTAAACAATGACCCACATAGTCTTCACATTTACAATACTTAATTTAAACAATATAATACTTAACAATTTGTCCTTGTATTTAAAAAATTCATCAATGTCAATGTGTATATAAAATAAGTACGGATATAATCTTGGTCTGATCATTTGAGGACCATGTAGATTGGTGTCTGACATGGTCTTTTGACGAAAGAACCACACAGATTTGAGTGGACCGTCCAGTCAGTGCACGCATTTATCAGTTATCGTCAATTTACGTGATTGCTATAGGTACATTGATGCGCAAATTGATCGTCTACCAAAGACGATTGACAATATTACCTTCTACAATACTTATACAAATTGAGGGCGATTGATCAATTTCAATTGTTCGTTTGGGGGACCCCATAAGCGAATACGGGTCGTTCGTTTCAGTGCAAGGCCTAGAAGACGACGCAGAAAAGGCAAAGTACCTATAATAATAATAAAAAAATGAAAATAAAAAGGAAGAAGTCGATGGCTTTAGCTTTCGTTGTTCTGTATGCCCTTTAATTTCTCTATTTATATTGTTTTAGGTGATGTACATGGGCACAGCCACATTCCCGCCAGCGGGTGGCGCATCCGACAAGTTCGACGGCTACCACTACAACGCGGCGTCCAACCGGCAGAGCGTGCGCCAGGCGGCCCCGCGCGGGGGTGCGCGCGCGCCGCCCGCGCCCGCGCCGCTGTCCGCGCCGCCACCTCACGTCGCACCACCTAACGCCACTCAATGAACCACCGTCGTCTAAGTTACCGAACCAGCCAAATAGCGAAATCAGCGAATCGAAATACAATAGAGCCGTATGAGCTAGTAAAAATGTTTTGGTATTCGCGACCTTCCCTTGTTTCGCGTCTACAGATAGATAATATTTTCTCACATGCCATGTTACGTGAAAGATTAGGAAAAAATAGATTGAACAAAAATACATGAAACAACCTAATACTTCTTAAACGAAAGAGTATTCGCAGACTTTCAAGAAATGATGAGTTCAACAAGACTGTCGCTTCAATAAAAATGTAAAAAAAATCATATTCAAATGTAAATAAAGAGTTACCGTTTACGATATTTTGGTGTGTATTTATTCCATAATGCTATTTTTGCTATGAATGAACCTGGACATTTCATCATTCATGTCTCAAGGTAGCCCCGGTTCTAGCAGGGGGGGGCAAGCCAGGGCCCGTGCCCCAATTTCAGGGACCGGCAAATTCAAGCGTGGCAGACAAGTGCACCACCCAGCGCACCGCAACTTGCCGATATATGAGACGCGCATAATCTTTCCAGAACCTATCCAGCCTGTCCCATCTTGCTGTCCTCTCCCCAGCGACACCCTAAGCCGAGGTTCGTAACCCACAGGGGTTGCCCTTAGCGTGCAGTCGCTTATTAATATAAGATGTTTTCCCCTGGCTGGAGGCTGTAAGCTAGCTTAAGGCAGCCACAGGATAGTCCGGTTAAGTAGTTAAGACCTCTCAAAATCAACTTCGAAATGCCATATCTAAAAAAAAAATATGATCTTTCTCTGCGGGTGGCGCAATCACTACGTGATTAGCGTAGGCTTAGGTCGTGAAACGGTGTGGACGGGCGTCAGTTGAATTCTGTTAGGAACTCTCCGTTTTTAAAGCACATGTGCTTTTTATTTTGCACAGCACATTTGTTTTTTAGCGATATAAGAAAGGCTAACTTTCTATCTCTTGCAACAGATCTAGGCCGTGGCGAACCAGTAAAAACCGGCCAAGTGCGTGTCGGACCACGCATAATGAAGGGTTCCATAGTTGGGATGAATTTATCCCAAAAACAAACAGCATTGTAGTTGAAAAACGTGTTCTCCCATACATCGATTTACATCACGGTCAATTCTGCCACTGCAAATGTGAGTTGGTCGACTGTTACTCGTTAACTTGTAAAGCCTGTGATAGTTTTTCTATTAATTTCGTTATCTATACTACTGCCATGAATTTTCGCACTTTAAAGCTTAATATTACGCAAACGGATCCCTAAATGCAAAAATGGTCTTCACAGACCCTCGATGTTTTTGAACGGCCTATCCAACAATACCCCACATCATAGGGTAGATGACAAAACAAACTACTTAGACAACAAACTTTTATTAGGTACTGAAATTTAAATATTTGTACGCCACTAAGGCCAAACATGACTGGTCTTAAACTACAACGTATTTAATAACTAGCATTCTCTGTATGTGTACTCATGTTTCCACAAATAAAGAATCTTGAATCTTGAACTATCATCCCCACTTCACGTGTAGGTAATCCCTACGCTATTTTTTTTTTCAAATTTTATTCTACCTCTGTCGGCGTGATTAATATGTATATCCTACCAAATTACAGCTTTCTAGTACTAAACGTCTCTGAGTTAAGCTGGGGACTGACAGACAGACAGACGGACATGGCGAAACTATAAGGGTTCCTTGTTGACTACGGAACCCTAAAAATGCATTAATTTTCGACGACGAATAAATCTTGTTAAAATAAGCAACTGATTTAATTTTCAGTTTATACGAGGGCGGCACTGAAAATTTCGGGAATCAAGGAAGTGACACAACATTACTATTTAAAAATGTATTTATTGCTTTTCGAAGTATTCTCCGCGAAATTTGACACATTTTTCCATACGATGGAACCAATCATTGAAGCAACCATTCCATTCGGAAGTTGGGGTCTCCAAAATGGCCGTTTTGTAGGCGTCCACAGCTTCTTCAGGTGACGAAAATCTCTGTCCACGCAATTTATTCTTTATTTTAGGGAAAGTATAGAAATCATTAGGGCTTAGGTCGGGGCTGTACGGCGGATGGTCTAATAATTCTATGTCTTCTTGCTCTAAAAACTCTTTTGTTCTGTGCGCGGTGTGAGAACTCGCATTGTCGTGATGGAGGATGATGCGGCGGTTGCAGTTCTCTTTACGGAGTTCAGAAACGACCTGTGGCAAACAAATGCTAGCATACCATTCTGCATTAACCGTTCTTTGTCCCTCAAGAGGAATAGTCGTAACATGGCCGGTTTTGGAGACAAACGTGGCCACCATTTTTTTGCAACACTCCGTGAACGAACAATTTTTGTTGGCTTTAACTCATTTTCGAACACCCAAACTCGTGACTGGTTTTTTGTTTCGGGTTCGTACGCGTATATCCAGGATTCGTCACCTGATAAAATGTTGTATACAGCATTTGAGGATCCTGCGTGGAATCTTTCAAGAGTTCTGACGCACCAAGTAACGCGAGCCGCTTTTTGCTCTTCACAGAGCGAATGCGGTATCCATCGGGAAAACAACTTTTTTACACCTAATTGTTCATGCAAGATTATTTGTATTTGACTCATGCCAATGTCTAAAGTTGCCTGAATTTCGCGGTATGTCACATGTCGACCTTCCTCAATCACCTTACGCACAGCATCAACGTTTTCTTGGGTGACTGCAGTTTTTGGACGACCTTGACGGGGATCATCACTGAGCTTGACACGTCCACGTTGAAATTCAGCAAACCAGCGATAAATTGTGGTTTTGGATGGGGCTTCATCACCAAATACAGAAATCATCCGGTCAACACACTGTTTTTGTGTTAAACCACTTCGAAAGTCATAATAAATCATCGCTCTTGAATTTTCTCGAGTCAATTCCATTTTCTCAACGACTAAACAAGTTTGACAAAACCTTGTGACAAGACCGAGAATCTTTTTTTAAATAAATAAATGGTATTCGATTTTTAAAACCAAGGAGTTTTCAATTAAAAAGATTTTAATATGACAGGGACAGTGGAAATATTCCATTCCCGATACTTTTAGTGCAGCCCTCGTAAATGCTACGAAAAATGTATTATATACCTATTTAAAATGAGCCCTCCTTACTTTTATAATTAATTATTTAAGATAAGAAAATAGATGAACATTTTCCATACCCTTATCTTTGAAACTACTGAGCCTAATTTTTTTAAATAAAGACAGAACTTAGTTCTATAGACTAGATTACAGGAAAACATTAAGGTCTATAATCTTAAAAAACATGGTAGGTAAATCTCTCAATATTGTGCTTTTAACTTACATTTGCAGTTGGAAATTGGAATGTATGAGGGAACATGTTTTTTAACCCCCGATGAAAAAGAGGGGTGTTATAAGTTTGTACTGTGTATCTGTCTGTGGCACCATAGCTCCTGAACGAATGAACCGATTGTGATTAGGTAGGTATTCTTTTGTTTGAAAGGTGTCTTAATCGAGACTGTTCTTAGCTATCTATATTTCAAGAAAATCTGTTCAGCTGTTTGAAGATCATAACCTATTTTCTAGTTGATGAAGAGATATACCTACCTAAACAACTTCCAAAGGCCTGATCGATTCGCATATTGAAATCCTGTCAATTGGACAGGTTGTCAATGTTATTACAAAAGTTTGATAACCTTGACCTGATGCGCAGGCATCACCAGGATCCTGCAGGATACCCAACCCGCCAGAAGAACTCCTCAACGGTGTACCGCATCTACCTTGTGTTTGGGCTCATTCGATGCGTTTTGACGTGCACATGCTGATACAAACTAAGCGGTTAGGATCATAATAATTTACCTACAGGTGAATCTAAATGTAAAGTTTTTAAATAAATGTCGAATTTCATCAATCGATAAAACTAGGCCGCATTTTCGGTTGTCTACTAGTAATATATAAAGTTTAAAAAAAACAGGAAATAAAAGTTAAATTAAAAAACCCCCGACATAACCAAAAACCACTAATAAGTAAAAAAATAATATGTATTGGCCGTGTGCGTACGCGCAGCGGAATGTTGTTGAATTTAAAGATTTTAATTATGCAGATATTTAGTGTATGACGTCGTATAATTGTGTATGGTAAAAAAAAATTTGTGCACGCAACCATTGTGGAGAAATTCACCAAAAACTGATTCCGCTGGGCGAACGTTGTCCTGGCGGAACTTTTTTTAATCCATAGACTTTAGAAGAAAAGAGATGTGTCCAAAAATTAGTGTGTATTTGTGTGTAATTGTGTATGTATGAATAAAACTAGTGCATGCATAAACTTCGGAGAAATTCAAGTTTCCGCTACGCGAACGTTTGGCCATTAGCTAGTTTTCATATAAAGCGCTTACATAGAGAACTGTAGATTTTTACATACGTTGTTTTGAATTTGTTTATATTTGTTTAAAAAACAGATTTAGAAAAAATCGTAGGGCTTAAAAGATAAAAATATAAACGTAAAATACGCTTATTAGGTCTTAGTTCTTAAAGTATGCACTTTGGGGTCTAGATTTTCACGTTTATACAAACCTTGTAAGTGTCTGCAACATGTTGCCAAGTATCAATGATGTTCCGTTAGTAACTAAAGAGTTATAGGACAAATTTACCATGAACAGATCACTGTTTACAAAGCAGTCAAATATCACGACGTTCTGAAGGAATTGCATGGTAATATGTATGTCAATAATTAGTGTATTCATTCAACTATTCTTATGCAAAATTTCATGTCATTAAATTCAGTAATTAAAGAAAAACAATTATAATACTGACGAAGCATCGAAAACCTACATAACCCGACCAAGTTCGGAGGCTACAAAAAAGCGGCCGTGCAATATATTTAGGTAACATCCCAAAATTTACAGTATAATACCGGTATTGAATTGGTATAGGTGATAACACAATTGTTGTTTCGATATAATTTATAGGTCATTTATTTTTGTACACCTATGTACTTTTTTAAATGTTGATCAAATCTAAACAACTGAATAGGTTAGTTATGTGATGTGATTTTAATTTTTATTGAAGCTCGAAATATTATACTTACCCTAAGTTTCGTCATCCACGCGAACGAAGTCGCGGGCAAAAGCTAGTTCATAATTTATTTTAGTTAAAACACATTTAAGTCTATTGCTGTCATTGCAAGCGTTTGTTAACGTTATTATAATTACATAATTAAGTATTATATGTAATTAAAAATATTTTTGTACGCGGATATTTAAATAGAGAAGTACTTGTTAATTGAAAATTTGTTTTTATCGTAGATAGTGGCGTTATTATTAAAAAAATATTTTTCATTCAAGAAATGCAATTGTTTTATTTTTTCCTAACGCTTGTGTACGCAACTGTACCATATTAATAAATACTATATTGGAAGGTTAAGAACGTTTCTTAGATATATGGCACGGCCGCTTTTTTGTAGCCATCCGAACTTGGTCGGGTTATGTAGGTTTTCGACGCTTCGTCAGTATTATAATTGTTTTTCTTTAATTACTGAATTTAATGACATGAAATTTTGCATAAGAATAGTTGAATGAATACACTAATTATTGACATACATATTACCATGCAATTCCTTCAGAACGTCGTGATATTTGACTGCTTTGTAAACAGTGATCTGTTCATGGTAAATTTGTCCTATAACTCTTTAGTTACTAACGGAACATCATTGATACTTGGCAACATGTTGCAGACACTTACAAGGTTTGTATAAACGTGAAAATCTAGACCCCAAAGTGCATACTTTAAGAACTAAGACCTAATAAGCGTATTTTACGTTTATATTTTTATCTTTTAAGCCCTACGATTTTTTCTAAATCTGTTTTTTAAACAAATATAAACAAATTCAAAACAACGTATGTAAAAATCTACAGTTCTCTATGTAAGCGCTTTATATGAAAACTAGCTAATGGCCAAACGTTCGCATAGCGGAAACTTGAATTTCTCCGAAGTTTATGCATGCACTAGTTTTATTCATACATACACAATTACACACAAATACACACTAATTTTTGGACACATCTCTTTTCTTCTAAAGTCTATGGATTAAAAAAAGTTCCGCCAGGACAACGTTCGCCCAGCGGAATCAGTTTTTGGTGAATTTCTCCACAATGGTTGCATGCACAAATTTTTTTTTACCATACACAATTATACGACGTCATACACTAAATATCTGCATAATTAAAATCTTTAAATTCAACAACATTCCGCTGCGCGTACGCACACGTATTGGCCCTATAAGTTTAATATAAGTTATAGGTAGGTAATATTTTGACCCAAGCGACGCGACGGCGCGTCGGGAGACGGCTTATATTTGCAGTTGGAATATATGAGGGAACATTTTTTTCAAATACAATGTTAAGTTTGTTCTTAGGATAAAATTAATCCGCACTCCGTAAGTGCGGATTAATTTTATCCCCTTAGTTTTGCATGGTCCGACACGCACTTGGCCGGTTTTTTTTTTAATCATGACTATCATGAGCTACGATCTAGTTAATAATAGGAGACTGAACTTTAATCAATTGTTACAAAATAATAAAGTGTTATTAAATTAAAAAAAAAAAACAATATTTTTATCGTTTAATTAAGTTTTATATAAATAAAAAATTAAAATCATTACTTTGCATGAGAATTTCACAAAAGGTTACCAGAGGATACCCCTAAGCTGTCTCGGCACTGATCGAGCGATTATACTTTTTCTTAATTTATACATTTTTCACATCCCCACCGGGCCACCTTCTTAGTAGGTAGGTACTTACATGAAAATACCTCCAGATTTACTAAGTATAGCGATAAGACCCCGGAAAACACAATTTTACTTATTTTTACAGTGTTTTATAACACGGTTTCAAATATAATGCCGCAAGAGTTAACTTTAGCGCAAAAGTAATGCTGGTGGCCTCCCGGAGGGTCAACTTGGAATATGTATGGAATATCTATGAAACGTGGGTGAAGTCGAAAGTGTTAAAATAAATGAAATGAAATCGTTTATTCTGTAAATAGGATATCGGAATCACTTTTACACGTCATATTAAAACGTAAAAAATAAGCTAGATGTAGTCGACATTTCCTATCTGACTACCCCTGAGAAGAAATGGCGAAACAAACTCAGGGGTCAAAGTCTCTTTTAAAGTCCAGACATAATCTTGGTCAGATCATGTGAGGACCATGTAGATCTGTGTCTGAAATGGTCTTTTGAGGAAAGAACCACACAAATTTGAGTGGACCTGTCCAATCAGTGCAAGCATTTGTGAGTAATCGTGCAGCTCGACTCAAGACTTAAGGAGCTCAACGACTCGACGAACAATACCAAAGAATGTACATACAAATGTCCGACATGTCAAAGTACTTACATAAAAAAGGATTGGCGGAGCGGGGGGCGGTAACAGCAGTTTTTGACTCGCCTCGGAAAAATTCTAGATCCGGGGCTGTCTCTAGGGGGTGATTAAAACAATGTTTTTCAAAAAAATATAGGTATATTATAATATTTACATTTCTACTTTACATTGGCATATTATTTGGTATTTACTACAGTTAATGTTAACTACACTAACTGAAGAAATCATACGCATCTTCCTACATACACATTACTTTGGTCTTCTACAGAACGACCGATACACATAGACTACCATGTAAGTTTATAATTTACATCCTTAGAACAAGATTTTTATTCCGTTTGTTTCTTATAGAGATTCTTTAAACATTTATCCAACATCGAATGTACGACAGTTACTATACAATGAATACATCTTTCTTTTACCTAAAATGTAGCAAATTGCAGGAGAAGGCGATAGCGCCAGGGTAGCCCGCCAAATTCAAATTTTCTTACGTTTTATGCAATTTGCAGGTCAGTATCAAGCTGATCAAAATATGATCCGTGACTGTAACAAATATGTCTTTACAGAATTATAGTAATTAAATTCATCAATAGGTACCTACACCTCTCAAAAGTTCGAATAAAAATACCAATTGAATTACTATTTCGTGAAATCATGACATTTGAGGTCAATCTAACGTGGAGATTGGTATTGACAGTTCTAATGATTATAATTCTGTAAATACTTTCTTGTTACGGTGGCGGATCATATTTTGACCAACATAAAACCTGACACTGACCTGTGAATTGCAAAAAACCCCGCACGATCTAATCAAAACTTAGCGACATCGGTCCTAACTTATAAATCAAATCCAGCGACATTAAGTCGCGTGCAGTATATCTATGTTCTGGTCTGGCCAGTGCACGCGTCTGTGTGTCGACACTGTGTCGAAGCCGACGTTGTCGAACGATTGATAGTCCTTCTGCATGTTCAGTTCTGCCAAGTTGCGATACCTGGGAAACATAATGATTTCGATTTAAGTTTCATTCATACCAGCGTTGCCAGATTTTTTTTCGGTTAAACCGGGATTTTGAAAAATTTTGAGTAAAAAAAGCCGGATTCTGTCGTCAAAAGTGGGACATAATAAGAATGCGTAAATAATCAGTTATTTTTTATAACTTATCCTTTTGAGTTTCAAATTAAGTTTACAATGATGATATAAAATATTAGAAAATATATTGTAATGAAAATACGTTAAAGGAAAAATCTACATATTTTTAATAAGATAAGCGATAGACATAATTTTAATACTAGAAATAAAGATAAAATAGATCAACCATTTTTCAGATTATCTAAAGTACATACATCTTTTATGGGGTACTGTGTTAAATGTTACAACAAAATACCTTGTGATATATTGCAATTAAATGAGAGAAAATTTAAAACACATATTAAAAGTACACTTTGTAAACAAGCATATTACAAGTTAGAGGATTATATCCAGGACAGGAATACTTGGAAACATGCTGGTCCAGCTCCATAGGACAATCTAGAGTCGAGACAAAATCAAACTGGTTGCTATTTTTATGGTAAAATCTGTTATTTTTATGATATTGATTTTACATTCTGTGATAACCTATATCACACACTGACTTATTTTTTTTATTTTTTTTTAGAAAAACATACTTTTACGATGTTTGTAAATATGTGAACACCATGTATCTATCTAATAATTAAGTTATTTTTCATTGCTTAGTTTTTAATTCGTTTTACCTATTATGGTATAGTAATTTTATTCTAGGTGCATCGCCTTCACATATAATCATATAATTAATGTAATCAAACAAAATATTGTAAAACATTTTTAAAAGAGTACCGGTGGAGTTTCTTGCCCATTCTTACCATACGAAACTACCTTTTGGAAGCGGCAACTAGAATCAATTTTTTTTTTTTGTAAATTTTGACTTTCAAAAGTAGGTACCTCTTATGTGCCTATTTGAAATAAATGGTTTGACTTTGACGTTACTTTACTATACTACTTAATAAATGTTTGTGTTGGCCTGTACCTAAGGCAGTTAAGTAAGTCTTCAGAGGAATATAAATAAGTAATAGGTACATTACTTACGAATTACTTATTTATTTTTATTTCCCCGAAAATCGGGACGTTTGGCAACGCTGGTTTATTTCTTTAGTTAGGAAACCAACAGCGATACTATATATTAGGTTGGGGAAAAAGTCTTTTCGCATTATAGTATGTATGAACTTGTAATAAAATCTCTTTGGCTATACTATTTATATCTGGCTGGTTTTGGTATCATTGAAAGTTTAAATTTTAAAGAACATAATTCCAAATTCAAATTAGGAAAATGTGTGATTTTCATTTCTTTTTCGTACTGTCAAGATGAGTGAATCTAATGAAGAATTTCGATACATTTTAAAATTTTACTACAAAAAAGGTAAAAATGCAACGCGAGCCGCGAAAAAAATTTGCGATGTTTATAGCCCTAGTGCAGTGTCTGTGAGAGTAGCACAAATTTGGTTTAAGCGTTTTCAATCCGGAAATTTTGATGTCAAAGATGCACGTCGCTCTGGTCGCCCTATTACGGATAAAATGGATGCCATTTTTGAAAAAGTGGAGCAAGATCAGTAGCAGTAGTTACGACGTAGCTGAAGAACCGGGAATTTACCACAAAACAGTTTTGGCACATTTAAAAAAAACTGGCTACACAAAAAAGCTCGATATTTGGGTACCTCACGAGCTCACTGAAAGAAACCTAATGAACCGAGTACTCATTTGTGATTCTTTATTACGACGTAATGAAACCGAACCATTTTTGAAGAAGCTGATAACTGGTGATGAAAAGTGGATCACGTACGACAAGAACGTGCGAAAAAGGTCGTGGTCAAAGGCCGGTCAGGCTTCACAGACTGTGGCGAAACCCAGGTTAACTCGCAGCAAGGTGATGCTGTGTGTGTGGTGGGATTGGAAGGGCATTATTCATTATGAGCTGTTACTACCAGGCAGGACCATCCATTCTGAACTCTACTGCGAACAACTGATTAGATTAAAGCAAGAAGTTGAGAGAAAGCGGGCGGAATTAATCAACAGAAGGGGTGTGGTTTTTCATCATGATAACGCTAGACCTCACACATCTTTAGCCACTCAGCAAAAATTAAGAGAGTTTGGCTGGGAGGTGTTAATGCATCCGCCGTATAGTCCTGACCTTCCACCTTCAGATTTCCACCTGTTTCGGTCTCTTCAGAATTCTTTAGGCAGTGTCAGGTTAACATCACGAGAGGACTGTCAAAACCACTTGTTGCGGTATTTTGATCAGAAGTCCCAAAATTTCTATAGTACTGGGATCATGTCCCTTCCTACAAAATGGCAAAAAGTTATCGAACAAAATGGTACCTACATACTTTAGTTAAATGTAAATAAACTATATTGAAAAATGTTTTGAATTTTCTAAAAAATGCGAAGAAACTTTTTCCCCAACCTATTAGTATGTTACAAAGTATGTGTATTACAGTATTGTATGGCTAATAATAGGTTTCTCTGTATAACTAGGATAAGTATAAAACATACGAACGGACTACTACGAAATATTTAAATTCAAAACGTAAATTTTAGGTATATTGATTCAAACCCTAAAATTACTGGTCGCAAAGATTGGTAAAGAAACATGAACCTGGCCAGAGCGTAGGTTAGATTTAGGAGTACATTCAGAGGAAGGACACAACATACAACAGAACAGTAAAAGCGGCGGCTTAAAGCTAAAATGAATACGCAGAGGAGAGGCGACGATATGCCGAAAACCTTGTGATTACAATAAACGCTCTTTTACAGGTGAAGATAAAAACTGTCTGAAAAATGGCCGTTATTGACGTTCCCCGAAGTTCTCATTATCATCAATAGAAGGCATTGGCATCTCTTAGAACTGTGCAATTTTTGTTCTAAATATGCATTACGAGGTTTTCTACCCTTTGAATAAATAAAAGAAAAAAACCATGTTTTTTTTTCTTAACGAGGTGTTCACTGCACGGCGACGACATGGTGAAGGTTTTCATTCATCGGTATAAGCTTACCTCTTAACAAGCACGCAGCAACCCAGTAGCAGCAGCACCTGCACTGCCAGCCAGGCGAGTGCTAGTGACACCAGCAGCAACTCGTGGACGCACACCATTGAGCCGTCGCTTATTTTACTGTCTTCCGCTGTCAACATACAAGCAAATGTTACACTAATATTATGCTTCTACCAAATCTCATTCACCACCTTAACATGCACGCAAGAAATACTTATTTAAACTGCAACAAGTGCTTTAACAATTTGCCATGTCCGCTATAAACACACAATTAAATGCTAGATATACTTTTTAACCGACTTCCAAAAAGAAGGAGGTTATAATTTATGTTCGTTTGGTTAGGTTAGGTTAGGTTGAAGCAAGACGGGGCATGAGAAGGCGATTGTACGATCGTCGTCTTATGCCCCCTGGGGGTGAACAGCGGGAGACGGGTGCGGGGGCGCCTTCTCCTGCATTGCACAGTTCACCATCCACGTCGGGCGGGAATGACAGAGCGCTCGCGGTCATTCCTGGGCCCCTCCCCGACGGGGGGGGGCGTGTCGGGCCCGCCTGCAAGGCGGGCGGTCGTCAGCGGGGGACTGGATGTTATGGCTCTGCCGGATTCCCAGTCCTCCTCCTTGCAGATGAGGTAGGAGCGCCGCTGGGTCGTTTAGTGGGTATACCGGATCATCCGGGGAGTCCCACATACCCCTCCCATCCCCCGATGGGTGGGTATGCGTAATGCATTTTTCCCAGCGTCAAAAAAAAAAAAAAAAAGGTTAGGTTGAAGCAGTGCGATAATAGTTGGCAAAAATAGTAGCCAGACAGTCATAAGGTTTGGTAGTTAAAAAATGTGAAAGCCATCATTATTCAGTTGTGAAAAAGGGATGGTATTATTCGTTCTGTATACCTCTTTCTTTCTCTCGCACTGGAAATATTTATGAAGTTGCCATGTTTATTAAAAATAACCATAACCAATTTTAAACCGTTTAGTGGATTGGCCACTTTACGCCATCCAGGTGCACCTAAATCAAAATCCCATCAAACCGCCCTGTTCTCAAACAGTACAGTAAAAGTAATAAATATTTTTTTTTACTTTCATGAATGATTAGTTGTCATTGGATACATGAAGTGGGCTGCCGTTGTAAGACGATTAAAATGCCACGGTGTATGTTCATCTGTATGGTTGTTTTCTTTTTTTTTTTAATGTATGTTCACCGATTTCACTGTCAATTGAGTACCGATTTCGAAATGTCTTTTTTTGCTTGAAAGTATATGCTCTCGAGGTGGTCCCATTGTTACCAGGTCAGAATCACGTTCAATGCCATGGAAATCGAGGGAAGTCCTCAAATTTTATAGGCACACCTATAGCAATTTGGGTATTTTTATAGTAATTCGTGCATTTGCTCTCGGGAAGCACCGTTTGGTGAAGTGGAAGTGATGATGAAGACCGCAGATGGCCACCTATGGATGTATGACTACTTAATAATAAGTATTTAACGGGTTGCGATTCGGGTAGGTACTTTAATATGGTTGCTAAGCTATTTATGCTCGTCACAGTGCACATGATGAGTTGTCCTGGTTCTTACCAGGAGAACTCCTCAACAATTAACGCCCCTGCATCGGGAAAAGCAATATTTTGTAAAAAGGTGATGAGCAGTTGACATTAGGCTATTGTAACTTAGATAAATTACAATCTGACCCACTAAAACGTGAAAATTAAAAACTTATTACAAAAAAAAAAACAATCGACTTCCAAAAAAAACGCTACAAAGTGAAAAATTACTTTAATTTCGGAAGTCGGTGGCAATAAACTAAAATGCAGATCCAATGACACCGACTTCCGAAATTAAACTAGTAGTCAAAATTCAAATTTATTTATTATAATAAATAAATTAGTTAATAGTTATGTGTTGTTGTATATGTGTTGTGTGAATATGTGTGTTGTAATATATGTATGTTTGTTGTATTATGTAAGTTGTTTGAATTATATGTTGATTGTTGATCAATATCGACAATCAACATATAATTCAAACAACCGATTTGTATGTCGTTGTGTTGTGTGTTGTTTTTTTTTTAATTTTTTATGAATAAATTTTATTATTTAGCCTGCGAGTAACGTTTGTTCGAGCGCTATTCGTGTGTGCACAGGCAGCAAAGTCTGTATATACGGTACCATTTTGCGTGGTACACTAAAAGCTTTTTTTGTAGATGAAATAGAGCGTACATATTGATTATGAAGACAGTGCTATAATCAAAGACACTTAATTTACAAGTCAGCAGGGGTCTTATTACGTGTGCACACGAGCGAATCCTTGGTAGTCATCAATAGGGATTTATGCAATTCAATAAATGCTGTTGTAAGTCGATAACGTAATGTGCCGTGTATTAGAAGACTATAACTTTTGCTCGCGGCTTCGCCCGCGTAGATGTAGGATATCATCTCACAGGAACGTACAGTCAGTGACCTGCATAACCTGGCATTCTTCTTCTTTGTAAGAGGGGTCAGATAATACAGAGTACTGACCGTACTACCCGGATAAAAGTATCCTATGGCCTAACGTAAATCATGGCCTATCCGTATGCCAGAAGGCTAAATGTTATCTTAAGATACGGACTATGAATAGTTATAGTCCGTATCTTAAGACAACATTTAGTCTCAATTTCATTAATTTCATAAAAAAATGTAATAACATTTGACCCAGTGCACTGGGTCAAATGTTATTACATTTTTTTATCTGTTGCCTTTACACTCCTGGCATTAAATGATTGGAAGTATAGACTTCCAATCCTTTCAATCTCTTAAAAAGATGAACCTAGATACTACAAAAAAAATTATAACATGTCAATTTTAAAATCATCCCCTATTTTACCTCCTTAGGGATGATTTTACAAAAAACGATGTAACACGTAATTCTTTATTTCTTACCAAAGGCATTTTGAATGTTCATATCCCTTACCTAACTTAAGACTCTAACTTAACTTTAGCGTTTCCTATAAAAACTTTCAACCCCTCCATCACCCTCTTTAGACAAAAATTTGCCTATGTCCTTCCCTAGGATACCATCAATCTCCTTGTCAAATTTGATCGAAACTATACAGTGGTTTAGGCGTAAAAATGTGTCGAAAATTCAAATTATGCTGGTCACGCTCCTGTCGTTCACATAACACACTGTACCTACATGTTAGCCAAATTATTTGTACTTATGACTTTAAATTGTAATAACTTTTGACGAAGTAAACCGAATTTAATTAAATAAATACTAAATGTTAGCTTAATTTACAGACTATGGCCATATTTCTAATAAATATCATTAAAATAAATCATATCCCTAACTTAAGAAATGCCAAGTTCCCCATAAAAATGATATGTCCTTCCCCTGGATGCTTTCTATCTCCTTGCCAATTTTTTATCGAAATCCGTTCAGTGGTTTAGGCGTGAAAAGGTAACATACAGACAGACAGAAGACAGTGTTAAGTTTAAGAAAAAAAACAATTATTTGACCTAGGTTAAAGTCACACAATGACACAATATTTACACAAAATACTCACGTAACGTGGATCTATGATCAGCTCGCACCAGCGTATCTACAGACAGGATATCCCTGGAATCGACGAGCAAGTCCAACTCGAGCGCCATCGCGTCATCATTCGCGGGCACACAGGGCACGGCGCCTCCTTGTGCCACGACGCCAGGTCTACGTGCGCTGTCGGGTCGTACGGCAGCCGGGACTTGGTCGCCCCATTTATATAGTGTGGCGTTGGTCTGACGGGTACTGCGGCTCTGTTTAGCATTTTTACATTCCACCTGGATCGAAGAAGGGATGATGAAATAGTATTTCATACATGATTGATAATGTAAGACAGCTAACATTAAGAATTGTGGTATTTTGCAGATATTACGGCGACATGTCGACACATACATCTGGTACAGTCAGCAATTAAAATCTGATAAACCTAACAGTATATAAATCATACTAAGTTCTTGAATAAAACCAGAACACAATGTAAAATAATTCGACTTTTTACATAAGATGCACATGCATGAATAACATAAGATGCTGAAGTCAAAGTATCAAATGAATTTGTGTCATTTTTTAATTATGTTTATTTATAAGTTCAGTAGTAATTTGGCGGCATCTACAACGCCATATGCGAACTACGCATCAAAAACCTGACGTCACACAAATCCTGCATCGCGCAAGCAGAGTTTTCCGCACGACTGGCATATATAAATAAATAAAATAAAATATAAATAAATGTGTGTAATACTATAATAAATAAATAAATATAAAACATCCCGACATCAACCTTCGGGCAGTTGCCCACCAGACACAACACCCGTCTGGTCGGAGATTCCGTCCTTTTCTATAGAGGATGAGTGAACTTTACACCCTGTTCCTCATACCTCCATAGTAACTTCGTTGGTGACCGAGCATTTTTTTTCTTGTGCAATATTGAACCTTAAACATTGCCAAACAAAATGTGTTTTTATTAGCACGTATTTTCCCACTGCTGGGCAAAGAACTGCCTACTCTCCTTCCGCCTATCTCTGTCCAGAACTTCCAAGGACCAATCTTTGTTAAAAGAGTCCCGCTCATCTCGCCATACCCGCAAAAGTAAGTATTCAAAATCAACATTTCACATTTATCAATTCATAATAAGATACTTACCGGTGAGCACTTGTTATCACAGAAGCGTACCATGAGCGCGAACCGCACAACATGCGAGGTGGGGAAGCGGAACGCTTTGAACCGCGCCGACAGACGCTGAGTGCCGCCTAGCCACAAGCGAGAGAACGCGGGGAAGTCCACCTGAGAATTAAGTTGTACTGTCGATTCCAAAACATCGGTTGTCTGTAAAGTCGGTCTACTGACGATAGTTGAACGTGACAACGTCATAAGCCTTAAATGGAACGCCTCAGAGCGAGGTAACGCCGCATGAGAGGTAACGCCGCATGCGTCATGTTTTTTCGTGCCTGCAGCCGGCTCCATCGAATTATAAGACGTTGTCACGTCAAAATATCCGCAACTAAATCGTTTCAAGTTTTTGACGTGACAACGTCTTATAATTCGTTGGAGCCGGCTGCACGCACGAAAAAACATGACGCATGCGTTGTTACCTCTCATGCGGCGTGAGTTCTCATGCGGCGTTACGTCGCTCTGAGGCGTTCCATTTAATGCTTATGACGTTGTCACGTTCAACTATCGTCAGTAAACCGACTTTACAGACAACCGATTTTTTTTTTATCATTAAGAAAGGAAAGCATTGCTTTTAAACTTTATAAGCCTAGGCGCCATCTCCTCGGGCAAGAATCGCGTAGACAGTCTCGCTGTGACATCAAATTCTCGCTGCGATGATATTGCCGTGTGGAGATTGCTTCATACAGTTTCTGTAGAATTTGATGTCACACACATAAATGTTGAAGGATGTGAATGTCAATGGAAGTAATGAGACATTTCAGTTCTGTCTCCAATGTAGGTATCGCATCTGCAAAACCAGAGGTGCAATGTCAATAGGCAGGGGACAAAACTGCCCATCAAATGGGTTGGTAAATAAAACTATCCAACCACAAGGTTCCTAATTGTGAACTTACACACCGGTTAACACAATTGTAACACCGGTTGTAATTTATTGCAAAATATGAAGCAATTATCTATTTACTCAAAAAAGAGTTGAGTAATCGAAAATAAAAAAAACCGGCCAAGTGCGAGTCGGACTCGCGCACGAAGGGTTCCGTACCATTATCTATAAAACGGTAAAAAAATCACGTTTGTTGTATGGGAGCCCCCCTTAAATATTTATTTTATTTTAATTTAATTATTTATTTTTTAAGTGAATATATAACTAAATATTCTGTGAATATTGCAAGCGTCTACCTGTTGCCGTTATCAATATCGAGCAAAAACGAGCAAAAAAATCACGTTTGTTGTATGGGAGTCCCTTTAAATATTTACTTTATTCTGTTTTTTAGTATTTGTTGTTATAGCGGCAACAGAAATACATCAGCTGTGAAAATTTCAACTGTCTAACTATCATGGTTCATGAGATACATCCTGGTGACAGACGGGCAGACAGACAGACAGACGGCGGAGCCTTAGTAATAGGGTTCCCGTTTTACCCTTTGGGTACGGAACCCTAAAAACAACCAAGTTCTGCACACAAATAAGGGCCAATCTCACCGATCATATTACAAAACGCGTTTAAGAAAACTAAGTTCTGCTTAAACGAGTTCAAATGTTGATCTCTTTTTACGTCCAACCAATTTCACCAGCTACATTTTGATCGCGTTCACGAAAACCAAGTTTCCGTGGCATAGAATTTAAAGTTTGTCACATGAACGCAATTTGTTTAGCATTGCATTTTATTACCACGTTTTTATTAAGTCACTTTCTTGTTTGTCTGTCTGTCTGTCGTTCCGGGTGGAATCTTGCAACTCAAATTTCGAGCACTTCCCGATTAGGTATCGGGCTGAAACTTTCAGGGCAGCTCTCAACTCGGTGACAATGCATTCTAAATCCATTTATTAGCATGCAATGCCGACCTTACATCACCAAAAAAAAAACACAAAAACCACTATAACTTGTAAAAGAAGCGAGATAGAGCAAAAATAATACTTTTTGGGGGCTTCCTAAAGGGGATTCACTAATTATGATACATCGATCGAGAGGTTCGCAAACCTGAAAACGTAACCTAAATATATATTTTTTTGCTTTTAGCTTTCAAAGATCAGCAGCAAAAACTGTTATTATGAAGTTGATACTGCTCATTCTCATCCCAGTTTTCGTTATAATGTAGTTTTAACATTTTTTTCATTTGAATTAGCCGAATACTACTACTTTTGTTAAAAGAAATATTAATATACAAAGACAACAAACAATATTTTCTATACAACACGACACTGACAGCTCATGAACTCGTTTAGACACTTGAACGCCGAAAATTGGGCGTCCAGAGTTTAAACTAGTTTACGCTGGAACTGCGTTCACTTTATGTTGGTGAAATCAAAAGTGGAGTAAACGCTTGATCTGAGTTCAGCGTGAGTTGATCACGGTTAATTTCGTTCGTGAAATATGCCCTAAGACGTTCTTGTTATTAATTAAATACCAACCGTACGTTGGTATTTAATACAGATATTTTGGATTGAAACTCAAAGTAAAGGGTTAGTTTACCGTTAATTTGTATCGAGATTTTTTTTCTAAAGGTGTTTTGGTAACAACCAAGTTCTGAGAAATATGTTCAAGAATAACATATATTTTTTCCGCTACCACAAACTATATAGATTTGGGATTTTTTTTTTGTTTAAGACAAGCCTACTTTTATCATTTGCCTCTTGTCAGCACCTTAACAATTAGGAACCTTGTGCTCTCCCCTTTTACCTTATCAACGCTCCAGATAATGTTAAACTGATGTACTTTAATATACTTATGATTATGATGCTTGAATCAAATCCACACATACATAAGTGGCGAAATGTGGGTGTACTACAAATACCTACACCTTTGCCTCTTCAGGCGTGACGTTATGGAGTGATGTGTTGTAAATAAATAACAAAACCCGTCCTGTTGTTAGTGTTCGTGCTCTGATGACGTTTCCACTTACCTGTCCTGTAGGACACCCTCGACTATCCAGTAACAGCACGGAACTGTCTCCAAGTCTTGAAGAAGCCACCAGATGATACGCCTTGATCTCTGTTGCGTCTGCAATCAACCGAGACTTGAAAAACAAAGTATAATCAGACGTGAAATACGAGTTACTACCAGTAACTCACAATTGTCTGTTTTTGTGTGGCAGCTCGAGCATGAACGAGCGATCAATTATTTTAACGTAATTATTTAAAACATGGGTAATCGTAATTACGTTGGTTATTTGTCATAGCATTTGGTTTGCTGATTTTACATTCAACATCATTTACGAATTATACCGGAAATATAGGGAAAAAAAAACAGCTGGTCCTTAAAGTCAAGACAAGGCTTGATATTCCGGCGATCTGGCGACGCGTAGCCAAGTATTTTGTATACAAGTTAGTTACGCCTTCCTCACTCAGTGGCCAACTGATCGCCAGAACAGAATGAATGACTGAGAGTCAGTAGCCACTGGCTACTTATTTGGCAACCTCATTTGGCTACGATTTTCCATCCCGGGAACAAAAAAAAAAGGTAGCCAGAGGTATCCATGGCAACGTAACCAGCGACGTCGCCATGGCGTGCCAGTGTGTTAGCGCTCTCAGGCTTTAATGTTTAGTAATTTTTGATGTGAAACATCTATATGCGCACGTAAAACCGATTGCTGGCGCCGCGACGCATGCCGCGTGGCGAGTCACCGCTCACTCCGCGTTGGCGGTACCCCCACTACGCGAGTGTGTAAATAATTTCGATGTTTCACATCTGCCAGGCGTCCCGTGACGGTTCAATTTTTTTTTTGTAATGAGTTTAGGCGTTAATGTAAATTGAATGTGGGTAAAACTGCCTCGTTGGTCTCGTGGCCCGGAGCATGAGGTGAGGTTCAATAAGTGGATGTAAATAAACTCACCGGTAGTCTCAATCCGCAGTTCGAGCGGTTCTCCCAGCGACACGGCGCCGGCGCCGGTGTCGTCTAGCGCGCGCACCACGTACATAGTGACCGGCGTGGTACTGCTGCCGTATACTGCGCTAGCCGCGGCCGGGGTGACAGGACTGCGGGATTCTGTCTCACTGAATGTTGGCTTTTTGTAGCCACTGCTGTTCAATAAAGGGCGGTATTAATAAGCTGGCTGAACTCTGATGCTAGACCAAAATGACAGATGCGATCGACCTTTTTGAAGTAAAACTTCTTTACGCACGCTTGACTTGGGGAGTAAGCTGGTGAATGCGTGACGAGAGCGTTACGGAAGCGAGCGTACGGAAGTTGAGAGGGAGATATGTTAGTGGAGATAGAAAGAGAGAGAGAGTTACGTTTCGTATATAACTGTAGGGGCAAGAGAGTAAGGTGCGAGCACACATTTTCTTTCATATATCTAAGACAGTGCAGGCCTATTGTTGTAAGTAAGTATAATTAGTATTACTATTTGTAAGTTTTATTTCAGTCGTGTGGTCTAAAACACACTCGTTTTTTTTGAATCATAACACAATAAATAAGTAATACTGCAGAGACAACACGACAACAGTGAAGGTCCTCCTGCAGAGAATAATGCAGTGGTGTTTGGTGTGAGTTTTAAACTATATTATTTTTATGTCAACACCAAATGTCATTTTAGTCTAGGAAATTCAAAATCAAAGTGTAGATAGCGAATAAGGGGCCCAAGTCTGTTATTTTTATAAATTCAGTCATTCCAACACGATCCCATTGTCATGCCATTGTCATTTTGCTAAAAGTTCGTAATCTTGTAAATTCATAATGGTCGATCATTGGTCGGTCAATGTTCTCGTAATATAATTGTGTTATTATAATGGCCTTGTCGTATTGCCATTATTATAAAACCCATTAGTAGAAATGTCATTCATTTGTCATTATGGACGAGATTACCAATATATGCGATTTATTTCAATGTAGTGTCAGTGGCCGACCAATGGAAAGTCATAATGACGCCATTATAATAGTAGATTACCAAACTTGTCAAAATCAACAATTATGAAATCAATGATCGACCATTCTGACACTATTGTAATAGCAGACTTGAGGCCATGGTATACTGGCAGCAGACAACAAAAGATCTAAAAGCGACGCCTTTATTTTTATTGATAAAATCTTGTTATCTTGTCATCACGACACGAGAGAAACTTAATGCTGGGTTGTTTGAATAGATAAAGCCAATAAACTATAGTTAGCGGGCCGCCAAGGATTTACCGGACGTAATTATGTCAATTTGCTCGTGAAGGACAAACAAAAGCTAATTAAAACCCTCTTCCTCTCTCCTACTTTGGAGGAGAACTGCTCGACAGGGTCCACAATTATCGTGTCTTTGTAAGCCTAAGTTAAGTTAACCTAAGTTTACATTGTGGAATGTAATAAATATATTGAGTACCTAGAAAATATCACACGATGTGCTAATTGTCAACTAACCCAAACCCAATCAGGATAGAACGACATTGAAACCAATATTTCAGCACCTAATTGTGTTCCCAAAGCAATTTTAAATTTGGCTCATTATCTAGGCGACATTCTTTTCGAACTAGTTAATTGAAGACAGTCAATTGATGAAATATGTTCCGGCGGAACCTTCTTTTTGATACCTTTTTACACGACTGCCCAAAAAGGAGTGTAATGTGTTTAGGGTTCATGTATGTATGTATGTTGTTCTGTATGAGTTTATATGTGCCACCATAACTTATCAATGCCTGAACAGATTTAGATGTATCGTTCGAATCTGGGTATCGTTAGGATCCTTACATCAAAATTATCACTACTGTCAGGGGACCTCTTAGATTAAAAAGTGTTCCACAGAACGGTCCCCCGACAGCAATGTCAATTTTTAGTCAGCGAGTGAATGAGTGACTTTTCGCTTTGTATACAGATTAAGTAATACAACTAGTTTTTTACTTTTTAGTTCGTTTTTTGGCAGGGTGTTTTTTTTTTATTGTTTATTATTTTTCTATTTTAAAATTACTGTTCTTCAGTTCGGTCAATGTCATTCTGTTGAAAAATCCATCTTGTAAAAAATATATTAAAATAATATATAGAAAATATTATTGGAGTCATTACAATTAATATATGGTGACTCCGATATGTTAGTCGCCACAATATAAGAAACGAAGTTCCATCAAAGGTTTACTAAATACTAAAATTATTGAAACATAGTATATTTACCCGATATCCCTGACGGCGACGGTGGTGTCGACCTGCTTGGCGGCGCGCGCGCCGGGCGAGCAGCCCACGCGCACCCAGCGGTCGCCTGCCGTCTGGATGATGGGGTTGTTCTGGATCATTACCATCACGTACGCCATGGTTCTGGGAGAAGCAAAAACATGAGGATAACATGGGCCTTTCATAAAGAATAAGTCTTCGTGCTAAATAAATAATAACACCGATTGGTCATACTTGAATACAAGCATACGTGTACTGACATACTTGAACACAATGCTCGCCAACTGTATGTTGGAGATTTCAGTTCAGGAAAAAGGGTGAGGATTTCTCAAAGCACGAAAGTGAAAACCGGCCAAGTGCGTGTCAGACTACATACAATGGAGGGTTCTTAATAAATAATGTTATGACTGGAAGTCGACCCCAACATAGTTGGAAAAAAGCTAGACAGATGGAACTCCTTTGGGTCCATTCGAGATGTCGTACGCGAAGTTAACATCACAGTCCCCTTGCATGGGCAGCGCCAGTCATACTGTCCGTCCGCTAGCGCGCATGCTGCACCGCTCCCCTCAGAATACGCTGCGCGGGGCATACGTCACTACCATTTCTGAGTCCTCGCATTCTACTGTGACTGGAAGTGTGTGTTTACCTGTTAATAACTCCATTAGGTCCATTAGAGATGCCGTACGCGAAGTTAACATCACAGTCCCCTTGCATGGGCAGCGCCAGCCGTACCGTACGCCCGCTAGCGCGCGCGCTGCACCGCTCCCCTCTCCCCGGCACGTACACGCGCCCGCGGAACACGCCGCGCGGGACATACGTCACGATCATGTCTGAGCCCTCGCATTCTACCGTGACTGGAAGTATAGACTAGCTTTAGAAGCATAATGTCGCCGTGCGGTGAAAACCTCGTGATTTCCATAAACGTCATTTTACAGGTGATGATATAAACTTTTAAAAAAATGGCCGTCATTGTCGTTCCCCGAGGTTCTCATATTCATCAATAGAAGGCATTAGAAACATCTTATCTTAGGGCTGCGCACGTTTATTCTAAACATGCATTACGAGGTTATCTACAAAAAATGAAAACATTTTACGAGGTGTTCAGTGCACGGTGACGATAAGTAGGTTTATGTCATAGAAACGTCCATGGTTTATGTATGACACATTTTTATAAAACGTAAAACGTAAGTAGTTGAAAATGCATATTTGCAGACAAGACTGTCAGCGGAGCAGCGGCAGATGCTTATTGCATTCACGCGAGGGCATGAGGACCTTGCCCGGGGCCATGTCTCAGGAACGGACGCAGCCCGCACAAAAAAAAATCTAAGTACGAACCACGTAAAAATAAAATCACGTCATCAAAATAGAATCACGTATCCCATCTACCCAAATAATTTAAATCAAAGTCTAGAACGAATTTAAGTGTTACGTACGAGCAATGATTTCATTCAATGCGTACGAGTAAAAAAAAAAACTTTCAAATTCAAAATTCAAATTTTTGACGTGTGTTTTCAAGGTCTTAATAATAATTATTACGAGTAAAAAGATCACATGTACACCCTGTTAGGCACAAAAATTTATTCAAATATGAGTAGTAGCATGATTTAAAATAAATCAAGTAGGTAAATAGGAATACAAATATTGTTATCATTAAAAATCGGCATGTATTTAACACGGCGACAAATTAATCTGAATTTGGGATTAAAAAATAATTAAAGCCGGTAGCAAAAATAATAGGTTGGCAGCAAAAATAATAGGTTGGCAGCTACAGCGAAGTATTATTTTTGAATTTTTGTTTTGGTAACTGAATTTACCAACAATAGAGGGGATCTGGCGCTCGGCGGCCGCTGTCGCGGCACGCTCGCTTCGCTCGCTCGCCTTCGCGCGTTAATGGTCACTGTTCTAACCTAACCTAACCCAAATGATTCAATAACAGTAGATGACTTTGCAGCGATTAAGAAATAATATTTAATCGCTGCCAAGTTATTATTTTAGTAGCAAATAGTTAGTCGCCCTTTAAGTTATTAGTCGCCAAGTTATTATTTTAGTAGCAAATAGTTAGTCGCCCTTTAAGTTATTAGTCGCCTGGAAAATTATTATCCTTAAAAATCTAATAAAATTTCAATTAATAATATCACATTTAAAGTGATATACGTCTTTACAAATTGTACCTAACTTGCCACAAATTGTACCTTTAAAATGCAGCGGCAGCGGTCAAAACAATAATAAAACTTTATATACTTTAATAAAACTTTATATACTTATCTACACTAAGTAGACTTCAGATTCAGTACCTATAGCCTAAATTAGTTTTTTTTTTACAATATTTATTGTTCGATATCACTTCCAACAGCAAATACCTGTCGGAAGAATTGATGTCTTCATACCGTATTTGGACCAGGGACCGTACAACCCCGGTTAAGAGTTAAACCTTTCGATGGGGTAACCCATTCAATGGGTTACCTTTATCATGATGTAACCCATTGAATGGGTTTTATACTAGGAACCCATTGACAGCCAAAGGGTGACATGATAACCCATTGAATGGGTTTTATACTTGAAACCCAGTGAAAGGGTTACATGATAACCCAATCAATGGGTTCTATACCTACTTGAAACCCAGTGACATGTAAAAATCATAATATCATGTTATTTCGATATCCGCCCAGCACACGGAGCATGACCAATTCTATCTCTATTCTACCCAGGGACCATTTTGGTTACCATTTTAGAAAAACCTTATCCCAACTTATTAGTAGAAAAACCTTATTCCATTGAAACCCTTCCAATGGAAAGGGTTTTCGTTAGGGTTTTTCTAAGCAGTTAATCAAAAACCATACGGTGTGGGTAATTTTGAATGGCTTAAACTAAGCCGTTCAATAGGGTTACCCACACCGTACGGGTTTTTATCAAAAACCCTTTCAACGGGTAACCACAATGGTCCCTGATTTGAACTGTCAACATTGTACGGTTTCGGATTTGTGAATTGCGTTTAGAGGACTTCGTCGATAACATTCTCGTTCGATACGGCACGAAACCATATCGTACATACGGATCCTGGATCCTGATCGTACCGTATCGTGGTGTTTCGAATGTCGGTGTGAGTCAATCGTAACAATTATTGTACAGGCACAACAAGCTACTACAATCTGTCAAATTTCTTTAAAAGATTTTCAACTTTATCGTTAACGCATAGGGTTCACGGTTGATTGGGAAAATCTGATAGTTTCGGGTAGCTTGACCTGCTGGCGTCTGTAAGTACATAGTTAAGTTTTTTATTTATTTTTGATGTTTTTATATTTATTGTAAGTGTGTTGTTTTATTTTTATTTTTTTACCCTAAGTGGGGTTTATATATATTTGTAGATGAGTCCGTGGCATCACAGCGGGCCCTATCAGAATACCAGCGCTGTGGTATTTATTTTTTAAATATCGCATCATTATGCTGAGATAGAAGCCTTTTTGGCATCGCACAAGTCTTGATTGTTTTTTTTTTTTGTAGGTAGTTAGTTGTATATTGTTAGTTTTAAATGCTATTTTTGTATTTCTTGTGCGTGTCCTAAATAAAATATATTTCTTTCTTTCTCTTACCTTTGTGAATATGATATGCAGGTCATGATCTACTGTCCGTTTAGCCGTGAAGGTTGGATAAGGTCACAGACAGACGAGAGTTACTTTCTCATTTATAATATTTGTATGGATATGAATGTATATCATTCTAAACTTACTGTTCAGACAGACGACTCTGCGGTAGTAAGTGGCTGAAGAGATACGTCTGAGCAGCCATGAGCCCGTAGTGATGAGGTCTTCACTGTGCAGGTCACATAGCCCGCGGCCCCCGCCCCCCTTTACTTGCCCCTCTGATATCCACGTGAACCCTCGGCAGTTGAAGCGCTCTGCTTGTTCACATGACGTTTTACACTGGAATTAGAAAAAATAATCTAAATACTTACGTAAGTACCGAATATCTGGGCGTAAATTGGTTTAATTATTCTGAGGCGTAAATATCAAGAGAGAGTGACAATGACTAAAGAAATATTTTTTTTATTTTCTCGCAAAAACAAGTGCATATAAAAAACCGGCCAAGAGCGTGTCAGACCACGCACAATGAAGGGTTCCGTAGTTCGGATGAATTTATCCCAAAAACAAACGTAAAATTGTAGTTGAAAAACATTTCTACGTTACATCGATATACGTCACGGTCAATTCTCCAACTGCAAATGTATGTTGGTCGACGATTGCTCGTTATCCTATATCATATAATCTTTTATCCAAAAACAACCATTTAGCTGACAGGAGGAAGGGGACACTTGACTCTAACAAAAATTTGCACATTAAAGCTATTACGCAAATGAATCGACAAATGGTTTCCACAGACCCGCAAAATTTTTGATCGGTTAATTAAAAACGGAAATTTAATTTTGTAAGTCGGTGTCTTTGGTTCTGTATTTACATTTTTGGCCACCGACTTCCGAAATTAAATTAAATATAATATTAAATGTACTACAACTCTTCGGGGGAACAAGGCGTGATGTTATATTAAGTGCTTCCGAAATTAAAGTTATTTTTCACTTTTTAGTGTTTTTTTGGAAGTCGGTTTTTGTAAAAAAGTTTTTTTTATCAAATTGACTACCCATTTTAAACTTTCTGTATATTAAGATCACAACGGTCATTCTTTGACTGTTGTATGGAATTGCTATAACATGGCAAATTGGCGTAGTGTCTACTAACCGACTAAGACCAAAGCCAACAGGGTGCGCCTAATCGTTTAGGTAACCTTAGGTCCTGCGTTCATCTAAAATACAAATCCGTATTTTTTTTGAAGAAGACGTCACAACTGACAGTTTTCTAATTAACTTGGTCTGGTTGTAGGTATTTCGTTCACTATTAATAAGAACAAATACCTGCTTACCTTATTGTTAAAAAAAAATCGACACTACCAACCTTCTCGTAATCAAACGAATTCTTTGTATTATTGAATAGTTCTCATTACCATAACGAAGTAATTATAAGCACGACAAAAACTGTTCTAAACAACTGTTGACCTCAATATTTCTACGAGCGTTCATCTTGAATTTATAAACTATTGTTATACTTACTTAAACATTTTTTCTCCATTTATCTTCGAAGGTAGCTAAGCGATATAATTTTGCACCCATTACGAGCTATTTCACGAACGTGAATATTACGTAAGTTATGACTAGAGATAACAACATACATAGTACCATTTTAATGAAGATAAGTGGCATGTATGTACAGTCAACCGCTCGTCCATGGTAACAATTTGACTTTGACTGTGTATTTATTTCCTCACAGTAAGGGCGGTTTCCGTAGTTACTGTTACTACTAGAGCAGTAGATCGTACTACAAAAGTACGATAACAGGAAAACAGCACATTTTTTCAACTTACTTCGTCCTTCGTGTAGTTCTTGATGGTAAATTCGACATGTCTAAGAGTCTGGTTGTAGTATTCTTCGTAAGAACATCTGTCTATCTGCTCTGGATCTGGAAATAATACACTTTTATTGTAATTTTATTAAAAAAGGCAGAAGCCTCTAGCTCATATACTTATCTGAAATCTGGTAAAAGAATAAAGCACTATTTATGTGAATGCAGTGGCGAGGGGGGAGGTTCGGACCGGGTGTCACCTGATTGGTGGTAACACCTGACCGCGAAAAAAAAAAACACAAATTATCAGGTTTTTTCAACGATAAACCACTGCTTGAAGCCATTTTAACCAAGTTATCCAAACTAAATAATTTAAATAAAGCAAAAAAGGGAAGGAAAAGATAACGGCAGTAGTATAGATAACGAAATTAAAAGGAAAACTAGGCTTTAGAAGTTAACGAGTAATAGTCGACCAACTTACATTTGCAGTGGAATGTATGGGAGAACATGTTTTTTACTGAGCCTGTGTAACTATAAAAGTACAGTTTTCGTGGTGCTAAACCAATCGTGTCAGTCATAGCACCACTTTTGCGCTCTCGAAAATATAGTTTATTTCGCCTTTGATATTGCAAATTTTGATTTTATCTTAAGGATAGCTGAAGCCCAGTGTATGATTTTTACATTTCTTCATAAGGTTTGCTAAATATTAGGCATAAATATATTACAGGCTGGGTTTTAAAAAAAAATATAGGTTAAAAAAATCTGCTATATTTTGTATGGAAGTTGAAAAAGTGGTCCCGCCACGTGCAAGTAGACCATATAATGATGATGATGATATTTTATTTTTTTTGATATTATTGTTTCAACTCAAAATTAGTTTCTTGTAAAAAGATGATCAAACGTCACTCTCGCGTCATTTTTTGAAAACCTGTTGCGAGTTTTTCTAATTTTCCAGGAATTCTTGATTTATTTGAAAAAATCATTTCCGCGACATGCAAAACAAAGAACTCGACTTTACAAATCTATACTAATATAATAAAGCTGAAGAGTTTGTTTGGTTGAACGCGCTAGGTCTCAGCAACCACTGCTTCGAATTAAAAAAAATATTTTTGTGTTGGATACTCCATTTATCGAGGAAGGCTATAGGCTATATAACATCACGCTACAACTAAGAGGAGCGGAGCATCAAAGAAAAAACCGGCCAAGTGCGTGTCGGACCACATACAATGAAGGGTTCCGTAGTTAGGATGAATTTATCCCTAAAACCAACTTAACATTGTAGTTGAGAAACATGTTCTCCCATACATCGATATACGCCACGGTAATTTTTCCAACTGAAAATTTAAGTTTGTAATCGCAAAAAATGATTTTTTTATGTGATAACACTACAAATTAACAATTTTCGGACTTTTTCCTTTACTTGTGCTGTGAGACCTTGCTTCTGCCCAAATTTCATGATTCTAGGTCAACGGGAAGTAATAGGTTTTGATTTATTTGCGAGTATCGAAATATGTCGCTTATATCGCCGTATTTTTTTATTGCGTTGACTTGGAAGCTTGATTTTTTTTAGAGCTTCAAGGGACCATAGACTTACGTACTTGATATTAATTTCAACTTGATACCTTTACGCGTTCCTGAGAAAAAGACTGACAGACAGACAGACAGACGGACAATGAAGTGATCCTATAAGGGTTCCGTTTTTTCCTTTTGAGGTACGGAACCCTAAAATGATGCAAAAACGGGAAAAAAATCCTTTTGAGAGCTTCCGTTGCGTATACGCTGCTTAAACGATTAGGCCATTAACACACGGCACCGCGCACCGCCGCGGTAGGCGATGAAGCGGATCTCATGTCGCATTGGCCTCTTATAAATCCGTTGATGCCTAACACTCGTGTACCGCCCGACCGCGCGGTCGAACGATGCTCTCACCCTCTCCCACCGCGGCGGTGCGCGGTGTCGTGTGTTAATCGCCTTAAAGTTACGTAATATTCATGTATGACGGAATTGTTGCCTCTTAAAAGTTCTAAAAAAAAATCTTCAAGAAGATTTTTTAGAACTTTATTTTTAACTTATCTTTTAAGGTTGACTCACTATAACCTTTTTATGGTAATCAAATTTGTTCTAAAATAATGCATTATTTGCGAATGTGTTTTTATAAACATGCTATTAATCCTTATCCAAATAAATACTTTATTCGTCACAAGTAAGTATTTAATTTTGAACAAAATTGCCCTTGACATCATATGATTTCAATAAACATCTTAGGAGATCTCATAGTTTTAAAATAATCACAGTATATTATTATATTATCATCACACTAATATTATAAAGGCGAAAGTTTGTGAGTGTGTGCGTTTGTTACTTCTTCACGCTCAAACGGCTGGACCAATTTTGTATGGAGGTAGCTGACACCCTGGATTAACATATAGGCTACTTTTATCCCGATATTTTCACGGGATCGAGACTTACGCGGGTGAAACCGCGGGGCGCAGGTAGTCACAAATAATTTTGTCCTTTTCCCTTTCTCACAAACAATGAACAAAATTCATCAAAATCAGTAGATTTCGTGCACGCATTAAGTGATGTAACCTGATTAAAAACGAAAAGTAACAAGGCAGGTTTCATAGAAATAATGCAGATATGTACGTAAAAATACAAATTGCCCCATACATATTAATGCAAAACAAGTCCCGCATAGTTACGGAATCCATCGCCTAAACATGCGGGATAGTGTATTATGATAATAGGAAAACTAGTCGTTATGAGTTAGCGTGAGCAAGTATGGCAGTTGTTAGTTTACAGTATCAGGGACCTAAGAATTATTTTGTACCTAATAAACCTATATAATAATATAACTAGCTCCCGCCAGCGGCTTCGCCCGTGTGATGTCTTTATAAATTATAGCCTATGTTACTCAGTGATAAAGCGATAATTAGCATTCTACTGGTGAAAGAATTTTTATAAAATCAGTCCAGTAGTTTTTGAGTTTATTCATTACAAGTAAAAATACAAACAAACAAATATTTTCTCTTTTTACCTAAAATATTAGTGTAGGTAATAATATAATCTATGGGGCTGAACGAGAGCGAATGAAACATGCGTCAAATTTGCCGCTTTACTTCTTGATTTTCCGAGCATTGAATTAATTATTTATTTCAATACGATTAGGTAAATAAGTATTAATAATTTTCTACGATATCATTATTATACAAAATCTCCTAGCGTTTGCCAGTCTGAGCTGGCCCTAACTGGCGTCTAAAGGTATTTTGTTATCGATTGCGGCTGAGAACAAGCAGGATATTAGATATCACCAAAAGTGATGGTTACTCACGTCTACATACATACATGTAAGAATAAATTTTGTCAGGAGAAATCACGATCGGTAGAGGAAAAATAACTATCAGTAGAGGAAAAACGAATCCAGAAAATCAGCGCTGGGATGTTTCTGCCAACTTCTTACGTATATGTTCACGTGCCTTCATTTTAAAAGACAACCGACTGGTTGCCGTGCTGATGTTCAGAGGGAGCCCATTCCAAAGAAAGACCGCCAAAGTAAGAAGAATGAATGAAACCTGAGCGGTGAGGACATCGAAGACGATTGATGGTGGAACGAGATTATTAAAAAATAAGAATTTTCATCTATTTTCTGAAATAACTTTAAAAGTACCTATTTATTTAAAATTATAAAAAATATACCTGAAATTCTTATAACAAGCCCTTTTATTTGATATGTCACACGGTACAGTATGAAAACTTTTTTTTTCTAATTTGCCCCTATGTGGACCATATTTCAACTTAATCGGTCCAGTAGATTCGGAGCAGATTGGCTGTGACAGACGAACAGAGAGATAGACAGGCATATTAGTGATCCTATATGGGTTCCGTTTTTTCCTTTAGAGGTACGGAACCCTAAAAACGACTTTAAATTGGCGTGATTATTTCAAGATTTCAGGAAGATGGGCTCGATGTTTTCCTGCTTGATGATAACGTCATGCTCATCACATGTCCGATTGACAACTGATGTGAGGACCACTAATTGGCTTCGAAAAACCTCGCATAAAATAGATACAATATGATAAGGTACTTACAGTCATGGCTGCACTGGTTTTCTAAGTAGACCGTGTAGTAGTTGGATACCCGGTAAGACTCCGGCTCAGTGAATCTGTTCTCCGCATTGAGGATGCAATTTCCAATCATGGAGTCTGATGTGTACATTACTTCGGGGTCGAACTCGCCTTGAGGCACAACCCACTGCGCAGATCTATGACAGATAAAAATTCCTATAAATCTTGGTAAAACGATCTGCGAAGGAACGCTGCGATCAAAGTGACATCCAGGAAAAACGTGCAACGTTACAAATTATATAATAACATGAGTTTAATTTAAAAACTCAAGTTATGAATACTTTGTAACTTTAATTCCACAACGATGTGAAAACCACAATTATAATTAGTAGCAAGTAGTAATATTAAAGATTTATTACAACAAAAATAGGTATTTTGTGATTATAGAACTGATGACTCATGGTCATGGAAATATTGACGTTATTGTTGGACTTTTTAGTTGAGGAAAACACTGGGATAATTACATGAATGAACTTAATACCAAAATAAACATGGGTTTGTTCATGTAATCCTATAAAATGACGGTCAAAACAATACACTGGGAGAGGAAAAACAAGCTACTAATTAATTTGCTTTTGCAAAATGGGCTACCTAATTGGAGAATTATCTTTGGAACGAGGATGGATGAATAAGGTGTTTGGTTTCCTCAAAGATATTTAGTGCGGTATGTGCCATTCAATAAAATAAATATGAATAATGTTTGTATGACAATTAATTTGTTTGAGTTCAAACCGGAAAAAGGCCAAAAGTTAATTAGGTATATAAATAATTTAAAAATACCTATTTATCATCCGTATTGCCTAAAACTGTGATAAAATATGATCTAGCTACTGACCTATAATTCGAAGGGAATACTTACAAGAGGTAGACAGCAGTAACGTAGTTATTAATGATTTTTTTATCTAACTAATATTTTATAATTTAAATTGAGTTGCATGTATTTTTATATTTGTACATCTAATATTTATGTTTCATGTTGGATTATTTTGGAACGCAATGTGAACAGTTACTGAATAAATAAATTGAAAAAAAATAATAATATGTAAGTATTAAAATGTTTTACAGCAGTGGTTTCTGCGATTACAAAAAAACTTCCAATGACACTAGAAATGAAATTGTGACTGCATTCAGACTTCGTTCGAGACATATTCCGTTGAATAGCTTCGCCTTTTTAATGAGAAAGAGTAATTAACCCAATTGTTCTGAGTGTGATAAAAAAAAAAAGTAGAGGATACCACTCATATTTTAGCGGAATGTGTCCGGAACGAGGTTGAGAGGAGTATCTATGTCATAGATAGCGGTTTTAATTCTATTAATATTGGCATGTATAATAGTATCCTGGCTGCACCCTTGTCCAGGACAGCCAAAAAATTATACAAAATTGTACAACTAGGCATTAAGCGTAGATAGTTGTAGAATGCCCATAGGAGGGTGACATGACATTGCCATACTGATCAAACACTCTATAAACTAATAGAGATTTAAAAATAAAAATGAGTTTTCTGTTGTACAATGCAAAAAAATCATGTATAGGTATAGATTACCGAGGTGGTGATGTGTTGATTGCTCAGATTAACTATTTTTCTGATTTCTATTTCAATTAATTACTAATTAATAAACAATGTTTAAAAGTCAAATGTACTTCTGTTTTTTATAACGTAGATATCTAAAATCATCGAAACAATATAATATACTTCTGAGAAGCAAATGTTTATGAACAGTGTATGATCTACCAAGTATGTTTATGAATAGGGTTTAAGTTATTTTTCACTTAGTACACACAGCACTTTTAAGTGGATCAGTTTGTATTTTATGTAAGTTACAATAGCCTAATGTCAACTGCTCATCACTTTTTAGAAAATATTGCTTTTCCCGATGGAGGGACGTTAATTATTGAGGAGTTAACCTGGTAAGAACCAGGAGAACTAGAGCTCCACTTCACCATATGGATTGTGACGAACATAAATTGCTTAGCAACCATATTAAAATCAAATCAAATCAGTTTATTGCAAACATGTTGTACAAAGGTTGGAATAAGCATAAAAGTTTCAAACATGCACCCTGTAAGGGCACTGCAAAACAAAATAAAAGTACCTAATCGAATCGCAAGCCGTGAAAAACTTATTATTAAGTAGTTCCGGTGGCCATCTGTGGTCTTTATCATCAGTTCCACTTCATCAAATGGTGCTTTCCGAGAGCAAATGCTTGACTTACAATAAAAAATACCCAATTCGCTATAGGTGTGCCTATAAAATTTGAGGGTTTTCCTCTATTCCCATGGGACCCCCTCATCAGATTCTGACTCTATGACAATAAGACCACCTCAAAAGCAAATGCTTGTAACCAAAAAATATTTTTTCAAAATCGTTCCACAATCCACGGAGAAATCAGTGAAAATTAATTTAAAAAAAAAACATACAGCATGTAACCTCCTCCTTTTTGGAAGTCTTTAATGTCGGAAGTCTTTAAGGCAATACTGAAAAATAACTTTAGTTTTATTCTAATGATTATAATTATGTAAAGCCATATTTGTTACGGCCGCGAATCATGTTTAGATCAACATACAATCTCTTACTGACCTGCAAATTGCAAAAAACGTAATAAAATTTGAATTTCGCGGGCTACCTTAGCGCATCCCCCTTAACCTAAAACAAGACAAATGTAACCATGTACCATTCGGGTAAGGGAAAGGGTTTTCATTAAGGTTTTTACGAAATGTGGTGTTACCTAACTGTGGAACCAAGTAGGTACATTTAGCCGTTTCGGACGAGGATCCCAGCATTATACAGTAATTACACAACTCCTAATCAGAGCAGTGTAATAATAAGATCTCTAGTTGATTGACATTGGGTGCAAAATAGCATGTGGGGTAGGCTTTTGGCAATATAACAGGCATGATTTTATCTATATTTTATATTTATTAACCTTAGCATCTTCCTGAGTAGTTTTAGTAAAGAATGGAATTTCCAGCTTAACATTACTTCTGACTCAGAAGTAATGTTAAGCTGGAAATCCCCAGGGGATCATTTTCCTGCGACACGTGTCTCCAAAGACATCGCGCGAAGACGCACGACGGAAATAAATACATTGCTAGTCTCGTACCGAAACTTCTGCTCCCCGCTGTAGGTGAACACGGCATCGTAACACTCGTAGACGGTGGTGTTGAGGATGACCTTGAGGTGAGAGCCCTCCGAGTGCAGGTGGTAGCCGGGAGTGTTCTCCAGCGCCCACCACCGTACGCCGCAATCTTCTGGCACTGTCAGCAGAATAAGCTTTTTACGGTAACGAGCATAGAAGTTGATGATGTATTTTAAACCTTAGTTTTGAATGATATACATTAATAATGATACGGAAATTGATGACTTACGAACTAGATAAAGAACAGAGTTCGGGGGATGTTATAGAGATGTCAAAATGGTTAACTAATAATGAGGCTCTAACGAACATTTAATGACCATAGATCAGCCTGAGCCAGTACAAATGACCCAGATCGGTGTCAGGTGGAATGTCGCCACCGCACCATGAAATCCAACTGAGTCACCAGTTCACCACGCTCGTACTGGCTCGGTAGAACGCTCTTTATGTAAGGCTTGAATCCAGTCTGTGCCTGCAATAGGTATGTGCAGAAGCGACGTTAGCAACCATGTGGAAAAATATTAGAAAGTATCTTTAGCCACTTACATGCCAAACAAACTTTCTTGAAGAAGGCGACATCGTTGTCCACCTTCAGCTTTGCCGTAGTATAGTCAGCTATGCCCTGGCAGTTTCCTCTGCCATAAGCTACAACAACGGCAGCACAATCCGGCAGCTCACGGCATCTGGATAGGCAGGCTCCGGCGAGGGAATCTTCATCACCGCTCGCCGAGTACACGAATACTGGAGTAGCGATCTCCGGAGCCACCCCTGACCATCGTGTAAACGTCACCGAACGACCAACCCCGCATTGTGCGTTGGATGCTATAGTAGGCAAATAAAAAAAGTGCATTAATTTACCATTTTTAAAACCACGATAGTTCAATAGATAAAGATCTTACTGGAGCAGTCATACCTCAGATTTACCCTGTCGAACTTAATAGGATACATTATGTACCCTATTTAGTGCGACAGGAAAAATCTGAATGATATGTATCATACATATCATCATACAAGACTAGATTCTAGCACAAGCATAGGTTAGAGGCGCCTATACTTACCTTATACCTATGCTTCGGCCAGTATTCATAAAAATATATAAAAATTAAATTTATACAAAATTAAACAAAATACAGAACAGTTATAATACGCAAAATGGTTTGTAAAATTACGCAAAGAAACGACGCATCGTGTGTGAATCAAGTTTCCGAAATGTCGAAACTACAGACGCACTGGCACAAGAAGGGCAGCCGGCGCATAAAATGTACTCTGTGGCCGGCGGCGCGCGGTGAGCTATATAAGTTTCGTACTCGGGAGATTCTCTCACACGTTCGCAACGACCATAGCCAGCCAACTGCACAGTCAAGTTTTCGTGCCCTCTCGTCAAGTGCGTGTGTTTGAAGACTACTTAATTTGTAAATTATTATCATTATCATTCTGCCCTGCATTTGAATATTATATTCTACTAATAATATTTATTAAAACTGGAAGCATTTTAAGGTCAGTCAACTTTTTTTTTTTATTATTTATTTATTTATTAGAATCTCACCATCCGGTTTATAATAAGCTCTAACAACGTTCAAAATAAATATTTCGTAGCTTTTATAAGAAAATTTTGAAGAAAAACAAAATGTTTTAGTTTACATTTTTTTTTTGTTACTTCCAAAGAAGAGTCAATACACATACTTAATACATACCATCATGCCTGTTTTCTCCGAAGGGTAAGGCAGAGGTAGGCCCACATTTCGCTGGTTGTTCTGTTAGTAGGTAGGTACATAACATTTTTTCTGAGGACCATAAGTCAATCAAATAATTTGCATCATGCAAGTTGGAAATACCGGGTCATTTGAAAAACCTTAGCGAAAGCTCTCATGGGTTCCTTTAGATATTTTTGTCTTTACCTCTAAATTCTTAAATTACTAGTTAAGAATTTAGAGGTGAACTTTAAATCAAAGAACCTGTGGGTCTACTCCGAAGCGTTAAACCGAAGTATCGGCCGAAGGTTCGGTCGTTTTATAACTTCCATAGTTTCCTTTTTTGACTTTGAATCCATACCCAACTTAAAGTTACATTTTTGTCTTTGGCTTATCTCTTTGACTGTCGTTTTTTTTTTTCTTTCGCCGTAGTCAGCCATAGTTAGCCGTAGTCAAGCAACGGCCGAACATTCGGCCGATACTTCGGTTTAACGCTTCGGAGTAGACCCCCAGGCATCCTAGACCCGAAGTCTGTTAACCTTATTTGCAGTTAGTTTCATTTTTGTGCGTTTGAGTCTTAAGACGATGGTTACATGTTTGGGCACATTAACACTCTCGATCACCTTTCAAACAAAACAAAATCGGTTTCGCCGTTTGGGAGCTACGATGCCACAGACAGGCACACAGATTCACTTGTTAAATTTGCTCTCTCGTGAAATTTCTTTTCCAATGGTTTTCTGCTTATATCTGTGTAGTTACAAGGATTTTTCATCTGAAACTTTAAGGATAAGCAATTGAATAAAGGTACTAATTATTTGTCGAATCATAATTACCGTCACTTAGTAATAACTCATGTATTGGATAGTTACATTTTAGCGTAGCCAGATTTTAATTAAAATGGAATAGCTCTCTGAGGAGTTGAAATAGAAACATCTAAGTTCGCATGATGCTTTGAGTTCATAAAAGGTACAAACCACCATAATTGGTACGTTTCTAGGGTTTCTCATTGAAGCGCAAGGAACGATTTTAGGGTTTTTGAAAATCAATTTTTTATTTTCCAACGGTGTCGATTATAGAAAAAATAAAATTGCACAATATAGGCACAAATTAAGACCCACCGTAGTAAAAAAAAACATAGTTGTATGTCAAGCCGTTTGAGAGGTACAGCAATTTGCTAAACGTTACCCCAGCGGCGTCTTGAACAACTCGGAAACCTCAAGACGCACAAATTTCATTTTTGGGCAAATTAGGCACAAATGTGATCTATCTAAGTAGCTAGTTTGTACTCAGCTACGACCACCGGTTAAAAAACATGCCGCTGGGGTAACGTTACTCCAGCGGAATTTGTTTTTAGTGAATATCTTTGGATCGGCTGGACGCACAAAATTCTAAATTTCGGGCACATTTACACGAGATGGGGTACTAATTATCTGTCAAGCCGAAATCCTGAAAAGTGACAACATTCCGCTGGCGTAACGCACACACGTTAATTTATAACATTTAAACTTGTTTTCGTATGAAAACGTCAAAAAGTTTGATTTTATATCGATGTCTATTAAGTTTCGCCAACTAATTAAAAAATGTTTTAATGTAAGGTTCACTTTTACATTTTATGGGTTATTTACTATAGGGCATAGTGTAGTACAGCCCTTTCATGGGATCGTGACCATGTATAAAATAACTACCTATACTTTGGAAGATGTTGGTTGTCACTTGACGTTGAATAATTTAAAATTAAAATATTATGTCATGTTATTAATAATAATAATAGATTGCAATTGATGAATTAGATAAAAGCAAAGTGTTATGAATAAGTACTTATATCGAAAGGTAGTTGCAAATGCTTATTGCAAGCCTGTAAAGACTACTTGTTATAAATACATTGAACACTTCTAATACTTACGTAAAATTGAATGCCAGTTGCAGACAATTTGCGGTCGCTCGCACAAGTATGTAGGTACTCTACTGTGTCTGAAAGTGCATCGTTCAAACCCTTTTCGCTCAGTAAAAATGCCTCTGACTCTGGTACAGGTTGACTTTGGCAGCGACTTTTTCTTTAACATATGTATAGTCAGCAACAACAATCTATTACCTAACTGAAATACGTTAACCGACTTTCGTTGGTGGCTGTCCTATCATAACATAACATTGAACTCTTTAAAATGGTTGTACGTTCATTTACCCGTCTGCGCGACACAAAAGAGGTTAATGTGTTTATCAGCCTATGTACGTTTGTTCCTTTGTGGCGCTCTATATAGCTTGGGCCGATTTGGATGATTCTTACATCAATCGATTTGTCTAAATCATGTGTGTCACTAAAGACATAACAGTAGGTAATCAAAATCCAATAAATAAGGCGACAACCAGACGCCATATTGCGAAAAAGAAAAAAAAATGTCAAGTGTCATTGAATAGGTATTTGAAAATCATCTTTAGGGGATTTCTTGGCGGGAAAGTGAAGCTAAAATTTGTGTTTAGCTGAATATTAATGTGTAATAGTGGTGGATTATTAACCATTAAGTGTTCGTGAACCTGCATTAATGTAGGCAAATGAAACAAAACAGTGCAACATCACTTTAAGTTCTCTCAAGAAGTCCGCGCGAGGTTTCAGTAAAGTGCCGCGTCTTTACTTAAACTCAAGGGGAGTGGGGCGGGTTTCATCAATCATCTTTATCATGCATTGAGTGGAGTTCATTTCATAATTATTTAAATAACTTTGTACTTGCTACCTAATTTGACATGACACTGGCTAAATGCACAAATCGTGCGAAGCCAAAAAGAAAAAGAAAAAAAAAAATCATCTTTAGGTTTATCTAATCATTTTTGATTTTGAATGACCATTTAGGATCTATAACGGTTTAAGGTTGGTTAGCAACCATTCTCACTTACATTTTCAAAAATTATAATAAAGCTGTGATAAAGTTTTTATATAGGTAATCGTAGGTCTTATTATCGTGAAAAATAATTAGATATACTTCGGAGGCATCTTCTTACATTTTGAGAGCTTGTGGCTAAATAATAACTGCCGCTCGGGTCGATCGATCAGGTTAAGCTACGCTTGCCGCGGTTGGTCCGTGGATGGGTGACCATCTGTTCATACCAAGATTCCTCCGTGCCTCGGAAAGCACGTTAAGCCGTTGGTCCCGGCTGTCATTTGTAGATCTTTGACAGTTGTTACGAGTCGTCAGAAGCCCAAAAGTCTGACAAACAGCAGTCTTACCAAGGGATATCGTGTGACCCAGTAACTGGGTTCTGGAGGTCAGATAGGCAGTCGCTCCATGTAAAATACTGATATTCAGCTGCATCCGGTTAGACTGGAAGCCGACCCCAACATAGTTGGGAAAAGGCTACGCAGATAAAATTTAACAATATAGACCTATTACCTAGGTCATCTTGTTTACATCTTTTTTAAAGTTCACTTTTTACGCAGTCGAGTTTTTTTATTATTTTTTATTTACTTTTTCTTTCTAAATATTAATACCAATACGGAGAACTTTTTGTTAAAGCCTCAGTTATAATATGATAGAAATCAAAGCAATTTGTTTTGTTGGAGATATCAAGTGAAATATTACAACGAATTGGATAATACCTAATTAGTTGAGAAAAACGAAAAAGAGAAACAGTTTCCTTGAAAAGCAAGACACTAATAAACAAAGATTAATATTCATACCCCCAACCCGCACTAGGCGGATTACGGCTCACTCCCACTCGCAGAGAGACGAGACCTGTGTCCTAGCGGTGGAAAAATTATAAGCTGCATAATGCTAATATAAATTTGGAAACAGTGAGTCTTGGTGATTGGCTCCAGGTTCCGGGTTCGATTCCCGCAACGCGCACGAATCAATTATTTGAATGGCCTACAGATAAATGTGACCTGTGGTTTTGTGTGCTATATACTACACAAGGTATTAAATATTTTTATTTTTATTGGATTATATTTTAAAGGCTTTACGGAAATTTTGAGGAAATTGGAGCTGTTGAAACTGAATAGTGCAGAAAAAGAGCAACGTTTTAAAAAACACCAATTTAAACTTGAAAATTGTTTTCAGATGAATATGCTACGCGTATCCTGGCTGCTGCTGACGTTGTTAACGATTATCTTCACAAACACTGTGCACGCCGGCACTTCATGGTCCTACACAATCCGCTGTCGAATTGGAGCCATCCCAGTACGGTTACAAAATATCGACAGGTGCATACCGACATATCAGTTCAGTGAAAATAGTTTAGACAATGTAATGAACAATAAATTATATGAATGAATATTTTATTTTATTTGGAAAATATGAAACGCAGGTCGTTTATCTTTATAAAGGCTCGTACAAACTGGCGCGACTTGGCGGGTGCGACAAGGGCCGCGCGCCACGACACTTTCCATGAAGTTTTCATAGAAATTGTGCTACTAGTAATCGTCGCGCTGTCGCGTCGTGCCTGTCTGCGGGAGCCTTAATTATATTAATATTAACATAATTATAAGTACCCAAAAAGTTAAGTACCTAATGGTCAGTAAATAAAACAATCAGATTTTCAGAATCAGCAAACTAAATATTTATAAGACTATGGCAGACAAGACATGGGCATCGGTTAACTAACAAATGGCCAACCTACAGTTCGTGTCTGTTGAACGTATGAGGTACTTACTAGATTCGATTCTAATTCGAACCTTGATAATGTCGATAATCGACTGACATCAAAAAACAAAAATAGCTCACACAAATGAATGAGATCCGTACAAGACAAGGCAAACTGTCAGATATAAAGAGATGCTCAGCTGGGAGTGATTGGGATGACGACGATGCTCCAGAGGTGACCGAAGTAGATCTGAGAGTGGCGGTACGTATGCTGAATGCCAAAAATACCGCCCCAGGACCCGACGGCTTGCCTGGAAAAGCCTGGGTTCTGGCGTTGGAGTCTCTCGGGCCTCGACTCCTTAAGGGGGCTCCTAAGCGCATGCTTGGAGAGGGGCCAGTTTCCACTTCGTTGGAAGACGGGGAAACTGGTCCTCATAAAGAAGCCAGGGCGCCCGGCGGACTCTCCGTCCGCTTACCGGCCCATCGTGCTGCTCGACGAGGTGGGCAAGCTCTTTGAAAGAGTAATTGCAGATCGCCTTGTCGGGCGGCTGGTGCGGGTGGGGCCGGATTTGGCGGAGAGCCAGTTTGGTTTCCGCAAGGGGCGCTCTACGGTGGATGACATCATGCGCGTTCGAGCCCTCACGACGGGGGATGCTGTTGCCCGGGGTGGGGTCGTCTTGGCGGTGTCTCTTGACATCGCTAATGCCTTCAATACCTTGCCCTGGAGTTGCATTAGGGAGGCACTTCGATATCACCGGATGCCGATCTACCTCTGTCGTGTGGTCGACGCCTATTTGACGGATAGGGCCGTCATCTACTCCGGTCACCACAAAGAGTGGAACCGGCGAGAGATGTCGTGCGGTGTCCCATAGGGATCGGTCCTGGGGCCGCATCTGTGGGACATCGGGTACGACTGGGTGCTGCGTGCCGACCTCCCTAGCGGTGTCAGCGTAGTCTGCTACGCTGACGACACGCTGGTCCTGGCGCAGGGGAGGTCGCATCAGGCGGCGGCCGAACTGGCGGCACGCGGGGTTGCGACAATCATCGATAGAATCCGGCAATTGGGACTCGAGGTGGCATTGCACAAGTCCGAGGCCATGTATTTTTATGGTCCTCGGAACGCGCCACTGTCGGGTTCCCAGATAATGGCAGGAGGGGTTCACATCGGCGTCGAGTCGACGATGAAGTACCTGGGACTCGTCCTCGACAGCCGGTGGAACTTCGTGGAGCATTTTCGACGTTTGGCTCCCAGACTGGAGCGGGCCGGGGCTGCCTTGAAGCGGCTCTTGCCCAACCTAGGGGGTCCAAACGCCTCCTGCCGGAGGCTTTATGCGGGGATCGTGCGGTCCATGGCCCTTTACGGGGCACCGGTGTGGGCGCGTTCCTTAAGGCTGCGACCAGCCCAGTGGTTGAACGCGTCCCAAAGGGTCATGGCCATCAGGCTGGTACGGGGTTACCGCACGGTCTCCCGTGAGGCGGCGAGCCTCCTTGCCGGACTGCCGCCATGGGATCTGGAGGCAAACGTCCTCACGGACATCTGGGAATGGCGCGAGGAGGCGAAACGCCGGGGTGAAACTCCACTGCCGCGAGAAATCACGGCACAGCGGACAGAGCTCCGGCGGGATCTCATGGCGCCATGGAGAGTGCGATTGTCGCATCCCAGCGCCCTCGCGCCCTTATGGTCGCCGCAGGAGACGCCCCGGGCGTCGGGAGTCGCAAGCCGATTTCCGGCCACCGTAGGCGCGGGCCTGCGGACGGTGAGCGATGGGTAGCTCGCCGTCCGATAAGGACCAGGCCCGGGTCGACGGCGCGTTGTGTTCCACGCGCACCTCAAAGAGATGTCAGCATAAACTGACGGGGTCCGTTAGGACCAATGCCTGCCAGGGTTGCGAGTTTGTCCGAAAGGGATATCGTGGCCCTGGCACACAGGTAACGGAAGGAACACGGGTGGGTTTTAGTCAGTAGAAGTCTGACACGCCCTCCCGCTCCGCCCATAGCGTGAGAAGTTATTTGATAATTTCCCACGCAAAAAAACAAAAAAGCTCTCGAAAGTTTCCATTATCGACATGTTATTTTAACTACATTACGTTGTTATCTTATTTGTATTTTTGTTTCATTGGAAATAAATACAATACTAATTCAAAACTACACATTACAACACTAATACAATAACAACAACACACAATTTTATTATTCATTTATTTGGACAATATTAAGACGCTGACAACAGCTAAACCGCGATCACTGTCAGACTGCATGCAAAAGAAAGAGAAGCGCGATGACACACCGCTTATAATTTATTACAAAATCAGAAGCATTAATCTATTTAATCAAAAATGAGTTGAGTAATCGAAAATAAAAAAACTATCAAGTTCTGCATACAAATAAGACGTTCTGGTTATTAATTAAATACCAACCGTACGTTGATATTTAATACAGATATTTTGGATTTAAACTCAAAGAAAAGGTTACTTTACTGTTAATTTGTATCGAGATTTTTTTTCTAATCGTGTTTAGATAATAACCAAGTTCTGAGAAATATGTTCAAGAATAACATATATTTTTTCAAAAACTATATAGATTTGGAAATTTTTCTCTTCTAACTCACAAAAGCACCCAATCTAAGCTGGTACTTAAGAAGCGTCGTGGGGCCCTGGTGCCACAGCCGTTGCTTGCAATGCCTATTTCAAGCACCAGGTCTCTCACAAATGTAAAAAGCACTACCTCTGTACATTTTTGAAGAGAAAAATACTTATATGAGTAGAGTAGGTAACTCAAAAATTTTTCTTCATAAACAAAACAATTAAAACTTATTTCGCATGAAAGGCAATATTTAACTCCAATTATTTCACCAGAATCTTATCACTACATACACCTTACAGCTATAAATAATTAATCACTTACTATTAAAGAACATGAGCGACGACAGGACAATAACGACTCCATAAGGCTTCATAATAATAGATGTTGATCACGTTCTACCGCACTTATGACTCATTAAACTAAGTATGAGGATACACAACTGTTCAATAATTTGCGATCGTTAACATCACTTCACATCCTATGTATTCCTCCGACGACGTACAAGTTCGCTGATAAGCATCGTTACGTTCAAAATGGTAATATAATGTTAAGAGCCGTCGATGACCACGGTGTCAGGTGTGCTTGCCTCTGCACTGCTCAGAATGAAGGAACTCCGACCAACAGGGTGATGAACCAATTGCGCAATTAGATACAGATCGCTTTACATAAACTTTGGACGCACCTGAACAAACATACCACTCGAACCGCTTTTGATTGGAAACCAAATTTCTCCAACAATTTTTTTTTAAATTTCGTTGTTTAATTACGTCACAAGACACATACCACTAGCATGGCGCGAAGTGAAGGTCATTTTCATACCCAAACCTGGCAAAACCGACTACACACAACCCAAGGCTTATAGGCCTATTAGCCTCACATCCTTCTTACTGAAAACCCTGGAGAGGCTCTGTGATAGACACATTCGAGACGGACCTCTCCGGGTAAAACCACTCCATAAACAACAGCATGCGTACTCCACAGGCAAATCAACAGAATCCGCGCTACACAGCGTGGTGTCTAAGATTGAATGCGCAGTGGACCACAAATGCTCATCACTGGCTGCCTTCATTGATATCGAGGGCGCCTTCGACAAAACCATGTTCAACAGCATTAACATGGCGTTAGATAGACACAATATAGACTCGACCCTAAGCGGCTGGATCACCAATATGCTCAAAATGAGAGCTGTACAAGTCACGGTAAATGACACTACAAGGGCCATCGTGGCGAAAGGCTGCCCGCAAGGAGGTGTCCTCTCACCACTTCTATGGAACCTGGTAGTAGACAGCCTCATCAAAACACTAAATGACAAAGGTTATTTTACCGTAGGCTACGCCGACGACATAACCATAATAATAAATGGCACCCACGAAAACACCTTATGTAACCTAATGCGCCAGGCTTTGAAAATAGTAGAGGACTGGTGCAATAAACACCAACTGTCGGTGAATCCAACAAAAACCGAACTGATTCTCTTCACAAAAAAGAGGAAGTTGGCGACACTACAACTGCCACGATTCTTTGGAACTACCCTAAGCCTGGCAACTGAAACCAAATACCTGGGCATCTATTTGGACAAACAGCTGAACTGGGCAAAACACACCAACTACATCACCACAAAAGCCAGCATATCACTATGGCAGTGCAAGCGACTGCTTGGAAGGAATTGGGGTATCAGCCCCAAAGTCACCCACTGGCTATACACCACAGTCATTCGACCAATTATCACATACGGCTCACTGGTCTGGTGGCCCAGGACGGACCTGAGCACAGCCCAAAAAGACCTCGAAAAACTGCAGCGGTTCGCTTGTGTAGCAATAACCAGCAGCATGAGCACTGCACCCACTGCCGCACTGCAAGTAATGCTGGGACTGCCACCCCTGCACCTCATCGTGCGAGAGGAGGCAGCCCTGGCAGCCTTCAGGCTATATATATCGGGAACCCTGAGCAGAGACTCTAGGGTCAAGCACACACGCATAAGGGAAGATGCAATCAAACGACAACCAATGATGGCATCACCCTGCGACAAAGCCCCGAAACTACACTTCTTTCAGAAGCACTACAACATCATACTCACAGAAGAACGGTGTGACTACTCAGGCCCGAAGGAGATGAGAGTATACACCGACGGATCAAAGACCGACTCCGGAACCGGAGTCGGAGTTTTCTCACATGACTTCAACATAAATATATCCAGCCCGCTGGGATTGTTCAACACCGTCTACCAGGCGGAATGTGTGGGCATTACACAAGCGGCTTACGCCATAGAAGCCAGGAGAGTTACGGACACCCGTATACGTATACTCTCCGATAGTGCCTCAGTCTTGCAATCCTTGGGGAAAAATTATATTACCTCCAGACTAACACTAGAATGTCACAACGCACTGGAACGGGTGACAGTGTGCAACCGTAATACAGTGACACTGCAATGGATAAAAGGACACAGCGGATCACTAGGTAACGACGCAGCTGACCAACTTGCTAGGAGAGCATCCAGCACGTCAGTCTGTGGACCCGAACCTATCGTACCCATCCCCTTCAACCAACTACGCAGGTGGCTACAAGAGTTCACCCACACACAAGCACAGAACTGGTGGACCTCGACACCGGGCTGCAGGCAATCCAGGGAAGCTATGCCGTCCTTAGATGGCAGGCTAACCAGGCGGTTGCTACGCCTGGACAGGAACGGCCTGCGCCTAGTGACGGGGACCATCACGGGACACTGCTCACTGAATAAGCACTTCCACACAATAGGCATAACGGACAGCCCTCTGTGCAGGGCTTGCATGGAGGCTGAAGAAACCGTTGCGCACGTGCTCTTTGAATGCACAGGCGTCACCCAGATCAGAACAGAAACCCTCGGGTCACCCAGATCTTTCACGGATATCTTAAGCAGACCAGGAGACCTAATCAGCTTCTGGAGGGAGGTGGGCTGGTTGGAATAAACAACGACGGCCGCCATGGCCCACGCACAATGGTCCACATGAAGGACTAAGTGCGGAAACCAAACCCGCTAACATAACATAACATAACATACGTCACAAGAAAGCGCATAATGACATCTATTTTCTAATACAGTTCGGCGCGGTATATTTTGTTAGGTTCAGGTGGCGGGTATGAGACGCTTCAGGATATCAAGCAAATTGGCGAACTCGTGCGCAAGAGATGCGAGCGCAGGTAGCGACGGTCGTCAGTCACACCGCGGTTACTGAAACTGTATGAAGTGCAGGCGGCATGTGCCGGCCGGCCCCCACTATGCCAGGTATCCGTCGTCGGCGCGACCTTGCAGTTTATTATTATGGGTTTACAGACTACAATTTACAATAGAGTGACGAGTCAACGTCAAACGATAGTGAAAACGATAATAATGACGTTAGGCGCCCAGAACGGTGTGTTTTGTAACGGCGGCGGTCTATGCGGGCTAGTTTATACAAAACATCGACATGCTGAGGTTAGCATATGTGTTATTTCCCGATAACATAGGTATCTAATTTTCGTAAATTGACGGATATTTCGCAAACATCCGTTAAAAGGATGACTTCTTAATTCATAGACACAATATGTATGGCTCCACCCATACATCCTCCGACAAAGGTGTCCCTTGTCATTATTAGAACCGGGATTTGACTATTGCACGACACACTGTTCATGCATACGTACCTACTATTACCTACGAACATGTAGAGACCATACATGTACCTACAGGTAGTACGTATTAGGCTCACCGTGATTTTCTTAGGATTCTAAAACTTCGGATCTCAAATTAACATAAAGGGTTCCGTCAAAATCACGAGCAGTCGAACGGCTACGATCAAACTTGGGGACACAAAAAAAACACAAAAGCAATAAGAGTTAGTTGAGTGGACAGTCCCATCCCGACCTAGTAAAGCAATCTGTTATGTTAATTCAGTAACATTCATTCTATTGTTATGTAAATGCTGTTTGGACGAGTCGCGCTATCGAGGCAATTTGATAATACGCCAAATACATTACGTGTACATAATGCAGCTAGTACATTATCTACTTAGGTACGGCATTGTAGGTGGTAGCCCTTGCAAGACAATTTTATATTTCAATGACAGCTATTAAATGGACAATGCATTTGCATTCTTTGAAATTACTTGTAGCAATTTTCCTTTGCGTTGATGCACTATGCAATTTTCCTACAGCTTCGTGTAGGAAAACATGATCGCTTCAATAGATATTCTTTGTTTTCAACATGACGTGTCTACCTAATTCACTTAAAGGCAGCTACGAGTAAAAACTGAAGCTAATTATGCATTGTTATCGTTTGTATTTATTGTGTTTAGCGTCTCCATTATTTTCAGCGCAAAATATTTGCTTAATGATCACAGGCAGTGGGTGATAGGTACTGAACTTGGTTTACGGATAACAAATTACAAGAAATTGTAATCAATCAAAACGGCAGTTGCTGAGTTACCCAATCTGAGTAAACGTTTTTAGGATTTCGTACCTCAAAAGGAAAAAACGGATCCCTTAAAGAATTACTTGTGTGTCTGTCTGTCTGTCAGCCACAGCTGATTTGCTTCGAATCTACTGAACCAATTAAGTTGACGTATACATATCATATGAATTTATGTGATCCAACCACGGATGTGTAACGTAAATAAATGAATTTTGAATATGACACTTTTGGGGGGCAAATTACAAAATTAAAAAAACAAAAAACAAACTGTACCGTGTTACATATCAAATGAAAGGGCTTGTTGAGAGGGTCTCAAATGTTTTTTTTTTTAACAATTTTTAAATAAATAATTTTAAGGTTATTTAAGAAAATATATGAAAATCGACCACCCATCTATCTCCGAAACTACAGAGCCTAAAATTTTGAAAAACATAGATAAAATAGTTATAGATTACAGGAAAACCTATATAAAGTCTATGGTGTTAAAATAACATGGTAAATCTCTCAATATTGTGCGTACAAACTTACATTTGCGGTTGGAATATATGAATTGAAAATGTTTTTCAACTACAATGTTAAGTTTGTTCTTGGGATTAATTCATCCCAACTACGAAACCGTTCATTGTGCATGGTATGACACGCACTTGGCCTGTTTTTTAACCAGGAAACCCGCATAAAAAGAAAATTCGTGTGCGAGGTGGGAGTATAGGAACCCCTAGGAGATAGGGGATAATGTGGCTGTCTCCTCAAACTTTGCTCAACAAAATATCAGGGTTTAAAGGTACATTTCCTACCGTACCTGAGCCTTAGGGCCGTATTACAGAACCTTACTCAAGACTCGACCATTACTTAAAACTAGTTTCAGACAATCAAATGGCTTTAAACGAGTTTTAAGTAATGCTAGAGTTTTGTGTGAGGTTCTTTAATACGGGCCTTAGTGACTAATGATTGTCGCAAGTCGCATCCTATGTTTACGTTTTTCTGCCATCTTAATTACAAGTATGACAGCAGTATAATAAATTATAACGTTCTTCAAAGTCACTCAAGGCCATTATTTATACATTTTATTCTTCTCGTACCTATGCACAACAAAGATTAAATACCGTGATCTAGTATTTCAATCGTTATTGTAAACGATTTGAACTTTATCTCATTGCGATAAGGTTCAGTGTTTCTTGCTTATTAGTTAAGGACAGTTGACACTTGCAATTTACACTCGTATGTTTTCTTCCTAGTTACAGTCTGACCCTGTAGTTTTTCTTATCTGTGCCATAATATGTAGATCACAACCGTCAATTACGTATTTTATTGTTTTTGGGAATAGCTTTTTATGTAATACGCAGATTTAAATAAAATTTCAATGAGTTGATGATTATTTTAGCAAACAAGCAATCAACAGTTAAGGGCAACTAATATTCGAAGAAGAACTGAAATGTAAAAAACATTAATATTATTTAAAATAACAAATACATGTTTCTTTCCAAGCATATATTCATAATCACGCGATATGCTTAAAGATTTTCAATTTTTATAATATTGTGCTCACGAATTTTTAACAAACTTGTGCTTTTCTTTGTTTTATAATACTTCATGCACTCAAGCGGCCAACATAACAGGCTGTGTATATTATACAAAATAAACTTCAGGTACTTCGAACAATACTTTGGTTGAATTTCAAACAACTTGTGAGTTAATTAGATTCCTTAATTTAAATTGCTGGCTATAGGAATTAAAATAGTTATATTTTTCTCTTTTTACTATTCTAGACTTAAATTCAACATCTATTGTCAATGATGAACATAATTTTTTGTACCAAAAAATGCCTGATAACATAATAATACAGCCTCGGGTAAACATTCAAACCACTGCAATTACATTTGCATTGATGCATTACATTAAAACAATGTGTCCAAAAATATTAAATATATCCTTTGGCAAATAACATATTGAGTACTCTGCAATCAACCATTTGTAAATACTTGTCGTTACTTATCATTAATGTAGAATTTCATGATATATTATGACATACTGAATATCTCACAACCCATATTCTCTAATGTGTTATTCATAGATATCAACTATGTTAGCAATATAATTTAATAACAAATGTATTTAAATCAACAACAAAAATATATAATAAAATAATAACGGGTAGCTTTCACAATAATAATGAAAAAAAGCGATAAAAGATTTACCGTAATCAGGTACGCGAAAAAATAAAATATTTGGCTTAAGTAAGCTGACTGCGTTTTGTATGGCAACACTGTTGACTTGACGTCCTACGGACTGTTGTGAAAATTCATTTAATTACGGTGCAAAAACTAATTTCAGTTTCATTTTCAATTTTTTTGCTACGTTGTATTATATATTTGAATTTCGAATATTCTTAAGCAAAACCGTAAAACACATTATTCTACTAATTAAAAAAATCGTTGATAGCCACGTAATTTGCCGGAGGACCTTTGTTTGTGCGTTTCAGCCATTTTCGGAATAATTTGTGCGATTATTTTGACACAGTGAACTTAACGAACCAAAAAGTGAACTTCCACAACAATCTCTAGTACGCTACACCGTGTATGGCCATAAAATCGATTAAAACTAATTGGTGGGTATGCGGTCTCTCAGGTAAGAGAGTATGGAGGCGGTCCCCTTAGCCAGGATGGCGTGCCGCGGCTGACGGAAACAGTTGCCCATCAGCTCCAAGCTCCTGGAACAATGGAACTGTTCTACAACTATTGTAAATCAAATACGCTACATTTTTATTTAATAATGGAAAAAGGATCCGGGTCATTTTGGTATCATTACTTACATAAAATATTTTGATTTTATAAATGTTTCAATGTGTGTGTATTAAACGTTAAATTCGACAACAATAGTGTTGGCAACAGGTAAAAAAAAAAAGAATACAGGAATTTTGTAGAATTATACAGCAAGTAAAGACAGATACAATTTCGTTTTGCTGCTGTTATTCCAAGTCTTTAAGTGTGTTTTTTCAATGTATCCCATGGCCATTTCAGATATCATCCGAGAAGTGTTTCTGTTGACTCATAGGTTTTAGTCATAATAATCACGTAAGTAAATCAATCAAATCAACCTAAAACACGTATGTTTTTGTTTGAAAGCCACATTCAATTTCATCTATTGTCTCTTCACATGGGAACTTACGTGATTGATTGTTTTCTACATTTTGTGGTTCATGTTATTTACAATGGATTATAATTAATGCCATCAACCCGATGTTATTGTGGTAATTTGTGTATGCCATAAACCACGCGGTTAAACCCTGTTTTCAAAGTGGGGAAATTATTACAGTTATGTAAGTAAACAACAACATGCCGGGAGAAAACCTAGTTTGTTACGAAACTATTATCGATTTCATACATAACATCACGCCTTGATTCCCCGAACGGTTGGCAGAGGTGTGCCTGTAGTACACACACATTTCGCCAGTTTAAGGGGGATGCGCTAAGGTAGCCCGCGAAATTCAAATTTTCTTACGTTTTTTGCAACTTGCAGGTCAGTAACAGGTTGTATGTTGATATAAATATGATTCGCGGACGTAAAAATATGTCTTTACAGAATTATTATCATTAGAATCAGCAATACAACTCTCTAAGTTCGTAGAATCTTATTGAATGACTATTTCATGAAATAGTCATTCAATAGGATTCTACGAAGACAGTTAGTAATTGAAAAAAACTTGAATATCGCGGGTTACCTTAGCGCATCCCTCTTAAGTGCCATGTAATAGGGGGCGAGCCTATTGCCATCAACCGGGCACAAACCCAGACTCCGGGCTGCTACTGAGAAATTTCAGATAGATAAACCTAATTACCGATGAAAACCCCGCAATGGTCCTCCAACTACCTTTTAGGTCGCGGGGAAGACTCACGCATACTTTTCCACTGCATATGTCGGTATTGTAGTAATTGACACTACGCGACAAGAAAATCTTGTTAGTTTTTTTTTTGCGTTATCCATAAAGATGGCGCCCCGGCCCTTCCGGATATCTATCCAAATATCTATTACGAACTGCAGTCACCACGATAGAAAGGGTTTGGAAACACTTTCACTCACTCAGTACATTATGGTTTTTTTACAGAATAGATCAGGTCAGGATCAGGTTTCATGGGTAAACACAAGGAGCTTATTCTATAAAAATTCTGTTTTTTTTTTCCAAAACCGAAGTCATGTTATCTTTGATTACACAACATAACATCACGCCTGTATTCCCCGAAAGGTAAGGTAGAGGTGTACCTATAGTACACCCAATTCGTTCGCCAATTGATTACTTCACTCTATTTCGTACAGTTTTGCGCTCAGTCATCAATCTCAAAACATTAGCTATGGTTATATCCTGATCTGCCTTACTACAATTCCACTCCACGACACATCTTTGTCACCTTATAATTTTTATAATTATTACAATAAATCTCATCTATTATACTAAACTCACCTAAGATGTGTGAAGTGCCCCAACTCCGGCGGTACAGTGAAGATGCTGTTATTACTGAGGTCCAATACAGCCAATTTCTTCATCTTAGCTAGAGCGTCCGAAGACACATTGATCTCGTCTATCTTGTTCTCAGCAGCTAACAGTATCTCGAGGTTCTCCAGATCGTACACACACCGCGGTAGCTTCGTGAATCTGGACGGAAAATATGCAAAGAGTTAAATTGTTCGTTTGTAAGGCAAGAACACTGCTTTTTGCGCTCAATCAAGTATATTGTAATTTGTCGGTAAAATGACTTCGTACGTTTTTTTTTTTTTACTACAGGGTGGAAGGGACATCGACGCGAAGCCTGTTATCATGGATTCAGTACATCATTCTTGACCCCCCTGCGTTAAAATTTTTCTTCGGTTATTAAAAAAAAAAAATTCGCTGTTCCATACATTTTGACCGAGTAGTTATTGCACTTCTTTCCTTTCTTTCTTTTCTTTTTAAAATAAACTTTGCCCCACACTAGGAATTTCTCCTGTATCGTGGGTGCGTTTACAAACATTTAAACTCACATACACAAACAGCCAGACCCGGAACAACTACTACTCCCCCCCCCCCCGAACTTTTACTTCTGTAGGAAACAGCTGTTTTTTTTGTTTAATTACCGACGAAAAACTTTAACGCAGGGGGGTCAAGAATGATATGCTGAATCCATGGTAACAGGCTTCGCGTCGATGTCCCTTCCACCCTGTATATTAATAAAGGGCGATATCCTGGATAAACATGTAATTGCCGACTGGCAAATCATCAAAAAAACCTTCTTAGTAAAATTATTTTTTATACATTTATCGTCCCTAAAGCTGCATGTGCGCCTTATTTAAAGCTGTAAAAGAAGTGAAGTTTGCTAAACGGATAGCACTGTGTGTATCATTAACCCAATGAAAACAGATATTAAGATAGAGAGGGCTTTTTATACCCATATTTGCAAATTAATTATTTGAATTTGGAAATTGTCTCGGGAACCATACTTACTTATTATTAGAAATGACTAGTTCTCTCAAATATTTTAAGTCGCCTAGTTCGAGCGGCAGGTCTATGAGGAGGTTCTTGCCCAGATCGATGTACTGCAGGTGCTTGCAGCGGTTTATTTCCGGAGGAATGCAAGTCACGTTGTTTGATGACAGCACCAGCGACGTCAACGTATCGCTCAAGTGCACGATGCTGTAAGGAATTAAACATTTTATTGATTTTATAATGATATTTTGTATCATCTTTTCAGCCGAAGACCTCCACAGCTCCACTGCTGGACTTAGGTCTCCCCAAGCGTCGCCGTCTGCCTCTACAGATGGACTATGCTTGCAGATACAGATGGACGAATTTTAGGTACATAAAATTTCTCTGACGATAAGCAAATATCGATAGGGATTTAACAATACCTAAGTACCTATTTAAATTACCCTAGACAAATAATTAAAATATTTTTTTATACAACTCTGTCGTATTTTATAAATTTTGTGATTTAACCTGAAGGCCAATTCTACTAATTAAAAAACGTTCAAATTCAAGTCGCAGTGCCGCAAAAGTTCCAAAATGTCACAAAAGGTATTCTACTAAACCAAAAAAGTAAGTTAAACATGACGTTTAACTGCAATGAGATTGCGACTAGACCGAAGCAAAATAATGTACTAGAACGGTATTCTGCTAAATTTTCAAATTGACATTGTAAAAAAATTTGGTATTCCACTAAAAATAAGAACGTCAAAACTGACGTAAGCATGAGATTATTTGTTGACCGGACTGTGACTAATAATTTTAGCTTCTGCTAGTTAGATATCTATAAAATATATATATATAGTTGCATAATTATTATATAAGCGTATGTATAAAACACAGGACAGACGTTTTGTGTATTTTTTTGTTTGTGAAGTGTTTGGATATTCTGTTATAGTTGGATAATTATTTAAAAAGGAGTGGTTTTCGTTTGAGGCATGTTTGCGGTTACTTTATTTAACCCTGGCGCAACGTGCAGACTATGCAGCGGCGTCAGAAAGACGGAGAGAACGCCGTCGTCGTCGCCTTGCAACGGATGCATTTTCCATGAGCGACCGAGAATGTGTCAAGACCTACAGGTTCACTAAGTCGCTCGTGGCGAATAACGGAGCTGACGCCGCACATCCCTTGGGAAAGGCGCAAAGATGGACTCGATGCTCGCCAAGGTGAGTCTTAGTTACTTACACACATATTATTTATTGACAAGCAACAAGGCAGCTAGATTCCAAACATTACATTATCTACTTTTTCTAGATACTGATAACCCTGGCGTTTTACGCCAGCGGGTTCTATCAGACCTTGGTAGGGCAGCACTGCTCCCATTCAGTTTCCAAGCCGAGCGTCTGTAGCGCGGTCAAACAAGTGACTCTGGCCCTGAACAACCCACATGTATTTAGAAAGCATGAGACTTTCCCTTTGACAAGGGGAGCCCAAGAAAGGGCTAGGAGTGGGTAAGTCTAAAGACTAGCGCGTATATGATAGCCACATACGACGGAATTTAATCAAGTTAGTTATCCGTCGACATCGCTTGCAACAACTTAACAAAACATCAATATATTTCTTTACTATACCTATGTCATTTTAATATTAAATAAATTCTCTAAATGAAGCTTGAAACCGCCTTAAAATCGGTCGCGTCCGTCGCCGACACCCCTTTCCGCGCCCGTCAGTCCGGCTGAAATCATGATCGCAAACGGCTCAATTTTTGCACTGTTCTAATCACACAACTGAAAATTTTCAGCGTTTTGTATTGTGTGGACGAATATATTGTTTTTTTTTGTGTCGCAAAAGTTTATTTCATTTGATTCAACCTACAATAATAATTTTCAGATATGTGATGCAGAGATGAATAGGTATACTTTGCGTCGATCCATCTAGCCCCGGGAGTTCACACGACTCGACCATTTGGAGGGATCACCTAGATTTAAGTTAATCGGTAAAGTTATCCATTTATTTACCGACTAACCATTGTGTACATACAAATAACTCGTTTCTGCTTACCCCATGGGAAAATGGCGTGAGTTTATGTATGTTTTCTTTGGTTACCAATTAAATTGAGGTCGGCGATCAGTTTTGAATTCAGCTAAGTACCAGTAGTTGGATTCAGATGATACCTATCCACGGACCGACTGCGCGTGACCTGCGTAGCTTAACTTTGATCGATGGACTTGTGCGGCTGTTACTTAGCCTCGAGCCCCTCATAGGTATTTTTTAATAAATAAGATTTTTTTTTTGTAATATGCATATTGTTTATTAATTAACAAAATAAAAGTGAAAAAAACAAAGCCGGTGGCGCATCGCTTGTGTGAAGCACGTCGCTGCAGCGTCAACAAAGCCCTGAAAGGAAACACAATTTAGTTTTTTATTTTATACATATTATTTATTAAATAAGATTGTTTTATTTTAAACTCAGCGTTTTATTTACAAAACAACAAATGGTAGGGGAAGCCCAGAGGATTTTTCAGCAAGCATATTCAGAACGACATATTCGTTCTGAATATGCTTGCTGAAAAATCCTAACGTAGTATATAACTATATATATATCCAATTCTCGACTTCCACGCGAACGAAGTCGCGGGCAGAAGCTAGTTAGTAATACGTTCACAAATAACATTTACATACCTTGGCCATTATTGGATACTACTCGGCAATTATTATGCTGCTGTTGCTTGAATTCTAAAAACAATCAATTTCTTCAGATGAAATCCTGTTGCGAGTATGATTGTCTGATTTATTATTATTCGTTTAAACACTTACACTTGCGTTACGTCGTCGCAGCCGAAGAGTTTCCTCATAGAGGCCGGCAAAACGGTTTGCAGCACCTGCTATTTCCTCCATAGCAGAGGCATGCCTAAAAAACAAACACATAGTTATAGTAATTATTGTTTTAGTTTTCTGATGTTAAACTTCACTGTAAGCTCACTCTATATCTATCTGTCTCGCAGTAGGCGTGACAGTAGGCAGGTCGGCATCCTGCTGCACAGTGGTTATTCCATCATATCCACTACTACCATCAGTTGCCTTCTCGAAGGACTAGTCAAATAAATCATACATTCAATATAATTGCCTGTACTCCTAAGAGTTGTTATGTTCAATATGTGAAGACCACCAAAAAAACTACCTATATCTTATCAACAGAGCATCCAGTGCGTTCTGGCTGAATCATCATCATCATTTCAGCCACAAGACGTCCACTGCTGGATATAGCCTTTCCCCAACGGGGGGTTGCCATAATCGCCACTTACGACACTGTCGCCTTTTACGACACCCACGGGAAGAAATGGGATGATGCTATTCTTTACGTCCGGCACCACATGGAATGCCTGACTGCATCCTCTGCTGAACTGTATCCTCCCACGATGCTGATCAGGCGCTCTTCGAGGGGGAACCACAAAATTTGGGGTGCTGGCCCACCACTCCTTGTTTGACCCTCCTATATTTGCCTCAGTTTTGCCTTCGTCCGGCTTTTGTACTGGTTGTCGTACTGCAAACAAAAAAATTATGTATTTGTTGTTTTCCGACTCTCCTGCAAGCACAGCTAGTGGTTACAATAACCTTACCCTTACCTTCTTCCACTCCAGCCCAGATTTGGACAGTCCAGCATTCAAAATATCGGCGCAATGTCTCCAGAGCCACTCACCCACTTGGACAGGCCATTGCCCTCCCTACCTCTCACCTTGCCCAACGCCAATGATTGGTTCTCCTCCAGAAAGTCTAGAAGCAGCTCCAATTGGCGAGGCGTCACTTGGCGGGGAGGTAATATTATTAAAATCAGAAAAAAATATGATGTTGTGTTTTGTGTTATTCACACTTTCGCGCGGATATGACAGAGTTGCTAGTAAATAATCGTCTATTACCCACAACCACGATAAAAATACTCACTTTTTACTTGACTATGGAAAGCATAATTTCATCTGTTCCGTCATAAGTCTAAACCCAAACCAAAGAAGTGGGTAGGTAGACCTCAATGATCCCAAAATAATTGAAAAAAAAAAAACTTCAGGTACCTAAACCGAAAAAAAGGTTCTAGTTTTCAACTTTCTCATTCCTTAACATTCGATTTAAACTCGAATCAAATTTATCGCAATCAGAAACGATTTGATTACCGGTCATCGATTATTTGATCGGATATGCTCTATAAATAGAGCGCATCTGATAAATTATAAGTCCGATGCTGTCGGTGTGTATGTTTATTTATAAATTCAGTCCTTCTAGCTTCTCCTAGTTTGAGCGTGTGGCCTAACAACTCAACTCGCTCGCTTGCTCGGTCGCTTAAAGGAGCAGATGGAAAACAAGGGTGAAAATACCATCAGACAGTCGGATGGACAATAAAATCGAAAACAGTGTAAGTGCCGTTTCTGACTAAAGTACGATCTGCCTATCGGATTGGACGTGTATCAATATATCGATTTAATACAAATGTAATAATATTTATTATTCAGTCCTTAATAGCTATAACCGTACCGTACCTAGTGTCACAAGTTTAATAACTGAATTTACCCGCACATCGGGAAATTATTCACCAAATGGCAACTCTGATTTTGACACAATTGACATTCATTCTGACATACAGTATTGAAAAACATTGCGATGGCTAGGTACAATAGTCCAGAAAATCAATGTAGTTTTATAAATAAAATGGAATAAATCTTTATAGAATACTTTCTGACAAAATTAAATAATATAAAATTGAATTATAGTTTGACATTCGTAAAAATAAATAATGACGTCTTTTTTTGACATCTTAATCATTCGCATAGCGCATGCGCGTCGCGATTACCAATACGTTCCATGTTAGCTTTCTAGCCGATTATTTATTTTAATGATTTTTTATTCTCAAAGATATAAAATAACAAACGGGAAATGAAAATACTATGAGTATGCACTTAATCAAGCAAACTAATAAAGACATTAAACAAATCAGAAAATAAGGTTGCCAAAAATTAAAGTATCACTAATTATCACAATATCGTCTGCGTACATTGAATCAACATGAAACTATGTTTAATTTCGTAAACGAGAACAAAGTTGACCGCTATGAGACTAGACTGCAATGATATTGCGACCGGAATGTGAACAAACCTAATTTTAAGGTTAGCAGAATACCATTTTTTGGTCTGTTCACAATGTCATCGCATTCCGGTCTCATGTTTTTCATACTGCACGTTAATTAGTAGAATTGACCTTCTGATCATTGAGATAAAATGTCATTACGAACTTTTATATAGGCCTGTATAGGTAACTTTCATTAAAAAATATTTGATTTTTGAACCCGAATATATGGATGACTAGCTGCGCCCCGCGGTTTCAAAAAATACACACACACACACTCACAAACTTTCGCCTTAATCATATTAGTGTGACATCTATTTTTATTTCAGACTATCTGAATGGCTTCAGCTGATGTAAAGAGACGATTTTAGCAAGACCCACGCGACCACAACCGGGTCTCATCGTTTTACGGCCAAAACCATATAAAATTGTTAGTAAATGTTAGTTGTTAGTTTTATAAATGATTCTGAACCCGACTCGGTGGGCAGTACCGGTCAGAAACGTCGCCGCAGAAACGTCGCTGTTTTAATGGGGCCCATTTCTGCGTCAAAAAAATAGGCAGATTGTTTTATCACAATTTTTTTTTTGCTTTTTTTAAAAAGTGCCGGATTCTAAATAATTAATTACAACCTAGCCTTTATGACTAATAAGCTCTTTTAATCTAACCAAATTTTTTATGTGATTCTTCTTTTAAAACTTAGAATAGTGTTTTGTATTCAGAATAATCAGATTTATGGATTTTATACGGTTTTGGTCGTAAAACGATGAGGCAAACATTGTCATGGGCTCTCGTACTGTTCAGCAAACAAACCTAACACCACAAGCTACCGGATTATCCACAAGGTTTTAAAAAACTGCAACATCGACAAGGTTTTAAAAAAGAATGGTCTCCCATCTTTTCTGTCTGTTATCTATTCACGTATTAAGAGGTGCCTTCCTATTTTTATGTTAATTTGCATTAATATTCTTATTAACTTGTGTATGAATCATTAAAACTTTTTATTATTTTTTATACAAGCAAAATTAAACTTTAGAATATGATTTATTGGATCTTTTTCTTTCCATGTTGAAGACAGTTACGTAATTGTAATATTTTCTCTGAATATTTTTTTTATTCGAAAATCATGTTCTTTTAGGATAATTATAATGTATTAATATGTCTAAAATAAATATTCACAGCAAGAAAATATAGTTTATTATCCCGACACAGGATTTTTTTATCTAGATCAATTATTACTTCAGTTATAAACGAAATAAGAATTGAGACTTACGCTATTTAGTTTCGTGCTCGAACACGATCAAAGAGCGCACGCGATATTCAACTTTATTACTGATGTATTAGCGTTTAGCACATAACGGAGTGGCGGGGAGCGAGGGGCGCAGCTTGCGTTCGAAATTTGATTTTTACTGCCTGCTTTTAATGGTGGAACGGATTTCGATAAAATTTGGGACACAGATAGACCATGTCCTAGGTCCTAACCCACACATAGGGTACTTTTTATGCCGGTAGTACGTTCCCGTGGGATAGTTTTCGACCTCCACGCGGCCGTAACTGTGAGCAAAGGTAGTTTAAAATATGCTTGTCTGTAAAGGCATATAAAAGTGGTACTTACCCAGCTGGTAAAGCATTGAGCTTGTTCTTGGAGAAGTCAACGGTGTGCACGTCGACTTCGGCCGCCGCATTGAATACGTGCTCGGGCACGTGCGACAGTTCGCGGCACGGCATCATCAGCGCTTGAGATTTCTTTAGTGTGTACCTAGGTTAAAGGGGAGGATGACATATTGAGTCTCCTATCTTGCGTAAAATTATAAGTAAAAAACACTGCGAAGGTTTTACTTAGAAGTGACAAAAATTGATTTTATAAGCACCGTAATAAAGTCTAAGATATACTATAGAAAGTGTAATACTCGTAGTATGTTGCATCCTATCCTATGACAAAACATTCAGCATTCAGGCAGTTGTTGTGGATGGGCAAATGAGTTCAATATTTATATATTTTTGTAAATGGTTAGAATTAGGATGTCCAGAAAATATCATAATTATAATTTAACTTGAATAAATCATTATATTATTTATGTTAAATAAAAAAAGAATTTTCAAAATCGGTCCACGATTGTCGGAGAAATCGAAGAACAATTTAAAAAAAAACATATATACGAACACAACACTTCCTCCTTTTTGGAAGGCGGTAACCTAAATTAGTAATATGCTCACTTATCAGGCCACTCGTCAGGCGTGAACCTGCTTTCGCTGACGACCTCCTCGGTGATGCGATCTCGTAGGAACTTCATCATGCGCTCCGTGCCGCCCCGGATGACGTCCTGTCGCACGAACGACAGCTTATTGCCTTCCATGTTGATGCTCTGCAACTGGGATAACAGGCCTAGGTTCCTTGGTAATCTACAAAAAAGATTAAATTATATTTTCGTATAAAATATTAACAATAAGTATGTGGTAGTTAGCACAAAAGACCTCAACGTTTCTCTAATTTTTACTGGCAAAACTAACTTATTAATTCACTAGAGACCAGCCCCGACTTCGCACAGTTTTACGACTAGACAAAACATCGGGATTTCTTTATTCTATTTATGTTTAATAATAATACACAAAAAAACTTCCGGAATAAATTCTCTAAATTATGGTGAAAACGGCATCCGAATGCATTTTGGAGTTTAGAAGATCTAAGCGGTCATCAGACACGAAAAACGACTTTATTTTATACCATTTTTATAGATTGTGTCAGCTATAGGCAACATTAAGCTAGCATAAGATTAGAACTACTACTATTGATCTATGTATATGGCATACGCACTTATTCAAATTGTTGTTAGTGAGCTCAAGCCTTTTTAGCTTCTGCAACAGTGATATGTTTTCGGGCAACACTTCCACTTTGTTGTCCCTAATGTTCAACACACTCAAGTGCTGCATCTGGTCACAAAATTCATCTGTAATTTCCTGAAAAAACAAAAAATATGGAACAATATGTTTTCTTAAATTTGTTGTATTTGATACGCTATGAGGTCTACGTGCACACAATTACTGTGATACTGTAAATATCTTAACTACATTCAATATTTATGTAAATAATAATAATTAAGGAAATCTTAAAGATTATGTGACTGAAAACCTATTCATGGTAAATAAAATTTATGCTGCACCTTTATTGTTGCAGCGACAATTTTTGTGCTAGCAACATTGCATGCAGTATGTGAGGGAAAGGCCCGCGAGTTACTTTTGTTTACCGCCAAAACGGACCTTTACAGTACTGTTAAGAATCAAGTCTCTGTTACCTTTATAAAATTATTAGCAATATATAATTCTTTGAGGGCGGAACACCCATAAAAGTCGGGTAGTTCTTCAATGTCGTTATGATTCGCGTCCAATATTTCCATTTTTCTCAGCTCTCCCAGTGGAGGTAACTTCTTTAGGCTATTGTTGCTGATATTCATTTTCTTCAAATCTGAAAGAATTTAAGTTATACTTATGTTGTTTTTTGGTCTAGCTGAAGTGATTGAATTGAAGTTCCAAGTATTCAAAGTAGTTGACAAAATCTGAACTACAAAATCTGTTTCTTAACTTTACTGAATCACATAATTAACTCACGAAACCTTTGGTAATTTTATTGTTACAACAAAGATAAAAGCAAGTACGTTTCCAAGATCAAATCAACAATTAGTCACGTAATGAAAGAAAACACAACAATAAAACATTTTCCGAAGCTGACTTACGAAGTTACGAGCCAGCCAAAATAATTAGACACGTAGTTTTGTAGAATTTCCACAGTCGCATGAGTTTAATTAGTTTTGGTAAAGTAGAACAATTAGTTACAGTGGTGATACGAGTTGACTACTCACTACTACTTTTTGGAAATAAATAATAAATTTTTCAACACACTTGCTTGTAAAGTGACTCTTATGGCAACGCATTTAGGTTCATAATTCATTTTGTTATACACTCCTGTTTTTTACTTTACATTACCACACTACCCATGCGAGCGATATTTGTTAACGTTTTCGTTGTGTAGTCAATTATTATCAAAACTGCCGACTTCACGTATGGGAGCAGAGCAATACCTACATATTTGACCCCGCCGGAAATACTAGACGAAGCACGAAACGCGAGAGACAGCCTGTTGCCACCAAAATCTAGAGAGAAATAGCTAGCGGCCTACGAAACTTTCATACAGTGGAAAAACAGAAAAAGAAACCAGTTACTTTTGGAGTACGTATTTTTGTTCGGTATCATTTTGAGAATTGTACTTTCACTAATTGTTTCAATAATCAAAAGTTAATAACAATACAAATCTGTTTTTTCCTCGCAAGTGTGTTGAAAAACGTCATATGAAACGCGTATGCATTGATCATTACACACTCGGCTCCCTTATCCGGCGCGACCGAATAATACCACCTTGACTGTCATGAACAACATATCACATTTGTATCATAATGTACTATAAAATGTAATGCATTTAAATTATTGCATTTTCATCATCGCCATTATTTATTTATTTAGTAAAATTAATGAATAATTTATCTCTGCCGAAAATGTCCACAGCTGGGCACATGCCTCTGCCAAGTATATAATTATTTGTAAAGACTATCATAAAGTGAAGATTTTTCTTTCCAGATGCATAATTCAAATCACACATATTGGTATGATGTCTCCATAAACATGTGGCCCTGTGTCAAGAGACAAGCACCCAAACAATCTGCCTATCCTTTTCCAAACTATGTTGGGGTTGGCTTCCAGTCTAACCGGATGCAGCTGAATACCAGTATTTTACATGGAACAACTGTCTATCTGACCTCCACAACCCAGTTAAGTACTGGGTAACACGATACCCCTAGGTAAGACTGATTATCAGACTTTTGGGCTTCTGACTACTCATAACGACTGTCAAAGATCTACGAATGACAGCCGGGACCAACATGTTAGACGTGGTTTCCGAGGCACGGAGGGGTCTCGATATGTAATGGTCACCCATCCACGAACCAACCGCGACTTAGCTTAACCTTCGATCGAGTTGTGCAGTTGTTATTATTTAGCTACGAGCCCCTGACTGATAAAAAAAAACACAGATTCATTATAAGAATCGGCAACACGTCATCATTCATCAACTTCTAGTGGTTCAACTTTGATATGGTTTCCTCCTTAGAAGGTATTATTCCCAAAGATTTTGGCGCGAAGCTATCCCTGCGGGTAGTTGTAGAATCAGCCCTTTTTCTTTAGACAAATAATTCATCCAATCAACAAAACTTACACAAAGGTAGATTGTTTTCAAATTTTATTTTTATTATGTCTCCTTATCATGTGATCATGTCGTGTCAAGAGACAAGCACACACCATTCAATCAATCAATCAACTCAGCCTATCGCAGTCCACTGCTGGACATAGGCCTCTCCCAGGCTGCGCCACAACACCCTGTCCTCCGCCTTCCGCATCCAGTCTGACCCAGCCACCTTCTTAAGATCGTCGGTCCATCTAGCTGGGGGGCGTCCCACACTACGCTTGCCGATACGCGGTCTCCACTCCAGGACTCGTCTGCTCCATCGGCCATCGGTCCTTCGACAAACATGGCCAGCCCACTGCCACTTCAGTTTGCTTACTCTGCAAGCTATGTCGGTAACTCCGGTTCTTTTCCGGATAATTTCATTCCTGATCTTATCCTTCAAAGAGACTCCAAGCATAGCCCGCTCCATAGCACGCTGCGCAACCTTGAATTTGTGGACTAGCCCGACTGTCAGTGTCCACGTTTCGGCACCGTATGTCATGACGGGCAGGACGCACTGGTTAAAGACTTTAAGTCTTCAGACACTGCGGGATAGGCGACGAGAAGACTTGACGCAGTTTTCCAAATGCCGCCCAACCCAACTGGATCCTTCTGTCGGCTTCTTTGTCAAAGTTGTGTCTACCGACCTTGATGACTTGTCCTAGGTAGACATACTCCTTCACAACTTCGAGTAGCGACCCTTCGATGTGGATTGGACTCGGCAAGACGTGCGAATTGTACATGACTTTTGTCTTGTCCAAATTCATGCCGAGGCCAACCCGCCGAGAGGCTCCGGTTAGGCTGTGCAGCATCTGGTGTGCGGTGCGGTGGGCGGTGCACACCATTACCTTTACTTAATCCAAAATAACAATAGAAAACATAACATTGATTTCTGAATGACAAAAATGATTTAAAAGTAATATTTTAGTTGCAATGGAATTTGAACTGTGTGGCTTAGGATTAAGGTTCACATTCCTGTATAACAACCAGTACAGTTGACCCACACATTTTAAGACATTATTATGTATAATTGTATTGTTCTGAATAATATCATCATAATCATAATATTCTGATACATAATAATACTTTCCTTTCCATCATCTTTAAGTGCTTATCAATATTTACAGTTATAAAGATATGAACAGGTATTATTTAGACCTAGATTACTGCAGGATTTGTTTTAATGAAGTCAATAAATAATATTTACCTCGAAGGTTAACAATATCTGGGGGTAGCTCTTGAAGCTCATTGTGCGATAGATTAATTTCCACTAATCGTACCAAATACCCCATCCCTGGAGGTAACTCAGTCAATTTGTTGTGCGATAAGTCCTAGAACAGATAGAGACAAGCAAAACGGCTCATTAAAAAAGAAAGTTATTAGTTTTATTTTCTGACCCTGTACTAAGAGGTATTCCAATTCTGTACTATCCTGTAATATTCTGTACTATACTTTACTGGGATTTAAAACCTATTTTTTTTTTAAATAATATATACTTCAGGGGGTCTACTTCCTAAGCAAGAAGTCCGTAGTGTCAGGCGTTTCCTACTTCTGCACTATCTCAAATCTGTAAGATACATGAGATTTATGCTCGGGGCTCGAACAAAGAATGAATGATAACACGATTTGGCAGATGTCCCTACTCCCAATATGTATTGCCCATCAAAAAAATTAAATTTGACCCGTGTTTCGACAGATCAAATACTTTCGGAGTGGCCTGTATCTTCGTTGACGGCCTTAAAGTGTAGACCCCCACATTCAGACATTTGTAATTCTTACCAAAAAGTTCAACATAACAAGATCTCCAAAGTCTGGTTCTATTTTCGAAAGTTCATTGTGAGATATATTCAGCCAGCGCAACTCCGACAACCTGTAGAATTCTTTGGGAAGTGTTACCAGTCTATTATGGGTCAAACTCAGGTTCATAAGGCTCTTTAATTCACCAAATTCAGGTGGTAGATTTGATATGGCATTATCGTGAAGCTGGAAAAATATAAACACAATATTATTTTAATGAGTGTACTAGATAATAATTTTTTAACACAACATGGAACCATCCAGCACAAGAATCAATTAAATATAATGGATTCTGACTCAATAAAATATTGCAATAACAAACATTAATTAAATAATTTGCTTTAGAATTTATAATCATTTTATCAATGTAATTATATCTACATGAAAAATTTATTGAACATGCATGGATCTAAAATTTTATGACCAAAGCATTAGTATTTTTAATTGGTTCTATGAAGCAGCAAGTATGATAAGTTTTACTCTGAATACATGTCTGATAAGCAAAAATTAACATAATGATATAAAAAAGCAATATAGTGTCAGTTGTCCTGCTCACCTTGAGGTTGACGAGGTGTTGCAGAAACTTGACATTCCCTGATATCACTTTTATAGCGTTGGAACTGAGGTCAAGGGTCTTCAGTGGCTCTGCTGTCCACCACCTGTTAGAATCATTTCTTGTGAAGTCAACCTCCTTGGTTTCTTCCAGCACCAAGTCATCAATTTTCCAAACATTTTCTGGCACTATAACAGTATGGCGCAATTATATTAGAAAATGAATTACTTGATAATGTTTTTAATTACGATTATACTACGCAAGGTTTACATAGCATGTATAACTTTCAAATTGGCTACATATTTCTATGTTAAAAACTGCAAATCTGTTAATTTTATAGTTTCATTATTACATTGAATTACGTTTATATAAGTACCTAATGTGTAATATGTACCTAGATTCTTTGATTAAAAATGCGAAATATTTTTCATATCACTGAACTCAAAGATTATAAAAATAAAAACAACTTGTAAAAAATAAGTCGCATTGTTATAGGTACTTAACGTACACTGTCAATTACAATACAGTCATGTAATAAATAATTCTACTTCACCTGACCCCAGTCCCCGGTTGCATAAACTGAGTTGTCCGGTCCTCTTCGCAGATTTAATCAAACCAATAGATAATTCATTTTCGTCTGCTTTTTTGTCTTGAAGGTGAAACACGGATTTGTTACAAACTTTTATTCGGGATTTAGAATGTGGTCTATTGGACATTTTTACTTATAAATATAATGAAGGAGTGCGCTGTATTGTATTGCTGAACTACTGAAGCGCTAACATCATCATTGTTTTTGTTGAAGTCGAAATAAACTTGTGTGCACATTGGATGACGACATTGGACCGGTTCATGTTTTTTTTTTTCAACAGAATCTGTTGGACGGCTTTTTCTACTTTCTGACTAAATAAAACTAAAGGAAATTGGCCAACTCAGTAAAGCTTATACGTAGAGTTTTAGTATCTTGAAAATGTCTTCAATTTAACGATTTTCCTAGTGGCACTCTGTGGCTGTTCCCTGTGACAGTACTTCTACTTGTTGTTTTTTTTGTTTGTTTACCATGTACAGCATTGTACACACAGCTTTAGAATGAAATGTGACATTTCTGAGGACAGAATAAAAATATGAATACAGCTAAAAATACTTTTTTTTTTTTATTAGTTTAATGGCCCGGTTTCTGGGACCTTGCTGCCGTGCACAGACTATACCTTCCGTGAGACATGAGAATTGAGATTTTATTTTATTTATTACCATCCTTTTTACATTTATTTTCGAAGCTTCGCTTGGCCACTGGGTTAAATAATAAACTGCATCCAAAAGTTGACCTGTTGCCTGTTTACGTTGGGAATTGAGCATTACAATTAAAATAGCCTTTAAAATATACCCTCGGCGTCACCCCTGGGCAGTCAGTCATAGAGATGAGTCGTACTAGGTTAATTTTGTACTAAGTGCACCTAGTCCGATTCCGTACAAATACTAGATCCAAATACCTATTCCACCTAGTCCATGAAGTACTTACGCATATTTTAAAGTATGCATAGTCTAAAGTCTCGCTCGCGTAGGTACTTTCGGAGATATAGCCATATCAAATTTGTATGAAGAGTCATGTTATTTTAGTTAAGCAATTTATTCCAATTAAATTGAAATTGAAAATAATGTATACTAAACGGCCTGAAAACCTCAATACCTACTTAGTTCTTTAAAAAAAAAACAATGTTCGACATTTTCCACCACCATAGGTAGGTATGACGTAATTTGTTTTGAGACTTATTTCCGGGAATCAAGGGATAAGAGTGCGCGAGCGCAACAACAAGTTATGACGTGTCGTAACGTGATTGGTGCAACGATAGGGTATCTACGGAATGTTCAGTTGCATTCAAACGTACTTCAGTGTTCTATTACCGACCATAATAGACGCACTACCCCCACACATTCATTACTTACTTATTTGTTATTTTGTATTTGTGAAAATGTTTGAAAATTTAGTGACAAACCTTGATCTTTTCGTTATTTTAAAAAACAGTGGCAGTATTAAAAATAATGACAGTTTGTGTAGTGAGATAAGGTCTAAATTTTTAGTCGAATTAAGTGATGATCACGAAAAGACCTTAAAGTTGTTTTGTGCAAAATTTTGTTATAATTTAAATAGAAGATGGGAAAACGCTTATCGTAAAGAAAATATATTCAGAACTAAAAATAGTGAATGGTTACAAGAAAACATAATATGGCCAGACTTTATTAAGTGTTTAATAGGCAGTAATGAAGATCAACCAGCACCGAGTACATCAACTCAGTATGTATCACCATCAAAAGTTTCTGTCGGTGTCTCCACCGAACAAAGCCAAGAAAACCTTTTTGTGAATTAGCGCCTAAACAGAAAAAAAGACGTGCAGAAAACTTTAATTTATCTTCGGACGAAATAAAATATGCATATTTTGAGCAGTTGAAAGCGGATGGGAACGAGGAGGTTGCTAAAATACTAGAACATTTACTAAAGAATCCCCAAGATGTAAAAAAAGTTAAAAAGTGCATATCTGTTAAAGAAACCAAACCTGTGTTTTCTCCGGATGAGGCTTTAGGGTTATTTTTATCACTTAAGCTGACCAAGTGGCAATACAATACTTTAAGAAAAAGTGTTAACGAAAAAGACAGTAATATATTTCCATCTTATTATCAAGTGCAACATGCGAAACAGAAATGCTATCCACCAAAAGATGCTATTACAGTGACAGAAACCTCAGCTAAAATAAAGTTACAAGCTCTATTGGATATAACGACAACAAGAATAATGACGTCACTCGTCATAGATAGTGGTTGTAAAGAATTTACACTAATCAGTAAGTGGGGATTTGACGGTGCTTCTAATCAAGCCAATTACAAACAAAAAATGCAAACAGACGATGAACAAGAAAGTCAACTTGACGATTCAAGCATATTTATGGGTAGTTTAGTGCCAATAAAATTAGTGTGCGGCGAACAAGTTATCTGGCAAAACGATTCACCAAATTCATCTTACTGGTGTCGTCCAATCTTTTTCGAATTTGTGAAAGAAAATAAAATAACGATATTGCGGGAAAAAAGTGCTATTAAGGAAGAGATTAAAAATTTAGTGAAAACAGAAGTTGGAGAAATAAAAATTTCACACTCTTTATTAATGACTATGATAGACGAAAAAGCAACATCAATTTTATGTGATACTTCATCTCAGAGATGCGACATTTGTAAAGCCACTCCAACAGAGATGAATAATTTGCCCTTAATTGCATCAAAACCGACTGATCCAGATCTCTGTAAATACGGATTGTCATCATTGCATACCTGGATACGAATGATGGAATGCATTCTGCATATAGCCTACAGATTAACGATACAGACATGGACAGTAAAGGGAGACAACAAGTGCATCATGGAAAGAAGAAAGAAAGACATACAAGACGCTTTTAAAAATAGAATGGGACTTCTGATTGATGTTGTTAAACAAGGGCACGGCTCCACGAATGACGGAAATACTGCTAGAAGATTTTTTGCAAATCCAAACATGACTGCTGAGATAACTGGTGTTAGTGAAGAATTAATAAGGCGATTTGCAATCATTTTAGAGGCAATTTCATCAGGTTACCACATTGACACAGCGAAATTTCACGAATATGCTCAAGTGACCATGCAACTGTATTTGGAATTATATAGCTGGTATTATATGCCTTCAAGTGTTCATAAAGTTCTTATGCATGGTGCAGCTATTATTGAAAGTTTTGGTCTAATACCAATTGGACAGCTATCTGAAGAAGCTGCTGAAGCTAGAAATAAAGACTTTCGTAGGTACCGCCAACACCATTCCAGGAAATGCAGTAGAAAAACTACAAATGAAGACATTTTAAATAATTTATTGACCAGCTCTGATCCACTCATCTCAGCGAAACGTCACAAACTTCGCAGAAAACATAAAACTTTGTCAGTAGAAGCACAAAGTTTATTAGTAATTGAACAAGCGGAAACATTTGATGATGACGAATACGAAAATTTTGCATTCGTTAATGTGGATACCCTTGACAGTGATTAAATTAAAACAGTGCAGTGGCCAGTAGTGATTGTGATTTTTACTTATTTATTTTATTAGTCCTTAGTGGATTAGGCCTTTTTTTTTTTTTTTTTTTTTGGGTGGGAAATCATCAAATAACTTCTCCCGCTCTGGGCGGAGCGGGAGGGCGTGTCAGACTTTTACTGACTAAAACCCACCCGTGTTCCTTCCGTTGCCTGTGTGCCAGGGCCACGATATCCCTTTCGGACAAACTCGCAACCCCGGCAGGCATTGGTCCTAACGGACCCCGTCAGTTTGTGCTGACATCTCTTTGAGGCGCGCGTGGAACACAACGCGTCGTGGACCCGGGCCTGGTCCATATCGGACGGCGAGCTACCCATCGCTCACCGTCCGCAGGCCCGCGCCTGCGGTGGCCGGAAATCGGCTTGCGACTCCCGACGCCCGGGGCGTCTCCTGCGGCGACTAGGGGCATGAGGGCGCGAACCTTGTCTCACCCTCACGCGTTCCGCCTCCTCCTTCGCTAGCATAACTGCTTCGCAGAAGGAGGTGACGGCCTCCCATGCACTCTCGCTCCGAACCATGGCCTGAACCAGGCCCGGACGCGAGAGATCGCCGCCGCCGATCGCCTCCGTGAGGACACGGCGGTGCTCCGCCCAAGCTGGGCAGACCTCCACCGTATGCTCCACCGTGTCCTCCGGGCGATCCACACAGTGGTGACACCCGGGCGTTTCCTCCCGCTTAATCCTAAACAGGAACCTCCCGAAACATCCATGTCCGGTGAGGACCTGCGTCAGGCGGAAGGTGAGGACGCCGTGGCGCCTCTCCAGCCACTCCTCAAAGAGGGGACTTATCGCCACAATTGTGGCGTGCCCATAGTGGATTAGGCCTAAAGGGGAGACCACTACATAAAAAAAAACGTGCCTAGTTCTTAACCTCTATGGTGGTGTGGAATAGAGAACAAAATTTGAAATTGCGACCAAATCGCAGAAAATCGCAACCCGAGAATAGGCGCTAAAATAGGACAAATATACGTACTATGCATACGTAGAGTCAATTCTTTGAGAAAATTTGAGAATTTCGAGATTTTCACACTTTTTTCTTTTGCTTCATACATAAATTACTTTGGATATTTATAACTCCGAAAATACTAAGTTATCTGAACGACCCTCATAGAAATAATTACTTATAATCGATAGATAAATCCAACACAATATTTAAAATTTCAGACAAATAAACTTTTTTTTTTTTAAATGCTAAGTCCTTTACCGGTCCGTTTCAGCCCACTGTGCGTCGTCGGATGACGTGCCGTGCGCCGCGTACACGTAGGCACAGTGAGGCTAGAGACTAGGTGGATCGCGTATTTTAAAAGTTGGAATAGGTGCCACCTAGTCTCATTAAATACATAGTCCCTGGATCTGTTCTAGTATATACGGTTCATCTCTAGTCAGTCAGCCTCACTATACCATCTGACTGACTGGCTGATATTTTTTCACGCGGCATGACCTATTCATATCTAGTTCGTGCAGTAAGTCTGTCGGGGACCCGAGGTGGCTTAAAACTAAATGCCGCACCAGGCCGACACACGCTGCACCATGGGAAAGCTCGGCACGGGCCGTGGGTCCGCACCTAAAGGGTGGCTCTCAGTAGAGAGTTCGTGGCTTCGTGCCGAAACGAGGGAAAAAGAAGACTGGAAATAGAACCGGCCAAATTATGAAATAGTAAACCCTAAAAACTTACTAATCGTCTGATCGAAAGAGTCTTAGGATCAATATCTATATATTGTTTCTAAATAAATAGTAAGTATCTACTTTGCTGAATAGTAGCACTTCTTAAATTAACTTCCTTATGTCTAGCAAACGTTATACAAAACGAGTTCGAAAAGTTATAAGTACAAATCAAAGCGTTTCCTTACACAAAATGTCTCATAGTGTATGTACGTATTAGTGTACGTTTAAATTATTATCATCATTATAAAATATATCATTGTAGTAAACTTTTACACACAGATAAACCTTGTGAGGTTTTCGTTGTGAGGCTAAAAAGTAAGTTTTAGAAAAAATAAATAATAAAATATACTAAACTTCGTTCATGTGTACCTGCGAGCTGCCTGTTGCCTTTGTTAGCCTAAATACCCTATATAAAATGTATTCTGTGAGCCTAAAGGCAACAGGCAGCTCGCAGGTTGAGATAAATTTTAATTATTAGGAATATCCGTATATACCTACCTAAAGTACAAATAACAACTACTTAAATATACATCGACATTCAAAAATGTACTTTACTTACTATGAAAAGACCCTAGCGGAAGTGACGGCTCCTTTAGGTTATAACTGTTTTGCTTACAGATATTTTCAACTTTGCACACTTCATTTTCTGACCTACTTATAGGTGCCATCTTTTTGATCCCGCTCTTTTCCATGAATAGGTTGTACCTTTAAACTATTATTACATAATATTTTTATACACTGGAATTCGGGAAATACAAATTCATTTGAGTCTTATTTATTGATACTGTCATAAATAAAATAATATTTCAATGTCGTAATTTTTATTACTTTTATAATTTTCATAAAATACAACCAGTACGTTGCTATTCGAACATAGATAAACGGCATGGAATGAAAAAAGGTTGAGTAGCAAGTTACCGCTGTCCGCCACGACTACAGAGCACGGAGATTCATCTCACGGCGGCTACTTTTTAGATTCCATGTTCTGTGGCTACGTCCTACGATGCCATCCTCTAGCAAACAGTATTTTCTATCCATTTCCCATCATATTATCTTGTCTTATATCTAACAGAGCCTACCTATACAGAAAACCGCTAATAGCAAGACAATAATACTGGTGGAGGAACCAGTGAGTAATCCCGCTAAATTAGAGTGGACACGGTCAGCTATTGTATTTATTTCAGGTGGGAAAGGAGCTAACTTAACGTAGACCTGCCCCTTTTCTAGCAGAGCGCTCTCTTCGTTGCTTCGCCAGTACAGAGATGCGAGGGTTGCTAGACACTGGAACAAGACATACAAAACTATCAATAAGTATAAAACATAATGGTTTTGAAAGTAGGTTCGACTCTACTACACTATAGTAGGTACAGACGCCAGCAGGTCAAGCTACCCGAAACTGACGAATTTACCCAATCAACCTTGAGCCTTGTGCTTTAACGATAAAGTTGAAAATCTATTAAAGAAAATTGACAGATTGTAGTAGCTTGATGTGCTGGCGTCTGTACCTACTGGAGATAGGTGGAGTCGTTCATGAATAATTCTTGGGTAAAGCATATTTTTGAGGGTCGTTATTCCTTTAACAGTGAGTAACGAAACTTGGCATTTGGTTAAGATTCGAGATCAAGAGCTTAAACACTGTACGGCATTTCATTAAAAACTTTCAAGCCCTTGTTTTTCGAAATTACTGAACCGATTTTAATAAAATTTCATACACTTATGCATGATACAAAGGTCTAAACAGATAGTTAAGAACATTTTCGAAATGCCATATTTAAAAACAGATAACTGGAAATCTGTTTCTATGGAAAATTTTAAATCGGTCTAATTTGGCTGTAACACTAGTTTTCGAAAATGTTCTTAACTAACTTTTTAACCGACTTCCAAAAAGGAGGAGGTTATATGTTCGGCTGTATGTTATTTTTTTTCCCTGATGAGGGGGATCCCATGGAAATCGAGGGAAATCCTCAAATTTTATAGGCATACCTATAGCGATTTGAGTATTTTTTATAGTAACTCGTACATTTGCTCTCGGAAAGCACCATTTGGTAAAAGTGGAACTGATGATGAAGACCACTGATGGCCACTGGAACTACTTAATAATAAGTATTTCACCGTTGCGATTCGATTAGGCACTTTAATATGGTTGCTATGCAATTTATGCTCGTCAAAATGCATATGGTAAAGTCACCATCAGGTCACCTGGTTCTTACCAGGAGAACTCCTCAACAATTAACGCCCCTGCATCGGGAATACAATATTTTGTAAAAGGTGATGAGCATTTGACATCGGACTATTGTAAATTAGATAAATTACAAACTGACCCACTAAAAAGTGAAAAATAAAAATCTTTTTACAAAAAAAACAACCGACTTCCAAAAAAAACACTACAAAGTGAAAAATAACTTTAATTTCAGAAGTCGGTGGCAAAAAACTAAAATACAGATCCCTTAGACACCGACTTCCGAAATTAAAGTTAGTTTTCACTTTGTAGTGTTTTTTTTGGAAGTCGGTTGTTTTTTTTTGTAAAAAAAAAAATTATATCTTTGTATCCTGCTTATGCGTATGAAGTTTCATTAAAATCGGTTCAGTCATTTCGAAACACAAGGGCAAGTTTGTATGAAATGCCGTACGGCGTATACGCTCGTAAAGACATTTCCAAAATGATGTTGTATCTTACTTTGACTCTAAGTCCGTTACTCTTAAAATGTTGCGCAGTAAGTTTAAAATCTAGCAGCAGTGTGGTGGTTTCCAACTCTTCATAAGTCTGGTGAACGGAAGGCAGCACTGCTGTGGTTGGTGCTGGCTCGCCATTGATGTACCATGAGAGATGGTTGGATGGACGAGACCGACCAGAAGTGCAGTTCACCTGCACGTGGTCTCCCAGACGATAACGTGAACGCAGTCCTGACAGAATTGGTCCATGCTCAGGGAGGACTAGAAAGAAATAGTGAACAAATTAGTTCTTATGGATAGCATTAGTCCCTCGATCATTTCATGTCAGACAAACAAGGATTAGACTGGCTTTAACAAAATACAAGTTATGGAACCCTCACGAAAGCACGTTTGCATTGTGTTAGCACAAGAACTCCGCTAGTAAGATAGTATGTATACTCACCGATGACATTCAAGTCTGCATGTCCGGACACTGTGGGGAATAGCGGCCCTTCGCCGGACACCTCACAGCGATACCGGCCGCCCGTCTCGGACACGGCCGCTGACAGCACCAGACTCGACCCGGACGCGTCCGATTGCTGTGTCAATCATAATTTGAATTTAAAATAAGTCTCCGTATTACAATGAAGATAATATGTGTACAATGTCATAATAGGAATAATACGCGGTGACATCCTACATTGCGGACTACTAAATTGCGAACATCAATCTAATTGCCGAGCGTGGTTGCCATAAAAATTAGTGTCAGCCTGCAAAAGATGTATAAATGGTTTGTGTGGTATGTTCAACAAATGCTGTTATATATAACTGTATTTTGATTAATAAACGAAAAAAAAATGTCTTTAATGAAGATGCCACATAAAACCATGTTCACCACCATACCGCTTCGGTAAATACAGTTTTGATGTAATTAGTATTGAAACTTTGAAATAGAAAAGTCTATCAGACCTCAACATCAACCCCAGGCAGCGGGAACTTCCTGCGCGGCTCGTGGTCACGCGGCACGTGTCTGAAGAACTCTTTGCCGTCCTTGTACCACTTGACGGAGTACAGCACGTCGGCGGAGCCCAGCGCCCAGCGGCACGACAGCGACGCGCGCGTGCCCATCGCTACATGCGCCGGCACGTGCAGTTCTAGCAGCTCCAGGGGTAATATGCAATCTGGGCGTTAAAATAATGTGGAAGTTAAAGTTCTTGCAGCTGGGGTAGATAAAAAGCACCAGATAGATAGATACCCAGGTAACTTAGATAGAGGAATACTCTTTATATGCCCACCATAAAAATTACAGATATAAATGCAGAAAAATACATAGGGTGACACAATAATGGCAGTCTTATTTATATGTTCGTCTGTATGTTTGTTTTGATTGTTTTTTTATTTATTAAAAACCTAACTTATCCAAGGCGGGTCGTTAAAATTATCGAGCTACCTTCACTCGCTGTTCTCACCCTTCATATTAATCTACTGTTCTAACCTACTTTATATCAAAAACTGCTGCGACCAATTTGCCCGCATCATTAGGGACATGTTAAAGCTGAGTCCCTGATTAGTTTATGCAATTGCAATGTGGAGATAACACGCCTTTAATCCGTGAAGGGTTAGGCAGAGGTGACCTACGTATAGTCTGTGGTATAGGACACCCACATTTCACCAGTTATGGTTTAAGTCTACTGCCATCAACCGGGCACAAATCCAGACTCCAGGCTGCTTCTGAGAAATTCCAGAGGGAAAAACCCAATAACACTTTGCCCGACCTGGGAATCGAACCCAAGCCTCATGCTCAGTGGTAGCGCTTGCAACCACGAGACTAACGAGGACATGTACCTCTTTAAAAATATTATTTTGCACCCATGGTGATCCCAAAAATCTTGGGCTGCGACCGCGCCTGTTGAGATGGTGCAATAATATAATTTTTATAATTTTTTTGCGTAACTTGACAATAACTACTAAAAGGCTAAATTGCCTTTTGATAATTCAAACAGAAATAGTAGTTATTTTTTCGAATTACCTACTCGTATAGCCATTAGAGAGGGTGCAAAAGGTGTATTTTATTCTACATTTTCATTATTCTTGAGTATTTCGTGGATGGACTCTGTGAAAGATGATATGGCTAGAAAGGGAGCTACCGAGATGACGACTGATAGAAAGAAATGTTGAAAGAAAAATAAATGTTGCGCCGATCCAAATAAATACATTGGGATAGGGGCAAGAGAATGATGATTTTCTTCATAACTCGACAAATAACTCCTATTTCTGTATGAATGGTCAAAATAAAATCTAATCTAGACTCGAGGTGGTAAAAACATTTTCGAATTCGCTACGCTCGGTTTTGCATTACGCGTTCTCTTATTTCTTTAGTTTTTCTGCATAACTAACGATAAAATAACTCCGATTTCTCTTCTGTAAAGGGGCGTCAAAATTTTCGTTCTTACACTTTTAGAAAAAAAGAAGAAACACATTGTAAAGCTTTTCCGCATTTAAGTGGGCACAGGGCAAATTATGTACTATTTCCGTAAGAATAGACAAACAAAACCAAACCTATCCGAGGCGGGCTTAGACCATTTAACCCGAACTCACGCTTGATGAAGGAGACGGGGTGCTAAAATTTTTATCGAATCTGCGGACGTCGAAACGACGAGGGAGGTCCAAAAGCAACCATTTAGCTGGCAGAGAGACACTTGACTCTAACAAAAATTAGCATTTTAAAGCTTAAGTTATACCAGCTGCCCCCGCGGTTTCACCCGCGTAAGTTTCGATCCCGTGGGAATATCGTGATAAAAAGTAGCCCATAATATGTTAATCCAGGCTTACAGGGTGTCAGCTACCTCCATACAAAATTGGTCCAGCCGTTTGTGCGTGAAGAAGTACTAACAAACACACACACACTCACAAACTTTCGCCTTTATAATATTAGTGTGTTTCTTACGCAAACAGATCCCTAAAAATGGTCTTCACAAACCCTCAATATTTATAATATTGAACGGCCTATTATCCAACGATATCCCTCATTATGGGATAGACGAGAATCCCCACTTTACGAATACGAACCCTATTTTTTTTTTGCAATAGTTTTATTTTACCACTTTGTCGTCGTGATTATTAGGTATAGCCAATGATGTATAAAACTATAGATACGTTGTCCGCACTCTAAAATGGCAACAAGAAATGAAGCCAATTGGCCACATTGCGCTCAGTCACGCACCAACCTGTCGCGCGACGCTACGTTTGTTTTTAATTTATATCGTGTGTGAAAACCTGTGCAAAATATAAAGAAAACATGCCGTCGTGTGTTTTCAGAGGATGTACAAATTATACCCCAAAAGTTAAAGACAAAAATGTTTACGCGTATAAGTAGTTATCTAGTATTTTCGCCGTTTTTAAGCGCCGAGATGTTTGTTGATAACGTGTCTATATATAATACGTCATTGGGTATAGCCATGCCAAATTACAGCTTTTTAGTACCTACTAAGAGCCTCTGAGCTAAGCCGGAGACAGACAGACGGACATGGCGAAACTAAAAGGGTTCCTTGTTGACTACGGAACCCTAAAAACGAGTAAGTAAATGGAAGGTAAGACGGCCCCTGCAGGTACAAAAGTAAATAATTTTGAAAGGAATAACGTCATCTCTGAATGAGTGCGGTCAAGTGCGGAAGCCCTTTTTGTTTTTCCATGTTTTTATAATCGGTTTAGCTATTTTCAATCGGCCTACAGTTTGCTTTGGCTCATGATAATTATGTTATGGCGGTAGGTATCTGTTTGCAAAGTGACTAGTGATTCAACTAATATCTAACTATGTGGACGATAGCAATACGCATTAACCAGAACGTAGGCGTTTGATGTGGTTTATGCCAAACGGCAAAACGGACCCTGGCAAAACGAGCCGGACGAATAGGAAGAGGTTTAAAAAGAAAATAAATACCTATTGCTTAAGGTGACACAAAATACCGAAAAAAGTGATAAATCATAAAATAAATTAAAAAAAGAAAACTAAAACTTGTTCAGAATTAAAGGGGGATAAGTGTAATATCCAGATGTTCGTTTGTGTACATCGTCCTGGCGCTGGTTGTAACGAAGATGATGATAAGGTTGTGTTTCTTTGTGAACAAAATGTTCTGACAAGCTTTTTTTATGAAAGTCCATTTTGCCTTCTTGTGTGGTCTGCGTTTTACCTCGATTATGCAACGAAATTATAATACGGACCAATTTGTGTTTTTAGAAATCATTATAAATCTTAATTAATTAACAATATTTTTAAGTCTAATTTAATAAATAAATAACATTGAGTAAAGGCTGTTGATCAGTTTAACGAATAGTTTTTTTTCTACATGTTCTTGCCTATGTGATCCGTTCTGCCTTCCCTTCCCCTGCACATGATATTATCAATAGCTTTTAAGATATCTAAATCATAATAAGGTTTATACCAATATAGATCACAAAAGCGAAGACTGTCCGTAACAGATGACCGTAACAGGCAGTCACCATTTCTGACCATTCCGTCATAACCGATCAATGAAATCACTCAACAGCATAGCACCGCACTTCTCGCTTTCATTCTTGATGCTGAAAAAGAGGAAAAGAACACGTAACGTTACACTTTATCTATTATCCTGTATCGTGAGACACTTTTTAACTACTAGGTAAGTACATATCTCACACAACTACAATAATAATAGACTCAATAATTTCGTTTCGTACAGGAATCGAACCCGTAATGCCCGCGACCCGTAGTGCAAAAGTCGAACACTCTCAGCCACTGCGTCGACCGTACCAGCTAATTATGCCTGCTTGCCCAGTGCCCGTGCCATTGACTTGTTCCGACAATTTTACGGCCTGTTACTGAAATATCATGTTACAGGCCAGCTTTCCAGGAATTTAGTCAACCATCCTACGAGGCGTAGCTGTAATATTACTTCGTTCTTTTATGTTTGCACAATAATAAGAACCTTCATTTGTTTATGAAAATTATCACCTAAATAGTGCATGCAAATATGTAATGCCTAAGACATTACGTATTATTATTTGCATGAAAAAATATGGCGAAATGTGTTATCGCACAAGAATATTAAATTTATTGACCACCTCTGACATTACCGCATTCAAAGCAAAATTAATTTGTCTTTGATTAATTTCATAAGGTAGTAATTATTAATTATAATAATTATTCTGAGTATGGCAGGCCTACAAAAAGAAAGCTCTCGAAAGAGGTTTTAATAATAAAATTAACTTAATTCATTTATGCAAGGCGGGCCGGCTTTTCAAGAAAAAATAAAGCAAAAGCTATTAAAAAAAGAGGAAGTTTTTTTTTATCATATGGTTTTTTACAGCCTATTTACGCTAGATCACCAGGAATCAGGAATGGCAATTTATAATTCCTTAGTTACACTAGAAAATCGACTAATTATAGTAAAATTAAGTAAGTTCTATTTATAGTAAAAAAAATATTATATAATCAATTTTTTTTTTTCTGAAGTCTGAACACGCTAATGAATTTAGTAATTCGTAATAAGATTACGAATTACTAAATTGATTAGCTTTCACTAGACTCTTTTCAAAAATCTTTAAAGAATTTCATAATAGAGGTATACCTACACTAAGTTGTTAATAATAATAATGACGACAAATAATAATGACAAAGTTACCTGTCGTAGTAAACACATTAATGAACTGGTATTGATCTAATTAAACAAAGAGAACTTAATCACCACTTCCACACACACAGTTTTCAGATAGGTCCAAAGGACGTAAACTTTCACAGCAGCTTGAGTCCTACTTACTTTAACGTCACCAAAGCAAAAGCGTGTATCTTTAGCGAACGATAACATTCAAGTAACCAGGAACCAAGGAACCGCGTTAACACATTGGAAAACACCTCTCAATTTTATTGCTTGAACTTTTGGAAAAACCATTAACAAGCCGCTGCTTCGCGTTTTTCAACTTAGGGAGCCACATCGTGTAGTTAGGTATTTCAAAATGTTTTTATAGAAATAAATAATTAATTGAGTGCACTTTCATTTAGTTTTTTGTGAAATTGATAACTTTGCACTTAGTAGGCAGGTGCTACATAAATTATTTATTAAATAATATAAACTTAGATGCTCTTCTTTTTCTATTCCTTGCAAGAAGCTGGTAAGAAGCATAAGTAATACAGTACGTGCTGGCTAAGAAATGCTTGACTAGTTCTCTCTACTCCACTCGGCCATATTAGGAAAATCGGATTATTAAAAAAAAAAAAACTCAACTTCACATTATATCATGCTGTTCAAAACTATAATTAGGCGTATGTATTTAGCACATATTTAATAGGGATTTAGTTTCCAAAGTATTCAGTAGGGGGTAGCCGTGGTAACCGGGACTTTCCTGCGGTTGTCCTATGAATCAGTAATGAGTATGACCAATCACGAGACCAGTAGCGTAGCTAGGTAATCAAAGGCCCTGGGGCAAATAATAAACTAGGGCCCCAACTAAACTATTTAAAATCGTTTGTCCCGTATTCGTCGTTTTCCGAATTCGACGTACTTCAGATTTGTCGTAATCCAGATTCGTCGTAAGTACTCCAGATTCGTCGTAATACAGTCAAGTCCATAATAAAATGAAAAACCAAATACAAATTGTAACTTAAAGCTTATTCCTAAAAACCTAAGAACACATGGCAGTTCCCGCAAGCTGCAAGTTTCAAACAAAGATGTTCGAGACTTGTTGGGAATTCCTCTGTCTTTTTTCAAATAAGTTGCCATTATTAAAGTCGTGTTCCTGGAATCTGGTTTATTTATATTCCGAAAGTCGGAGAAATTTTCACTAGTTCAATTTATAGTTTGTAAGTCAGAGTCCAAGGGGCCCCCTGAGCTTGGGGGCCCCGGGGCACCGCCCCGTTTAGCCCACCGGTAGCTACGCCACTGCACGAGACAGACGCAACTCATTAGGGGAAGTTTGTTAGTTTGAAACTGCCGTAATAAACCAATCTTTAATAAAATTGTTGTTGTACGGGTTGTACGAGTACCTACCCAGCTAGCTAGATATAGATACTTTATTCCGTAGATATCGCGGCCTTTTTTTCGTTTTTTTGGGTGGGAAATTATCAAATAACTTCTCCCGCTCTGGGCGGAGCGGGAGGGCGTGTCAGACTTTTACTGACTAAAACCCACCCGTGTTCCTTTATTTGCCTGTGTGCCAAGGCCACGATATCCCTTTCGGACAAACTCGCAACCCTGGCAGGCATTGGCCCTAATGGACCCCATCAATTCGTGCTGACGTCTCTTTAAGGCGCGCGTGGAACACAACGCGCCGTTGACCCTTGCCTGGTCCTTATCGGACGGCGAGCTACCCATCGCTCACCATCCGCAGGCCCGCGCCTACGGTGGCCGGAAATCGGCTTGTGACTCCCGACGCCCAGGGCGTCTCCTGCGGCGACTAGGGGCGTGAGGGCGCGAACCCTGCCTCTCCCTCACGCGTTCCGCCTCCTCCTTCGCGAGCATTACTGCTTCGCAGAAGGAGGTGACGGCCTCCCATGCACTCTCGCTCCGAACCATGGCCTGAACCAGGGCCGGACACGAGAGATCACCGCTGCCGATCGCCTCCATGAGGACACGGCGGTGCTCCGCCCAAGCAGGGCAGACCTCCACCGTATGCTCTACCGTGTCCTCCGGGCGATCCACACAGTGGTGACACCCGGGCGTTTCCTCCCGCTTTATCCTGAACAGGAACCTCCCGAAACATCCGTGTCCGGTGAGGACCTGCGTCAGGCGGAAGGTGAGGACGCCGTGGCGCCTCTCCAGCCACTCCTCAAAGAGGGGACTTATCGCCGCAATAGTGGCGTGCCCAGCGCTGGATTGCAACACTCGCACTCTCCATGTCGCCATGAGATCCCGCCGGAGCACTGTCCGCTGTGCCGTGATTTCTCGCGGCAGCGGAGTTTCGCCCCGGCGTTTCGCCTCCTCGCGACGCTCCCAGATGTGCGCGAGGACTTTTGCCTCCAGATCCCATGGCGGTAGTCCGGCAAGGAGGCTCGCTGCCTCACGGGAGACCGTGCTTCATGACTCGACGCCGATGTGAACCCCTCCCGCCGTTATCTGGGATCCCGACAGTGGCGCGTTCCGAGGACCATAAAAACACATGGCCTCGGACTTGTGCAATGCCACCTCAAGTTCCAATTGCCGGATCCTATCGACGATTGTCGCAAACCCACGTGCCGCCAGTTCGGCCGCCGCCTGATGTGAACTCCCTTGTGCCAGGACCAGCGTGTCGTCAGCGTAGCAGACTACGCTGACGCCACCAGGGAGGTCGGCGCGCAGCACCCAGTCGTACCCGATGTCCCACAGATGCGGCCCCAAAACCGATCCCTGTTGGACACCGCACGACATCTCTCGCCGGTTCCACTCTCCTTGGTGACCGGGGTAGATGACGGCCCTGTCCGTCAAATAGGCAGATATCGCGGTCTAACGAATAAATCCCTTTAAATACATTTTAGTGATGGATTATGGCAAACCCCCCCTTTGGGGAAGGCATATATCCAGCAGTGGACGTATTTCGGCTGAAATGATGATGATGATGGTTTTGTAGAGGAATAATAATTATACGAACAAGTTGCGAGGGGCTTACACCGAAATTCACCTCTCATTACGCCACGCGCACAGTTACTTATAAAATAATAATAATACCATTAAGTAACCTATGAAATGAACCCTGCCTGCCTAGCGTTGCCAGGCGTCCGGACACAGTCAGGTCTTTTGGTTGCGTGTGCGGCCAAATTAGACGGTGTCCAGCCTTTCCACCGCGCCGCCGCCCGTCCGGCTTTTGTTAGGCTTTTTAAATTTGACCATTTTTCTTTACAGTTAACATGTGTTGGTTTCCGCTATAATAATACAGAAGACTGATTCATTCAATTTTATTGTCGTTCCATTTTTATAGTACTTAGATGATAAAATAGTAGATTGTTATAAAAGGGTCGAAAGGAATTGGTGACTTTCACCTCACCCGTGTTCAACACTCTACTTTTCATTTCGAATATAAATAAAGTAAAAAAAAAATGTTTTTCTAAAATTGTCTTGTTTGCTCGCCACTTTATAAAATCATTGTATATATTTCCTTTGAAATTTTGGCAAAAGATTTTCGATTACTGTTTTTGCCTCGTCTTTAACCGAATCAAGCAATTCTGAAATGTTGACCATTTCAGAATTGCTTGAACTCATTTTTAATCAAATATTAGTCTCTAAAAAACCCAGATTTTGAATTTCGGTACAGCTTACAGAGTTAGTATTTATAAAGTCTTTTATAAATTTTAAATATGGAACACAACGCTTCACCGCCGCCGCGGGCCGTCTCGCTTAATAGGTATATTTTTTTAATTCGCACTGGCTGTTTACCCACCCACAGGACCGTGGATTTTTTTTAATCGATATTTTTCTTAGATAAGTAAAAATGTTCGTAGCCGACTACCTAACCAAACTTGGTTCTATTTTTAAAGCTCATTCCCGCCCTTGGGAGGGAAAATTACTATGTGTCTTTCCCGCCCAAGGGCGGGAAGCAGAGTTTTCCACCCGCTACTCAGATCAAACAAACACTACTTTCCGAGTATGATTTTTAATTTTCTACACCGAAATGACAGCTGCGATCGACCTTTTTAGGGTTCCGTAGTCATCAAGGAACCCATAAAGTTAAGCCATGTCCGTCAGTCTGTCTATCCGCGGCTTAGCTCAGTGACTCATAATAAGTACCTACTAGAAACCTGTAATTTGGCATGGGTAGGTATACATACTCGTATTACCTTATTAATCATGCCGACAAAGTAGTAAAATAAAAACTTGAGGGAAAAAAAATTGCTACCTCTCCCTTACGTACCTACACGTAAAGTGAGATAATATTTTTTTTTTCTGGTCTATCCCATGTTATGGGGCGTATAGGCCATTTAAAAATATTGCCGGTCTGTGAAAACCATTTTTTGATTCAGGGATCCGTTTGCGTAATATTAAGCTTTAAAATACTGATTTTTGTTAGAGTAAAATGTCCCCCCCCCCCCCCCCCTTCCAGCCAAATTTTTTTTGGGTGTGTAAACATTCATGGTAGTAATTATATAGTATAATGAATTTAAAAGGAAAACTATCACAGCTTAGTAGTAGGCTTTAAAGTTAACGAGTCTATGTAGTCGACCGACTTACATTAAAATTTGCAGTTGGAGAATTGACCGTGACGTACTTTACTTAAATTGATGTATGGGGAAACATGTTTTTCAACTACAATGTATATATGTACAAGTAGGTATATAATAAAATAATTAAAAAGTGGAAGTGCTCATTGGGCATCAAAAAATTCGTCCGCATCGCTGTCAATGGGAAAAGTGCCCAAAAGGCTGGCAGCATTGCCACGTTGGATGGCAATACTGATTCTTTGGGCTAAAAATAGGCCAGCCCTCTGGTCTAGTGAAGAGTCGACCAACCGCTTGGCGATGTCCCGAAATACTTGATGAGCACTCGGACCCCAAGGCCCTAGTGTTTCAACCCCAAACGGCTCAAACATATAGCTCCCAATAAGGTTGTTATATTTGCGCCGTTTGAGGTTTTCTGCTCCTGCAGCTGCCGCCCCAGCACAACTCGCCGTGCCAGGAAGATGGGATGGCGCGAGAGTGTCGACAATGTTATGTTTGTTTTTGGGATAAATTCATCCCAACTACGGAACCCTTCATTGTGCGTGGTCCGAGTCCGACACGCAGTTGTTCGGTTATTTTTTTAAATAATTAATATTACAGAGGCAACATGATAATATAACAGTGAAGGTCCTTCTGCAGATAATCATTCAGTGGTCCTTGGTGAGAGTCACTGGTTAGCTAGATTATTTACTAGATTACCTATATTTATGTCAACACCAAAATGTCATTTTAGTCTAGCAAATTAAAAATCAGAGTGGGTATAGGTAACAATACCTACATACGATACATAGGTATTTAGCTACTATTTGCCCGACAGAGCCATATAACTAAACTGACAAATAGTTCGTCGATTATGGTGTCGTGCAAGTATCTCGATCAGGAAGTTTATGAATCACTGCAGTAATGTCATCCGGAGCTTTGCGATCGCCATAGTATTTGACGATTGTTACCTTTACTTGGTAGCAATGGGAGCGGGCGGGCGCTCGCGCAACGCTGGTTGTATCTAATCGTATCTTACCATAACGGTATTCAAACCGCAAATTGAACTGGTGGCACACGATTGCTGGACCGGACTTGTGTAACCTAGTCAGATTTTTTTAGACTAAACATTATTTATAATTTATCTACAGACAAAAATAGCAAGTTTAGGCTACTTTTTAGGGCTCCGTACCCAAAGGGTTAAACGGGAACCCTATTACTAAGGCTCTGCCGTCTGTCTGTCTGTCTGTCTGTCCGTCTGTCACCAGGCTGTATCTCATGAACCGTGATAGTTAGACAGTTAAAATTTTACAGATGATGTATTTCTGTTGCCGCTATATCAACAAATACAAAAAAATAGAATAAAATAAATATTTAAGGGGCTCCCATACAACAAACGTGATTTTTTTGCCATTTTTACAGATAATGGTACGGAACCCTTCGTGCGCGAGTCCGACTCGCACTTGGCCGGTTTTTGTGTGTACCTAACCTACCTAGAGTTAAGTTCAGACACCTGCAAACAATAAGCTGTGATCTGTGATATCAAATACGATAGGTACCTATCGATGAAGGTGAGATATCTTCTAGCCAGACTCATCACTCAGTCAGCGTCAGTGTCTTCACTGAGAAAAATAAAGAGAATAGGTACCTACCTAACCTATCTATGACAGTTGAAAAGTAAGTTCCTACCTACCTATAGGTACTTAATTAAGAAAGGTAGGTACTCTAAAAATATTTATTGGAAGCAACAAAAAAAAAATTGTTTAAAACTCGTACAATGCGATTGAACTTAAGGCTCGTAGAGACTGGCGCAATATCGCGAGCGCGACTGGCATGGGCAGCACGACCCTTGTCGCGCCCGTAACATCGCGCCAGTCTGTATGAGCCTTAAAGGAATGACCTTGCGCCATATTGTGACGTTTTAGCAAAACATCGGCTCGGAAGTCGTTGTCTTTGGATCTGTATTTTAGTTTTATGACATCGACTTCCGAAATTAAAGTTATAAGTGAAGTGTTTTTTTGAAGGTCAGTTTTTTTTGTGTAAGAAGTTTTTTATTTTTAAATTTTAAGTCAACTCTCCAACACCTTTTACAAAATATTGTTTTCCCGATGCAGGGGCGTTAATTGTTGAGGAATTCTCCTGGTAAGCACCAGGAGAACTGGAACTGATGGTGACTCCACCATATTCATTGTGACGAGCATAAATTGCTTAGCAACCATATTAAAGTGCCTAATCGAATCGCAACCGTGTAGTTCCTGTGGCCATCTGTGTCTGTCTTCATCATCAGGTCCATTTCACCAAATGGTGCTTACCGAGTGCAGATGCATGAATTAGGTACTATAAAAAATACCCAAATCGCTATTATGTATATGTGTTGATTTCTATATGGGATCCCCTAATCCGAATCTGACTTGGTGACAATGGGACCACCTCCTTTTTGAAAGTCGGTTAAAAACGGATAGGAGCCATCTAAATATATTTCAAATTACAGTTGACAGATCGATGTCATTAAATTGACGTCTAAGATCACGATCAAGTTATTTGAAATAGGTACTAAATAATTTTAATCATAAAATTACAGAATGCAATAGGTATCTGCGGTGCACTTTCCTGTCAACGATAAGTCCACTTTGCACAAGAGCCTGTAAGCTAAGGGCACCGGCGAATAAGGACAAACACAATGCCTGCAAATTGCACCAAAATGACGAATGTGCCACGGGTTGCTTAGCTCCATGCCACTTATGTATCCAAACGAGTGTGATTCACTTTTCGCTACATAAAATTAAAAGCTATTGAAAGTGTAAAGGGTTGATAAACTTTAAAGAGACGGCTCATAGTTTAAGTTCTGTTTGAGAGCTTCATAATTTCAGTCAAATTATGAAGCTCGCATTTGAATTTCGTCAATTTTTGGAGAATAAAATAATACTAGGCTAGGTGCCTATAGGTGCCGTGTGGTGCCGAACGTACCTAAAGAATAGCACCACCCTATTGCTTCCCGTAGGTGTCGTAAAATGCGACCTTACTATAGAGAATGGGCAGCGGCGTTCTCTATGCATTTTTAACACCTTACTGCGGTCGTCAACCCGCCTACCAAGCGTGGCGATTATGGCAAACCCTTCCTTTGAGGGAAGGCCTATCTTCCTGCAGAATGATGAGGTGCCTACATAATAAAATTATTGTTTACACCGTATGTAGCTTTGTACCGGTAGGTACATACCTAACCTACCTATAGGTTAGGTACGGTCAGCAACGAAAGTCGGCAAATACAGTCAGTTTTATAAAACCAAATTCCGCTGCTATAGGTACCTATATTGCAACAAAATGATAGCATTGCTATCTCTTAAGATGTTTCAGTTTTGGATACCAACTAATTAGGTAGGTACTTGCATTCCAAAGATTGATCTGAATTCAAAAACCGCTTGCAACGCATGTTAAATGTACGCGGGGCCGTGACTTACTGAGATTTATATAATTATACAGGTATGAGGAACGCAATGCGATTAGTTCGAATTTTGAATTTGGTCAGACCACGCCATCAGGCGGGTGCGACACAAGGAACCTGGCACAAATGAGCCAATTTGTTCTGCGCCACCGCTCTTAATGACTTTTTTGGGTCGACTTGAAATCTCGTTATTTAGTAAGCTCTCCTTGTTTATTTATTAGCCTTATTTTTATCTTGTTAGCATCTTTTTATCTGCGTGAAATGTACATTTACACTTCGCTATAGGAAAAGGAAGTTTGTCGGATTACACGACATGACATGTATCTAGAGATAAGCTCTTGTTTTTCATGCCTTGTATCTACCTATATATAAGCACTAACTAGAAGAGACTGTATTTCTTTAACAGTGCTAAAGTCACTAAATTAAGTATGCAAATGTGATGTATTCTAAAAAGCAATTCTTCTCTATTTTTATCCAGCTTAATGGCGCAATCGCGAGGCTAATGGTTCGTGCCCCATAACCATGTGAAGTGAAGTGAGAGAAATGCCGTGACGTCCCCCTCGGTCCTTTATAAAAACATTTTGCAATGGAGCTTCGACACACAGTTTGGGATCAGCTTCAAATAAGGTTTGGCAACAAGTCTTTCTTTTACATATAAATTAAGCAAAAAATTTCTTAGTGGTCTCACATATTTTTTTCTAACTAGTTAGGTACCTAATGTACCTCGTTCTTAGCTAAGAGTTATCTTTGTTTTCTTTTTCTGAGCTTATAAAAACTAGGTAATTATTGCAGAGTCCAAAGTGTCGGGATTCATCAGAAGCATGAGTGCCACCAGCGTGACGTTGATGCTCTGTTGCTGCGCGCTGATCTGCGCGGGAGCATCCTTGACTGGCCGCTGCAAGATAAAGCGCCACACGCACAAGGCTATGCAGACCGACCTAAACGGACGACGCTGCTGGGACGATGTCAAGATCATGGGCTGCGGGGGATATTGTCTTTCTTATGAGGTATTACAGTGTTTAAATAGGGAGAATTCTGTTTACCAAATAATAGCTAGATACGAACAAAAAAATTGTAGGCAGATCTAGCTCAGATAAATAAGTCAGATATTGAGTGAATTTTATTATGGTTTGGTAATGACAGTATTTCATTTTTAGCGTTCCGTACCTCAAAAGGAAAAAACAAACCCTTATAGGATCACTTCGTTGTCCGTCTGTCTGTCTGTCAGTCTGTCAAGACCCTTTTTCTCAGGAACGCGTGAAGGTATCAAGTTGAAATAAATATCAAATAGGTACAGATGCCAGCACATCAAGCTACTACAATCTGTCAAATTTCTTTAAAAGATTTTCAACTTTATCTTTAAAGCATAAGGTTCAAGGTTGATTGGGAAAATTTGACAGTTTCGGCTACCTTGACCTGCTGGCGTCTGTACGTAGGTATATGGTCCCTTGAAGCTCGAAAAAAACCAAGCTTTCAAGTCAACACAATAAAAAAATACGGCGATATAAGCGACATTATTGCGACATTTCGATACTCGCAAATAAATCAAAACCTATTAAAAAAAAGATTCTAGTCTAGAATCATGAAATTTGGCAAGAAGCAAGGTCTTACAGCACAAGTTTAAGAAAAAGTCCTAAAATTAAAATATGTAGTTTTATCACATTAAAAAAATTGCGAATATAGCACATAAATCAAAACCTACTTCCCGTTGACCTAGAATCATGAAATTTGGCAAGAAGCATAAGGTCGCACAGCACAAGTAAAGGAAAAATTCCGAAAATTGTTAATTTGTAGTTTTATCACATAAAAAAAAACTTTTTTGTGATTACAAACTTAAATTTTCTGTTGGAAAATTGACCGTGGCGTATATCGATGTATGGGAGAACATGTTTTTCAAACTACAATGTTAAGTTTGTTTTAAGGATAAATTCATCCTAACTACGGAACCCTTCATTGTGTCCGTCACGCACTTGTCCGGTTTTTGGCTGTGGTGTAGCTGTTGTTTACCCATTCTGCTTAACTGGCTAGCTATGGCAGCTATTAATTGTATTAGGTACCTGCCCAAGTATTTGATTGCTTTTGAAAAGAAACCCCGTGAAAGGAAACTATAGGCCGAAGTTAACTACCGTCTACTCTCGTACACCTGTGTTCGAACCGTCATCCACAAGCTATCTTCATAGGTCATTCACTGATGCTTTATATGTTTGTGTCTTCGAAGTATGCGCCGTATTGTTGCCCAAGCCGTATTGTTGAAATAAACTACTATAAATAAACAACTAAGTTACGAAGTCATAATTTTTAGTATTCTACTTTCAGATAAGTAGATAACACCAAGCTTCATAAATAATGATACAAAAATAATACTTTCAGATTTCTGACTGGCAGTTCCCATACAAACAATCGCACCACCCGGTGTGTGTCCACGGCGACCGTAAGCACGCCTCCGTGAAGCTGCGGAACTGTGACCCCGGAGCGCAGCCTGGCACTGATACTTACCACTACGTTGAGGCCACGTCCTGCAGGTGTCAGGTCCGTATTATCCTTCTTAGAAGATAACACAGCTCAACAAAGCTGACCAAGAAAAGTACAGAAATTAAAACATTCACTGGTACGTTTTAGGCATTAGGCAAAATTGATTAGACGGGCGATATCGGAACGGTCAGCAACGAAAGTCGACTAACAGTTCAGTTTTTTTAAACAGTGAAAATAAAATAGCTATAATCATACAATCTCTTGACTCTTACCCCACTCTTACTTAAAGTACTGAAAAGTAGAACATATACAATATTAATTATAGTATTTTATTTTTATTCAGTTTTTTTTTACAGTTGTAATGACAATGTTGTCATTTGGTTTAAATATGTAGGTTTTTATTTTTATTATTTTAGTAATATTTTATATAGATTCTTTTTTAATTCGTGAATGTGAGAACGTTGTAGCCTTAATAGACTGTAGCTTTGCAAACTATCTTTTATTTTGTTAAGTACTTGGTACTTGTTGACGGGCCTACACTGTCCTCCCATACCTATTAACACTGTAACTTATAACATTGTTAAAGCCCACTTTTTTTAAAAGAGTAACCGTGGAGTTTCTTGCCGGCTCTTCTCCATAGGAAACGACGAATTGGAACCGTGCACCTAGCTTCTGACGTTTCATAAGTGCCCATGTAGGTTTATGTGAAATAAAAAATTTTGATTTTACGTAAAGAATTTAAGTACAAAATTTCAAAACTGTATCATGAAAAATCACAAAGTTTTAACGTTGTTAAGTTACCGGATTGTCCGTACAAAAACATGCTAGCGGCGCCGCCGCCGCGCCGGGCGCCCCCGCGCCTCTAGGATCGTCTTGCGCCCATTGATAATAATTTGGCAGTAGGTACACACGGCTACACATCAAGCTATCACTTTCCAGTTTAAGCTGACCTCGCATTGTATAGGATTTCCGTACAGTGCGAGATCAGCGTAAACTGGAAATGTATAGTTTGATGTGTAGCCGTCTGTACCTAACCGTACGGCGGGCGGCGGCGCTTGTATTGTAACTAATTAAATGTTGATAACATTTTCCATTACACATAAGTAAATATTTTTGGAAAAAAATATACATGGTGTAAAAATTATTGAAATCGATTCAGTTTCTTATACTGGACCAACTTTAATCAGGGTTCGCGTATACGAAATACAATTAAGTAAATGTGCCTAAATCGACTTTCGTTGCTGACCGTACCACAGTACATACTTTACAGGCGTGTGTGTAAGCTCGCAAACAAACACGACCGACGATTTTAGTGACGACGAGTCCAGTAAAATCCATACTTGGAAACTAGAAAGTTTGTAAGTAACGACTACCTACAATGATTAGGATGAGGACCTTGGTGAAATTCGTAGTACGTACCTACAGTGGATATACTATATCCAATTATTAAACTCCCCGGCTGATGAGAGAATGCGTTCCTGACAAGTAACACCTATCAGCTGAGTACAAAAGAAAACACTTATTTCTCGTGTCCAACTGACAGGTATCACATGTCAGACTCAGGACCGCATTCTTTCGGCCGCGGCGGCGGAAATATTTAATGCTATAATCGTATTTACAGGCATGTTCATCAGAGGACACTAGCTGTGAGTGGCTTCCTCCGGACTCTTCTCTTCTTGGTGGACTGGTGCTAAGAGAGGAAATTGAAGAAGAACTGGAACAAAATAGTATTTAAATTGCCTGATTCAACGAATGTACAAAACTGATACCTGTGAGCCTATTGACCTTAGCTATTTAATACTTTTTATTATCGAATGTTGCAAGTTACATTTTTTTAAATAAAATAATAATTATAAAGATATCTGATTGTTTTTACAATATTTGTAAGTACAAGCGACAGATTTGCGAGAATCCAGTAATGTCGGGTGACTGTAGATAGCCGCTATAGCTCGATAGCCTTCAGTTTGGTTCCACCCAGGGGCGTAGATACCTCTGTATCAGCTGATATGGGACCCTCAAACTGCAGCCCCCCCGACGTATGTAAGCAAAAATTCATAAAATATTAACCAACGCCTCAAATTGTTACTGAAAAAGACCCGTAATTCTTCTTCTTCTTTCTTCTTTTTTAAAAACGTTGCCCCACACTAGGAATTTCTCCTGTATCGTGGGTGCGTTTACAAACATTAAACTCAAATACACAAACAGCCAGACCCGGAACAATACTTATAGGACATACAAATATTTGTTCCGTGCGGGTTCGATTCCCGCACGCTCAATCGCTTAACCACTGCGCCAACCGTGCCGTTAATTAATGAATACCTAATGAAAATATTAAAAAAAATGTAACGTGTTTAGGGCTTACAAAGGTTTAAAGGAACAGTCACGGTCCAATTCTCAAGCTCTTGCATTAATTTCGTCAAATCACACAGAAAATCTAATCGGAGTCGGGATGCTGCAAAATAATGCTGACAGCTTATCTTATCCGAGTCAGGATGCTCCAATTTTCGGGGTCACTTATAGCTCGCTAACGAATGTAAACTTAACGTATCCTAGTCATTAGCTCGCTTTTGCATCCTCTCTATTGCAGTAAGTGGTCACTGGTCGTTTTTCTGCAGTGATAGGACTGCGATTGAAAAATTAGGTAAGTGTAGCAGCCCGGAGTTTGTCACTCTGCTCGATAAATGGCATTAGGCTACGTGCTATAGCTAGCGACAAGTGGCTTACACTTCTACCAATACCTTCAGGAGAAAAGGCGTAAAGTAGTGTTTTTAAATCTTGGCAACTATGCACATGACAGATATCAAAACAAAAATCGCGCCTGGCAACACACACAGTTTGTCATTGCTATTGGTTGGTGTTATTTCGCTGTCATTCGTATTTCTAATAATTTTAGATATTTAAAACGATTCTGTTGTAAATATGTAACTTAAACATAACATATAGCCTAAACAAATATTTTAGAGCGCCACGCAAACGAATAACTTCGTGTTATAAGAAACAAGCGCTCGGTTTAAGTTTGTGTTAGGCATCGGTGTTATGGGAAGTGTTAGTCATGAAACACTGCAGTGTATTTATTGTTTTGTGCTTCTATTTGTGTGTAATTAAATCTTCAAGGTCCGACAGACCAGATTCTATCTCATTACTGAAGTCAAACTCAACGTCGGAGCAAAAAGTATGGAACATAAAACTTGACATTTTCTTTTCTAAAACCTTGCCTCCCGTGATTACCAGAGCAACCAAAAGTGATGTACGATTCAAATGTGAGGCGATAATGAACTATACGAAAGTTGAAAAATATACGAAAAATAAGGAAGGCATTGCTACATTGTTGAAGGAATCTCCTCCTGATCATATTCAACAGAAACTGTTAGAAAATGTTAAGGTATATTGGTTGAAAGATAATAAGATTATAGATGATAACTCAACCCAGAGAATGAAAATAACTACTAAGATTGATAAGACCAATGGCACAATAGGTACAAATCTGAGAATCAAAGATATAGCCGTAACTGACAAAGGCAACTACACATGTGTTATCAAACAAAATTATGAGAAGAAGCAGACATCACAGTTAAAAGTTGAACAAGGTATAGAAAACTATGAGATTCCTACATATGCATCACTCTTTCCTAATACTGATACTTACAGCCAATTGGATATTAATGTTCACTCCACTCCTGGTTTGATGTCAGAAAACATACAAACACTGAATGCAAACTTTACTAATTCTACTGAGCCCCAAAAGTTAGAGCCAATATGCCAGGAATACTTAGGAAGAGTATGTGCTGAACATCTAAAAGGTCAATTTGTTTATATTCCTTATAATACAAGTCAAGCAGCTCTTGAAGATAAGCTGATGAAAGCTTTCCAAGTCACAAGGTATTCTAATGACATCAGTCCCCGCTGTGAAGGCTATGCAGTGCCAAGTCTGTGCTATTCAACATTTCCTATTTGTAGAGATCCCTTTATCACTAACGACAAATTCTACAGTGAGGCTAAAAAACTGTTCTCAATCCAAACTGATGCTACCAGTAAAACTAATGAAGATGACTTACCAGAAATTGTTTTTGAAAACTTGCCTCTTGGGAAATTGCCTAGTATTTACACAGACTCAAATAGCTCATTTGCAGCCATGTTTAATTTCCGACATAATTCAACTGTCCTCCGACGTGTGTGCAAACAAGATTGTGAGATATTGGAGAATGAATTGTGTCAGAAAGAGTATGCCATAGCTAAGAGACACCCTCATATAGGACAGCAACTGACACTGGAGGAATGTCAAGACCTGCCTGAAGATGATCCTGACTGTCTGAGGATCAGCATTGGTGGAGTCATGGCATCTGATGATGAATGTTACTGGGAAAATGGCAGTGGGTATCTAGGAAGAGTCAACATAGCAAATAATGGCATGGCTTGTGTTGAATGGTCCAAACAGTTACATGTTAGATTATCTGATTTTCCTGAACTTGCTGGGACACACAGTTATTGTAGAAATCCTGGGGGAGTTCTGGAGCAGCCCTGGTGCATTATAGAAAAAGATGGCAAAACCGATAAACATTATTGTGATATTCCAAAGTGTGCTCATAAAATCTGGATATACATTGTTATAGTTTTTCTTGTTTTGACCCTATCAATTATTGGTTTTATTATCTGCTTATGTTATAGACATAAAAATAAGAACAATGCTGCTGCAATAAGGGATATAAACCTACCTAATGCTGATAAAAATATCTATGGGAATTCTAGATTGAATTCACCAATAGAAATGAGTGAATTATTGACTAACAATATAGCTAATCAGCCACATCTGACAAGAAATACCCGTGGCAATGGGGTGCTACGCATACCACAGTATTCTCTTTCTCAAATTAAATTCTTGGAAGAATTAGGGGAAGGAGCATTCGGTAAAGTGTACAAGGGAGCGCTGAAGAGGAATGGCGAAACACAGTTTGTGGCAGTAAAGGCGCTGAAAGAGAATGCCTCAGCTAAAACACAGTCAGATTTCAGAAGAGAAATAGACTTGATATCTGAGTTAACCCATGACAACATAGTGTGTATTGTTGGTGTGGCTTTAAGAGAAGAACCTTTATGTATGCTGTTTGAGTTTATGGCTCGTGGGGATCTGCACGAGTTTTTGATGGGACGCGCGCCACCCTCCGGGAAAGGTCTACCGCCCATGAGATTGCTAAACATCGCAAATAACATTGCTGCAGGCATGCAATATCTTGCTTCCAATCATTATGTTCACAGAGATCTAGCAGCTAGAAACTGTTTGGTTTCCGATGATTTTATTGTCAAAATATCAGATTTTGGACTTTCTAGAGACATCTACAGTTCAGATTATTATAGAGTGAGTACATTTCTGCAAAAGTTTTTTAGTTAAAAAGAAACTGTGATATCGCCATAATTATGTTTCAGTGCATTATATGCATGAGTAAAAAATTTAATGAATGGTTACTGATTGCTGTGAATGCTTGGCATGCAATATTAGTACGTTGCGCGAGAAATTCCTGCTATCTATTGACGATCTCAGGGTATCACGCGTTGGAATTTATATGCTCAAGCTTGTGTGGATTTTCCATTGTTTCCTTTCACTTATTGAAAGTATTGGTAGATTTGGATCACGATTATAAATTAAGTACGCGTTTTTATGTTAGTTAGAAAGGGCACTATGAGCATCTAATAAGAACTATAGTGTCCGACCGAAACACGATTTTCAGCCGACACCGTAACCGATCCTTCGGCTTCTCTTCTAGTTTCGGCCGAAACCGAAACTTATGAAGTTCAGAAAAAAGTTAGTTAATTAAATTACTTTTTTTTGAGACCCGTCGTTTTCGCTGATTTTGTAATCATCAGATTTCTTTTATCCAAAGAAAAAATTGCTCTTGCCAAATTTTGTGTGAATAACGGCCAAAGTTTCAATATGACGATTGAAAAATGAGCTCTTACATATATAAGGTCCTTAGCAGTTATGCTACTGATAGCTTCTGAGATTAGCGATTTAGTAATCTTTCAGATATTCGATTAAACCCTTAACACCGCATAATTTTAGTATCAACAATTTAATCGCTTTTCCGAAGTTCGATATACCTAGCGACAATGCGTTATCTATCTGCCAAACAATTCAGCATCAATAGAAAACGCATTTTTTTTTACGTACTACTCAAAAACGCGATGCAGCGTCGAAGTAATCGCTGAAACCTGTGATTTTGCTATTGTGACCGAACGCACAGTCGCTAAGATGCTGTTGCCCTTAGAGCTTGGATCAGTCTTACAGAAAGCGAATAAATCCCTACTCGCTGATACTAAAAGCAGCATGTCTGCTAAGAACCTAAATTACTTCTATTTTTAAGTAATTTTTCCTTTTTTTTTTGGGTTTTTTACAAAAAGGTGAAAACTTGACCCCAGTCTACGCTGTCTGTCTACCTGTCAGTCGTTCGTATTCTACTAAAACCGAAAGCTCACGAACGCCATACGTCAGTTTCGGTCGGGCCGAAGATTCAGCCACTTTTTGGCCGAAACCTGATTTTTTGGCTCAAACTGGCCGAAACCAAACATTCGGTCGGACACTATAACTTTATTATATACTAACTGCAGCCCGCGTAGCTTTTACTAGCTAGATAAAAGTAGCCTACGTTACTGCTTATAACATCAGCTATCTGCTAGTGTAAGTCCCGTCAAAATCGGTCCAGCCATTTCGGGGATTAGTCGGAACAAACAGACAGACAAAAAAAAAAAAAATCGTAAGCATTTAGTTTTCAAAGCTGTTGTTTTGACATTTCAATTTTATTTATTTGTATATTTATGTGCAGTTTACGTCATTAAAATTGAATTGAATGTACAGGTACAGTCGAAAAGTTTGCTGCCTGTGAGGTGGATGCCGCCAGAATCTATACTTTATGGGAAGTTCACAACTGAGAGCGACATTTGGTCGTATGGAGTTGTGTTGTGGGAAATATACAGCTATGGACTACAGCCGTATTATGGGTAAGAACTATATGTAATAGCATTGCATCAGACATGTCATTTGTTATTAAGGCTAGTATAGTGTTAATAAGTTAAAGGTTTTTTTTTTTTTTTTGTTTTGATCAACATTAGTTACGTATTTTAACAAGGTTCATAAACAGGGTAATTGGTAATTCGACATATTGCTTGTGGGGGTTATTATAGAACCTAATCAACAACCTAGCCTAGCAACCTAATCACTCCAAATCACTCCAGCGGCGCAAATACTGTAATCTTATGGGTAACTACAATTTTGAGCCGTTTGGGGTCGAAACGCTCGGGTCATGGGGCCCGAGTGCGCGTCTCCTTTTTAAGGAAATTTCTCGCCGACTCATCGACACTTCGTGACCTGGGGCTGGCTCGAACCTAATCAACAACCTAGCCTAGCAACCTAATCACTCCAGCGGCGCAAATACTGTAATCTTATGGGTAACTACAATTTTGAGCCGTTTGGGGTCGAAACGCTCGGGTCATGGGGCCCGAGTGCGCGTCTCCTTTTTAAGGAAATTTCTCGCCGACTCATCGACACTTCGTGACCTGGGGCTGGCTCGTTCTTTGGCCAAAGAATTAGCATTGCCATTCAACGTGGCAATGCTGCCAGTCTTCTGGGCACGTTTCCGGATGACAGCGATGCGGACGAGTACTTTGACGCTTAAGTGTCTTTTTTGTTGTAATTTATTATTTTTATAATAGAATAGTCACTTTATAAATATTTAGGTATTTTAAAATTATTCTTTGTAGAGCATCACTCCACATAGCCATATGTTCCTTAATTTTCTAACATCTTCATTTTTTTTACAGGTATAGTAATCAAGAAGTGATATCGATGGTGCGCGGTGGAGAGCTTTTAGCGGCTCCAGCGAGTTGTCCACCACCCATGTACTCACTGATGAGGGACTGTTGGAAGCACCAGCCGCAGAGGAGACCCAACTTCGAGGAGATTGTTAATAGGTAGGTGGTACCCCTAACCAAATATCGACCTGGATGCGTTTCAGTAGGTGTTAGGACACTTCAGCTAACACCTATTGAAACGCATCAAGGTTTAAAAAAAAACCAGTACCAGAGACTGTACACACAGTTACACATCAAGCTATAATATCCAGTTTAAGCTGATCTCTTATTGTATAGGGTTTCCGTACGAGAGGTCAGCTTATACTGGAAATGTATAGCTTGATGTGTAGCCGTGTGTACCACTGCTGCCACTGCTGCTGTAGCAGTACTATTGTACTTGAATACACACGTGTTTTTGCGGTAACACCCTTTCCAAAGTACATTTTAATGCAAGGCAAGGGGTTGTTGAACCAAATGTAATGCAACAAAATTGTTCCAGAATCCAAGAATGGATAAATATGGGTGGGTGTCCAGAAATCGTAGCTTCCGAGGCAGGAAGCAGTGGTTTCGGGCACCGGCCTTCTAGCTCCAGCCGAGACTTGCAGGAGAGAGTACCGCTGCTACCTCCACACTGCTCCTCTTCCAACGGATCCCTTGCCACCGGTAGCCTGAGAAAGTTCAGCGTCGCAGGGTCGAGCTCCAAAGTCACCGATGATAACTGTTCCACATGCAGTGAGGTACCGCCCCTCGCGCCCAAAACAAAGAAACACAGCTCGGGATCCCTCATTGATACGGACAAAATAGGTACGAAAGACACAGTTGTTAGGATACTACCCAACACACAGTTTGGAAACGAAATTTAAGATGGTACAAATCACGGAGTAGTTGACAAATCGAGCGTTCATTTGCGCACCTCATCACACAATATCAGGGCCTCAAGTCTGCTATTACAATAGTGTCAGAATGGTCGATCATTGATTTCATAATTGTTGATTTTGACAAGTTTGGTAATCTACTATTAAAATGGCGTCATTATGACTTTCCAATGGTCGGCAACTGACACTACATTGAAAGAAATTGCAAAGAAAATGATCGACCATTATGAATTTACCAGATTACGAACTTTTAGCAAAATGACAATGGCATGACAATGGGATCGTGTTGGAATGACTGAATTTATAAAAATTGCAGACTTGGGCCCCTGCACGATTGTTTATCAAACTTACATGTCGCACACTTCACGAATTTGGTGGCTGATCCTAGAGATAAAATGTGCGTATTTACACTCCATTTGTATACTACTCCAGTACTCCTTGGTAAATAGATAGCCAATATTCGACATGTTTTTCTTTGATGCTTTATGCATTTTTACACTTAAGAAGAAGCGTTCTAGTTTAAGATAGTTTTGTAAAAAGAAGTAGTTTTTGTAACACTTTAGTCTTCATAGGTATGTTATTTGTAAGTGAATGTGTCACTTCCTACCTTAATCGCGAAAATGCGCGAATAGTGCATGATACTTCGCTTTTACTTCAGATTGTTTAATACTCTGTTACGTTATCCGACTTTAAGTCACAAATTATGCCTGTCCTCATTTACCTGACAAAATACTGCTGAGTTCATGTAGTTTATAAGAATAACAGTACGTATTTGAAGTCTTGAATAGGTTCCCATGTTTAGTCATTTCCATTACTTAGTTCCGTTATATTTACGTCTAATTGTAGTTTAAATAAAGGTTGTGTACTATAGTGTAAATGAGTACAGATATCCCAAGAAAGTAAGTGCTTCGGAAATACGAACTCGCGATGATGAGATGTAGTATAGAGTTGTTACAACCATGGAAGTACTCGCCTTTTTTACATTACTAAGATTACAAAATTATAGATTAATCTATGCAAGTCCAAAAAACGTTTTAAAACTTTTGAGAGACAGATGTCGTCAGGAGAACAAAGAGAAAACTTCATACAAACGCGCAATGATAGGAGCACTACTACAAAGCACGGCTACTTAGAAGCTTTGCCTCTGTCGCCGGTGGTTACTCTGTGGCGCGACGTTCGTGCTAATTCGGAAACACGAAGATTACCGAAGGGCATACCTTTTTGGTTTACCTGTACCTAATTGTTTTTGGCTAAACAATGAAAATTAAGTACATAAATATTCAATTGGCTTTACTTATATACTTAGTTATTATTATTAGTCCAAATAAGACCGTAATGGAGTTAATAAGTTTATTATTTCGTTGTCAATTATTTATTTTAGATAATTTATACATTTTAGACTTAAGTACTGAATCATGATAACATGAAATTCTACTTTGGATGTACCTATTTATTAGTTGCTTATTAATGGCGTAACGTACAACTAGATGACGTCCTTAGAATAAGTACGTACATAAACGTTGAATACATTTGATGTTACTTACATCGTAATCATAATAATTCGGAGAATGTGTTTTAGAGGAAATTATGGTAAAAACAAATATGGTCGGCGTTTCGCCATTCCTCTTTTGCTCTATCTATAACACTAGAACAATATTTTATTTTAATATAAAAAAGAATCCATGACTTGTGTGTTTGGAGTTGATATCCCTCATTTGACTGCCATTGCCATTGAACAATATTTTTTTTCAGTAATCGCTTTGGAATTTCCTTGTAATATTGTTCTATATAACTTCAAAATTGGACCAGTTTTACAGTAGGAGTGTCAGAACTTAATTGTGTCATTTCAGTTATTTAAGTAATATTATAAGCCCTGATATAGTTGTCTTTTTTTTGATCCAGTATTTGATGGATATGGGGTAATAGCAGTGTATTTTATCAAATTGTTTGTTGCTTGCATTTCTTCTTGTTTTTTGCTTTTAAGCTCAGTGATTTGAGTTTTATTTTACATTGATTGTTGCATTTAGCATAACTATTGTAAAAAAATGAAGAGGAGGTGTCTGAAGCAGTGTGATCAAACTAAATAAGTGTTTCAAAATTCAAATGTTGTATTAGCTTATAAGACTGACTGAAAATATCAAAACTACACAATTGTCAATATTGTACTTATTTAGAGAATTTAATCTTCACAGCGAGTGAACTGGACATTTGACTGGCTTTAAGATTGTAATGTATCATAGTATTTGATAAAATTAGCAGCACTATAATACGATCTCATTGTGTAAACAGTATGTTTTTATAGCATAGTGTTACCGACTCATCAAAAGTTGATCTTCCAAACAAATCAATAATGTATTCAAGTGAGCAAGTTGGGAGCTTATTACTTAATTTATTCAACTGTGTGATGTATGTTGGTGGCACATGTACGCTTGCCTGTTAGTACCTAATCGTAATCTAAGTATAATGTAAGACTTATTATTTTCCTAAACCTATCCAATTGCTTTTTGTCAAATTTTACCGGTTATCCATTTTTATACTTTTTTATGAATGTTTATATTTTATATTAGTACTCTGTACTTGCCAAAGACTTTTTTTTGTATGTGATACACTTAGTTTCTTATTTAGATGTAAATTGTATTTCTATAATAAATAATTTTTAAAAGTTTTCTAAAAATAATTTATTTTAAATTACGGAAGTACTTACAATACAATTTGGAAGAATTATTATTAAATAACAAATATAAAATTTAGTAAAACCGAACTATCTTCACTTGGTAACATTAAATTTAGTTAAATCCTCTTGTTCCCAATTTTTTTTAACAATCAAATATTCCCCGTGTACTTTCATATGTACTTTGAGGTTGTTGTTGCCTGTAAATCCTTTGTTACACACCCTGCAAACATATGGTTTTTCACCTGAAATAAATGATTTTGGGTTACAAGTGCAGTGATTGGTAATCATCTAAAAGTAGACCAATAAACAGCTGAAATGAACATACAGGCCTATGACAAACCAAAATGTTTTTTTAAGGGCTTATAAGATTGCAGTAAAAAAGTCAGTATCGCGTTGCAGAGTTTTGGGCCAAACAAACTAAAAAAACGGATATTTTTTTTCATGTTGTTTTTGCCATCTCCATGCTTTTTTTTTTAAGAACAAGATCAATGTATACAGGGTTACTGGTAACTCGACGTATTCCTTGCAGGACGTCATAGAAGGGTTAAAATGCAACAAGTTAAGCCACCAAATAGCGTACTATCGGCCCAAGTTAAGCATGCTCACTTAAGAAAATATTCCTGCGAGAGCGCAGCTAGTGACAAACCACACCCCTTCCTAGTTTCCCCCAATTCGAGACAATATGCATTTGTGTGAGTAATAAGCGAGTAACATAAAATAACAAACATTAGCTAGAGCGCGGCAGTGCCAATTTGCTCTCGCTAATTGTTGACGCTTCCCTTAAATTTCTATCGCCATTTCATTTTACGACCTGTTTATTTCTATCGGACTGATTGCCTGCCTAACTGTGACCTCTGCTTGTATACCGGACTGTGATCGAAAGCCTCTTCTTGACCCTAGCTTGTATCCTGGACTGTGTGTGTATTGTGTGTGGGCTGTGACTAACGTGGTGCAACCATGACGACCCGAAACCTGATTCAGGAAGAAAGGAATCAAATTATTGTTTTGCATAGACAAGGGTTAAATATATCCCAAATAGCAGTGGAGTTGAACATGCAAGTAAGTTATGTTTTTGTATTCAGATAGAGGGAGAGATATAGAAATAAATAAAGTGATAGTAATATTATTATTTCATAGTTTGCATTTTTCCTTATATTGCAATTTAAAAACAAATTCCATGAAAAATATTGGTATTCAGCTGCATCCGGTTAGACTGGAAGCCGACCCCAACATAGTTGGGAAAAGGCTAGGCAGATTTATATAAAAATAATAAAATTATTATAACTTTCAGATGGATTCTTTTTAAAAGTCTCATAAGATATTACCTACTTATAGTAATGCATTCAAATAAGATTGTTCTTTTTATTTATTTTTGCTTTCAAAGACGTTGTTGGAGCCTTTTATGACCCGATAATAAATCCTAAACCAAAACAACCTAAACAATGGTGCCTTATCTCACAGCGTCGTTGCCGCATTTTAATTAGAAAAACCAGAGCGCATTCGTCGCATTTCTAGAGGCTTGATCATTATATTTCAAACTACAATTTTTTTTCGCCCAAGCACAAGATAATTGTTTTTTATAATTATTTTTAACATTTATTTTATCATAATACTGCAGATGGAAAGTAATTGACAATAATGTAAATTTTTGTTAGTAGTGCTCGTAAATACTTACCAAAAAAACTTAAAAAAAATTGCACACAGTTTTAAATACTAACGATTTAGTGCTTGGCTGGCCGATAAAATAGCAAGTACTTACTATTTTTTCGGCCAAGCACTAGATCGTTGGTATTTAACCACGAAAAACCTTTAGAAATGCCACGTTGCCAGCCCGCACGGGATAAACACTTTTAAATAGTAGAGATAAAGCACAAATTTGCTTGGGACAGTTTCATACAATGTTGGAATTTACGCTATGCCATTTTTCTTACTCATAGGTATACGAGGTGTAAATTGCAATATCTGAAAACCTCTTAAGGGGTCATTGTACTAATCATTATGAACAACTTTTACTACGGGACCAAACCTGAAATCGCGAAAAAAAAACAGCTGTTCCCTACATTTATGTTCGCGTAACTCGTCAAAATGTATGGACCAGCTGCTTTTTTATCGCGATTTCAGGTTTGGTTCTCATAGTAAAAGTTGTTTATAATGATGAGTAATGACCCCTTAAGAGATTTTCAGTTATTGTATTTACAACTTGTATTTTAAAATATAGTTATGAATGTTATAACTACTTAAATTAGTTATAGAAAAGTTAAGAGTTTATTTATCATGAAGTCAACCAAAATGCACACCTTAAGTATTTCAATACTTATAATTTTTATTTATAGTGTACTAGTTGTGCCCTTTGAATAAGACTTTTGTAGTGTACTCGTATTATTATACTTAGTTCCTATATTATGTAAAAAATCGATGCTGATTGTTTTTTTTTTTTTTTTTCGTTAGAGAACAACGGTGCGCCGCTGGGTGCGAAGATATGAAGAAGGAGAAATTACAGAACGCGTTCGTGCACTTCGACCCCGGGCTATAAACGAAAACGAGTTAAATAATATGATAGCCACGTATGAAGAGAACCCGTTCACACCCACTCGCAGTTTCGCACAAGAATACGAAGTTTCGATGCAAACTATTAGAAACGAGTTGCATCGAGCTGGAGTCCATCACAGACGTCCCGCAAAAAAAATTATTTTGACGCAGGAGCAGAAAGCTGCTCGCGTGCGATTCGCTCGTGACTACAGGGACTTCGATTTCTCTTACGCCATATTTTCTGATGAAAAGTGCTTTAGGTCTAGCCAACAAGGTCGTCGGAATTTATGGCGTGTAGATAACACAAGATACGAACCTCGAAATGTGAACCCAAATGCAGAATCGGGAAGAATTGTAGTGAACATGTGGGGCTGGATGAGTGCTGCTGGACCAGGCGAGCTCGCTTTTATACCAGGGAGGGCAAACGGCCAAACGTATTTAGAGGTGCTACAAACCATCATGGTACCCACAGTGCGCACGGTGTATCCACAACTGGACGTGCCAGAATTTTATTTTTTCCAGGACAATTGCCCGATACACCGTGCGCGGGTTGTTCAAGAGTGGTTGCGAGGGCAACCACAAATTAAAACAGTGCCATGGCCCTCCCGATCGCCAGACTTAAACCCCATTGAAAATTTGTGGGGTTTAATGGTCCAGAGATGGGATAGTAGAGCAGAAAGAACGAAGGAAGCACTTGTCACACATTGCGAACAAGTTTGGGACACATTCAGAGGTTCGAATTTGTGCGAAGTCCTGGCTAGGTCCATGCGTAGCCGTTGCGATGCTGTGATAGATGCGGGAGGAGCAGCGACGAAATATTAAGTTAATATAATTTTTAACATGCACTATGTTAATTAACGAAAGGCGTTCCCGTTAACCCGCAATAGTCCAAACATGCTACAATTAATATTACCATTTAAAAATTCGCGAAAAAAAATCAGCTGTTCCCTACATTTTGTTAAGCTAGGTATGCGAACATAAATGTAATGAACAGCAGATTTTTTTTCGTGAATTTTCGAATGGTCATATTTTGGTAGCATGTGGACGCTATACTATTGCAGGTTAACGGGAACGCCTTTCGTTAATTAACATACTGTATAATTACATTATACAGGGTTATTTTTCTAACACCTGGTAGGACTATATTAGTACAACCACTTTTGATCTATGACTTTTTAGAATACCAAAAGTAAACTTTCAAGTTTTTTTTGTAATATTTGTAATAACACTTTTTAGATCTGTATTTTGTAGTAAGTACCGCTGCGACCCTGCATTCGCAACGCACTGTTTGTTTATTTAACTACTTACATATTTTGGTACCGCGTAGAGTTGTTCAAATTTAGAGCGATCAAAATAAATATTTTTAATTGTATTATGAAATTATTTTTTTTATGAATTATTAAAAGTCATACAACAAAAGTTGTTATTTATGATGTTAGTATTATAGTCCTACGAGCTTATTAGTGTTTTATCATCAAATGACTTCTCCCGCTCTGGGCGGAGCGGAAGGTCGTGTCAAACTTTTACTGACTAAAACCCACCCGTGTTCCTTCAGTTGCCTGTGCCAGGGCCATGGTATCTCTTTCGAACAACCCGCGACTCCGGCGGCTTGCAAATAACCCTGTATAGCTATTTTTATTAGGTTTATTTTTATTATTCCAATTTGTATTATATTACTTCGTTGATTAATGTCACAGGGTAGACTGTAGACCGTAATCATAGTTTAAAATATTGCCAACGATTTTGAAGTCTTCTTGTAAAAAAAGTTTGTTATTTTACATATTCAGTAGTGTCATCATATCCGTCCACCTCATAAATAATTGATCTCATTTGCTTGATAAACCTAGTCTGTAGTATAATGTAATTATTGCAAATTATAAAAATTATTAAGATTCTTAAATTGTACTAATCTTAAAACTTTTCAATTTCATTAGAATTGCACGAGCAATATTCTCCTAATCTTATTTACTGACAGGCTTTTTGCCTGTTGTTGTTGTGTTGTCTGTTTGTCATTGTTGTGTTGATTTCATATTTTGAACTTTACGATATAAGTGTAGATAAATACAGTTTATAAATGATATTATGAGTAAGAATCTTTTCACTTATAATATTTTGCATTTTGATGATAATTTCTGTGTAATTTTTTGTTATAATATGTTAATTTCTGGATGAATCTTTAATGTTTTGAAAAAGTCTATTAAAAATAAATTAAGTTACTTATATTGTTTTTTTTTCTACAACAGCAAATCCTTAAAATTGTTCTCAAGTAGATTTTAACTAACTGTTTATTTTTTCACACTGAGATTACAGCCGATAGTTTCATACAAAAAGCACTTACTATACATCTTTTATTATACAGATAAGATTTAAATATCAACCTAAATAAATCTTTAATCCTGCATAATGTTAAATGAACACAAACTAAAAATATATATTTCACTAGTACCCAACATTTTATTTCAATCCTTTCACTCTCACTGCTGCCAAGGCACAAATTATAGTTTAGTTTAATTACTTGATAAGCTTCTGAATTTTAAAGTGGCGTAGGAACTGAATCATTGTTAGATTTGTCAAAAAAAAACTTGACATGCAATGCCGGTAACGCGCCTGTAGCGTTGATTTCGCTTAAAATCATGAATTGTCAAACTTTGACTAGAGCATGCATTATAAAAGAGTAAAGTGTTGGTTTGATTATAATCCAGTCTTAAAGTGCTCATCCTGCACGGCATGCCTGGGCATTTTAATTGCAACGATACCTTGTTCGTTATACAGGCTGAAATTTAATTCATGGGTATCCTCTTAAGGGGTCATTGTACTCGTCATTATGAACAACTTTGACTATGGGAACAAATATGAAATCGAGAAAAAAAAATTGCTGTTCCCTACATTTTGTCGAGTTATGCAAACATAAATGTAGGGAACAGCTGATTTTTTTTTCGCGATTTCAGGTATGGTCTCATAGTTGAAGTTGTTCATAATGATGAGTACAATGACCCCTTAAAAGGATGCCCATGAATTCAATTTCACCCTGTATTATTTTAATGAATAAAAGGTAATATTACAATTACCTACTGTTAAAAGTATTAAACCAAATACAAGGAACAACTGCAAAACATTTGAGATAATCCTAAGGTAATAAAAAAACGTATGGCCCTTGTATTAAGCCGTCCTCTATTGTTTAACCGAATTTCCAGACATTCCCACTAAATAACAATGGGTCTTAGATAATGAACTTATTTTTATTTCAGTTGCAAGAGTTGTGCGGCTTGCGGCCTTGCGTTAGCTACAAACAAAAAGCTCTGATAACATTGTATGAACTGCGCAGAGTATTGGTTCAAATATTACTGTAATTTTCAAGTATTCCCAAATTGCCCAAGTATAAACAAACACATAGAAATTTAGATAGTTATTTACTTTTAATAAAGTCGATTAAACACAAAAAATTTCAATATAAACATTTGATACCTTCATGCAGTGCCGGTCAACGCACCTATACCTAACGTATTCAGGGAGCCGTGAGATAAAAGGTAAACAAACCATAAATGTCCGTTCAATCGATTTTGAATGCTATTGTGTTGGTGGCATGACAAATGGCAGCTGCAGTAAACAGTTGGTATTGTAACCACTTTTTTGCCTTTAATGCCATCCATAAGCCTACGGAATAGAAGTCAAAATCGGTGGAACGGACTGTAATAAAACGGTTCGTTTCAATGTCTCATCTTATTGTGAAGGGAATATGGTGCGGTTGCTGCGGCATGCGGCATCACATAGGATATGGTGAAAATTGGAGAGGCAGTGAAAGTGTTCATAAATAACCTATATCTATAGACCCGATAGAGAGAGGAAAATATTAAAGTGGATTAATACATATAAATTGTAGTTTATTAGTTATTACAAATTATTTTTGTAAATACTGCAATATCAATAATACATTTTCTAAACCAAACAAACAGAAGATATGAGTACTAAAATTAATTCTTGTCAATAATAAAATAACAATTCAATTCAATAACAAAGAGCTCACGCCGCCGCCGCGCCGCGCTGGCCGTGCCCATTAAAAACTCGTCTCTTAGCAGAAACAAGTGAGCATAGTACGCTCCTAGTGTGAGTGTCACACATTCTATACATGATTATACTAATACGAACACCACTAAAATACGCTTTGTGCATCCTATTGGTCAAAACTCGTGCATTGTGCGATCGAGTCGTGAGTCGTGCTATGCGATTATCGCCTTTAAGGTGAGCATGCGGAACTTTGGCCGATAGTACATCAGGCGTAGTATTTTTTTTTTTGTACTAGACAACATTTTGTATGAATTACTTCAGCAAAAATTACAAAAAAAATAATGTTTGATTACTGATATTTGTCAATGTTTTAAGCATTTTTGAACTTAATTATTAACAAATATCTGCTACGGCATCAACTATGATAATTACTTAAATTTCAGTACAGTCGCGCCGTAAATCATTTTTAAATTGGCTTCAAATGATTTAATCTGGGATTTTTCATAAAAACACTATAATTAACTAACTCAAAAACTACTAAACTTCGGTAGAACATTTGGTTGCTTAACTTGTTGCATTTTAACCCTACTATGACGTCCTGCAAGGAATGCGTCGATTTACCAGTAACCCTGTATATATCTACCTGTATGTATCCGTCGATGTTTGATCAGCACAGTGGCGGTATAAAACTTGGCGGGGCAGTATTCACACTGTTTCGTGCGATTGCCGTCGTGTCGGTCCAGGTGGGCTATCAGTGCGCTCTTCGACTTGTACTTAGCGGGACATCTATTACACTCGTACTTTTGAATGTCGCTGTGTTTCATCATGTGCCTCGATAACTGAAACGGTATAGAGTAAAATATAATTGGGTGTTTTAAATACACACATCCAAAAGTCTAAGCAACATGTACGGTTTTTAACTTTTGAAAGAATTTCGGTTTAAAGAACTTTATTCTCATTAAGACAGTCGTCACTTACATGAGAACATTAAAGCTTATTACTAATTATATCAGTGTGGGTAGAACATAAACAAAAAGCAAAAAATAAAGTATGATCCTTGTCAACAAAGTTGGAAGTGAGTTCACTGCATTCCAGTATGTATTTGTCATCTAAGAAATTTTTTAGGTTTAGGTACACTTAATAATTTATTTACCACGGAAGAGCAATGTTTTCCAAGATACAGGTTTTTACCTAGTCTGGAATTCAGGAGTTCATATAGTTTTAGCCGTCTACTCACTTCCATGATTTGTATTCTAGTTCTTAGGAATATGACTGTATTAGGCTATATTTGATTGAGTCCAAATAAAAAAATACAAAATCCTAAGATAAGGTGGTGGCACAAGTTAAAAGATGTTGCCGTTTTAAACAAAAATAAACAACACAAATTAATATAGTGTTTCGTCGTTGTCAATAAAAGTGAATAATTTATTTTTAAATATGTTGAGTGAAGTCGCTTCTTTTACATCCTTTGGAAGTTTATTATAGAGCTGTGCTCCCCCATAGGTTAGGTTATTTTTACCATAGTTAGTTCTTACTCTAGACCAGCCATACTCAAAGTGTGTTCCGCGGAACCCTAGGATTCCGCAAAGCCTCTATGGGGGTTCCGCAAAAATACTGGTCAGAATAAAAAAATAATACTAAAGGAGTGTCTACCTACTATATTTTATTTTACTCTGGTACCTGAGTAACATAATATCAATCTAAATATTTCAACAAAAGTAAAAAAATATGTAAATTTAAATGTCAAGTAATATGATTATTAATGAAGAATACACATAAAACCATTTTTGATTACTTTAGGGCTCCGTCAAATATTTCGTTTTAGGGTTCCGTCTCCAAAAAAGTTTGAGAACCACTGCTCTAGACAATACCAGGTGACCAGCTCAACGATATGAGTATTTGCATATTCCCCTTCTGTTGTGAATGTAATGCGTGAGTGAATAAGTTTATGAATGATTTTATAGATAAAGTATGCATGTGTTATATATGTATATAAAGTTGTTTGATGCTTAATAGCTGCGTGTCTGTGTAAATAGTTTTTGACGATGTTAAGAAATCATAATTGTGTAGTATTTTGATTATTTTATTTTGTAGAATTTGGATTGGTTTTAGACTAGTTTTAGAAAAAACACAATCGAAATGTTTCTATTTTTAAAATCAGCCAGTATGTTTCAGAGAACAAAAAGATTTTGTTCTCGGTTGAAAGTATCAATTAATAAAACATGCAGTAAACTTAAATGATGCGTGTTGCTTAGACTTTTTTATGTAGGTATCTTATCTTATTATTTTGTATCTTAGCCAACTCATTATGCTTTGATACTCTATACTGCCCTATAGAGCCTTGGCCAAATGGCGAAGTGTCCGAGTCATGCGTAATGTTTGCCCAATTTTTTGTTTAACTTCAACAATTTGGCGAATTTGGAATTTTTACTTTACGGAAACACGAAGTTTGCTTACGCACACAACTTAAATCGTAGTAAGCACTGTATTTATCATACTCACTCTAGAATTTCCCTCGAGTTGAAGGCCACATATGGGGCATACTTGTAACTTGTATGTACATTTATGGTTATCATGGGCCACTTGACTCTGGAAGGGTCGTTTACACTGTTTACAGTAAACCTTCCTTGGATTATGTCTTCTTATTTTATGGTCCTGCAATTAATTGGGTACCTTTGTAAGATCTATTTTATATCATCTGTTGAAAGAAAATCACGTGAATATTTTTAAGTATAAAATTGAAAGAAAGAAGTCTTCTTACTTTTAGTCCACCACTATATCTGCAGGAGAATTCACACATATCACAAACGTAAGCTTTATTCTCACCATGGGACCTTATATGCGATCTTAAATTAGTTTTGCTTTGGAAACTGAAAATAAGAAATAAAATATTGAGCATGCCATGGGATTTACAGACAAGAGACAGCTAGAGGCGTTTTACGCGCGTGCGGAGCTAATACATGATGAAAACCGTCGTAAATAAAGGTTGTCACTTGTTAGGGTTCCGTACCCAAAGGGTAAAACGGGGGAGGCTCCGCCGTCTGTCCGTCTGTCACCAGGCTGTATCTGATGAACCGTGATAGAGACTTGAAATTTTTACAGATGATGTATTTCTGTTGCTGCTATAACAACAAATACTAAAAAACAGAATACAATAAATATTTAAGGGGGCTCGCATACAACAAACTTGATTTTTTTGTTCGTTTTTGCTCGATATTGATAACGGCAACAGATAGACGCTCGAAATATTCACAGAAGATTTATTTAGGTATATATTCACTTAAAAAAAAAAAAAAAATATATTTAAGGGGGGCTCCCATACAAAAAAAACGTGACTTTTATAGATAGTACGGAACCCTTCGTGCGCGAGTCCGACTCGCACTTGGCCGGTTTTTTTTTAGTCTCCTGACTTATGAAGTTATGATCATCATGAGAAGCGAACTAGCAAGATGATAATAGATTACTCACCCTTTAGAACACAAGTCGCAAATATACTTAATACTGGAATGTACTTGCATATGACTGCTAAGTTTTCTTGGTGTGTTGCATGTCATTGGACATTTATTACAAAAAAGCTTTTTGTCCTGAAAATAATCACAACATTTTAAAACGAGTTATTTTTAATTTTAGATTATAGTTTTGAATAAGCATAAGTACATACATCTTCTTCAATGTGGAAACTCCTGTAGTGATGTTCCAAATAAAGACAAGATTTGTATTTCTTCTCACAAATGTGACATTTACTCTGTTTTAATGGGACATGTATCAGTCTATGAGCAAGGAGCTGAGATAGGCTGTTTAGTTGCTCTCTACAAAGATCACACTTGCGGTCCTTTTTATGGCTATCTAGATGATTATTCAGGTAATGTTTTTCATCAAACGACTTAGGGCAAATACCTGGAAATTAATTGAAACAACTGTTACTAAATTATACCAAAAATAAAGCTATAATATTCTACCTCGTAATTGCTTTATCACTTTTGACAACAATTCTTATTGACTTTAAACTTGACTAAGGTTAAAACTATCTAACTGTGACATAGACAAATAGACCTGGGTCCTATACCATAAAACTTTACAAGTATACAATTAAAAAAAAAAAACATAAATTGTATAAAAAAAGTATCACAGAAATTACAAATATGTATAGTTACAATCTACAAGTCACTACTATTTACATATTTGTAAGGATGTTCCGTTACAATTATGTGGTTTTTTTGTGGAACAGAAACTTGTAAGATTACATATTTGTAAATTGTAATTGTGAAGTTTTGTGGTCTATGGCCCTTGTTGTTATGATGTGCAAGTGTCATTCAACCTTATGGTGATAATGCAACAAGGTTGATACAAACTCTTTAGAGAATTGAAATAGCACAGTGGGCAAAAGAACTAATGTACTTATGTACAGTCGCCAGCACATCAGGATATACCAAACTGTCAATTTTCTCCAAGTGATTTTAAACCTTAAATTGTTGAAGGTTAAGTTCAAAATCGAATGAGAAAATTTGAGTTTGTGGTAACTTGATGTGCTGGCAACTGTACAATTATTAGTTAATTGTACAGTTGCCAGAAATAAAGTTTACAACAACAATAATGTACAAATAATAATTACCACAGAACCATTTGTCTTCAAGTCCTAATGGACTGCTTGCTGCAATGCTTTCTAATAATTTTGATGTTTTTACTTTGAGCCTTGTATGTTTATTTCTTTTAATCTTCTTTGGTTTCACATCTGGAATAATTATGTTCTATATAATAAAAATAAACTATACTGCTACTATACTAATAAAGCTGAAATTTGTACAATAATTTTCTTTTGATTTGAGAGTTTGGTCTAATCATTATTGATTTATTGCACCAACACAACCAAGTTAACCTTTTTGTTTTACCGTTTTATGTCTTCTTTATAGGTCATTTTCAGATGAACGCTCTGCATTAAAAAAATATCAGTAGGTATAAAAAAACCGACCAAGTGCGTGTCAGACCACGCACAATGAAGAGTTTCGTAGTTGGAATGAATTTGTCCCAAGAACAAACCTAACATTGTATACATTCTAACAGCAAATGTAAGTTGGTTGACTATCCTCGTTAACTTGTGATAGCTTTCCTTTTAACTTCATTATATATATACTATTGCCGTGATTTTTTTTACTTATATCCAAATCAATTATGTAGATCATCAGAGTTGCGAGTTTGTCAGAAAGGGATATTTTGGTCCTGGCACACAGGCAAATGAAGGAACACGGGTGGGTTTTAGTCAGTAAAAGTCTGACATGAGAGAGTGGGAGAAGTTATTTGATAATTTCCCACCCAAAAAAAAAATGGGTACTATAATAAAAATCAGCACTTTAAAGCTTAATAATACGCAAACGGATCTATGTTTCAAAAAATGGTATGGAACTTCCTATCCAATGATATGTATAATCGCCACACCACGGAAAAAAAAAAATAGTCTCCGCTTAAAAAAAAATATATTTTGCCTCTTTGTCAGTGTGATTAATATGTAAACCCATGCCAAATTACAGCTTTCTAGTACTAAGAGTCTTTGAGCTAAACCGCGGACAGACAGACATGGCGAAACTATAAGTAACAGTTCCTCGTTGACTATGGAACCCTAAAAACGGTCTATATTACTTTAATAAAATATTAAAATTTTTGTTGCAATAAGGTTGCATACTACCTTCTTCTTTTTTAACCATAATGTGGTCATCCTCTTCATATTCAGAAAAGGCATCACCCAAATTGTCTAAAATTATATCATCATCATAGTTTTCTGCCTTAATTTCTGACTTTATATCCAGTAGCTTCTCATTTTCACAAATCGAAGTGCTATTATCAATCTCTATGAGAAGTGTTTTGTTTTCTGCTTTAATATTCTGAAAGAAGTAATTTCATTAGACTAGAACATATTTTATTTTGCAGTAATAAAGAGTTTGAATTTTTGCTAAGTGCTACAAGATAATTAATGTTTGTTCTGCAGGACTAAATTAAAATATGTCAAGGTCAAACAACTTGGAGTTAATGATTTCATCTTTGTTTCTGTTATGAATCATAGCAGAACCTAATAAACTGATTACTCACAGAATAAATAATTTCTTTCAATGTAGTTTCTGCTGATATAGACTTTTCTCTGAATTCTATAAAACATTTGACTGTGTCCAAACATAACTGACATGAATACTGTGGCATACCATCTAATAGGGTAATCTGAAATAACAAAATGAATTGCAAAGTAAATAAAGAAACAAGTGTACAAGTTATTTATCTATGAAGAACATACTATTTCTGTTGATTAATTTATTTAAAAACTGTCATAATAGTTTAATGACTGAATAAACAAATAAAGATAACGAAAATTATACTTACATTAAGATCTGTTAACAAGTTATAGTTGATAATGAAAGTTTCATCCAAAGGAAGCATTTGTTTTTCTGTTGATAAACATACTCTACACATCTCCATGTTTATTACAATTATGTAAAAAGTTACTTTGAACAATATACATTAATGATATAAGTCAAATTTACGAATTTTAATTTACTTTTCTAGTTTACATCGCAAAACAACACAACCACACATTTTACATTGCATTTTCACATCAATGTTGACTGATAAGTTGATGACACCACGATGACACTGATTTTGACTTAGACAAGACGATAATTATAGTGTCAGTGTGGGTATTTTTAGAGCAAAGGTAATTGGGTAAATCGACTAAAACATTTTATTCAATTTCATGAGAGGATTTGATTCGTCATGCGTTGTGTATCTAGCTTTAAATATTTTTATCTGTGGCATACGCGACTGGGGCGTGCGGACTGTCAAAATTGTATAGGCTAGGCACCACCTATCGATTGTGCAATAAATTCGTATTTTATCATGTTAATTTAATGAGCTGCGTTTGTTTTTTTATGTAGCAGTAAGTAGTAAATGTCTAGCCATAAAATGAATTAAGATCTACGTGATTATCAACAATATTGTGAATGTTTTAATTAAAGTCGCGGTTATCTCATATTTTCTTGTTGTTTGTTGTGATAACAAGAGAAATTATGGTGGAGAACGGAGCCTCCAGCGGGGGCAGCGATAGCCCCAGTGCAACCTGCACACGTTCAGGTTTACTAGAGACCCTGGTGCGTGGAGTGTGGTATCGTGTTCACTGTACGCTCGAAGAGGATTATTTAAGTGTGTGTCTGGATGACGGCTACGATGCGACCACCACTCTGAACGGCACCCTGAATAACAATAACGTAGAGACTCCGAACAGTGACTTCACAGAGGTTCCTGAAGCGATTGCGAATCAAAAACGTTTAGTACAAGTGGTGAAGTCCGACAATAATGGGTTGGGAATCTCAATAAAAGGTGGTATAGAAAACAATATGCCTATATTGATATCGAAAATATTCAAAGGCATGGCAGCTGACCTTACAGAACAGTTATATGTTGGTGATGCCATACTATCTGTGAATGGGGAGGATTTGAAGGATGCCACTCATGAGGAAGCAGTCAAAGCATTGAAAAGAGCTGGAAAGATGGTCCAGTTGGAAGGCAAGTGATCATAAGTCATTATTATGATTGTTGTAGTGCTTGAAACATGGCTAGTTATAAGGCATGGGCTAACTAAATTGACCTTAATTATACCAATTCAGTAGCGCAGAGTTGGTAATTGAGCTATTCAGGGCTGTACTGTATATTATAAATAGATACATAGAGCTAGAGTCATTTGTCTCATCGCAATGAAATAATAAGTAAATTGATTATGGTTGCCTAGATATTAATTTGATTATTTCAACAAGTTTTGCTAGGCTTTACACATTGTATCCTTGAATTTGCCTGTCCTGATGTTAACATGAATTTTTCTGTTTTATATTTTTAATATGTAAACTAAACAAAGTATAAGTTAATGATTTCTGGGCTTCAATAGGAATGAAAGAAAATAAATTTCTTAATTATTTGATACCATCTGTAGACATCTGACATAGATTAAAATCAGATGGAATGATCAGGGCTTTCTGTGATTGATACCAACATTCTGTACCCTTTTTAGGGTTCCATAGTCAACAAGGAACCCTTATAGTTTCGCCATGTCCGTCTGTCTGTCTGTCTGTCTGTCCGTCCGTCCGTCCGTCCGTCCGTCCGTCCGTCCGTCCGACCGTCTGTCCCTGCCTTAGCTCAGAAACTCTTAGTACTAGAAAGCTGTAATTTGGCATGAGTATACATATTAGTTACGCCGAAAACGTCTTAAAATTACGTGTAAGGGATAACTCCCTTACACGTAATTTTGTAAGTGGGGTATCATTGGATAGGCCGTTCAAAAATATTGGAAGTCTGTGAAAACCATTTTTCCATTCAGGGATCAGTTTGAGTAATATTAAGCTTTAAAGTGCAAAATTTTGTTAGAGCCAAGTGTCCCCCCCCCTGCCAACCAAATGGTTAACTGAGGATATGTGAAAAAATTCATGGCAGTAGTATATGTATAAGGTGTATCTATTCATAAACGAAATCTCTTCGAAAAAAATCAGCTGTTCCCTACATTTTAACGAGTTATGCGAACATTAATGTACTGGGAACAGCAGATTTTTATTTGCGATTTCAGGTTTGGTCCTATAGTAAAAGTTGTTCACAATGATGAGTACAATGATCCCTTAAGAGATTTCATGTATAAATAGATATTATAACGAATTTTACAGAAAAACTATCACAGCTTAGGCCTTACAAGTTAACGAGTAATAGTCGACCAACTTAAATTTGCAGTTGCAGAATTGACCATGACGTACATCGATGTATGGGAGAACATGTTTTTCAACTACAATGTAAAGTTTGTTTTTGGGATAAATTCATCCCAACTTCGGAACCCTTCATTGTGCGTCCGACCGGTCCAACACGCAACTAGCCGGTTTTTTTTTTAATTTATAAAGGTTCATTGTTAACTTGGCTAAACTCTAATATCATCCAAATCGATCACATGATAAAACAGTTTTTTTCCAGCATACCTATATAGTTACAATACTGAAATTGATAAAATGAAATGAATCTTGTAAAATAATGTCAAGGAATGGCCAATCTAATGTTAGTAGTTGTCCTCTGTTGGTGTTAAAGTATCAGTGTTTAATTAAAACTGGTGAAATCAGTTCATTATTAAGCCAACCTTTGTCTGAAGAATGCAAGAAAATTAATAATTTCTTGAAACGATGTGTTCAGAAAGAATGAAATGGGAGGATCTGAGGGAGAGAAGGATAATATTAGTTAAAGTATAATTAAAATAGATGTGAGTGAGCGCTAGTATTGTGCAATTGGTAGCATGCTGGCTGCCACTGCAAGCTTCACTTCAATTGTGCTATGGTATTACGTTTGACCCTATGAGGCTGGCATAATCAGCCCAAGCGCACTGAAGCCCCAAAAAAAACCCGACTTTTTGATTCACAGTCAAATATCTCCGTGAGGTGACTCCATACTTTCGTAAGGCGTCAATCATTAGTGAGGTGGGTTGGGAGCTACAGCGTGGGTTTATGGCAGATGTGCCTCCCTCGCCCCCCTCACCCCGACGCCGCAGGGCTGATACTCGCTACGTGCCTCTGCTGATGGCATGCATCGCCAAAAATTTGCGTCATCGTGATCCAGGTAAAAAACTTCAATGATTATTTTTTATTGTATTCATTAGTGACCAAAAACAGTTACATGCTAAAGAAATGAATACAAGAAATTCATAAACCAAAATAGCAAACATTTAACCCACACTGTTGTCCACATGTTAATAAAAGAAGTGAAGGGCTGTGGTTAGCTTTCTGTGATGGCTTAACTATTATCTTAGAAGTTGTGCCAGTACAGCAGAAGAACACATCCTTACTAAAAACTGTTAGTATTAGGAGGCTAGAATTTAGATAAAGATATACCGTTGCTGATTGTGATGAAAGGCTGAACAAATAAGTTCCTTATTTGCCATTGTAGAGGAGCGAACGATTGAGATCTACTCTCCTGACGGCGTGCACGCCTTAGCGTTGCGCGCGGGCAGTGCGCAGGGAGCGACAGGCTGGCACCGCGCGTTGCATGCCGCTGTCCGGCGCGCCGCACGTGCTGCGCTGGCTCGCGCACGACCGCGACTGCGGCCACTGCTTGGTGATGTGCGGTATGCTGGCTGGCTCGCGAGGCGACCTCCACAGGATCATGTGAGACTGAATTTCGAACTCTAAATTCAAAGCCTTTAAGTAATAAAAAAAGTTAAAATCAAATTAATGCACAGCAGTTCTGTTTATAGCGTGTCCTTGAGACAAAGGCTTCTAGCACTTTCCATTTATTTCGAACTTATCTACTCCCTAAGTGGTTTACGTGGTATAATTGCAATACTATTTGGTTGATTAAAGTAATTTCAAACAATTTCTGGTCTCCACAGATGAGTGCTTCCGGCGGGTCCGACAGTTCTGATGAGGCCGATGGTTGGCAACCTACGTTTGTTGCGATCACTGATAGAGAAATCAGGTGAGCATCGCCGAGAAACTTATAATTCATGATGGTAAAGGTCTGATTTACGAAACATGAGCGAAGCGTCAGAAAACGCTTTGGGATGACGACGTCGTCAGTTGCAGGAAACACCTGGATCTGGGGATTCACAAAAGCGTGAAGAATGGCAGTAAAGAATGGATAATCATAATCAAGGATATACCCAGCAGTGTGTAATTCTGGGCTGAAATGATGATGATGAAATCGGTTATTTTACACTTTTCACATCTTGCAGACAAGTTTTGAAGGTCATCAGAATTTTGTAAAAGGACACTTTGAATAGTTGAATTAAAATAATGGTTGTTATTCACAACTGACTGAACAGATTTACATAATTCTATGTGGTTCATTCATCAAAAAACCATCTCTGACATTAATCTTCATGGTCCTCATGTGGCCTGACCGAGATTAGGTCTGGACTTTTGAGACTGTGACCTTTGAGATTGTTTCGGCCTTTCTTCTCAGAGAAGTTCGATAGGAAACTCCGATCTCATCTAGTTTTAAATTTATTTTTGACGTGTAAAAGTCTTTTTGGAACCAATTTACAGAAATAAATATCACGTATCATTTACCAGATTGTACGAAGCGGCCCCCTGGTCGGGCGAGGCATGGTGTGCGCCCAGCGAGTGCTTCGGGCTGGCGGCCACGCGCCTGGCGTGGTGGCGGCGCGGGCCGGGCGGCGGCGCGGCGGCGCTGGGCGTGCGCGCGGGCACGCCGGCCGGCCTGGCTGTGCGCGCGCTGCGGGCCGACACGCCCGGCGACCTGGCGGCCGTGGCGGCCGCGCTCGTGGACGGCGCGCACCATGCCGTGCGCGCAGCGCCGGAGTTTACCTTCCGTAAGTAATCCAGTTCCATGTGGTGCCGGACGTAAAGAATAGCTCTATCCTATTTCTTCCCGTGGGTGTCGTAAAAGGCGACTAAGGGGCTTACTAGAGAATGAGCAGCAACGTTTTCTATGCATTTTAACATCATACTGCGATCGCCAACCAGTCTCCCAAACGTGGCGATTATGGCAACCCCCCCAAATGACAAGCACTAAGAAAGAACGGTCCCCTACTACCCGGCGGCCCGCCTGCCCTTGGCTACGGTAGCGGTCGCAACAGTGAGGCAAGGGGTGCTAGGAATCCCTGGAGGAGATCCGGCTACCACAATCACCGAAAACTGGACCTGGCAACATACAACACGCGTACACTCCGGACCGACCAGAAGATCATCGAACTCGAGGAAGAATTAAGCAGGTTACAATGGGGTATAGTAGGGTTATCTGAAGTCCGTAGAGAGGGGGAGGACTCCATAATCCTGAAATCCGGGAACTTGCTAAATTTCCGGGAGGGCGACCAGCAGTACCAAGATGGTGTCGGTTTGATCGTCCATAAGTCCCTTGTGAGCAACGTGGTAAAGATCGAGAGTGTGTCGACCAGGGTGACGTACCTTTTACTCAGAATATGCGCAAGATATTTGCTGAAGGTCGTACAGGTTTACGCCCCGGCTTCGTCACACCTCGACGATGAGGTGGAGACCATGTATGAGGATATTTCAAGAGCCATGCATGGCTCTAAAACTCACTTCACCGTTGTGATGCGCCCAGTTTGCGTTGTCAACGCAAACTGGGCAAACGAAACGATGATGCGCTGCAAGTGGGGCAATTTGGAGTTGGACGTCGGAACCACCAGGGTCAAGTACTGGCCAGTTTTATGGAGAAGGAAGGCCTCTTTATGATGAACTCCTTCAGAAAACGTGAGCACAGAAAGTGGACCTGGCAGAGCCCTGATTGTGCGACAAAATAAGAGATTGACTTCATCATGTCGACGAAGATGTAAGTATTCAATGATATCTCTGTGATGAACGCGGTGAAAACCGGAAGTGATCACCGCATGGTACATTGAACTTTACATATCAAGCTGGAAAGATCTTGATCTCGCCTAGGGAGCTCCGTGGAAGATTATAGCGATGAGTTCGTAAAAACTGTCCATACGGTCGGGTCTAAGATCTTTAAGACCCATCGTACAAATAAAAACAAGAAGCTTTCTCATCCTACTATACAGCTTATGCAGGAGAGGCGCGAGTTGATCCTGCAGTATTCAGACGATGTGCTCAAGTGCCGCCAGCTCAATAAACGGATCTCCTAAGTCCTTCAAAAGCGACCTTCGCCGCTTTGATGCAGACCGCATTAAGGACGCGATAGTGCGAAATAAGGGCTCTAAGGTCTTTGCAAGAGATCTGTCTATTGGGCAGACCCAGCTTGCGAAACTAAAGACCGATGATGTCAGGATGGAATCCGCCAAACCTGAGGTGTGGGATGGCAGGATCGTATCCGCCAAACCTGAGCTGTTGGGGAGATCGAAAGGTTCTAGGAAAGGTTAGGTTGACCCGACACTACATTGAAGACATCTCGGACGTCAGCTTGTACGAAATTAGCATGGCTCTGAAGCAGCTCAATAACAACAAGGCGCTGGGTAATGACGGAATTACGGCCGAGCTCCTGAAGGCTGGCGAAAAACCCGTTCTCAAGGTCCTCCAGAAGCCGTTTGATTCCGTCATAGTCGAGGGCAAAACGCAGACGGCATGGAACAGAGGTGTGGTGATTCTTTTCTTTAAGAAGGGTGACAATACCCTCTTTAAGAATTATAGACCCATCTCACTTCTGAGCCATGTCCACAAGCTGTTTTCAAGAGTCATTACGAACCGTCTCGCGCGCAGGTTTGACGACTTCCAGCCTCCCGAAAAAGCCGGATTCCGTAAAGGTTTTAGCACCGTAGACCATACATAGGCTGCGGCAAGTTATGCTCTTCGGTCTTCTGTATAACTGTGGACTAGGAGAAAACTTGCGATTCGTTCAAGACATGGGGTGTACTGCAGTCTCTTCAACGGTGCCAGATCGAGTATCGAGGTGCTGAAGTGTCAGTACAAAAACGACACTATGTCAGTCCGAGTCCAGGACCAGACCTCGAAACCTATCCTTCTGCAGCGAGGTGTGAGGCAGGTAGACGTTATCTCTCCGAAACTGTCACCGCTGCATCGGAGGATGTCTTCAAGGTTCGGGGCTGGAAAGGGCTAGGCATCAACATCAATGGCGAGTACATCACTCACCTTCGGTTTGCCGATGATATAGTTGTCATGGCTGAGACTATGGAGGACCTCAGTATAATGCTCGATGACCTCAGTAGAGCTTCCGAAAGAGTGGGTCTTAAAATTAACATGGACACGACAAATGCCCATGTAATACCCACGCTCATGAAGATCGGAGACGCTACACTCGAAGTTGTGGACGAGTATGTTTACCTAGGACAAACTGTCTAGTTTGGCAGGTCCAAATTCGAGAAAGAGGTCAATCGTCGAATCAGACTCTGCTGGGCTGTGTTCGGGAAGCTACGCAATATCTTCTCGTCCCACATACCGCAGCGTAAGACGAAAGTCTTTGACTAGTGAGTGTTGCCAGTGATGACCTATGGCACTGAAACGTGATCGCTCACAATGGGCCTTATCAGATGGCTAAAACTCACCCAAAAGGTAATGGGGAGATGGCGTGCTTGGAGTTTCCCTTCGTGATCGAATCAGAAATGAAGAGATCCGCAGGCGAACCATGGTAACCGACATTGCCCGAAGAATTGCCAAACTTAAGTGGCAATGGGCAGGGCACATTGCTCGTAGAACAGTTGGCTGACGGAGCCGAAAGGTTCTGGAGTGGCGACCGCATACCGGAAGACGTAGCGTTGGAAGCCCTCCTACAAGGTGGAAACCGAGGTGGTGGCCTTGCGAAAGCTGCAGGTATCTGTTGGATGCGGGAAGCACAGAACCGGTCGAAGTGGCGTTGCTTGGGGGAGGCCTATGTCCAGCAGTGGACGTCTTTCGGCTAAAATGAAGTAATCCAAAGAGCAAATCAAGTAAGGGTTCAAATCCGGGCAAGTACCGATGTGACTTTTTCAATTCATACGAGTTGATCCTGGATATACCTGAAATCGGTGAAGTTGTTTACTGAAAGCAAAAAACCGCGAGGAAACCTGAAAAACTTTTTTACTTATTTTTTTAAATGGTTTTATCTTTTTATAACGGACGCTTTTAACGTGCACGTCTTTCTATATTGTCCTCACATGTATAATTTCAACATGAATAATGTAACTAATACTTTGTAATAATATTTTGATTTAAAAGAGTGTCCGTGGAGTTTCTTGCCCGTTCTTCTCCATAGGAACCTACTACGCTTTGGAATGGGCAACTAGCTTCATCTTTCTGACTGACCGACCCCTTGACAATTCAAAAGAGCTTGTAATGTTTTTATTTGAAGTAAATGCTTTGAGTTTGAGTTTATAAATTCTTATAAAGTCTGTGTGACCGCGTTATTCTTCTAGATTACCCAATGGATTTTGATGCGGTTTTCACCAGCATTCAGAGAATTTATACTGGAAGATTTATAGGTATAAAATATTAATATTAAACTTACGTAATTATAACTTACGTACACTTACTACTCGCAGCGCTCGCGTCGTTTACTTACTAGTCTTGTTACTTACGTTTATGTGGGTGTACTATAAGTGCGCCTTTGCCTAACCCTTCGGGAATTACAGGCGTGATATTATGTGTGTGTCTAATTATAACAAAGAAATTTCGATGTTTTGTCAAGTCCTAAAAACCATGTGAAACAGGGGCGGGTCGCTAGTTAAGTATAACTAATTAACTATGTAAGCTATCTTGGTAACGAAGGAATCGTTTGTTACCAGGATGTCGTTTCCGCGGGGCGTGCGCTCGCCTATCGCTGGGCGCGAGCGGCGTGTGCGTGTGGGAGGCGGCGGGCTCGCTGGGCCGCGCCGGCGCGCGCGCGCTGTACCGCCGCCCGCTGCACGCGCTGCGCGCCTCCGCCGACGACGACCGCTCCGCTCTGTGGCTGCACTTCGCTGATGATGATACGGTCGTAAGTACATTTTGATTGCTTAACCGACAGTGATTTTCTCTTGAATTATTTTGACAAGTGAACTGATGGTAAAATAACTTATATCCAGCTGGGATCCATGACAACCTAATTGCTAAAGTCATTAACACTTTTGTCAAATTACTTAATTTTAATTAAGTAATTGACTGAGATTAGAATGTGAACATTCTTAAAAATACAGGAATGACCCGCTGATTTAATTTTAAGACCTCCATCTGTCAAAAATACTATCAATTTGCCTTCTTTTTATATTCGGTTGGTCTTAGTGGTTTGGTCTCCCGCTCTGGGCGGAGCGGTAGGGCGTGTCATACTTTTACTGACTAAAACCCACCCGTATTCCTTTAGTTGCCTGTGTGCCAGGGCCACGATATCCCGTTCAGACAAACCCACAACCCCGGCAGGACAATCAATTTACCTAGATTTCAGACAATTTTTAGAAATTGAACATTAAATTCAGATAACAAATAAAACGCACGGGAATTTGTGGGTTATTTTCTCTATTAAACTGGGGTATTAATAAAGACAGCTAAAACGATCAAAGTGGATCGACTGCAGTTTAGTTGTTATCCTTGCAAGTATAGTTGATCAGTCGATATTCATTGATTCTTCATCTCATACTACCCATTACTCCAGGAGTTAGACATGGAAGGCAGCCCAAAACCGGCAGTATTCATCCTGCATAACTTGCTGTCTGCGCGCGTGCACTCGCTGCCGCCGGGCGCGGAGGGCGCGGAGGGCGCAGAGGGCGCGGAGGGCGCGTCTCCGCCGCTATAGCCGGCGCCCGGCGCGTGGCCCGGCGACAGTGGCGCCGCCCCGGCGCACAGCGACTACCCGGCCTAACTAACGACATGATTCCTTTAGGACTGTTGTCGCGCTCTTTTTTAGATCGCGATCCGTTATTGTACTAGATCTGTGGTCGTGTTGGAAAGATTTGAAATCGGTTCTTGCCGGTTTGTGGCATCAATTTTCCTTCGAATTTTTACGTACATATTCACACTAACCAATATTGCGAAGAGTGTGAAAATGCATGTAAACTTCAATTTGTAATGTGAGTCAGCTGTAGGATTCCTTGGAATATCTATTGCAATTGTAACTATTACCACATCCATTCCTAGAACATTGTGTTTACACATGAAAGTAGTACCATAATATAATTTGTAACTGTTCTCATCGAATCTCTTGTAACTGACGTATCTGTGATGTTTAACAATTTATCATGATCCCTTCGTATCTGACCCGTATCAATAGTAATATTTTGTAAACTTATTTAGTGACTGATATAGTTCATAGAACTATTTTCCAGTGGAAGTCGGTGATGATTACATATTTAAAGCACCTTTTATCTTATAAACTTTTGATCAGTAAAACTTAAGTATTGGTAGTGCTGGGGCAGCCAGTAAATTAAAGGATTTTCTTAATCCCCTAATAACACCAAAATATAAATTCAGTAATAATTTGTTGTTTCTGTAAACTAATATTGCCAAAGAGTTCAAAGCATAATGGACAATACATTTCTGGACATAGTGGCCATAGTTCCCTGTATGTATATTGTTGAGTCACCCACGTTATCCACACGTGTACGCCGCGTGGTCGCTTGGTTTCGGCAGGCGTCCTGCTTCGCTTGTTTGTGGCTGTCATTGTTCTTCCAAAGATATCAATTATTGAATTTTTGTTTTGTTTGACCTTGTAGCTTAATGTAGCGTAGAAAAATGTAACTATCGTTTGAATTGATCATAATGTATTTTTATAATTTCCGTTGTAAATAAATAGGTATACTGTTTTATAAATGGTACATTCCCAGAATGTAGACGATTACATTTGCTTTAATATTTGTAGCGTTTATCTCAAGTAAGTTAAAGGTAAGATTTCAATAATGTATGGTGTATATTGTGTAGTTCATGTAACTAATAAGAAGGCAATATGCGAGGTGATATCTAACATATTAATATTATTTATTTTGATATCGAATCGTACAGCCTGTGTTGTTATTGGAGGTGCCTCCAATTTTTATTTAAGTACTCATTTATGTACTGCGTTATTAGGTACACAAATATTTATAATCTCAGAAAATGTATCTCAAGATTGTTTACTTTGTATACTCTCATTTAACATTACCTAATCGTGATTATTTTTTACATTCTTAAAAAAAAACTTAATAAATATATGCTTACTCGATTTTTTATAAATAAGTACTATAACATTAATTTGTATTTCACTAAATTACTAAAACGAACACTTACTGTAACTTGAAAAAAAAAAACGAATGTATTTACTAAATAAATTGTATTTGTTGTTTATATTATCAAATGTTAGGTTTTAAGCTAGGGGGAGGGAAAAGTTATCGACTTTACGGATATGTTTAGTTAGATTATTTTGCGGACAAAAGGAAGTGACAGCGAATTTCACAAAAAAAAAAAATGGTGGTTATGGGGACTGCCGACCGAACTGAAAACTAAAAACTTTGGAATAACATATATACACCGTGGCATTTAATCGTCTTATAACGACAGCCCACTTCATGTATCCAATGCCTACTAATCATTCATAAAAGTTAAAATAATATTTATTATATTTTTTTCCCCTACCAAAAATCGCTCACCGCGCCTAAAGAAGTTTTTAATTCAATAAAACTGAATAATCCGTAAAGTGGTTTGCTTCAAAAGACACGGTGGTCTGATATCAAGCTAAGTTCTATAAAAGACAACTCATATAACATAGTTACCGTGATTTTAACTTATTTAGGAACTAACAGGAATTTCTGTGCTATACAGTTTCCAGATCCGTATTATAAATTATAACGCTAAGATACTAATCTCGTAATCTCTTAGAATTTCTACTGGTGACATTCCTTCATACTTATATAACACTACCACTGCAGGCGCATAAAGCCGACGCATCGAATGGACTGTATAGAAGTATTATTGTCTACTGTATTGTTAATTGTTTGACGACAGTAGCCCCGTGTTCATGGTCCACAAAAATGTTACATTATTTTTGTTGCAACATACGTTTTGTTAGATGTTTCACACAAACTGCTTGCAATGTTGCTAGCAACATGTTTCGCAACACAAAAACTTGTTACGGCAACAATGTTGCGTAAATTTTGGTTTATCATGGATGATGAGGCTATAAGCTACCTTCAGACAGCCCAACTTGACGCCCGATTGAAACCTCATGCCTTGAACACAAGCCATCGGCTACGTACTTGGTTGCCAGTTTGTGTTGTCTATAGGTAAGTTTTCTTATGACGTATTTAATTGTACCCCGAGTGAGTCTGTTTTACCATTTTGTTATTTATTGCATGTTTTATTTAATATATTTTACAATTAATTCCAGTTATTATTATTGATTTTGCAAGACATTACGATGAGTTGTAGAGTGTTATATCCTAGTCTTGCACTATGAGACTGAGTTTTATTTTCAAATTATATTTTTATGTTATGGATCAGGGACATAGTATTTCTACACCGTCTATGCAAAACGCTAGATTATGAATCATAATAAATTCATAAATAATTAGGTACTAACTGTATTCTGTTATAAGTAAGGCAACTGTTACATACATTCATGTGGGGTGCACGTACGAACTACTATTTCGATATAAACATCTAATAAATTCTGCTATTTCACGATAAATACAAAGCAATATAATCTATTTACCATTTAAATTAAAAAAAAAATCTAAAGCGCAGTAATTTCAACAATATTACACAATAACTGTCGTTATTTTGCCGTTATTTTTCAAACGCTATGATTAATGGAGTACGGCACAAACACAAATAAAGCTACCGAAGTTTATCGACTACGTCAGCGTGGCTAATGCTTAATCCATAGTCGATATATAATCATGCGTTCGACTAGGGTCCTCTAATGCAAAGTTCGCCTTTTATAATATGACTATACTTACAAATAATACATTTTTTTATCTATCAAGAAGCAACAGTAATTCGTAAATGTATCCCCGTCGCGCAACGCTATAGTTGACTTGTATGATTTCCAACTTTATTATAAGGTTTTCTAAAATGTGTTTACAATGCTAGTTGACTTGTTTCATAATACGACCTATTGTTAGCTGTCATAGCATTCATGATCATCTGTAGTAAGATCTGTCATTTTGTCATGCATTAAAAACAACGAAGAAAAATGCTGTGTTTATTTTTTATATCGCCATTTTATAGTACTGATCGACCAATATCTTTAGACAACTGAATGGTGTACGGCCTGGCACCTGGGGCACCAAAACAAGTGTTTTAATATTTTTTTCGGACTGGCTAAAATCCATAGGGCGTAGGGACAACTGTCAAATCGTATTATCATTCATTCTTACTTCGGAAGCTGAACTAAACTTATGTCCGTAAGTGATACGGAGTAGGAAACGCCCGTAACTTCGGCCGAAACTACGGACTTCGTGCTTAGGGAGTAGACCCCCAGCTTAGCGCTTCAGATTTTACTGTGCGTTCACTATATCTTGATGCGAGACGCGATTGGTAGCACTGAATTTTGCAGTCATGTGGTTTGTAGTTTGTTCTGTCAGTCGCCATTTTGAACTATATTAATATTGAAACTAAGACTGAAAATTCAGTGTTACCAATCTATCACGCGCAAAGATATAGTAAACGCACTATACGTACGTTTTGGTATCGTTAAAATCCGTCAATTATTTGCAGATGATGTCGTGACAACCGAAAGTTGTCTAATTAATTTGGTCCTACATAAATACCTTCCTGACGAACGTCAAGGATAGGTGATGCCCATAGGCACTACGCTGGGTAACGAGTTAAACACTATACTCCGTTGGTTTATTTAGTTAAAATAAAGGTATGCAAAAAAAACCACGTGACGAGAGAGCTGTCAAGTAACCGACTAAACCTAATACCTAGCACTTCAGTTGGCATGCTACGTCACAGTTGGAATCTTCAATTTAGCAACCTTTTATTTCGTTGAAGTTTAAGGGACCTGTCTTTTTGGGCTCTTTACAATAGACAGATTACAAAATATTATAGTAGGTATTGTTATAAATCTAACAAAAAATTGTGTTCAAGCAGTTACAACATCTACGAAGAGTAGTTTAAGAATATATGATAAAGTTTAACATACAGTAATAAAAGAGGAAACTATCATAAAAATCTAAAATAAATTTAATTCAGATACAAGTTACAACGTATGTTTAAACAAGAAAATGCCATCTACTAAAACCCTTTTTATGATTTGTTGACCTTTATTTAACTACCTAAACCGATGGAATATAGGTATATAGAGATTAATCTACTATCTGCTACGGTCATTACAAAGATATTTTAATTAAGTACTACTTAGAAATTACTTTTTCTCATAAAAACTCAACTTTCTCTTTTTATGCACCAAGATAAAAGAATAAAAACTAAATCTATACCGTAACAGCACATTATAAGTAACTAATAATAATCTTCAGGTTCAACTATTCTTAAAATAAAAATACCTACATCTTCAAAATGGACCGTCGTTTTTCTCGTCTAGGCGACAAAGTGTAGGAGAATCGTGTTGTTCCGATGAAGTCTACGTTTCATTAGGTCGAGGGGCTGAGCAGGGGCAGTGCTCGGCGGAGAGCCCTCGCAGCCTACTTCAATACTCGGCTTATTACTATCTATACAATAGCTTTCTTTACCCCACACATCATCACATTTTCAACCCTATTCTTTAAACATTAAGACGCGATATATGCTGCCATGTGAGCGTCGGTATGAATAGTCGGTGTCTGTGCTATTGTCTCGCCTTTCTATTGGAAAGCTGACAAAGAAATTAGCTATGTCTGTGTTTAGTACAATAAAAACAAATGATTGCTTCATATTTACCAGAAAATATTTGTCTGACAAAGTAAATTTAATTAACTTAGGAGGAAAATCTGTTCTTGCACTGATCCGGTTAGTAAACACTTCATTTTCAGAGGCCCAATAGTTGCAGGTCTTCAACTGGTAAGAGGTCTATGTTTTAACTCCGTTCCTCGATTACTTAACTATACAACGTCTTATTTATACCTATTAACTTCGAACAGAACAATGAGAATATCGAAAGAAAAACTGCTGCTCGGCTCTTGGGACTTTGTGGGGTTTTGTTTTACAGGCACTTTTTAGCCAGATGCGGCGAATACCTATTCGCCGCATCTGGCTACACTGGAAGCCGAAATATAGTTGGAAAATGTGGATAATTCTTTGAGTTTTCGCTGTCTAAAATACGAGTAGGTATGGTTGATACCTATATTAGATACTGAATTACCTAAGTGCGGATGGCAGTCTCTGCAGATGGAGACTGCCATCCGACCTTCACTCGCATAACCCAACTGCTGGATACGATACCGACCGATATTTAGTGATAGTTTAGTATAAAAAACCGGACAAGTGCGTGTCGGACCACGCAGGCAAGAACAAACTTAACATTTATAGTTGAAAAACATGTTTTCCCATATATTCCAACTGCAAATGTAAGTTGGTCGACTATTACTCGTTAACTTGTAAACCCACTTGTGATATTTCCTTTTAACTTCGTTATTTATGCTATTGCCGTGTTTTTTTCACATACCTATACAACCATTTGTCTGGCAGGGGGGGGGGGGGGGGGAACACGACATAGCAAAAATTTGCACTTTAAAGCATCATATTTCGCAAACGGATCCATGAATCGAAAAATGGTTTGCACACACTCGCAATATTTTTGAACGACCTTTTCAACGACACCACACATCATGGGACAAACGAGAAAAAAAAACATCCCAACTTACGTGTAGGAGCGGTAGGTACCCTAAAAAAACGAAGAAATTATTTTACCACTTTGTCGGCGTGATTAGGTAATATGTTATAGATATTCATGCCAAATTACAGCTTTCTTACCAAGTGTCTTTCAGTACCGAGAGTCTGAGCTAAGCCGCGGATAGACAGACAGACGGACATGGCGAAACTATTACCTATAAGGGTTCCTTCTTGACTACGGAACCCTCAAAATAGAGCGTTTGGGGAATCATTGGATAACATGGTTGAATGGATGGTTGGTTGGATGGATGGATAGATGGATGATGGTATGGATGGATTTGGTTCTGGTTTAATAACATATTGTGGCTGGTTATGATATAATTGAAAACTGCGATCTTCGTAAGGAAGGTTATTGTCAGACTGTCGCGGTTTTACAGGAATGCAAGCTGCTGCCCGCGACTTCGTTCGCGTGCAAGTTGTAGGACGATACACAATATACTAGAATGACAGTTACATTTTTATAAAATTCCCTTGGCCACCGCGTCGATTACTTCGTTTTCGTTTAGCGTTCATTCTGAATTTTTTTCTTTTTGCTCGGCTTGTAAGGGTCGTAATAGTCGTCCAGATCGTATTTCGACCATGGCGGCCAATCTCAACGGCGAATAGCGCACAGAAGGAGCGGGAGATATTATAATATCCTACTTAGTCCACAAGAGTATGCGCAGACACAAATGCTGCACTCTCTCTTCCCTCACTCTTGCTCGATACCCAAGCTCAGCAGTCGCGCTTGCGACCACGAAGCCAACGGGGCAGATAAGGGTCAAAGTCAAGAATTGGGCTTGAAAGGTTAAAAATCCTTAATTTATTTTCCGAACTCAAGTAGAAAAGAAAGGTATCATTAATTTTTACTTTCATCAAAATCTTTTATAAATATCAGACCACCAAAAACGCTTTCACTTTAAAGAAAAGTTCAAACACTGAAATGAAAAGCGCAAAGGCGTACTTGAGTGGTGTGAAAGTAGAAGTGTCTTTACAACCGTCTATCTCATAGGGACTAAAATAAACCAGGAATTTCGTGTAACTGCGAAATCTAAGTTAAATAACATCAGTACGACGTTGTGCCATGAATAATTTTCAGGAGATTTAAAGAAAGAAAGAAAGAAAGAAAAAGCATTTATTGGGACTCGCACAGATCACAAATTAAACTATACAAAAACACACTCATAGAAACATAAAGATCAAAAACAAAAATAAAGTAAAAATGAAAATAAAAACAGAAAGTCCTGTACGAGGCCAAAAGGCCCCTATCTCAGCATGATGCTGCGGCACTTAAAAAAAAAAAAAATAAGTGTCGCAGCGCTGGTATTCTGATAGGGCCCGCTGATTTGAAACTGCGATGCCGACGTATCTCGAGTCGCTTTTGCCAAAATGTTGCTCTATATTTTGTTGTAGCTATTCTCTAGAGGACGACAACGTTGCTGGTCAGTCCGCGTATCTTATAAATTGGATTTATCTGCCTTTAATCATTGTAAAGAAATACGGATGTAGCCTTCTACATCTGTATTTCTTTACAATGATTAACAGATGCCGACACCCATCATTCATCGATACCTACATCTGTACTCGGGTTCATCATCATCATTTCAGCCGAAAGACGTCCACTGCTGGACATAGGCCTCCCCCAAAGAGGGGGTTTGCCATAGTCGCCACGCTTGGCAAGCGGGTTGGCGATCGCAGTACCTACGGTGTTAATGCATTTTAACACCGTAGAGAACGGTGCTGTCAATTCTCTAGTAAGTCCCTTAGTCGCCTTTTACGACACCCACGGGAAGAAATAGGGTGGTGCTATTCTTTACGTCCGGCATCACACGGAACTAGATAGAGTGTCGCGCTGCAAAAGAACTAAAACAAATAGGCCAATTTTGTTATGCTGGTGTGCGTGACAGGGCTCGGAAACCGGTTAATTTTATATGTAACTTGACCGTTATTATAAAGGATTTCGAACATATTTTCATTAATTATTTAATTTTTTAAAGCAATCCTTGAAACTAATATCAATTGTATCAAAAATAATTTGTATCTTCGGAATTAAAAATTAACCGGTTTCATGCCCTGTGCGTGACATTTACATCTTACACTTGCGCCACGTCATTGCGTTATTCTAGTGTGCGTGCATTTTGCGGCCAACAGTTGGGCGCCAGTTTTTTGGACGAGTTCACAGCTTTGACTGTCTATCTTATCTTTGTCATAACTTTGAGTGTTGATTTGTTTATTGTTTCACAAAAATTACACAGTACAACAGTAATCAGTGTTGTGTGTGTTGTGTATTGTAGTGTTGTATGTAAGTGGGTGTATTGTTGTGTTGTGTAGTAGAGTGAGAATCTGCATGGAGATTGTTAGACGCTTCATCCAAAGGTGAAGGCGTTTTTTCTACTTGCCTAGTCTTGAACCTAGTGCTACAACAGCCCTTATTTTATTTTTCTTTTTACTGTTTTGCGTTAGGTTTGTTTTTACCCGACTGTCCCAGAAAGAGGGTTATGTTTTTCCAGTGTATGTATGTATGTACCTATGTCTATTTCTTTGGCACGCTCTGTTTTCTAAACGACTTGATGAATTTTAACATAAGAGGTATCATTAGATTCGTTTTAATTGCAGGAGTGACATAGGGTATACAAATTTTATATGGCATCTGCGAATCAATAATAAATAATTGCAGTCGGACGCATTTATACTCCATTTGAAATAAGATTAGAAATTTAAAAAAACCTTTTTTACAGTCCGTTCAACCGATTTTTACTTCTATTCCGTAGGCATAAGTATGGCATTATAAGCAAAAACGTGGTTACAATACCAACTATTTTTTACAGCTGCCATTTATCATGCCGCCAACGCAACAGAAGTCAAAATCGGTTGAACGGACTGTAAAAGAGGTTTATTTAAATTTCTATTCTTATTTCAAATTTAGTATAGGATGTAACAAACTCCTTATGATTAGCCTCCGACTGCATTTATTTATTTTTGGGTCATAAAGGATAGTCGTTTTTCTGTTCATCTTGTTTCCATGGTTTTAGTTGTTTTTTTTTGCAGTCGGGTTTATTGTTTTTTGTAATAATTTGTTTTTTGTTGATTAATAGGTTTGAACTTGTAGTTCCACCAATCAATAAAATATTCAACATGAAATTCACCAACAATGCTTCCTACTAAACCAATGCAGAGAACAACTGTCATTTGGCTCGCCAATTTATCAATTAAGGCGGAGATTTCTTGAAAATGGTCAAAAAGGTGATTTTTTAAAGAGGTGTATCTCTTAAACTGTAAATATTTTTCCAAATCAAAAACAGTATGATATTTTCAAGTCTTTTGTGCATACGGTGATGGAACTCATAATTATATAATTTAATACATCAAAAAAATCTTCAAAGATTATTATTTTTAAAAGCAGTTTATCCCTTCGTTAACTGTTATAATTATAATTAAAAGTATACCATAAAATTGCAAATGCCAAACTGCATCCGGTGATGGATAAATTTTTATTAATTAAATAATATCTAATTTTATACGATTTTATTTGCATTTTTACGCCACACGTTGTGTCATCGCGCATCTCTTTCTTTTGTATGCAATCTTACACTGACACCGGTTTACCTGTGGTCAGCCCCTTAAGTATATTTCGTAGATTCTGCTCGCCGCTCCAGTGCGATTCATTTCATTGCTATAAATTTAGTTTAAACGTCGTGTACCCTCCTTCCGCATGATTAGCGGATGTCTGTCGGCGACGTTTTCAATTCTCCACGAATTATCGCACTTTGATGTCTATTAAAGTAGAACTGATTATTCCAGTTATTGGGGTATCTTGATGGGTGAAGGTTGCGTCATTTTGGCCGGAGATCTTTCGTTGATTTATAGATATATACATGATGATAAGAAGCCTCTTTATAGGCAGCGGAGAATCGACGATTGGTTTAGGGTCCAAACTCAAATCAGACTAGATTGTCCTATGGAACTGAACCAGCATTTTTCCAAGCATTCTTATCTTAGATATAATCCTCTAATTTGTAATATGCCTGTTTACAAAGTGTACTTTTAATATGTGTTTTAAATTAAATCTTTCACTTAATTGCAATATATCACAAGGTATATGGGGCAGCCGAGCTTGGTCAAGTCTTTGAAACGACACGCATTTGTTAGACATCAGGACTCAGCCAATTTCTGTCGGGGTCGACACCCACAGGAAGGCAGATGGTGGTCTAATCGTTTCCGGGAGCCCAGGCACGGCTAGTGGCGTCTTTCACCGCTTTTGTTCAGCAGCGAGTTTGCCTATCTGTTATATGTACCTACAGTTGTAACCATACAATTACTTACTGCTCAAAGTTTGGCAAACAATGGCGCAAGTTTAACGAGAGCGTTTGGGGAATCATTAGATAAGATGCATACAGACTTGGTTCTGGTTTAATAACATATTTTGGCTGGTTATGAAATAAATGGAAACTGCAGCCTTCGTAAGGAATACATAAAATAGTCATAAATATACTTAGGTATTTAATTGAATAGTAAGATACATATGTACCTATGTCTTTGGTTTTGATTAAAATATGATTTTTGTGTCAAGTCGAATCCATTGAGGTTCAGTTTACACTGAACATCAATGGTCAAATCTTGAATGTAAAACTGCCACTCTTTTAAGGAGACAAATATGGAAAAAAATAGTATCGGCTTCGAGTCTTCTCGTGCAATATAATGTACGTAGTGTGAACGTCCCTATCTATACATTATTGCTTCATAACACAGTACCACATTAGCAGTTCAATGAACTGTAGCGTAATATTTGTAGAATTTACGGCGCTGCCGTAGACGCTACGGAACGCTACGCCGTAGCACGTACCGTAGCTGGCAATTAATACCGCATAGTGTTGGCATTTCGTTTCAAATACGTAGCAATACGTTGATGTTGATGTTATTTAGACTATTGCGTTGTAGTTAAGGATATTATTATTCATAGGAATATTAATTTGTTTCTTGCTGGAATGGACACGTGATTAACCAGATACAGTAGTGTAATTTGTGTTATGATTTATAGGTATGTACCATATTCAAGGAAACAATTACTCAATTTTACAATAGTTTTGAGATGTTATATTAACTTTCAATCACATAAAATACAAAAGCTGTTTGCTGTTACCTCTTGTCGCAGTAATGCAGGTATGCGGGCACCTCTGCGGTGACTAACTAATAATTACAACAAGCAATTCAACCATATCGATATATGTTCGCTCTTTCTGCTGGTAGATTCAAAAATGTTGTACTTGAAACAATTAGTCACTAGTAGGTAATTTTAATTAAGATTTGCATGCCTTGATGAGTTTTTCTTTGTTTGCTAAATTTACTTTCGTTTAACTATTTAGCAAAAAAAATATTTCTTAACTTGAATTGTTGTAGTTTGTAGGTTTTAGTTATAGCATAGTTTGTGAAGATATTTTTTTAATGTGTATTCCGTGGAAAATGTTGTTGGTTACACATTTGGCTGTATGTTTTTCTATTTCTTCCTATAAAATGTAATGTGTAACTGTTTGTTTTCCCTAATAAATAAAATAAAAATAAAAATTATGTGAAAAAAATTGTCTGTTGACAATAAATTACTGTTTGGTTCCTTTAAATTACTATTTCAACATTTTTGATGGTATTCATTTCACCCAACTCAACACACACATCGACCCATGATAACTAACTAATAAACAGCGAACCGAATGCAAGGCACTTGTGCATTGCCTCTTAAATAAAAGTTTCACGAGCGCACACTGTAAATCATAATTTCGTGATGCACTGCAGCCAGACGCAGCGTTGCGAAGTTACTTCGTTGTAAAAGTAATTTAATATGTAGGCAGAATAAATACGTTCCTCGGAGGAGCTCGCATGACGGTGAAACTGACGGTACACGTAAGCAACTTTAAATTAATGCTTGTCTATAATAACATCATCTACCGCATCATTTGTGTTTTCATGCGCGATGACTTGGTATTAATTAGCTTAGTTTTTATTTCGGGTTTTCTATGTGTCATATCCAGGCGTTAGTTTGAAATTAAAAAGCACGCAGCAACCTTTTGTTGTGGTTTGGAACATGGAACCAATGTCAGGAAAATATAATAGAAAGACGTGTGAAAGTTTGTGGTGATTAGGCTGCTAGAGATGTGAGAAAGAAAAACTAAATTTGTACAGTCTATTATATATATATATAATAGACTGTACAAATTAGTATATATATATATATATATATAAATAATTACAAAAGCTCGAAAATAGCACGACTGATTTGATTTTTTTTAGGGTTCTATACCCAAAGGGTAAAACGGGAACCCTATTACTAAGGCACCGCCGCCGCCGTCTCTCTGTCTGTCCATCTGTCACCAGGCTGTATCTCATGAACCGTGATAGTTAGACAGTTGAAATTTTCACAGATGATGTATTTCTGTTGCCGCTATAGCAACAAATACTAAAAACCAGAATAACATAAATATTTAAGGGGGCTCCCATACAACAAACGTGATTTTTTTGCCGCTTTTTATAGATAATGGTACGGATCCCTTTGTGTGCGAGTCCGTGTCACACTTGGCCGGTTCTTATATATTTGCCGCAATACTATTCATCGTGAGGAAACCGGCATGTCCTAGAACCAAAAATTCGAAGACATGTGACATCTACCAACCCGCACTGGGCCAGCGCAGTGGATTACGGCCCACTCCCTCTCACAGAGAGGAGGCCTGTGTCCCAGCATTGGGAACATTATAGGCTGATTATGATGAATACTGGCTTGGTTTAGGAAAACCCCAAAGGAACAGCTGAAAAATCTAAGAAATCGAATTTGTTCTCACGTGGTACGAAGTTCACTAGGTCATCTAGTATTTAATAAATTGTGATGAGTGCCAATATGCTGGATGCGGGAAGTGCAAGGCCGCTCGTTGAAACGATGCTTGGCGGAGCCATGTCCTGTCCAATAGTGGACATCTTCCGACTGAAACGATGCAATGTATCTGTCACCACCACGTACTCATAAATTAAATTAAAATAAGCGGTGGCAGCTAAGAGTAGCTGCCACCGCTTATTTTAATTTAATTTTGAAATTGTTTTTTTTTCATCTTTTTATTCCGAACGCTTTTGACGTTTTGAATCGTTCTCATCATGATGATCTTCATGATCGTGATCGTGATCATCTCTCATGTATAATTTTAACATGAATGATGTAACCAATATTTTGTAACCATATGAAAATTCAAAAGAGCGTCCGTGGAGTTTCTTGGCCGTTCTTCTACACTTTGTAGGTACCTACTACGATTTGGAATGGACAACTAGCTTCATCTTTTTGACTGACCGACCCCTTGACAATTCAAAAGTGCCTGTAATTGGTTTATTGGAAATAAATACTTTGAGTTTGAGTTAAAGATAAACGGTTAAAGAACACACGTTCGAGAGTGGTGGAAGTGCGGATGAGCAATAGCTAGGTCACCTCTAGAAAGCACTAACGTATCTAACAAAATAAGTCTAACTTTTTAAGTCGCCATCAAAATAAATGCCTTATTTGTCGATCCTGTAACCGGTGAGGCAGGATTCACTAGGGACTTAGTGCGAATTTAATTTCGTACTTACGATTGATTTGGACCAACTTAAATGTCGAGTGCTCGTCATGTCGAATTGGAGTGACACTCGAACGAGCTTCGATACTTATCTGAGGGTTCATGTGATTACACACAAATAAAAAAAGCCTGTATAAAGTAATTGCGAGTTTTTATCAAAAGCGGAGTTATCTGAAGAAATATGTTCTTATTTTTCATTGTTCGTATTGTGAATATGGTGGAATGGAGTAAGCTTTAATTGCCGAACAAGTCGAATGAGGAAAAAAATATGACCAATTAAAAGTTTATAAGATAAATTAAAAGTCCATAAAGAATTACTGGATTGTATCTACTGCTATTGTTTTCTAACTATTGTTGTGTTGAGTCTGCTTGAACTTAAGATTTTTTGTCTTTGTTGTAGAACAAATATCATCAATGATGTCTTTTATAAAATATCGAATTTTAATTTTATTAAATAATTATAAAGTACCATTCTAGACTTCATTTTTATTGAAGTGTTATGGTTTCACATAAGACGAGCGTCACCAACTTAATGATTTCCGACTATTGCATGTTCAGGTTTTCTCTCAATGTTTTCTTTAACAGTCAGTGGTGTTCAAGATAGTTCACAAACAAAATTCAAAAAGTCACACGGCACACCACGTTTCCGCATCCCGAACAATAATGAAAAGTTAATGTTACGGGTAACTAGGTACCTACGCTAAGAAAGTCGATTACATTTCTTTTCACGGCGTGATTCTTTAGACAAGACTTAATGAATATGAGACCTTCGCGTAATAAAAACGGAGTATAATAAAATAAATATATTTTGGAAACAATGTGAGGAGCATCGAGTGCTGGGTAATTTCATCCGTGTTTTAATCAAAGGTGCGGCTATAAACAATATGATAACACATTTAAGGTATATTGTGAATGGAACGTGTAGCTACCTACCTCAATTGAGATTTGGATAATATATTGTTACTGTTTAAGGTTTTATAAACAGAGGGTTAGTTTTTGTTTGGATTTTGTTCGCGAAGATTGGACTCATAAATTTTTTTTTTTGGTTAGAGCCTTCTGTTTTCTATTTTGTTTTTAATTATGTTTATCATACATTTTATGTAATCTTAAATATGAACAAGCTGCCTTAACAAGTTGCTAGACTTAACCAATATAAACAATTTTCGCTACAGTCCGGCCGTTGAGAGTATGCGATCTTGACAACAGTCAGTTTCATACTAACGAATAATTGTGTCTTTTTGTGAATTCGATCCATAAAGATACCTACTAGAAATTGTCCAACTGTCCTGACGGAACGCTTTCTCTCGTCGGCTTGACTGTAAATAACACGTAAATCTATTATCCTAAATTCAGGTAATTTCATGTTATAATTAATATTCCTGGCTGGTTATATCAAAGAGGCGTAAGCCCAGATAGACATCGCGGTGTACTGGGTACGCTAGTTTGCAATTTTCCGCCTGGCTGGCCACGACTTGAGGCAACGGCACAACCCTGCATCTATATGACGCATACAAAGATTTATTAGTATTACGTTTTGCATGTAAAAATGCTATGGAAGCTAGGCTTGTTGTACTCTAGATTTTGCCTCACTTTGCCCCCACATTTGCCCGCGTTTCGCCCCTGGCAAGTAGGTTGTTGTGTTGTTTTTTATAATGTAATACCGAGACTCGCCGGAATTTGTTCGTAATATTTACGTGACGCGAGTACGAACGGTGATGGATAAAGTAAAACGGTAGATAATTTTTACAAGCTTTTATTTTTGTCTTTGATGTTTCCTTTCGATGTAACGAATAAATAATTCTGTTCAAGACATTTACTTCGTTTTGTTTTATTTTTGTACCACATTTTGTAGATTGAGATATTTTTAGGGATCCGTATCTCAAAAGGAAAAGACGGATCCCTTATCCCATATCACTCGTGTGTCTGTCTGTCTGACCGTCTGTCGCTGATTTGCTCCGAATCTACTGGACCGATAAAGTTGACATTTGGTACACATATGAACTTCTGTGACCCAAACACGGACTTGTTACGTAAATAAATTAATTTTGAATGTGGAGGTCACTTTTGGGGGCAAATTAGAAAATTTAAAAAAAAGTTTGCTAACCGTACCGTGTGACATATCAAATGAAAGGGCTCGTTTTAAGGATTCCATATATTTTTTTTTTTTATAATTTTGAAATAAATTCTTTTTAAATTATTTAAGAAAATAGATGAAAAATGACCCCTTATCGCCAAAACTACTGAGCCAAAAATTTTGAAATAATACTGAAAGTAGATGTTTACCTATAAATTATAGGAAAACCTAAAGTCTGTGATCTAAAAATAACGTGGTAAATCTCTCAATACAGGGTGGAAACTTTCAGCGGGGCAGTAAGGGGAAGTACCTTATCGGTTGCAGCTACGCGAAAATGGTCTTAAGAGACTATCCATAATTTTTTATGAAATTTTGATCCCCATTCACAGATTTTGGAAAAAAATGTACAGTCAGCAGGAAAATGGGCAATTTTCACAAAAACTTTTTTTTATGCCAATCGATCCTCTTTCTTATAAGGATCAAAAACCTCTATTGGACCAATTGAGGTTTGAGTACTAGAAAAGTCATAAAACGCAAAAAACTTTTCCCATACATTTCGTAAGAAATGATACTACAACTTAGTTTTTTATGATCGATAGATGGACTGCTACAACGAAGACTGGCCAAAAATAAATAAACTTCGAATTCCGGCAATTCGCAAGGCACTGGATACAAACATAATGATGGTCCTATAACGTGACCACCTCGCAGTCCTGATCTCACGCCTCTACACTTTTTTATGTGGCGCTATTTAAAATTGAACTTTATAAAAAGAAATACAACAGTGTTCAGGAACTCAAATATTTACTTACCACGATTCTCTATGGAATTAATCCTAGCACATTATCAGCTGCTACCCAGTCTGTAGTAAAGAGAATAAATCTATGCCTACGTCAAAACGGCTACCATTCTGAACACCTCATAACTTAGAGCACAAAAGTAAAATTTCTAGGTGAGTCCAAATGTAAAGTTTCAAGTTTTTATTTTTAAGGTAAAATAATAGATGTTATAGTTTTTTATTTGTTTTTCGATCAGTCTTTTTTGTAGCGGCCAGTTTATCGATGGTAAAAAATGTAAGTTGGAACTTCTCATTTCCTACGAAATGTATGGGAAAAGTTTTTTGCGATTTATGACTTTTCTAGTACTCAAACCTGAATTGGTCCAATAGAGGTTTTTGATCCTTATAAGAAAGAGGATCGATTGGCATAAAAAAAAGTTTTTGTGAAAATTGCCCATTTTCCTGCTGACTGTACATTTTTTTCAAAATCTATGAATGGGGATCAAAATTCCATAAAAAAATATGGATAGTCTCTTAAGACCATTTTCACGTAGCTGCAACGGATAAGGTACTTCCCCTTACTGCCCCGCTGAAAGTTTCCACCCTTTATTGTGCGTACAAACATACATTTGTAGTTGGAATGTATGGGGATCATGTTTTTCAACTACAATGTTAAGTTTGTTCTTGGGATAAATCCATCCCAACTACGGAACCCTTCATTGTGCGTAGTCCGACATGCACTTAGCTGGTTTTTTTCGAGATAAAGTAGGAGTTAGGTTTGTCGTTGGGGTTGATTGAATAAAGGAGCAGTGAGGACTATTGTTATCATCCAAAACCACATCAAAGGCCTTGTTCTATTTTTGGAGCTTTTATTTTATTGGATACTTGGGAAGTCTTTGTGAACGTTCATAGAGTGATCCTCTTCTCTCTTTGCTCTGCATCAATGAAGCTGTATACCAATTCCAGCTATCCTCTCGTTGTATAACCCAAGTCTTGGCACAAAGCATTTCTAGGAACGCACTCTCGGTGCAGCGATGAATAACTACATAATGAACTATCGAACAACAGTAACATGAAAACCGGGCACTTGAAGCGTGCGGGGAGCATTGTATGCAGCTGTAGTCGACAAAGTGACGTTTATTGACGCCGACTAAACGTTAATGTCGCTCATTAGCACATCAAACTGGCTGACTGTACACTGTTGTACAGAGCACACATTGACGGCATACGTCGCAGCACAAAGCTAACTTTTGTTAGTTAACGAGCCTCGGAAAAACTGTGACTGTAGTAGTCTGTTGGTTTGATGGTTCTACTCGTGTATTAGAAGAGTTGGTAGTTATACTCGTAAACACTAATTTTAATGTTGAACTTATCCATTGTTTATCTCTATGAGAGTTTAAGGCGCTGACAAGAGGCAAATGATAAAAGTAGGCTTGTCTTAAAAAAAAAAAATGCCAAATCTATATAGTTTGTGGTAGCGGAAAAAATATATGTTATTCTTGAACATATTTCTCAGAACTTGGTTGTTACCAAAACACGTGTAGAAAAAACTCGATACAATTAACGGTAAACTAACCCTTTACTTTGAGTTTCAATCCAAAATATTTGTATAAAATATCAACGTACGGTTGGTATTTAATTAATAACAAAAACGTCTTATTTGTATGAAGAACATAATTGTTTTTTATTTTCGATTACTCAACTCATTTTTGAGTAAATAGATAATTGCTTCATATTATGCAATAAATTACAAGCGTGTGTCCTTCACTTTCTTTTGTATGCAGTCTGACAGTGACCGCGGTTTAGCTGTTGTCAGCGTCTTAAGCATAAGGATGTATTGTGTACCCACAATCTTAAAAGAAACAATATTATGGCCCACGTCACGGCTCGGACAACAGACATGGCCTAGCCTAGTCTATTCATGCCTAGAACCTCAGGTCCTGTAGGTGCTTAAGTATCAATAGATTCTTCATGGTACAGTTATGGTACCTACCGCCCTATGTTGACGAAAGCCATTCAAACGTACCGCTTCCGATTGACTTTGTAGATCGAACGTGTTTGTTGCTTCGCCGAGTTTCTAGACCAGCATGTAGCTAGGAATTATATCGGGACCTCAAACCCCAAACGTAATACGTGTTTGGCAACTACGTAACTAAGTAAATCAATCAATCAACTCGGCTTATAGCAGGCCACTGCTAGACATAGGCCTCTCTCAGGCCGCGCCACAACACCCTGTCCTCCGCCTTGCGCATCCAGTCTGTCCCAACCACCTTTTTAAGGTTGTCGGTCCATCTAGCTTGGGGGCGTCCCACACTATGCTTGCCGATACGCGGTCTCCACTCCAGGACTCGTCTGCTCCACCGGCCATCGGCCCTTCGACAAACATGGCCAGCCCACTGCCACTTCAGCTTGCTTACTCAGCAGGCTATGTCGGCAACTCCGGTTCTCTTCCGGATAACTGCATTCCTGATCTTATCCTTCAAAGAAACTCCGAGCATAGCCCGCTCCATAGCACGCTGAGTGACCTTGAATTTGTGGACCAGCCCGACTGTCAGTGTCCACGTTTGGGCACCGTATGTCATAACGGGCAGGATGCATTGGTTGAAGACCCTAGTCTTCAAACACTGCGGGATCGACGACGAGAAGACTTGACGAAGTTTTCCAAACGCTGCCCAACCCAACCGGATCCTTCTGTCGGCTTCCTTCTCAAAGTTGTGCCTACCAAGCTGGAAAACTTGCCCTAGGTAGACATACTTCTTAACTTCTTTGCTATCGCAAATGAGATCACATGACGTCTCTAGTATGTAATCAGAATTATGCTTTTTGTTCCTGTTCGTTTCATTATTATATTAATAATTTTCCAAACTGTCTTTATTTTATTGTCTGCTGATTTAACCTTCTTGCTAATGTATAAAGCTTTAGCTGCCTTACAAGTGTTGTCTAAAGTAAGTAGTAAGTCTTTTATTAGTTTTTTTATTTTTATTAAGTCTTTCTTGTCTTTTATTAAGTATTAACATACTTAATAAAAGTTTCCGGGTTAACAAAAGACGTAAGCTCGAAAAGTCTTTCCCTATTTGTCCTGAGTCCTTTAGTTACCCAGTCACTAAATAATAATTTAGGACACGGTGGAGTATACAGTGGAGGTCTGCCCGGCTTGGGCGGCGCACCGCCGTGTCCTCACGGAGGTGATCGGCGGCGGTGATCTCTCGCGTCCGGCCCTGGTTCAGGCTATGGTTCGGAGCGAGAGTGCATGGGAGGCCGTCACCTCCTTCTGCGAAGCAGTAATGCTAGCGAAGGACGAGGCGGAACGCGTGAGAGTAAGGCAAGGTTCGCGCCCTCGCGCCCGTAGTCGCCGCACGAGACGCCCCGGGCGTCGGGAGTCGCAAGCCGATTTCCGGCCACTATAGGCGCGAGCCTTCGGAAGGTGAGCGATGGGTAGCTCGCCGTCCGATAAGGACCAGGCCCGGGTCGACGGCGCTTTGTGTTCCACGCGCGCCTCAAAGAGATGTCAGCACAAACGGGGTCCGTTAGGACCAATGCCTGCCAGGGTTGCGAGTTTGTCCGAAAGGGATATCGTGGCCCTGGCACACAGCCAACGGAAGGAACATGGGTGGGTTTTAGTCAGTAAAAGTCTGACACGCCCTCCCGCTCCGCCCAGAGCGGGAGAAGTTATTTGATAATTTCCCACCCAAAAAAAAAGGGCTGATAGCTTTAGTGTTCTTCTTAAAATAATTATTAAACTCTGTTTGGACTACCGAAAATAATTATTTTTGTTTATTGTAAGGTCCCGATCACTTTACTTACGAATTGAAGTGCTATTAGATTGATTTAAATTAACAGATGTTATTGGTCTGGATTGTATCTACACTTTATGTATTGTTATGTTGGAGTCAAAAGTTACGGTTTTACCGCTGTGCATTATAAGGGAGATAATTAACGATGGCTATAACTAAATAGTCGCAACAACAAAAAACATTATCAATACATGTAGCAGCAGTCGAAGTTATTCAAGTTGGTGCTACAAACACATTAGACAAATTGAATGAATTAAACAAAAATAATCTACTAGTATTTGAATTATTTTCTACAATATTAATATTAAAGCCACCACAGATAAATAATGATTTATTACCAATTGCAAGTTTTGCCAAAACATCTTGCATCACTGACTCAAACATAGTAGTTTTGATAATTTGGAGGTCTGTAAACGCACACTATGACATACTTATCTAGCTCAACACAAGTTCATATTATGTTCGACCGATAGTTCTACTATGTCTTTACGAGTTTTTAATTTAATACAACTTTTAATTAGGATTAGTCAACCACCACGCAGCATTGATTGACCGTTGAAGAGACTGCAGTACAGCCCATGTCTCGATCGAATCGAAGGCTTCTCGTAGTCCACAAATGCTAAGCAGAGAGGCAGGTTATTCTTTTCAGTCTTCTGTATAACCTGCCGCAGCGTATGCATTTGGTCTAGAAAAATATTATTTTAAGAATTTAAGTTTTGTTATGTGTGTATATTTTATTGTAACTTAAAATGTATCATAATTTATAAATCCTAAGAGATATTTTCCTGTTTAATCCGTATATCTTAGTATCATAAGTACCTATTAGGTATTAATGTAAAATTAATTTGCATGCCCTAAACAGGCAAAATATGGACTGTACTTAAACCAACAACTCTTACAACTGGTAACACCTATATTTTCTGCAAATAAATGATTCTTATTTCTTATTACGGCACTAAAGCCTTTACGCAATCCGGCTTTTTCGTGAGTCGTCAACTTGCACGCGAGACGGTTCGTGATGACTCTTGAAAACAGCTTGTAAGCATGGCTCAGAAGTGAGATGGGCCTATAATTCCTAAAAAGGCCCATAGTCGCCCTTAAAAAAAAAGGATTTTTACAAAAGTATCACCACACCTCTGTTCCATGCTTGTGGCGTTTTACCCTCGAGAATGACGGAATCTAAAAGCTTCTGGGGCCTTAAGAAGTTCGGCCGTAACTCTGTCATCACCCGTCGCCTTGTTGTTTTTAAGCTACTTCAGAGCCATCCTAGTCTCGTTCAAGCTGACGTCTGAGATGTCTTCGGTATTATGTCGGGTCAATCTAGCTTTAAAACCTAATAACCTAACCTTAACTTAATCTTTTTTAGAACCTCTCGATCTCTCTCAACAGCTCAGGTTTGACAGATACGATCCTGCCATCATCGGTCTTCAGTTTTGTAGCTGGCTCGGCCCAATATATACATTTCTTGCAAAGACTTTGGAGCCTTTATTTCGCTCTATCGCGTCCTTAATACGTTCTGTATTAAAGCGGAGAAGGTCGCTTTCCAAGGTCTTAGATATCCGTCTATTGAGCTACCGGTACTTGAGCGCATCGTCTGAATATTGAAGGATCATGTCGCACGCTCCATGAGCTGTAAAGTAGGATCAGAGAGCCTCTTGTTTCTATTTGTAGGGTGGGCGTGGAAGATCTTAGACCCGGCCGGTTGGATCGGTGCTGGACGGAGCGTAGACTTCATCAGTCGAGATCTTTCCATGCTTGTGTTATTTAGGATCAATGAAGAAGAAAATTAACTAGCATTCGATTTTTTGGTTGGAATAAAATATGCTGCCTAAAATATAATTTTTGGATGACAGGCCTTATTATAATGCAAATCTAAACACTTAGTTTTTGTACTCACTCGTAGTTATAACTGAAAACGGTTAGTTCCAAAAAAATAGACTTATTTTTTATAACGGCCTGTAAACCAACATCTGGGAACTCAATAACGCTAGCTCTCAATTGGGCGCATTTAATGTCAAAACAGGCCTAGGTTTATAAATCCAGATGTAACACATCTGAGCGCACAATAGCAAAATCTCTGTGTACGGTAGTTAAAGTGGGTACATAGTAGACCGGTCGGTTCTCTGTCCTGTATTTGTTGACGGGGTCCTGTCCTGTCATAGTGCCGCGCTGCGCCACGTCGAGCCGCAGAGGCGCTCTGCTTGTTTGTCCTCCCAACTCGGTACCTTCGTTAGACGCGCAATTGATTATCGTTGTCTTTGAAATGGCAATTATGTAGACACTATACTATCCAATTAACTAATGGCTCTGTTGACTGTCTTACTTTGAATAGCGACACGTGATTGTTTTTGTGACTAGTTCATAGATTTATAATGCGACTAATTATATTAACTAAATTGGCCAAACAGTTTCTTTGTTAGGTTCGCGGTAACGGAGTTTTGTCATTGATATTATGATACCGTTTATTTGAGGCGACACATATTATGATTTATATACCAAACGAGGCAACAACCTTTTGAGGAGCAACTCAAAGTCACATTAAAAAAATATACTCAGTAATTATCTCCCTCCTCCATTAGATACTAATTACGTCATAGTTAAGAACATGTTTTAAATAAATACGACTCAAACGGCTACTTCGTGAAACAGTTTCGTTCCAGAAACATTGAATTAATCTGTTTCGTAAATACATTCGTCATCACACTTTGCGAAATTGAAAGCTTGTCTTTTCAAATTATTCATGACGACTCAATTAAAATTAAAATCTATATCTACAAATTGCCTGTTTTTCTCTAATTAGAATTGAAGCTTAACTGGATTCAGCCTATTTGCAAAATAAATATTTGAACAGGGATAGCGGAAGATTGTAACTGCTATATTTATTACACGGAGTCCGAGGCTATTTCAAACGTTCATTGATTGCCTTTGTTCAGTTTTCTTTTCGTTAAATAAATAATTTTATAACATTAATTTGTTTTGAAACAAATTAAATAAAAGCGTTTACCTATTTATAATCGTTGATTCCTACTATTTTCATTCATATATAAAATTGTTCCCACCACACAATTTCAGTTCGGTTTATAAGTTTCTAACAAATGTGCCTGCTCTGTTGTACAATAAATAGTAAAATCGTGCATTTCTTGGATTCTACATTTTATATTTTATATTATGGCAAATGTTCTTTTGTAGATTATAGTTTTCTGGAATATTTCTATTAGGTACTTAGTAAATCTAGCGAAACAATGTTGCTGTCGCAATTTGTCAGTTTCAGATATTGTGCATGTGCTGGTATTTACTTACCTATATAGGTAGTTGTTATGGCTCCGTTAGCTTCTACTAGTAGAGCAGCGATTCCGGTTGCCGACCCGGTATCCGGTAGGACGGCAACCAATTGGAAATACAATGTATTCACTGGCAAAATTTTGGACGAAACTCTCGTTTGTGACTCCGGCTTTTTGGAAAAATAACAACAGTAGCAATGGGTGTTCAGCAGTGCTCATTTAAAATGAAAAAAATCTCAGGTCTTCTTATATCGCTGTAATCGAAATAATTCACTTTCCCTGATTGGTTGATATAGGCAATTGATGGATTATTAAATCAAAGGAATATAATCAAAGTTTAATATCGACCAGCAAAATTTATAATTTATTTTATTTATTTATTAACTCGGACAACAGTGATCTATTTGTTAGTTAGTTAGGTACAAAAAACAACCTTAAAAGCTATGTTAGTGTGTTACAGCAAAAAAATACAAAAGTTTACAGAATATATAGTAAAGTATGTCAAATAAGACAACAAAGGGGACCGATGTGTAGTCATTTACCTGAAAAACAGATTCTTCATTTGACATTGTACTGTGTATTGTATGGGTGACACAAGCATGGTGACGGCTACACCCGTATTTAGGGAGTTCGTTTGCGACGTGCTCAAGTGGGGTCGTTAGCAATCGGGCTCGAGAGCAACACTGGAGTTTTGAATTAATGCCTTTCCGATCGTGATTACCTGGGCCAAGGAAACGGCCCAACAGCCACTGTGACGTTCGTGACTTAATTAAAGCGAACAAAAATCGTTCACCATTTTGATCGTCGAGTGTATCTCGGGTTTGAGTGGACGGAATTAGAACAATACCGGATTGACGACGTCGTGGCCGTAGTTCGGATTGGTTTTTAATGGGCAGGAAAACTTTGATGTTTGATTATACTTGTTTTTGGTTTGTTAAAATAAGTTTTGTGCTAAGACTTTTTGAATGAGGAAAATGTTTTCCTGTTGAAGGAAACCTGTCACTGATAATAAGGACGCTAGCTTATTTTTTCTGAATTAGGTTTACAATACACAAAATGTTTTATTTAAGACCAGATTCGACAACTTTGTCTGGGAAGATTCTTTGATGTGTAAATAAATTAACAATGAATGTCACCCTTAAAAGTTTTCTTAGGCGATAAAAGTTACCGTCTGTCGCCTGAATAAGTCGTATATGAAGTTTTTCGTTAGATTTATTTGAAATAATAATTATTTCATATAGGTAGGTGGTCAGGTTATCAGCAACAATAAAATAAATTTCAGTTTAATCTTGATTTACATTAGGTCACCGATAACGGCCTTTTGGAATTCTTAATGTTTGGTTTTATGGTTTCGTTTTAATACATTTGAATTTTAAAGTTAAATTGTAGGTTTATTTTATAGAACTACTAGCTATTGAAATTTTTGTAATTTAATTTCCTTGGTTGTCATTTGAAGGTTGTTAATGGACAAATTGTAATTTAATTATTTTTTTTGACATTTGTAATTCATATGTAGACAATTCTTCATTTAGGACGTTTTTTTTTATTAACATTGAAATTAATTTATTTTGTTAAAATTAGAATCATTCTTTTTTAAATTAAACAGGTTTTTATAATTTTAAATAAGCGACCTTAAAAAGGTGGCTGGGACAGACTGGATGCGGAAAGCGGAGGACAGGGTGTTGTGGCGCAGCCTGGGAGAGGCCTATGTCCAGCAGTGGACTGCTATAGGCTGAGTTGATTGATTGATTGATTATGATTTTAAATGTCTAACTTAAAAATAATAATAATTAATTTTAATATTATCACCATTCATTTGAACTATCTACATATTAGCTATAACTTTCAATTGTAATAACTTTTAAGCGGGTAGACCAATTTTAATTAAATAAATACTAAAAATAAATATTACCTGAAGACACGGACTCAGACTATATTTCCAATTCCTTAAATCTTCTATCTATATAAATAAAAAGACAAGTCCTGACTGACTGATTGACTGACTCATCAACGCCCAGCCTAAACCCTTGGACCTAGAAAGCTGAAATTTTGTACAGAGGTTCTCTTTATAATGTAAACAAGGAATAAGAAAGGATTTTTTTTGGGAATTCCACTCCTAAAGGGGTAAAATAAGAGATGGAAGTTTATATGAAAGTCCGTCAGTTCTGAAGTTAGGATCTTCAAATTTTGTGTTTAGCCTGACGATTGACTGGGCACGCCACAATTGTGGCGATAAGTCCCCTCTTTGAGGAGTGGCTGGAGAGGCGCCACGGCGTCCTCACCTTCCGCCTGACGCAGGTCCTCACCGGACATGGATGTTGCGGGAGGTTCCTGTTTAGGATTAAGCGGGAGGAAACGCCCGGGTGTCACCACTGTGTGGATCGCCCGGAGGACACGGTGGAGCATACGGTGGAGGTCTGCCCAGCTTGGGCGGAGCACCGCCGTGTCCTCACGGAGGCGATCGGCGGCGGCGATCTCTCGCGTCCGGGCCTGGTTCAGGCCATGGTTCGGAGCGAGAGTGCATGGGAGGCCGTCACCTCCTTCTGCGAAGCAGTTATGCTAGCGAAGGAGGAGGCGGAACGCGTGAGGGTGAGACAAGGTTCGCGCTCTCGCGCCCCTAGTCGCCGCAGGAGACGCCCCGGGCGTCGAGAGTCGCAAGCCGATTTCCGGCCACCGTAGGCGCGGGTCTGCGGACGGTGAGCGATGGGTAGCTCGCCGTCCGATAAGGACCAGGCCCGGGTCGACGGCGCGTTGTGTTCCACGCGCGCCTCAAAGAGATGTCAGCACAAACTGACGGGGTCCGTTAGGACCAATGCCTGCCGGGGTTGCGAGTTTGTCCGAAAGGGATATCGTGGCCCTGGCACACAGGCAACGGAAGGAACACGGGTGGGTTTTAGTCAGTAAAAGTCTCACACGCCCTCCCGCTCCGCCCAGAGAGGGAGAAAAAAAAAAAAAAAAAGCCTGACGATTGAAAATTAATATATACATGTTTCAGTGTTTTTGATAATTCTACCCCCGGAGGGCTAAAAAGAGGGATGAAGTTATGTATGGAAAGTCCTTCATTTAAGAATGTAAAAATCACTAAATTTCTATGCTTATGGTCGGAAGCTAACGCAACGGTGTGGTTATAATTTCAACCCTTAAGGGGTGAAATTTTGTTTTTAATTAAAGTTCTTTATTTTTTAAGTTAAATTCACTAATAGTTCGGCTTATGGTTTGTTTTATTTTAAATTTTAACCCACAAAGGGGTGAAAACGGGGATAAAGTTTTGTATTGAAGATGTCTATTCGCAAAATTTTGTATTCAAGTAAAAATAATAAAGTTGATTAACTTGAAACTTGGCACGAATACTTACCGAAGTAAATTATAAAGTTGACGTTTTTGTTTTTTTTTTAACTGCCCCCTAAACGGAAATTGGGGGATGTCAAAGTTTGTATATAAAAAATTTAATGCGCGGTCCGATAACTCGAAACTCATTATTTATACTTAAAACCAAAAATAAAGAATAAAATATATCAGCTTTTTTTTTAATCGTTCCATAACGGGATGAAAAGGGGTTGTCAATTTTACAAGGGAGGATTTTCCTGCGTGGCTTGATTAACTTGAAAATTGGTATTAATACTTAGCAACAAAAATTAAGAATAACATGTATCAGAGTTTTTCGAAAATTGACCCCTGACGGCGTGAAAAGGGGTAGTCAATTTGACAAGGGAGGATTTTACTGCGTGGCTTGATTAACTCTAAATTATGACATTATGGTTTTTGGGAATTTTACCTTTAAAGGGGTGAAAAGGGGGGGTTTCGTTTGTATGAAAAATCTTATTCCTTGAGTTAATAAATCTGAAACTTGGCACGAATACTAACCTAAGTAAATTATAAAGTTAGTAATTTTATATATACCTAATGCTCACAGAATATAACGTTTACATATTTTTGGGTCTATTCAAATGTAACCCTTACGGGGCAAAAGGGGGTTTTTAAGTTTTAGAGTAGGACTTTACTGTACGTCTTGATAAACTCCAAAGTAATTGAATAACACGTGATTGAATATTTTTCAAAAATAAACTCCTTTTGGGGTGAAAAGGGGGTCAAGGTGTATATCAAAATTATGTTTCGTTTGATCAATAAACTTGAAAATTGACCCGTATGTTTTCTTAATAAATAAAACGACCATAAACATACAATTTCGATAACAACCTTTTAAAGGGGGTGTTGAATTTTGTGGGGGAAAATAATTGTATGAAAAGATATATCGCTCGGTTTGATTAACTTGAAACTCAGTATTTATATTTAAGATCGAAAATAAAGGAAAAGGTGAAACAGGGTTGTCAAAAATCTACCCCTTACGGGGTGGAAAGGGGTAGTCAATTTTAAAGGGGATGGTTTTATGTTTCGGATTGGCACAAAAATGGCTGAACGGATTAAGATGAAATTTGGTAACATAGTTTATAGTTTATAATCTGCATTAACACAGTGTACTTTTATTCCGGTAGTACGTTCTCGTGGCATTTTTTCCGACATCCACGCGGGCGAAGCCGCGGGCAAAAGCTAGTCTCTTATAATGAGGTACACAAAAATTTCAATAATCATGGGAATTTTAAAATCATCCCTATATTTAACCCCTTGGGGGATGATTTTACAAAAACGCTGAAACATGAACTTTTTTATCTCTTATTAGAAGCATAAATTTGAAGTGTCATATCCCTAACTTAAGAAATGCTAAGTTCCCCATACAATTTTTCATCCCATATACTCGTATCTGCTCCTTTAGGATTATTTTTGAGACAAAAAGTAGCCTATGTCATTCCCCAGGATGCCATCTATCTCCTTGCCAAATTTTATCGAAGTCCGTTTAACTCCGTTTCCTAAACAGTGGTTTAGGCGTGAAAAGGTAACATACAGACAGACAGACAGACTTACTTTCGAATTTATAATATTAATAGTATCGAAGTATAGATAGTATGGATTAATTAGGATTATTGAACTAACTGCAGTTAAGTACAAATGCCAACATTTTGTAGCAGCTTTTTTATTACCCTCTTTAAAAACATTTCATAATTACTTATGTACAATTGTACGTTTCAAAACTCTATGTAGGTTAAAGTTAATGCACGAAACTTGTTAACGAGTCAACTTACATAATATTATTTATATTTGTGGTGTTTAAGTGCGAAGTTTTCTTTAAAATTTGTGCACTTCACCTAAGTAACAGTTAAAGTGCTAAAAGTTGGTGATAGTGCTGCGAATCGTCGGAGCCTAGCGACAAGAGTTCTTGGTTCTTGTCTACAGTATGTCTATGGTACTTTCTCGTGTACTTTCCTGTGACCGTGCAGACTATAATGACGTCATTGTCTGTCGTTTACCTACGTAATTTTCGCTTGTGAGTTTTCAATACTTAGTTCATTATATGATAAATGATTTTATTTCTGGGAGTAGGTTTGTACATACAGTTTTACACGTCAATCGTCATATTTTAAAAACTAGATGACGTCGGCCTTTCCTATCTGACTACTCTGAGGAGAAAGGCCGAAAAGAACTCAGAAAACTCTAAAAAACTCTATGTCTCTTTCAAAGTCCAAACATAATTTTGGTCAGATCATATGAAGACCATGGTAGATTGGTGTCTGAAATGGTCTTTTGAGGAAAGAACTATAAAGAATTAATGGACCGGTCGTGGGTTTCAACCCAAACAGGCGCTTTACTTTGTGTAAATTATTTCATCACCACTGCTCTCAAAACGGTGAAGGAAAACATTGTGAGGAAACCGGCATGTCCTAGAACTAAGAATTCGAAGACATGTGACATCTACCAACCCGCACTGGGCCCGCGTGGTGGATTACGATCCACTCCCTCTCACAGACAGAGGAGACCTGTGTCCCAGCAGTGGGAACATTATAGGCTGATTATGATTATGTATCCAATCAGTGCACGCATTTGTCAGTAATCGTGCAGCTCAACTCAGAACTTAAGGAGCTCAGCGCTCCACTAAAATAACTTTTTATAATATTTTTTTTGTGTGGTTAATGGCACTAGGGTCGCTTTCTATTAGTTACTAAGGACTTAAATATGGCTGGCGAAAATACATCTCTGCCTTTTCCTTCTAGAAATGGTTACGTTTTTATATGCTCCGTAACCGGCCAAGCCGAAAAAGCAAAGATTTTGTCATGGATACAAAATAAATTAATAAAACAACTGACTTTTAAAAAAACACTACAAAGTGAAAAATAAAGTCGGTGTCTTTGCATCATGTATTTTAGTTTTTACCTTAGCCACCGACTTCCAAAATTAAAGTTATTTTTCACTTTGTAGTGTTTTTTTGTAAAAAGTATTTTATTTTTCAATTTTTAGTGGGTCAGTTTGTAATTTATCTAAGTTACAATAGCCTAATGCCAACTGCTCATCACCTTTTACAAAATATTGCTTTTCCCGATGCAGGGACGTTAATTGCTGAGGAGTAAGAACCAGGAGAACTGCCACTCATCATGTGCACTGTGAGTAAGTTACTAAAGACGTAACTAATATGTACGCCTATGCTAAATTACAGCTTTCTAGTATTAAGAGTCTCTGAGCTAAGCCGGGGAATGGCGGACGGACAGACAGACAGACAGACTGATGGACATGGCGAAACTATAAGGGTTCCTTGTGTCAACAAGGAACCCTAAAAATGACTTAACAGTCACCACCCGCCATTTTGTTTATTAATACCATTTAAACCGCCACATACAAACATGATTCGAAAGTCTTTGAAAAAGTTCAACTATTATAAAGCTAATTACGAGAAGATAAATGAGGAATTAAGTGAAATTAATTGGAATGAGCTGATTGGGTTAGAAAACTCCGTAGATGTAGCAGTAAATAAGTTTTATAATATCATTTTTTGCATAATTAAATCTTACGTTCCACTCGTCAATTCAAAGTCTTCGAAATTTCCGATTTGGTTTTCACCATCGTTAATACATATTTACAAAAACAAGGCAAAGGCCTGGGTTAAATGGAAAGTGTATCACAATATCTCTGATTATGAACAGTTCTCACTATACAGATCTAGATTCCATGTTGAATGTAATTCGTGCTACACAAAATACATGGGATCTGTTGAAGACGGCATTCGTAGTAATGTTAAATACTTCTGGACGTACATTGCTAATAGGAAATCTTCTTCTGGCATACCTTCTGACATGAACTACAAAGACCAAAGTACCAATGATCCCGAAGAAATTTGTAACTTCTTTTCTGATTTCTTTAATTCAGTTTATGAACAATCTTCCATGAGAGGTGCTTCATCGAATGAGGATTCTGAGCGCAATTCCCTTTTTAGTAAGATAGAGCTAAGCATGAATGAAATATTGAGGGCGCTCAATTCTTTAGACTCATCTAAGGGTCCGGGGCCTGACGGTCTTCCAGTCTCGTTTCTCAAAGCTACCGCGAAAAATATTTGCACTCCTATACATATTTTGTTCACAAAATCATTGGCACAAGGAATTTTCCCCGAGGTATGGAAGATTGCGAACATAACACCAATCTATAGTCGGGCTCTAAGCAGGATGTTGAGAACTATCGTCCTATATCCATTATGTCAGCCTTGCCGAAGCTTTTTGAGAGGTTAGTGCACGATAAAGTATACCCTGTTCTTCATCACAGTGTAATTCAACAACAACATGGATTCGTAAAGAAAAGATCGACTACCACAAATTTAGTGGCATTTATGGATTATTTGTTTAACAATATGGATTCTCGTGTTCAAGTGGATGCCATTTACACTGATTTTCGAAAGGCATTCGACAAGGTTGATCATGAGTTGCTACTGAATAAAATTTAATTTAACGGTATACGTGGTGATTTACTCCGATGGTTCTCTTCATATGTCATGAACAGAACTCAAAGGGTCGTAGTTAACGGTTTCAGATCTGCTACAACTATTAATGTAACATCCGATGTACCTCAGGGTTTGATTCTGGGGCCCCTTTTATTTATAAACGACATTGACACTTGTTTTCATAATTCTAAAGTCCTGATCTATGCTGACGATCTCAAAATTTATAGGCCCATCAGAAATTTGCAAGACAGCAAATTATTACAGGAAGATCTAGATCGCTGCAGTGAATATTGCAGGTACAATAAATTACAACTGAGTCTGTCTAAATGCTGTTGTATTAGTTTCACGAAGAATAGGAATGTTCTCAAGTACCCTTATTCTTTGACTAATACTGCACTATCAAGGGTGTCCCTTATTCGTGATCTTGGTATTCTCCTCGACGATAAACTTCACCCTGATGTCCACATTAACAAAGTTGTAAATAATGCCCATCGGATGTACGGTTTTGTGATGAGATCTGCGAAAGAGTTTGTGCGCCCCTCTACCTATTTATATCTGTATAAGTCTCTGATCAGATCACAACTCGAGTACGCAGTGCCAGTGTGGAATCCCTTCTACAATAAGTATTCAGAACGTATTGAAAAGGTTCAAAAAAAGTGTTCCTAAAAGCCATGCATTACCGTTGCTTCCACACAGTTTTATGTTATGATGATTTGCTTAAGAAGTATAAATTACTTGGTCTAAAATCAAGACGCACTCTCCTAGAGACTGTATTTTTGTTTGATTTGTGTAGCAATGTATATGATTGTATTGATATCCGTAATAAAATAAGTTATATAGTTCCTAGAACGACAGTACGTCGCGGGGTGCGCGTACGGCCGCTGTTTGCTGTTACCTCTTGTCGCAGTAACGCAGGTAAGCGGGCACCTCTGCGTCGACTAACTAATAATTACAACAAGCAATTCAACCATATCGATATATGTTCGCTCTTTCTGCTAGTAGATTCAAAAATGTTGTACTTGAAACAATTAGTCAATAGTAGGTAATTTTAATTAAGATTTGCATGCCTTGATGAGTTTTTCTTTGTTTGCTAAATTTACTTATGTTTAACTATTTAGCAAAATAAATATTTCTTAACTTGAATTGTTGTAGTTTGTAGGTTTTAGTTATAGCATAGTTTGTAAAGATATTTTTTTAATGTGTGTTTCGTGGAAAATGTTGTTGGTTACACATTTGGCCGTATGTGTTTCTATTTCTTCCTATAAAATGTAATGTGTAACTGTTTGTTTTCCCTAATAAATAAAATAAAATAAAAATTAAAATTAACACTTAACTTCATTCAATAATTTTGTGATAACAAACATTTCAATAGTATTATTGTGTAAAGAAATTAAACAGGTACCTATGTTTATAAGTACTACTCAGGTAGAGGTACTTACGTAGGTAAGTGGGACTTAGGTAGTTAATTAAAGAAGGCTGATTACTAGGTACACGATAAGTACTCAACAATATTTTGTTTTCGAATCTGTATTTAGTTAGCAATAAATACCATTAAGGAGTGTCTAAGAGGAATCTATACTAATACACTGGCTCGCAAAAATTCCGGATCGCTAATAAATGGCGTGATAGTTTCTTAAATCGGACGGCACGGTTGGCGCAGTGGTTAAGCGATTGACTGCTCCGTGTCGCGGGTTCGATTCCCGCACGGAACAAATATTTGTATGACCTATAAGTAGTTGTTCCAGGTCTGGCTGTTTGTGTATGTGAGTTTAAATGTTTGTAAACGCACCCACGATACAGGACACATTCCTAGAGTGGGGAAACGTTTAAAAAAAATACATATGACTAATTTGCGAAATTATAGTCTATTGTAGATGACTGATTAATATTATATAAAAAAAATGTGTAACACGTTTTGTACACTATATAACTTTATATAACTCCACGAGCCCGTATCACTTCATTAACACAATGCTGCTGTAAACCAAATTTTTAATACGATTTTGGTCTATGTTTGCCCATTCTTCCACTAGCGCATTCCTTAAGTTGTTTAAGGTAACGGGAGCAGGAGAGCGTTGTCTCACGCATCTCCCGAGCTCGTCCCATGCATATTCTATGGGATTTAAGTCTGGGCTGCGAGCTGACATAATAATATTAGAATATATATATTGACCAAACGAGCAGTATGTGGTCGCGTATTATCGTGCATAAAAATGGAATTTGCACCCATATTCACTAAGAAAGGACCAGCATGCTCATTTAAAACCTCTTCTACGTATCTGACACCAGTCAGAAAACCGTTTTCTATGATCACTAACTCCGTTCGATCCTCTGAAGATATCCCAGCCCAAACCATTATTGATCCTCTACCGAATAGCACTTGTTCTTTAAAACACGCTTGATGATACCGTTCTTCTGGTCGTCTAAATACTCTTCGTCTCCAGTCGTGCGTAAATAAACAAAATCTGGACTCATCGGAAAACATAACCTTGGACCAATCTTCATCTGTCCATCGGATATGTTCTCGAGCAAACCGTAACCTGGAAACTCGATGTTCTCTGAGCAGTTCGGAGTTCGTTCGTGTTTGTGTTTTATTTATTTGGGTTATATTTACCGCAAATAAACGTATTTTCAGTTTGGGGCTGTTTGCTGGTCTATAAGGCCTTATATCAGCTTCATGAAGACGTCGCAGAATCGTACCAGAGCTCACATTGTTGTGGTGAATTTCTTGAAGACTGTTTCGGACCTGAACAGCCGTGAGATGTCGATTTCTTAACATAGTGCTGACCATGAATCGGTCTTCTTGTGTAGTTGTGCACCTTGGCCTGCCATTTCCTGGTCTCCTGATGATCATGCCGGTCTTTTGAAATCGCTGGAGTACTCTTTGGACCGTTGATAAAGATACTCCTACTGTTCTAGCAGTGCTACGCTGACTTCTTCCTTCTTGTACCATGGTAATAATCCATGTACATTCTTCAGGTGTTAACGACATGATATTGCACTGAATACTCTGATCAATCCAAGGAACCATTTATAATGACAACTCGGTGTGAAAAAAAAGCAGAAAAAATATTCTGGTCCTGATTTTAAATTTTTCAAAATGCAGAATATTTTTTTTTAAATCTAATACTTGTACAAATCAAGCATTTGAACAAGCATTAGTAACATGCTTACTACATATTATTTATTCTAGCGATCTGGGTATATAATTTATGGAGATATCACGGTTTTTATTAGCGACCCGGACTTTTTGCGATCCAGTGTATTATAATGAGGTATTTGTTTGTAAGTTTGTATGTAGCCGAGCAAAAAGAAAAAAAAGTCAGAACGAACGCTAAGCGAAAACGAAGTAATAGCGCGGGCGGGCGATGCGATGCGACACAGTGGGTCGGGGGAGCAAGAAATTTCATGACTAAGTCGCGGGCAGAAGCTAGTTGTTGATAACTACAGAGGTATTTTATTAATGTGAAACATCTATAGGCGCACGTAAAACCGATTGCTGGCGTGGCAATCGGCCACTATACACTTATACAGTCTATATGTAGTCCCGTGACGGCTCAATTAAAAAAAATATCCATTTCACGTTCTTCTAGCCAGTATCTAATATAGCAAGCAACCAGAAAAGCCGAACCAATGAATGCCGGCATCGTAGAGGGTTGGAGAATTTTAACAATTAAAAACCAACATTGTATAAAGGTACAGAAAAAGTTTCGAAAATTAAACTACACAGCGCTTTTAAAATAATAAAAATAACCCTTTAATTTAATAGAAAGGATCGCAACGAAAATAAAACTGCGCAGACATTATTATTTGAAACGTAGAAAATTACAGGTTGCGTATATTTGCCGGCAACTTAGTGTAAACATCATTTGCTTGGTTTCGGTTAGTTATTAGCATAACATTGTAACTTTGTGATCGGGATCCCTTTACTTTGGTATAGGTAGGTACAAACCTAATATTAAACTTTTGGATATCATCGTGCCTTATGAATAAACTGTAGACGTTAGAAAAATACTGAGCAGTTAATTTATTTAGTTTATAATAGAATTATTTTCGTTCAGCTGAGTGAATCATCACACTGTTTTTTTTTTTTTTTTGGGTGGGAAATTATCAAATAACTTCTCCCGCTATGGGCGGAGCGGGAGGGCGTGTCAGACTTTTACTGACTAAAACCCAAAAACCCACCCGTGTTCCTTCCGTTGCCTGTGTGCCAGGGCCACGATATCCCTTTCGGACAAACTCGCAACCCTGGCAGGCATTGGTCCTCACGGACCCCGTCAGTTTGTGCTGACATCTCTTTGAGGCGCACGTGGAACACAACGCGCCGTCGACCCGGGCCTGGTCCTTATCGGACGGTGAGCTACCCATCGCTCACCGTCCACAGGCCCGCGCCTACGGTGGCCGGAAATCGGCTAGCGACTCCCGACGCCCAGGGCGTCTCCTGCGGCGACTAAGGGCGCGAGGGCGCGAATCTTGCCTCACCCTCACGCGTTCCGCCTCCTCCTTCGCGAGCGTTACTGCTTCGCAGAAAGAGGTGACGGCCTCCCATGCACTCTCGCTCCGAACCATGGCCTGAACCAGGCCCGGACGCAAGAGATCGCCGCCGCCGATCGCCTCCGTGAGGACACGGCGGTGCTCCGCCCAAGCTGGGCAGACCGTATGCTCCACCGTGTCCTCCGGGCGCTCCACACAGTGGTGGCACCCGGGCGTTTCCTTCCGCTTTATCCTGAACAGGAACCTCCCGAAACAACCGTGTTCGGTGGGGACCTGTGTCAGGCGGAAGGTGAGGACGCCGTGGTGCCTCTCTAGCTACTCCTCAAAGAGGGGACTTATTGCCACAACTGTGGCGTGCCCAGCGCTGGGTTGCGACAATCGCACTCTCCATGTCGCCATGAGATCCCGCCGGAGCTCTGTCCGCTGTGCCGTGATTTCTCGCGGCAGCGGAGTTTCACCACGGCGTTTCGCCTCCTCGCGCCACTCCCAGATGTGCGCGAGGAATTTTGCCTCCAGATCCCATGGCGGCAGTCCGGCAAGGAGGCTCGCCGCCTCACGGGAGACCGTGCGGTAACCCCGTACCAGCCTGATGGCCATGAACCTTTGGGACGCGTTCAACCGCTGGGCTGGTTGCAGCCTTAAAGAACGCGCCCACACCGGTGCCCCGTAAAGGGCCATGGACCGCACGGTCCCCGCGTAGAGCCTCTGGCAGGAGGCGTTTGGACCTCCTAGATTGGCCAGGAGCCGCTTCAAAGCAGCCCCGGCCCGCTCCAGTCTGGGAGCCAAACGTCGAAAATGCTCCACGACGTTCCACCGGCTGTCGAGGACGAGTCCCAGGTACTTCATCGTCGACTCGACGCTGATGTGAACCCCTCCCGCCGTTATCTGGGAACTCGACAGTGGCGCGTTCCGAGGACCATAAAAAAACATGGCCTCGGACTTGTGCAAGGCCACCTCGAGCCCCAATTGCCGAATCCTATCGACGATTGTCGCAACCCCACGTGCCGCCAGTTCAGCCGCCGCCTGATGCGACCTCCCCTGCGCTACTGTCGCCCTGCGTAGCAGACTACGCTGACGCCGCTAGGGAGGTCGGCACGCAGCACCCAGTCGTACCCGATGTCCCACAGATGCGGCCCCAGGACCGATCCCTGTGGGACACCGCACGACATCTCTCGCCGGTTCCAATCTCCGTGGTGACCGGGGTAGATGACGGCCCTGTCCGTCAAATAGGCCTCGACCACGCGACAGAGGTAGGTCGGCATCCGGTGATACCGAAGTGCCTCCCTAATGCAACTCCAGGGCACTCTGACTGAAGGCATTGGCGATGTCAAGAGACACCGCCATGACCACCCCACCCCGGGCAACAGCATCCCCCGTCGTGAGGGCTCGAACGCGCATGATGGCATCCACCGTAGAGCGCCCCTTGCGGAAACCAAACTGGGTCTCCGCCAAATCCGGCCCCACCCGCACCAGTCGCCCGACAAGGCGGTCTGCAATTACTCTTTCAAAGAGCTTGCCCACCTCGTCGAGCAGCACGATGGGCCGGTAAGCGGACGGAGAGTCCGCCGGGCGCCCTGGCTTCTTTATGAGGACCAGTTTCCCCGTCTTCCAACGAAGTGAGAACTGGCCCCTCTCCAAGCGTGCGCTTAGGAGCCCCCTTAGTCGAAGCCCGAGAGCCTCCAAGGCCAGAACCCAGGCTTTTCCAGGCAAGCCATCGGGTCCTGGGGCGGTACTCTTGGCATTTAGCCTACGTACCGCCACTCTCAGATCTACCTCGGTCACCTCTGGAGCATCGTCGTCGTCGGTGTGGTCCGCATCTGGCACCGCAGGAGGCGGAGCCATGGGCGGGGGAGTATGTTCCCCTCGCGAAGGGAACAGAGCGCTCACCACGTCCTCCATGAGCTGGGGCCGGAGACTCTGCGTCAGCGGGGGAGCCCATGGGCGGAGTTTATCGCGCACCCATTTGTAGGGGCGTCCCCACGGGTCTCTGTTGAGAGTCTCCAGCGTCTCCTCGCGGGCCAGTCCTCTGGCCCGCTGGATCTCCGCTCGGAGGGCAGTCTTCGCCGCTCTGTACTCCTCATATAGCTCCGCCTGAATGGCTTCCGTATCCGGAGGGCGGATACGGAGCCTGCGGTGCCTGGAGTACCGGTGGCGCGCAGCAACGCACGCCTCGCGTAAAGTGGTCAGCTCACGCGACCACCAGCACACCTGGCGCCGAGCACGTCCGGGCTGGACCCGGGGCATTGCCACGTCACATATTTCGGACATGGCCTCCCGGAACCACTCCGCCTCATCGTTGATGTCGGCAGGCCTGTCTGGTGATGACACCCAGGCCTGCACGATCGAGGCTTCCAGGAGGAGCTCCCGGTCCAGCTGCTTCAGCGCCCACCGCGGACCACTCGTGGTCTGTCGGACCAGCGCGCCTGAGGTCTGGGCGGAGACGTTAAATCGAATATATCGGTGATCGGAATACGTCTCCACTAATATGGAGGGATCCATGACGCGCCAGTCGATGACACGCGGCGACAGAGCGGGGCTGGCGAACGAGATGTCCACCACTGATTCACCCCGCATCCGCACACACGTGGGGACAGAACCCCGGTTTAGGACGACCAGGCCTGTCTCCAGGGCCCAGTCCTCCACCATCCTGCCCCTCGTGTCCGTATACCGGGAACCCCAAGCCACGTTTTTGGCATTGAAGTCCCCGAGGACGAACACGGGGAGGGAATGGTACCCGACGACGACGACTCTCAGCTCCCCAAGGGAGTTGTGGAACTCGGCGAGAGTTCGGTTCGGGGAGAAGTAAACTCCTACCACGACAATCTCCCCGATCTCACTGAGCCGCTCAGGTCCTCCACCCAGTCATCCCTGGGCGGGACAAAGTACGGCTCAGCGACCACGGCGATGTTAATCGACCACTGCGCCATGCTCTGGAGCAACAGATCCTGAGCGGTGGCGCAGTGGTTGATATTCGCCTGGAGGAGGCGGAATGGGGCCATTTATTAGCATTCCATATCAGCCTCCTCCCGGCCTCCCGGGCCCTCTGGGATGGCCCTGCCGCGGTGGTAGCGGCGGCAACGACGACGGTGGAGGCGGCAGCGGCGGCGGCAATCGTGGCGGCTGCGGCGGTGACGGCGGTGGCGGAGGGCTTGCCCCTGCCCCTGGGTTTGGTGGGTGGAGCGCAGGCCTTGCTCCCAGCCCGGTGATCGGCCGGTTTGCCAGCCGCCGCACAAGCAAAACAATGCGGCGTGGCATTGCACGAACCGGCCTTGTGACCGGGCTGACCACAGCGGAAGCAATCGTTGCTGCGGTCAACCTCCGAGGTGCAGTGTGCTCCCACGTGGTTGCCCACCCGGCAGCGGAAGCACTTCAGAGGCCTGGGTTCCAGCAGTTTTACCTGCGCAGATATCCAGCCCACCGGGAGTCTTCGGCCCTCCCCGGCTATTTTACTGGCCGCCGACACGGGGCAGCTCACCGTAACGGTTTGCATCCCCGTGGTGTCAGGACGGATGATGCCCGCCCTCACCTGTTCGGCAGAGCACCCTCCAGTCCTAGCCACGGCGAATACAACGTCTTCCACCGTCACTCAGTCGTCCAGGCCCAGAATGCGCATGTCAGCGCACTTGGTAGGCCTGGAAACCAGGGCCTCATCCGCATTTAGGGACGCCCTAAGCCTTTCAGCCAGGGCATCAGCGGTTGGGCCGCTGGCCGCACCGGGGATCTCCAGCATCCAGGCCCCCGTCGCAGTGACCTTCATGGCCGCAATGGCTGGGGCCCTCGCCGTCTGCGCAGCCATCTCGACCTGTGAATCATCACGCTAATATTATATATAAGGCGAAAGTTTGTGAGTGTGTGTGTGTGTGTGTGTGTGTGTTTGTTACTTCTTCACGCTCAAACGGCTGGACCAATTTTGATAAAATTTTGTATGGAAGTAGCTGACACCCTGGATTGAGACATAGGCTACTTTTTATCCCGATATTCCCTCGGGATCGAGACTTACGCGGGTGAAACCGCAGGGCGCAGCTAGTTTTATAGTAAAACTAGCTGCGCCCCGCGGTTTCACCTGCGTACAACATTTTAACAAAATTGGTCCAGCCGTTAGAGCGTGAAGAAGTAACAAACATGCACACACACACACACACACTCACAAACTTTCGCCTTTATAATATTAGTGTGATTAAAAAGGTTCACAATTATATTTAAAAAAAATTAGTATTCATATTTAGTAACAAGTAGTAGACGTGGTCGTAGTCTTACAAAGTTTTTGAAAGCCTGTTCAAGTTTCTATCCAGTAAAATATGCTATCAGTACCCTATGTGTAAGTTTGCAAGAGAGTAAACGTAACTATTTCGTTTGCGTTAAAATTTGACCGATAGATCATAATGCTAAGACTATAAGGGTGAGAATAAAAATCTTAACGCAAACTCGCTAGTTACGTTTACTCTCTTGCAAACTTACACTTGGGGTACTGATCTCAAAATACGCTGTTGTTGGCCACCAACCATAGAAGTTATCTTATTTTTTCCAATAAATCAAATTTAAATGACTTTTAGAACTTGAAGGTACCGACTCTCTAGACATAAAAAAAAAACCGGCCAAGTGCGTGTCGGACCAAACACAATGAAGGGTTCCGTAGTTGGGATGAATTTATCCCAAGAACAAACTTAACACTGTAGGTCAAATCATGTTCTCCCATTAATTCCAACTGCAAATGTAAGCTTGTACGTACAATATTAAGAGATTGACCAAGTTATTTTAAGATCATAGACGTTGTATAGGTTTTCCTGTAATCTATAAGTACAGAATTATTTTCTGTATTTTTTAAAAAATGTTGGCTTGGTTGTTTTCGAGATAAGGTGATGGTCTTTTTTCATCTATTTCCTTAAATAACTTTAAAACCAAATGTTTTAAAATTACAAAAAAAAAAATGTTTGAGACCCTCACAGTAAGCCCTTTCACTCCTTTCATTGTACCTTGTTTTTTCTAATTGGTCCCCCAAAAGCGTCCCGGGATACTCAAAATTTATTTGTTTACGTTACACGTCCGTGTTTGGGTCACAGTATAGAAAAGAATATACCTACATTTATTTTGCAAATATGGGTAGTACATAATAGGTGTTATGATACATTTAAAGCTCAGCCATATTTCACCATTCGGCACAGAAATTCATATGTATACATACCAAACAACTTAATCGGTCCATGCGATTCGGAGCAAATTGGCTGTGACAGACAGACTGACAGACAGACAAACGAGTGATCCTATAAGGGTCCGTTTTTTTATGCGGACGTACGGAACCCTAAAAATCTATGATTTTTTTGGTTGTTTGGTTTTTTTTTTTTTTTTTTTTTTTGAGCTAGTGTATTTTAGAGGAGTAAGAACTCCTCTAAAATACACTAGCTCCTACCCACGATTTTGTCCGCGTCAAATTTCTTGTATTAACATAAAATATATCCTTTATCCTTAGTGAAAGAAATTACGGAATCGAATGAGTAGTTCCGAAGATTACCACCTACATTTAAACTCACAAATTTGACCTCTTCATAATATTACTATAGTGTAAGATCCTTTTTAGTGTAGAGCTATTCTAAAATCAAATCAAATCATTTATTTTTTTTCAAACATGGGTATAGATAGTACTTAGGTACGTGTTTTTTTATAATAAAGTTCTCCATGTTTTACCGTCATATGGCCATGCAAAGGTTTACAATTCCTAATAAAAAAATCAAAAATAAGTAGCAGATCATTGGAAAAACAAATAAAACAGAAAAAATAATACATAATATAAAATAATACCAACACAATAATAGAACATATATGTAGGTCGTAATTGTTAAGAAGACAGAAGATACCTCCGACTGCACGAACTTGTTTATAGTTTATATAAATCCTGTTTCCATGTTTATTAAAATCACTTTTTTTTAAATTACCTTTTTTTATTTAACACTTTCTAGTTAGGATTATAAGACGGTAAATAAGGTTATTTATTCACTTATAATCAGGTGATAACGGCCTCTGACTCGCTCAATCGAAAAGTTCGGGATAGTTTTCTTTTATCATTTGTCATTTAAATTAACATTTAAACATATACTTTGTATATATTTTTGTAATCACCTTTTAAAACCCTCATTTTGATACCCCACTCGATAAGCTTGGTTTTTTTTCGAAAACACACCTTTTGGCGCCAAAAATCCGCCATTTTGATTTTTCATCATTTTAATATACCCAGTGACACTCATGCAATAAAGACGAATCTAACGATATATCATTCATCAAAATCGGTTCAGCCGTTTAGTAGTTACAAGCGAACATAGGGACGGACATACATACATACATACAGGTCAAACACATAATCCTCCTTTTTTGGCTTCGCCGCAGTCGGGTAAAAAGTAAGCGGGATAAACCAGGATCACAATACTTATGTCAATCAGAGTAACCGTATGTCAATCAGTTAGTGAATCATTAAGAAAATCGTCAATCGTGTAATAGGTTTTCATAATTCAAATTTCTTTTAGCTCCGTTTTAAATTTTTATGTACTTAGTCATATTTTTTATAATATTCGGTACTCCATTATAAATGAGTGACCAAAAAAACTTATTTGCTTTTTTGCATTCGTAACTAGACATGCTAAGTGATGCACGATGAGTTCCTAGTTTCTCCGTCCTCTACCTAAGTATCATTAACATCGATTTTACCCGGTATCCCTGCTAGATACGATATAAAATCTAGAATATATTATATCCTTACCACAAAATATCATTAAAAAACTTCTATTTAATAACTATAACACGTGTTACATAAATGTAACATTAGTTTTTGCGGTGAACACTATAAATGTCGGTACGAATAGAACTGTAATGAAAACAAGTGCCTTATTTAAATGTCTGCCCCCTTATTTGAGTTAGGGCGATCTCGCACCTGAGCACAGGGGCTTAAGGAAAGGATGCTAAATAAATATTTTCTAAATGGAAAGGATAAAGGGCCACGCTTCAGCGATAAGTTTCTCGGGGTAACGTGAACAAGCAAGCCAGTTTGCGTAGGTTCCGACAACATTTCTAATTAAGCGATTCCTTGTTATACCGTATCGTATCTTACTTTGTGCAGGTACGCACCTAACTGTGTGTGCCCTGATTCTGTACACAATTTTAAGACAGCCGTGAGCAAAAAGTTTTTTGTTCGGTGGAAGTTTTCAGTTTTTTTGTGAAATCGATCCGAGTTTTGAAGTTGGCCATGTTTTGTTCTTACTTTTAAAGTGTTCTTATTAATAATCATTAAAAACTGGTTCGGGTTCCGTAATCCACAAGGAGCCCATATAGTTTCGCCATGTCCGTCTGTCTGTCCGTGGCTTAGCTCTGAGACTCTTAGTACTAGAAAGATGTAATTTGGCATGGGTATACATATTAATCACGCCGACAAAGTGATAAAATAAAATCTTGAAAAAAAAATTTTTTTTACCTCCCTTGCACTAAAAGTGGGGATGATATTTTTGTTTCTCGTCTATCGCGTGGTGTCGGGTATGGTTGGATAGGACGTTTAAAAATATTGCGGGTCTGTGAAAACAATTTTGTGATTCGATCCCTGAGTTGAAAAATGGTTCTTTAGATTCGACCCAAAAATCGGTTGCGTAATATTAAGCTTTAAAGTGAAAAATTTTGTTAGAGTCAAGTGTCCCTGCCCCTGCCAGTTAAATGGTTGGTTGTTTTTGGATATGTGAAAAATTCACGGTAGTATATAAATATAACGAAGTAATTTAAGGAAAACTATCATGGGTAGCAAGCAGCTTAAGGATACTGAACGAGACACAATAGATAAGTTTTATTGTTATGACGCCTATGGGCATTTAGCGGTAGTAGGCTTTGCAAGTTAACGAGTAATCAAATCAAAATCAAATCAAATTCTTTATTTCAGACATTTAGTCCACTTTGTTAGTAACAATTTGACTTATACACTATGTTAGTTAGAACTTTAGCATAAATAGAAAAAAAATATTGAAAAATACATTTATGACGATTCAACCAACAAAAGTAATAGAAAAAAATTAAGGATGGATGGATGTGGTAATAGTCGACCAACTTAAATTTGCAGTTGGAATGTATGGAAGAACATGTTTTTCAACTAAAATGTTAAGTTTGTTTTTGGAATAAATTCAACCTAACTACGGAACTCTTCATTGTGCGTGATCCGACACGCACTCGGCCGGTTTTTTTAAATCATATGTTCATTTCAATAACGATGCTTTGTGAATTAAAAAATATAGGCAAACTTCTTAGTTAATGTGTAGCCGCTTCGAGTAATAGATAGAAAGAAATTGTTCCGCTCTTTATCCGTTCCAACTAATTACAAGTTTCTGAGGCGAGCCGAGGAATGTGCTACAGCGAAACTAAATAAATTCACTTTATTGTTATTTCTTTGCATACAATTTTATTTTTATTTTATTCCATTAATGTTAAGTTTTTCTTCTGGACTATAACTAGCTAATACGAGTATTGTAACCGAACGCGCCGATGAGATTTTCTATATTTCAACTCATGTCAAAATAAACATTGCTCCAATCTTGTACCTATTTTTATACAGAGAGAGTACACAAGTAAGTATAAATAGAAGCTCATTACTAACTTTTTCACAGCTTAACTCAGTCTAAGGATTTTATCCGATTTATCTGAAGGCGCGGAAAAACATTCTACCTTACCTGGCCTGTTTTAATAAGAAGTTAAATAAGGAGTCCTAAGCTAACAATTTATTTTGATCCAAACCATCCTTTCGTACTGGTCCGACGTGGAAGTTATGAAGTGGGATCGAGGGGCAGATGAGATTTTCCTGCTGCCGGTGAAAAATTGTTACGAATAAAATAAAATTGTGAGTGAGAAATTAAGGTTTTCTAACTTTTCGTTTAAAGCTCGGTTTGGTCGAAGAAAAAAACGTTTAGTAAAATGTAAGATATAAATATTAAATTTTCGGTGTCCGCCGGTATCCGCGGCACAACCCTAGCGCCGCGTAATCCGCGGCCGGCCTTATCTGTCTCCGTTCATCTTGTAAGCAATAATTTAATGCTGAGATTATTTTTCACTCCTGACAGCAAGTTTTAATGTCTTTTGAAATGAAATTCAGTCACACTTACCGCTTTAATTTCATTCATTAGGGTGATTTCTGGAAGAAGTCTGAAAGCACTTTACAATGCAATTGAAGTTTATAAACTTGTAGGTACCTAAGTGGTTCTAAATATTTTTTAAAGATTATTTGTCATCAACTGCCTCATTGGTCGAGTGGTCGCAACCGCTAATGCTGATCATGAGGTCCTGGGTTCAATTCCAGGGTCGGGCAAAGTGATATTGGGTTTCCCTATCTGGAATTTCTCAGTAGCAGCCCGGAGTCTGGATTTGTACCCGGTTGTTGTCAATAGGCTCGCCCCCTATTACATGAGACTAGTTAGAGTTATGTTAATTACAGGCAAAATGTGAGTGTACTATACTACAGGTTCACCTCTGCCCAACCCTTCGGGGAAACAAGGCGTGATGTTATGTGTTTTCATCATTAGGTATGATGACAAGAAAAAAAAATGGTTTGCGAATGGTTTACGCGTATTAAATTAATACTTACACAAAAAATAAATCTAATGCATTATTTAGATTTAATTTTTGTGTAAGTATTCAATACTAGAATCGAATATTAAATAAAATTACTTACCTACCTATATCGGTATAGGTAGGTAAGTAATTTACACCACAATTGATAGTAATTATCTATTTATAACCTTTAAAGGAAAAAAAGGTGATAAAACACGAATCTAATTACCATTTTTCAGCGAATTTGTTCTTGAAAAGTCTTTCAAGATTAAATTTTAATGAGACGAATTAAATAAAAAATGTTTATAACAATCTACCTTTGACGCACGTTTTTTCGATTGGATGAACTTGTCTGAAGAAAAAGGGCTGATTCTACAACTACCCGCTGGGATAGCTACGCAGCAAAAAACTTTGGGAATACTACCTTCGAAGGAGGAAACCATATCAAAGTTGAATCACTAGAAGTTCATGAATAATGACGTGTTGCCGATTTTTATATTGGTTCTGTGTTTTTTTCTCAGTCAGGGGCTCGTAGCTAAATAATAACTGCCGCACGGGTCGCACAAAGGTTAAGCTACACTTGTCGCGGTCGGTTCGTGGATGGGTGACCATCCATTATATAACGAGACCCCTCCGTGCCTTGAAAAGCACGTTAAGGCGCTGACAAGAGGTGGCGCTAACTAATGATCTAAAAAGGCTTGTCTTAACAAATCGTCTCAACGATCGTCTCAAGTCTCAACAAATAATGCCAAATCTTTATAGTTTGTGGTAGCGGAAAAAATATATGTTATTCTTAGACATATTTCTCAGAACTTGTTTGTTACCAAAATACATGGGGCAAAAAAATCTCGATACAAACTAACCTTTTACTTTGAGTTCCAAACCAAAATATCTGGATTAAATATTAAGAGGAGGCTCCCTATTTTTACCCGACTGCGGCGAAGCCAAAAAACCGGCCAAGTGCGTGTCGGACTACGCACAATGAAGGGTTCCGTAGTTAGGATGAATTTATCCCTAAAACAAACTTAACATTGTTGTTGAAAAAGATGTCCTCCCATACATCGATATACGCCACGGCCAATTTTCCAACTGAAAATTTAAGTTTGTAATCGTAAAAAAATATTTTTTTTATGTGATAAAACTACAAATTAACAATTTTCGGACTTTTTCCTTTACTGGTGCTGTGAGACCTTGCTTCTGCCCAAATTTCATGATTCTAGGTCAACAGGAAGTACCCTATAGGTTTTGATTTATGTGCGAGATATTCGCAATTTTTTTTTGTGTGATAAAACTACAAATTTACAATTTTCGGACTTTTTGCTTTACTTGTGTTGTAAGACCTCACTTGTTGCCAAATTTCATGATTCTAGGTCAACGGGAAGTACCCTATAGGTTTTGATTTATGTGCGAGATATTCGCAATATTTTTTTATGTGATAAAACTATTACAATTTTCGGACTTTTTCCTATACTTGTCCTGTAAGACCTTGCTTCTTGCCAAATTTCATGATTCTAGGTCAACGGGAAGTACCCTATAGGTTTTGATTTATTTGCGAGTATCGAAATATGTCGCTGCAATAATGTCGCTTATATCGCCGTATTTTTTTATTGCGTTTACTTGCAAGCTTGATTTTTTTAGAACTTCAAGGGACCATAGACTTACGTATACAATATTAATTTCAACTTGATACCTCTACGCGTTCCTGAGAAAAATTGTCTTGACAGACTGACAGACAGACGGACAACGATTTGATCCTATAAGGGTTTCGTTTTTCCTTTTGAGGTACGGAACCCTAAAAAGGAGGGTTATGTGTTTGACCTGTATGTATGTATGTCCGTCCGTATGTCTCTTTTTTTTTTTTTTTTTTGGGTGGGAAATCATCAAATAACTTCTCCCGCTCTGGGCGGAGTGGGAGGGCGTGTCAGACTTTTACTGACTAAAACCCACCCGTGTTCCTTCCGTTGCCTGTGTGCCAGGGCCACGATATCCCTTTCGGACAAACTCGCAACCCCGGCAGGCATTGGTCCTGACGGACCCCGTCAGTTTGTGCTGACATCTCTTTGAGGCGCGCGTGGAACACAACGCGCCGTCGACCCGGGCCTGGTCCTTATCGGATGGCGAGCTACCCATCGCTCACCGTCCGCAGGCCCGCGCCTACGGTGGCCGGAAATCGGCTTGCGACTCCCGACGCCCGGGGCGTCTCCTGCGGCGACTAGGGGCATGAGGGCGCGAACCTTGTCTCACCCTCACGCGTTCCGCCTCCTCCTTCGCTAGCATAACTGCTTCGCAGAAGGAGGTGACGGCCTCCCATGCACTCTCGCTCCGAACCATGGCCTGAACCAGGCCCGGACGCGAGAGATCGCCGCCGCCGATCGCCTCCGTGAGGACACGGCGGTGCTCCGCCCAAGCTGGGCAGACCTCCACAGTATGCTCCACCGTGTCCTCCGGGCGATCCACACAGTGGTGACACCCGGGCGTTTCCTCCCGCTTAATCCTAAACAGGAACCTCCCGAAACATCCATGTCCGGTGAGGACCTGCGTCAGGCGGAAGGTAAGGACGCCGTGGCGCCTCTCCAGCCACTCCTCAAAGAGGGGACTTATCGCCACAATTGTGGCGTGCCCAGCGCTGGGTTGCGACAATCGCACTCTCCATGTCGCCATGAGATCCCTCCGGAGCTCCGTCCGCTGTGCCGCAATTTCTTGCGGCAGCGGAGTTATGCCCCGGAGCTTCGCCTCTTCGCGCCACACCCAAATGTGCGCGAGGACTTTCGCCTCCAGATCCCATGGCGGCAATCCGGCAAGGAGGCTCGCCGCCTCACGGGAGACCGTGCGGTATCCCCGTACCATCCTGATGGCCATGACCCTTTGGGACGCGTTCAACCGCTGCGCTGGTCGCAGCCTCAGAGAACGCGCCCACACCGGTGCCCCGTAAAGGGCCATGGACCGCACGATCCCCGCGTAGAGCCTCCGGCAGGAGGCGTTTGGACCCCCTAGATTGGGCAGGAGCCGCTTCAAAGCAGCCCCGGCCCGCTCCAGTCTGGGAGCCAAACGTCGAAAATGCTCCACGAAGTTCCACCGGCTGTCGAGGACGAGTCCCAGGTACTTCATCGTCGACTCGACGCCGATGTGAACTCCTCCCGCCGTTATCTGGGAACCCGACAGTGGCGCGTTCCGAGGACCATAAAAACACATGGCCTCGGACTTGTGCAATGCCACCTCGAGTCCCAATTGCCGGATCCTATCGACGATTGTCGCAACCCCACGTGCCGCCAGTTCGGCCGCCGCCTGATGCGAACTCCCTTGTGCCAGGACTAGCGTGTCGTCAGCGTAGCAGACTACGCTGACGCCACTAGGGAGGTCGGCACGCAGCACCCAGTCGTACCCGATGTCCCACAGTTGCGGCCCCAGGACCGATCCCTGTGGGACACCGCACGACATCTCTCGCCGGTTCCACTCTCCTTGGTGACCGGGGTAGATGACGGCCCTGTCCGTCAAATAAGCCTCGACCACGCGACAGAGGTAGGTCGGCATCCGGTGATACCGAAGTGCCTCCCCAATGCAACTCCAGGGCAGGGTATTAAAGGCATTGGCGATGTCAAGAGACACCGCCAAGACGACCCCACCCCGGGCAACAGCATCCCCCGTCGTGAGGGCTCGAACGCGCATGATGGCATCCACCGTAGAGCGCCCCTTACGGAAACCAAACTGGCTCTCCGCCAAATCCGGCCCCACCCGTACCAGCCGCCCGACAAGGCGGTCTGCAATTACTCTTTCAAAGAGCTTGCCCACCTCGTCGAGCAGCACGATGGGCCGGTAAGCGGACGGAGAGTCCGCCGGGCGCCCTGGTTTCTTTATGAGGACCAGTTTCCCCGTCTTCCAACGAAGTGGAAACTGGCCCCTCTCCAAGCATGCGCTTAAGAGCCCCCTTAGTCGAGGCCCGAGAGCCTCTAAAGCCAGAACCCAGGCTTTTCCAGGCAAGCCATCGGGTCCTGGGGCGGTATTCTTGGCATTCAGCCTACGTACCGCCACTCTCAGATCTACCTCGGTCACCTCTGGAGCATCGTCGTCGTCGGTGTGGTCCGCATCTGGCACCGCAGGAGGCGGAGCCATGGGCGGGGGAGTATGTTCCCCTCGCGAAGGGAACAGAGCGCTCACCACGTCCTCCACGAGCTGGGGCCGGAGACTCTGCGTCAGCGGGGGAGCCCATGGGCGGAGTTTATCTCGCACCCATTTGTAGGGGCGTCCCCACGGGTCTCTGTTGAGAGTCTCCAGCGTCTCCTCGCGGGCCAGTCCTCTGGCCGTCTGGATCTCTGCTCGGAGGGCAGTCTTCGCTGCTCTGTACCCCTCGTATAGCTCCGCCTGAATGGCTTCCGTATCCGGAGGGCGGATACGGAGCCTGCGGTGCCTGGAGTACCGGTGGCGCGCAGCAACGCAAGCCTCGCGTAAAGCGGTCAGCTCACGCGACCACCAGTACACCTGGCGCCGGGCACGTCCGGGCTGGACCCGGGGCATTGCCACGTCACATATTTCGGACATGGCCTCCCGGAACCACTCCGCCTCGTCATTGATGTCGGCAGGCCTGTTCGGTGATGACACCCAGGCCTGCACGATCGTGGCTTCCAGGAGGAGCTCCCGGTCCAGCTGCTTTAGCGCCCACCGCGGACCACTCGGGGTCTGTTGGACCGGCGCGCCCGAGGTCTGGGCGGAGACGTCAAACCGAATGTACCGGTGATCGGAATAGGTCTCCACCCCCTCCATGACGCGCCAGTCGATGACACGCGGTGACAGAGCGGGGCTGGCGAACGAGATGTCCACCACTGATTCACCCCGCATCCGCACACACGTGGGGACAGAACCCCGGTTTAGGACGACCAGGCCTGTCTCCAGAGCCCAGTCCTCCACCATCCTGCCCCGTGTGTCCGTATACCGGGAACCCCAAGCCACGTTCTTGGCATTGAAGTCCCCGAGGACGATCACTGGGAGGGGATGGTACCCGACGACGACGATTCTTAACTCCCCAAGGGAGTTGTGGAACTCGGCGAGAGTTCGGTTCGGGGAGAAGGATACTCCCACCACGACAATCTCCCCGAACTGTGCTGCCACGCAACCCCCTCCCCTCTTGACGGCCTCAAGGGACGGGGTACCGGCGGTGGCCGACGAAATAATGGTCACTGAGCCGCTCAGGTCCTCCACCCAGTCGTCCCTGGGCGGGACAAAGTACGGCTCAGCGACCACGGCGATGTTAATCGACCACTGCGCCATGCTCTGGAGCAAGAGATCCTGAGCGGCGGCGCAGTGGTTGATGTTCGCCTGGAGGAGGCGTAATGGGGCCATTTATTGGCACTCCATTTCAGCCCCCTCCTGGGCCCCCTGTGAAGGCCCTGCCGCGGTGTTAGCGGCGGCAGCGACAACGGTGGTGGCGGCAACGGCGGCGGCAATAGTGGCGGCTGCGGCGGTGACGGCGGTGGCGGAGGGCTTGCCTCTGCCCCTGGGTTTGGGGGGGGAGCGCAGGCCTTGCCCCCAGCCCGGTGATCGGCCGGCTTGCCAGCCGCCGCACATGCAAAACAGTGCGGCGTGGCATTACAAGAGCCAGCCTTGTGACCGGGCTGACCACAGCGGAAACAGTGATCGCTGCGGTCCACCTCCGAGGTGCAACATGCTCCCACGTGGTTACCCACCCGGCAGCGGAAGCACCTCAGAGGTCTGGGTTCCAGCAGTTTAACCTGCGCGGATACCCAGCCCACCCGGAGCCTTCGGCCCTCCCCGGCTATCTTTTGGGCCGCCGACACGGGGCAGCTCACCGTAACGGTTTGCATCCCCGTGTTATCAGGACGGATGGTGCCCGCCCTCACCTGCTCGGCAGAGCACCCTCCAGTCCTAGCCACGGCGGCCACAACTTCTTCCGCCGTCACGCAGTCGTCCAGGCCCAAAATGCGCATGTCAGCGCACTTGGTAGGCCTGGACACCCGGGCCTCTTCCGCATTTAAGGACGCCCTGAGCCTTTCGGCAAGGGCGTCAGCGGTAGGGCCACTGGCCGCCCCGGGGATCTCCAGCATCCGGGCCCCCGTCGCAGTGACCTTCATTCGGAAGCCATCGGCGACGCCGATCTCCTCCAGGTTCACTGCCGCCCACGCCTTAGCGAGCACCTCACGGTAGGTCACGCCCTTCTTCTCCGCTTCCGGCTGTAGTGTAATTACTACAGCTGCGGACTTCGGGGCGCGGAGCCTAGCCGCGGCGCTTTGCTTCTTGCGCCGTTGCCGCCTCTCCTTTCTATTGGCCGCCCTTTTGGCCTTACCCGCCCTCCTGTTCTCTCCAGCTACCTGCCATTCGGTATCCGCCGGAGAAGAATTGGAAGGCGGGGGTAGGGGTGGGGGCAGCCTTCCCGCCGCCAGGGCTGGGGGCCTCACCCTTTGCACAGCCGCCTGCGCAGCTGTCCCGCCCTTCTTGGCCTTGGGTGGGGGTGGCACCAATTTCGCCGCCGCGGGTTTGGCCGCGGGATTTGCCGCGGGCTTAGCCGTGGGCCGGGCCGTGGCAGCCACGGTGGCGGCAAAGGTGGCTGGCTTGCTCGCCGCTAGTGGAGGGCGCAGGACAATGCCCTCCAGAACGGAAAACCGATTATGGAAGGCAGCCAGCTCCTGCCGCACCAGGGTCAGAACCCGGTCTTCCGCAGGCACGGGAAGACCCTGCCCTTGCTGCTCCACCCCCTGTCGTACCTCCTGCTGAGGGCCAGCTCCTCGGAGCCGGGCCAGGTCCGCTCGGAGTACCTCGTTCTCCTTACGGAGAAGCTCCATAGCGGCCGTCAGGCGGCCGACCTCCGCCCGCATCTCGGACATTTCCTCCGACGTTAGGCCGGCCTGAAGGGCCCTCGCTGCCGCCATAATGGAGGCCGTGGCAGCGGGTACGACCTTGTCCTTGGAGGCTTGTATCCTCTTCAAGGCCACACCCTTGATCGCAGCTACCACGACCTGCTCAAAGCTGCTGGCGACTCGCTCCGCCTTGGAGCCGGCAGCGGCGTCCAGCTGCCCACCTGAGATGTCAGAGGGCCCCTCCATTGGGAGCCTCTCGGCTCCCTGGGCCGGCTCGGCTGGGCTAGCTCGGCTGGGCTCCTGGGTGGTGAGCCCTCTGCCCCCACCCCGTCCTTGGACCCCGCCCCGCCGGCCAATTTTCCTCCGGCCCGAGTTCAGGCCACCATCAGAGGACGACCCCTGGCCGTCCCCTGGCTTGGAGCGCTTCTTCTTCATGAACTTTGCAGCCCCCACCTCCACGAGCTCCGGGCTCTTAAAAGAGCCCTTCGCGCCAGATGCAGCGTCGGACTCCGACCCCGCATCACTCCCTTCCTCTACGGCAACCGGGCGCACAAATTGTGCTCGGGCCTTTGGCACTCTCTGTGCTTTTTGTTTCGGTGCCGTGGATGATGACTCCTCAGCACCGGAGGGTGAGCCACCCTGGCTCAATGCGTCCCCGAAGGACGGGTAAAAATCCGAGTTGGATTTTGGGCGTTCATTGTCCCCCCCAGAATACGAGGGACTGACCGAGCTCTGCTCGGTGAGGGATTCTCCTACTGCGGAGCAGCAGGTACCCTCCTGGGGTAGTGTGTTTTCATGACTCGCTTCCATTATTGTTGCTGAACACAGCTTTGCCTTTTTTATGGGGTGGGGTCCCCAGACCACTCCTTCACCTCAGTCATGTCTGATGAGCAGACACGTACTAGAGGTGAACCACTCTTCCCACTCTCCAACGATGAGGAGAGAAACGCGCGCCGTCCAGAACACCAACAACTGTTGAAGTCCTCAGACGGCGCGCCCCTCGCGGAAGTCAGATGACATTGACGTCCGTATGTCCCTAGTAACTACTAAACGGCTGAACACGATCAAAGAGCACACGCGATATTCAACTTTATTACTGATGTATTAGCGTTTAGCACATAACGGAGTGGCGGGGAGCAAGGGGTGGAGCTTGCGTTCGAAATTTGATTTAGACTGCCTGCTCTTAACGTACAGTTGGTATTTTAACTAATAACTAGAACGTCTTATTTGAATGCAGAACTTGGTTGTTTTTTATATATTTTCGATTACTCAACTCATTTTATAGATAACTAGCTGTGCCCCGCGGTTTCACCCAAGTAAGTCTCGATCCCGTGGGAATATCGGGATAAAAAGTCAGATACCTCCATACAAAATTTTATCAAAATTGGTCCAGCCGTTTAAGCGTGAAGAAGTAACAAACATACACACACACACACACACTCACAAACTTTCGCCTTTATAATATTAGTGTGATGTGGTTCCTTCGTAGTTTGCAATAAATTACAAGCGTTGTGTTATCGCGCTTCTCTTTATTTTGTATGCAGTCTGACAGTGACCGAGCTTAAGCTGTTGTCAGCGTCTTAAGCCGCGCGTTGGTCCCGGCTGTCATTTGTAGATCTTTGACAGTCCGAAGCCCAAAAGTCTGAATACCAGTGTTACCAAGGAGTATCGTGTTACCCAGTTACTGGGTTGTGGAGGTCAGATAGGCAGTCGTCCCATGTAAAATACTGGTATTTAGCTGCATCCGGTTTTTTTTTTCTGTGTTTCGTTAGTTGATTAAGGTTTTTGGAATACAGCGCGTTGTGTTCCACTCGCGCCTCAAAGAGACGTCAGCACGAACTGATGGGGTCCGTTAGGACCAATGCCTGCCGGGGTTGCGAGTTTGTCCGAAAGGGATATCGTGACCCTGGCACACAGGCAACTGAAGGAACACGGGTGGGTTTTAGTCAGTAAAAGTTTGACGGGCAGAGCGGCAGCTCTGCCCAGAGCGGGAGAAGTTCTGTGATAATTTGCCACCAAAAAAAAAGAAGCCCAATTTATTTATATTATTATTAATATTTTGTTATTCAGGCAAAAAGCTAACGTAAGATTGGTCATTAGATTAGATAGTTTATTGGTCTTTCAGAAACCGGCTGCGGGTGGTGTGTTAAAGTCGGCCTTTTCATGGTTGGTTGAAAGTAAAAAATTGTCAGATAACTTTGCCTTTTCCCGCCTAGGAAGGTACTATTTTTAGCTTAGGCTCAGGCTATTTGAAGAACCTTTCTTCAAGTTATTATTGGCTCCAATTGTTTTCTCTTGAGTGTAGCGTTTGTTGCAGAGGAGAAAAACATTTGATGCCCGAAACGATGAAAGAAATATTACAGATTAAGATGTAAACGGAGGTGTTAGGTACTCATGACATTTAATCTAGCATCCTAACTAATATTGTGAATGCGAAAGTAAGTTTGTTTGTTTCTTACGCTTTCTCGCTAAAACGGACGAACGGATTTGGATGAAATTTGGCACATGGGTAGACCGTGTCCTGTACAAGGATATACATATACAGCGTGGCGCTTTAGTGGCGACATTTATTTAACACACGTATACAGTTTCGCCTTTACGTTTTATGAAAATATTTTAATTTCATTAATCGTTATTATTTATTGTTTTATTTACAATTTTCTAAAATAGCATCTTGGAGCAACCTGAACTTAAAGAAGTGTAGCGCAGAGGTAATTAGCCGGGGTCATGGATCATAACATCGAATCAATGAAATTAAAACGAATACCGTTCAAGGAGTAGGCGAATTGAAGGAAAGAGAGAGCTTCATTACTTAATTTGTTTAAAAAAAAAACAATTTATAATGATTTATCTTAATGTAATATATTTCAAAAAATGATTACTGGCCACTAGCCCTACCAGTGTGTCAAGTTAATGTGGCCACTGTAGCGGCACACTGTATATAGGCTACTTTTCATCCTTGATTGCAGATGTAGTCGCGGGCAACAGCTAGTAGGATATACATAAGGCAAATATGTTTAGTACCTAGTGCACAGTTGGATGTTGTGTGACCTAGTAAAATAAATTTGTTTGTTTAGGACCTAACTCGTATAAATATCATGTACGACTTGTCAGATGACAGCGCGAAATAGAAAGCCTTCTCTAGGTAGCTTTGAAGCGGTGTTTTAATCAAAGTAACCTCTTGTTTATTGTCTGTAGGTGGACACGGAAGAACAAAACACGATTCAGATCCTTTTTTATTAAAAATAGGTACCTGTGTGTAGCTCATATCCGTCAGCGTAAAGCGAGGCAAAGCTCAGACTACGACGGCAAACAAACAAAGCTTGGACAATACACATGAACTCAAACATTTTGGCATACAGGCAAACAGCTATTTACTGCTCCACAGGGGTTTGTGAAATTATCGAAAAATACTTTTTATTACGTCCCATGATTTATAAAGCGAAGGGCTGCTCAAATTTATATTGCAAACCTTTTAACTGGTGATTCATACACTTTCGGGAACATTAATAATTTGGGTTTTATGACGAATAAAACGACTCGTTCACGACGAATAAAATGACCGCTTCACTTTATCATAAAGTTAAGCCTGCCTCGGTTCTCGGCGGTCCTATTTTTTCTAGGCGTTGTAAGATACAATAAGAAAGTATGGTAAAAGGTTGGGTTATATGGCCCACAGGTGATTCGTGAATGTTTTGTTGTATCATAAAATATATTTCGTAGCATAAATAATGTTAACTACAATGCTTGTTTCATCCGTTTCCGTCTTGTCTGTTTTCTGCTTGTTTTAATAGGAAATGCGGTGGCTTAGCAGCACCATTCCAGCAGTCATTATCAAACAGTTCTAGCTACCGATTACCAAATTCACCAATATATTAAGTTTGAAAAGCTTGTCCATTATGGATAAATTATACGTTCAATGACAACCATTTGAAAACGAATGGATAATAGGAACTTTCATTCTAAATTTAGCGATTAAATTGAGTAGGCATCTAATACATCTTTCACCATTAGAGTCTTAGAAAAAAGTTCCTTTCGTTTTATAGAATTTATTAAGTAACAAGCACAATGCAACACCAAAAACAACGCAACGCAGCAACGTTTGAGCGTAACCACGCTCAAACGTTGTAAATTAATTTTATAATGCAATTTTTTTTTTTGGTTTTATTTTAGTTAAAAAAAAAAAGAAGAAACTATAGCAAAAGTGTCGTGATGGTCAAAATATTACACTTTTTTCGGTCTAAGTATCATTAGCCAAGTGTGGAGTATAACGTGCAATAAGGGACTTCGTTACAAAATCTGAATTATTTCAGAGAAATCATCTTTAACAATAGAACGGCTATGAAACAAAATAAAAGTCAAAACATATTTACAGAAGTTATAAAATATCAGTCAGTATACATTTATAAAACTAGTATTACAGTCGTTCAACTATTAAATAAACAGAACTGTGTATTTACAAACAAGAGACTTTGTTCTATTTGTATTATGTTATGTTCCAACGTAGGGTTCCTGTATGTGTAGGATAATGATCATAGTGCTGTGAACAATAAATAATAACTGGGAACTATATTATATGTACTATTATAACAATTAATAGGCGATGTTCTAAGTAAAAACATAATAGGTACGTTTTTCTCTTTTGCAGTGGGATCACGATTTCAGTATATCAATAAAACAAGCAATTAAAAAAATTCCAACCAATTGATGAAAACAAAGAAACACGAGTTTAAATTCGTTACACTTGTCTCGTCGAAATCTTTTATTAGCAAAAAGTGTCATCGGGCGTTAATCCGGCGTAGGCTCGGCGTAGGCGGCGCGTAGACATTCGTAGACACACGTAGACGTCTCGTAAAAGCCGCGTTATCGACCGCTACTTAAATCCTTTAGTAGATTTATTTTTTATTAAGATTTAGAGAGGAAATCTAATGTTGTGATTATTGCTAAATTATAAATTTTACGAGAAAATAAAATTTTAGATTATACCTTCGTATGCATTGATAAACTAAAAAACTTTGTATATCAATGTTCGTATGATAATAATGGAAATACCTATTGTGTCTATAATTGGAGTTATCAAGAATAAATAAAGCAATGGATGCGCTGCACTGCACGCCTGTGTAGTTTTCGGTCAACTGAATGCGGCTTCTACGCTGCTCAAGCGTTTGAGGAACGCTTACGCTGGACCTAAGTTTCTTTCTATGATTGTTCAATGGCTCCGACTAAAGTTCAATGGCAGAATAGAGTTAGATATAAATAGCCGGCGCCACAAACAGTCCCATCAAAAATTACAGACTCAAATCAACGTTTTCTGGGAATAAAATGACAAGTCATTATTTTGAGGACCCGCCGTGTCGGCTGCGATAATGTAAAGGAAGAAGTGGTTCAATTAATGGGTACCATGTTCGACAGAGTCTGCTCCGTGACCCAATTAGGTCGGCTCGTTTCTTATATTGTTCTGATTCGGCAGACTTCGTGCCCGATGGCGACGAACGATTAATTAGACAATATTCAGATGACTTTTTTAATTGTTTTGTTAGGTCATGTTGGTGTTAAGGCTCCGCGCACGAAAATAACACTCTTTTATCGATTTCTTATTTAATTGTGAACAAGCTTGAAATAATTGAAATATAAGGTTGACAACACGGTTGGCGCAGTGGTTAAGCGATTGACTGCTGCGCTGCGTGTTGCGGGTTCGATTCCCGCACGGAACTAATATTTGTATGACCTACAAGTTGTTGTTCCGGATCTGGCTGTTTGTGTATGTGAGTTTAAATGTTTGTAAGCGCACCCACGATACAGGAGAAATTCCTAGTGTGGGGCAACGTTTTTTTTAAAAAAAAAAATAATAAAAAGGTATGTGTGACTATAAAAGTACAGTTTTCGTGGTGCAATACTGAAAAAAATTGTCTCTGACTTACTTAATGAAGATTGTAGGAGCCAATGGTTGTAGGCACCGTACGCTATCACTTTGTTAATGTTGGTTTACTTATGGAGTACACAGAAAGAACCACAAGTTGAGTTTAAAGTTATATTATAAAATGTAGAACGTTAACAAGTTTAATGTGGTAGCGATTCTCTCTTTACCAGTGGTTAGTTCCACAGTTAATGGTTGACTCGATGTGCATTACTTAAAACGCTGGTATAGCATAATATTTGTGACGCACGAAATCCAAGTAGGTTGCTGCGTTCGCAAAGTAAATGTACGGTTGATAGGAACGTACAAAGATATTGTATTTAAATAAAAATAAACAAAATCATGGATAACTGAAGACTAAAGCGTTTTTGCAAAATAATAGAAAAAATATAGACAGTGTTTCTTTAAAAAAATCTAAATTATTTTTCTGCTATATTTTGTATAGAAGTTGAAAAAGTAGTCCAGCCACGAGCAAGGAGACCATATAATGACCATATTGATGATATTTTTTCATGTTCAAAATCACAAGTAGTTTCTTGAAAAACGGTGATCAAACTACGTCCATCTCACGTAATTTTTCGGAAAAGTAGTTGAAAATATTAGTGATTTCCATTAATACTAAAATTATTTGAACAAGTGAACAAAATGGATCAAAATCAGTCGATTTCATGCACGGCCCCTTAATCTTGATAATGTTGTTAGTAACAAAACACATACCAGTAGAGTACAACATGTAGGGTGCGAACATTCGCACAGGCATTATGCTACGAATGTGCGAAGCATCGATCGGCTGTTGAGCTACAAAAGGGAACAATTAATTAGTTGCATCAGCCTGTTTCAATATCTACCATAATAATAATACCAGCCTATACCTACTGTCCCAATGTAGGGCAAAAGATCTCTTCTCATCTCTAGTCTGTCTCTCTTTAGTCTGAAATTGAGCAAGGGTAGCGATCATGCCTTCTCTGTAGAAGGCATGATCGCTACCCTTGCTCAATTTCAGACTTATGTTAATTATAAGTCCAGGTTTATTCAAGATGTGTTCCTTCACAGATGTCAGCGATTTTTAAGATATAAACATAGATAAAATGGCAGGGGGTGACTTGCACACTCAATAATGGGCTAATTATTTTATTCTACTTATTTTGATTATTATTAAATATTTTTATTTTGCTGTGTGTACATAAATAATAAAATAAAGTACAGATAAATTTAAAAAATCACATTAGCAGGTTCTTCCCCGAATTTGAATCCTCAACCTCGTGCATGAGAGGCCCGACCACTGGGGCAACACATGAATAAAATAAAATTTTCCTAGTAGATCGACGATAAATCAAGCTAAACAAATGATTTAAAAACATGAACGATTCGACAAAGATTTGAACAGGCGAGTAAAGGAAAACAAATCACATAAACACAGCTTGTTATAAATCATCCCTCGACAGCTGTGCACCAATTTATCTCCAAACGATACTCACAGGACAGTTCTGCTGATCCCTCTCACGAATGATCGTGTTTGATGGTTTCCCTAAGGGTTGAGGTCAGACGGCAGTCGGGCCGCGTTATACTCGGGTGTCATGGATGAATGAACTTCCTGTGAAAAGCAAGCGCACGACTGACTTGGGTCGATAGATCAAAAAGATGACTCTAGATAATCCATCATAAATAAGACTATGTAGATTCCATGTGGTTATAACTTGTGAACCAATTACGTTTTAATCATTTTCCTGCTCCACACAATACCGGTATGGACTATGCGACATCACGCATAAGTCATGTTCATCATAAAGTGACATGTTCATTATTTATAAGCTTAAAACATCGAATATTTATTGAAAGATTGAACAAATTATTAATATAATCTAAAATATCTTTAGTTAATATACAACACACAGGTTCGGAAGCAATTTTTCCAGTGTTATGTTCCATAATCCCTTGTTTTGACCACCGCTGGGACAGATTCATTACCGTACGCGAAAACAATGGATAATCACGATGATTAACGTGAATCTGATGAGGTGACATTGGCTGAAAATGAAATAACTCACTCTGACGTTTACATAAATTTAAATAATGTACATTAATGTTATTAAAATTTACATAGAACTATCGCAGCTGGGTGAATACACAATGTGGACGAGAAATGGCCGCCGCAAACTGTCATCGATAAGATGAAAAGGGCAACCTTACTGAGGCGAACGTGTGAGCGATGAGAGATCACGACAGAGATACAATACAAACACAGAACTGTATTGAACAAGAAACTGAATACAGAACTCTGGATTTCTGGATTAGCTGCATGCCATACAACTAATTAGGAGCAACGTGACGTGTGCATTAATGGGCTAGTAAATCAGTTCTGATTAACCAACCGTTGTTGTGTTCCTTAAATGGGACACGCACGGTATAAGAGCATAAAGCTTCAAGTAGTTTAAATTAGATAAAGCAAACAGACATACGAACATAACAATATACTATGAATTATTCATACAACAAAATTGCGTTCATCTTGTCAATCCTTCTAAACAATATCTATTAACATCGTAATCACCGTCACTAAACGCAGCTGATTCTCTTGATTGTACAGAATATTTCCACGCTTGGCGGCAATGATATCGCACGTACGTTGTTTTCCGGTGACAGGAGGGGTTTATGGTACAAATCTCGGCGGTTTTCCTCATCTTAGGCGGGGCCCGTCTCACTGCGAAGGGAGATCCGACAGGGGGAATATTTATTAGGCCCTATGTTTCAGAGCGGTCGGGAAATCTGAAACGGAGCATTTGCTATAAAGGTTTTTTAGTTCTATTTTAGTAGCGGGATCGGTAATAAATACCTATGTATCCCATTTTTCTTGCTATTGAGTAGCTGAGCTCTGAATAAATGGTGCTGAATTTGTATCTGTTGTCCAAACATTTGCTTAATCTTTGTGTGTTAGACATACGTCTAAGGCATAGGGTGGTTCTGTGTGCAGTTTTAAAAGTTTGATAATGTTTATTTTTTTGTAATACTCAATTCATTTTCAAACACAATTTATTTCACTACAAAAAAACACATTTTTATTTTGAAATAAATAGCCAAATTAATAAACAATCACGATCGGGCATCGAGATCAAAGATGACGTTTATAAAATCACCTGTGCTTTATATTGTGAGTCACGTAAGAGTATTGGAATTCATCAAGTAGTTTGGGTGTTTGGATCCCCAAATGGAGTAGATATTTCACTTAAAGTACGCTAGCCAGAATAGTACATTGAAATTTATGAGTGACCCCGGCGGACAACGTATGGAAGTGGGTTTTACTCTTGAATACGAGTAGTGCTTTCAGATATATAAAACGCACTGGGAGTATTTACTTGAGGAGTTACGGCTTAGCGATAATGTGCCGCCTACCAACATAATTACTTCATATTCAGGAGCGCCATATAATTACCTGTGGTATATCGCGGAGTTCCACTGAAAGTCCAATTTCACAGTTCTTACGTTAAGGCGATGAGATTTAGCGAGCTTGTTACATTCTATTATTTTAAAGCTCTTTCCTCCTGTGAAGCGCTCATAGAGAGCTCGACGACATCGCAATAATACTAAGAACTAGCTAACACAAAATAATGGAGTATTCATCTATTTGTTTCTTCAAAAACAAATGACAAATGTATAATTTTGCGTATTCTGAACAGAATGACTGCATTGGAAGCAATTGTTCTTCGTCAAAGAGATTGTTCATTAGTATTCAGATAACACGGCGCCTAAGTAAGTTATAAAGTCATCTTCGTTATATAGAATCAGGCTACGTGGTCAACGTTTAAAATATCTGTGACATTCAAATGAACGGTCGGAATGTTTGGAGCAAGCAAATAATTTTTAAATGAATGAAGTGTTAAATATTTAATATTTTATTGATTAAATTGATTTATGTGGGTGCACTATAGGTACACCTCTGTCCAACTCTTCAGGGAGACAAGGCTTACCTGGTGGTAATGAGATGGCTCACTGATGTGGTTAACTAGTAAAATAATGAAGCCCAATAAAATGCGAAATAGGTTACAATTACAAATTACTTCCACTTCAAAGGTATTACTCAACCTACCCCTCCCCGAAGTGATTTAATAAAAGGAGATTAAAAATAAAAGTTTTTGTCCGCGCCATCGCCAGGCGCCGCCGCGTAGCATTATGATCGTAACCGAATTCTCCGAGATTGAGAAGGGTAAACGTCCCCGACCGCAGCGTCGCCTACACCGAGTTTGTTAGCACACACTTGCGAATGAAGAAAAATGTCTTGGCTTAAGCCTTTCCACTCGCCGAGCGCGGAATTGTAAATAGAGATTTATTAAAACGGGACATAGCGAAATTCGCGAAAATGTTCAGAATGGGACAAAAGTTTCGCATTTAGGTGTCTGTTATAAAACTACATATTTATGTATTAGAAGAAGATCTAGCTAAGTAGTATCTTGTCATCGCAGTGTTTAGGTGATCTCAAGTAGCCACGAAAGGTGAGACCTAATACGTTCGGTAGTCATCCCTGCTACCACCGAGCTGACTAACTAAATATTTTAACAACGGCATGAATTAAGTATTCTCATGAAAAACGACATGAGACCGTCACTAGATAATGAGTATCTATGGAAAAAGCAACAGCAGTCGAGCCGAAATTAAATATCGTTTGGTGTTCCATAATGTCGAATTAGGTAAGCGGTAATGGCCGATGCAATGTGATACCTGTTTTATGTAAATGACGTACTCTAACGAGGGCGGAGACTGCCGTACTCACAGGTAAATAAGCTGTTATGTCATAGAAGCTGGAGCACCTGAGTACATAGGTACTTCAGCATTATTATTATAAGCTTGCTTAACGATGGCACACCTAGATGAGTAAATTTAATTAAAATTATAAGGTTTTCTGATTCATAGTTGTGAAAACTTTATGATTATTAAATTATCAGTCTTAATGGTTGGCCTAACACACATTTACCTGGTTTAAATAGCTTATAAGCGTGAAAGTAAGGCGTGCCAGAAGTTTGTATTTCACCTTAACCATACGTTGCGAACCAAAAGTTCTGAATTATGTAGAACAATTCATTAGTTCCTGGTTTATTGTAGACCCTTGGTATTTTTACAGTGGTCACGGCAAAAATAAACGTATGTTGATAAATTGTGAGGGCTTTTTAAAAGACTATAGGTATGATCTATCACTTTCAGAAGATCATTAAGTGCCCGTGCAAAAAAAAAAAGAGGCAGGTCATAGATAGTTCACTTGTTTCCTACATACTATATCCTTTTGTCGTGTGTACATAACCCTTACATAATACGAACAGTACACTTGAATAAAATAAAATATTAATGTTCTTAGTGGAATAGTTCCATTTATTGACATGATATGGAATATCGGTGACTCTATTGACAACAAAGCACCTTTTTATGTTTTTGCTGACAAAGGAGCGCAATGACCACAAAGGCCGTTGTTATGTCAGGCATTTCAGACGTCATGTCACCAGTACGACATGGCGACATACGCTTTTTATGTAGTTTCAAATGTTCTGGGACATTTTTAATCTTTAAAAATCATGCCCCTTGAAACACAAGTGTTGACACAAGGTTGATTCAAAGCTACGAAGATTTTACTAAGTAGGTTGTTACGACTTAATTGTACTTTATTCGTATTTTAATAAAGTTCTTCATACACTCTTATGTTCAATAAAGAAGTTAAGAAACTTTTCGTTGGCAACCAAGTCCGACATTCCCACCTACCTATTCATAGAGTTTGTAGGTCAAAGTTAGGAGACTTCAGAAAAATAATTAGGCAGGTTCAATTACCTACTTCGTAGAGTAGCTTGTATCAAAAACATTAAAACTTTTATCAAAAAAAAAAATTCATTAGGTATATTTATTAAAGGGTTTGTTAAAACGATTAGTGTAATTGTGCACAAATTACTGTAGGTATAATTAGATATTTCAAACGACCATTTTAACATTTTTTCTACATAATATTTAGTTATTTTCAACAATAATTTATCCCATTTAAGTCATCAATGCTGAATAAATTTAACTGGAATCACTAAATGGTCACTCAGTCATCGCTGAGCGGGTGGCACTCAGCAGATCCGCGATAAGCTTGTGTTCACGCCAGTTGACAGCACACTGTCATGTCTATCATGCGCCATTTTTGGCTCCCCTGAACTAAGCTTTATATTGATCCTTATTAATGATATTGTTGTATTTTTAATTGCATGCGTCTTCAGGCTTTTTTCAGTGTAATTATCTTTCAATAAGAATGCGATGCATGTGAAAAAATGCACTACATAGTTTTCGATTAGGTATGTTATTATGCTTAATCGAAAATTATGTAGTGCATTTTTTTTCTATTTCGCGTGTTTAATAGATAATAAATTTTCGTAGCTACCTACATAATCTCTTTGACAGACAAATCTAGCACCCCAAAAGTAGGTACAGATGCAAGTTTCAGTAAATTCAGCAGCCAGCAGGCATTCGGTTACGATTTATTTAGTATCGATCAACTATAAACTACGCCATAGGAGCTCGAGTTGAAAATATTGCTTTGAGTACTTTTGTTTATTCCCTTGCTTCTAAAAGTCTAAAATTGATTTATTAAAAAATAAGAACAACAGTTCAATTTTCCACTTCTAAAATCATTTTAACTCTTGAATAATTTAGGTTTTCCAATCGGACATTCATGACATCACTGACACAATCCACATTTTGCATTTTCAAATAAGTCAAAATATAACACGGCAGTAATCCCCGAAGGGATAGGTTAGGTTAGGTTATAGAGGTGTACCTATAGTACACCCACATTGCGCCAGTTATGTTTAAGTCCCATGTAATAGGGGGCGATCCTATTGCCATCAACCGGGCATAAATCGAGACTACAGGCTGTTACACAGAAATTCTAGAGGGAATAACCCAATAACACTATGCCCGACCTGGGAATCAACCCAGGGGCCCGATTCTGTAAAATAACCAACTTGTCAATAGTGTGTCGATAGTGTGTCAGTAGTGTCTCAATAGAATAGTCATTGACATTTGGTATTCTACAAACATTTATTGTCATTCACTTGTTACTCGTACTGTAGTGCTATTGAAACGCCATAGTAAGACTATTGTAATGATTATTGTTAGTCTGGTCCACTATAATGTTACAATGGCATCGTGATGGCCAAGCTTACGGCAGTCTGTAAATATTTTAGGTGTATTTGACATTTGTTTCTATCGTGTTTGAATAGTGTTTTGGCCATCGAACCGCCATTGTGAAGCCATCGAACAACGACCTATTTTCCCTATTGTTGATTGGGTTCAATTTGTTTATTTTTTTAATTTAAAATAAAGTGTCCGTGCGTCTTACGTAGCGAAATTGATAAAGTGGACGTAGAGCAAGCAAGGAAGCTAATTGACGAGCTCATTTCCTTTCTCCAGAGACAGCGACGGCGGAATAGAATCCCTGCTGAATTAAAGGTTTGTATGTGAAGGTACCTAATTTGACACTCTGACCAAAAACCATGAGATGATGTAAAAAATCCACGAAAATAAAAAAAATATTTTTTTCCTCAAATATTTTTTTATTAATATACAAATTCAAATATTTCAAAAACGGTGCGTCCTAGGCAAAAAATAACCAAAATTTGACCCCTGTGTGCAACTCCTCGTGTAAGCAGCATCCCAACATAAATTTAAGGTATTTTTAATAATAAAAAAAAAACAAAAAAAATATAATCGAAGGGCCATATCTCGGAAACGGTGCGTCGTGGGGCCATGCGTCTCCGAACCTAAATGGTTTGTATGGTCAAGGTTAACCCGATATTGCAATAAAATTGGTAGGACTTCGAAAAAAAAAGTCCTCGTGCCATAGCGCCTTTTTTTATTTTATTTTGGGTGGGAAATTATCAAATAAATTCTCCTGCTCTGGGCGGAGCGGGAGGGCGTGTCAGACTTTTACTGACTAAAACCCACCCGTGTCCCTTCATTTGCCTGTGTGCCAGGGCCACGATATCCCTTTCGGACAAACTCGCTACCCTGGCAGGCATTGGCCCTAATGGACCCCGTCAATTCATGCTGACGTCTCTTTGAGGCGTGCGTGGAACACGATGCGCCGTCGACCCGGGCCTGGTCCTTATCGGACGGCGAGCTACCCATCCCTCACCGTCCGCAAGCCCGCGCCTACGGTGGCCGGAAATCGGCTTGCGACTCCCGACGCCCAGGGCGTCTCCTGCGGCGACTAGGGGCGTGAGGGCACGAACCCGGCCTCTCCCTCACGCGCTCCGCCTCTTCCTTCGCGAGCATTACTGCTTCGCAGAAGGAGGTGACGGCCTCCCATGCACTCTCGCTCCGAACCATGGCCTGAACCAGGGCCGGACGCGAGAGATCGCCGCCGCCGATCGCCTCCGTTAGGACACGGCGGTGCTCCGCCCAAGCTGGGCAGACCTCCACCGTATGCTCCACCGTGTCCTCCGGGCGATCCACACAGTGGTGACACCCGGGCGTTTCCTCCCGCTTTATCCTGAACAGGAACCTCCCGAAACAACCGTGTCCAGTGAGGACCTGCGTCAGGCGGAAGGTGAGGACGCCATGGCGCCTCTCTAGCCACTCCTCAAAGAGGGGACTTATCGCCACAATTGTGGCGTGCCCAGCGCTGGGTTGCGACAATCGCAGTTTCCATGTCGCCATGAGATCCCGCCGGAGCTCTGTCCGCTGTGCCGTGACTTCTCGCGGCAGCGGAGTTTCACCCCGGCGTTTCGCCTCCTCGCGCCACTCCCAGATGTGCGCGAGGACTTTTGCCTCCAGATCCCATGGTGGCAGTCCGGCAAGGAGGCTCGCCGCCTCACGGGAGACTGTGCGGTAACCCCGTACCAGCCTGATGGCCATGGCCATAGCGCCCCTAAGTCTACATTCATTAAACGTTATTAAACGCATGTTTTTAGTGAAATTTTATGTTTTTAATAATAAAACGTTTTTATATTATTAAATAAACCCATAATATAAAGATTTAATTGATAAAATTGGATTTTAAAAAGTGGTAGGTTTGGTGTACCTCATGGTAGATTTTTGATAGCAACACTAAAAACTATTGTACTGCCACACTATCGACACACTACTGAGACATCACTGAAAGGCCATTGAAGGTTTTGCAGAATGCCAAATTTGCAACAGTGGCAAAATAATGTCTGTAGTGTGTCGATAGAGTGTCAATAGCGTGTTGCTTAACTCAAAGTTACAGAAATGGGCCCCAGGACTTCATGTTCAGTAGTAGCGCTTGTGGCTACTAGAGCAACGAGGCAGTTAAACCAAAATAATGCATCTTAAGTAATTATATCGGTTCTTAACTGTCGCAGCATCATGCTGAGATATTTTCATTCTACTTTGTTGTTTTTATTGTTTTTGTTTTTTATGTTCCTAAGAGTGTGTTCTAGTTTAATTTGTGATCTCCTGTGTTGAGTCCCAATAAATATTTTTTCTTTCTTTCTTTCTTATATCTAAAAACAAAAAGTTGACTTTTTATATTATTCGGAGTGTGTAAAACAACCCGAGCCTTCAGTCTTGCTTTAAGATCAACAGACAATGCTTATTATAGCAATTCTTTCGGCTGCTAGTTTGCAATGTTTTAAAACAAATCTTGTATGCGGTCCCGTAAGTGCACGTCACGTCCAGCCAAGAGCGCATATGTATGCAAAAATGACATGGATTTACGACTAGTTTTAAAGCAACGTTATTGCAGTTAAACCAATAATGGCTTACTACCTTATAGCTACCTATTTGGTTTCCGGAGTGAAAAACGTCATCTGATATTTATTTTTCAATCATATCGGTTCATCTGTTTCGGCTTTATTGATTTACCTATACTCGATTCTGTCCGCGTAAATTTTCTTGTTTTACACGTTCCATGAGCCATGAACAGTAAAGGGTCATATTCGACTTTACTAGGGTGTGGCGTCTAAAATCGCAGGTCTCACCGCGGCGCGGCGGAGTTTTTATAAAATATTCCATGAGTACAAAAGAGACAAATGTACCTATATGAATGTGGATATGTTTTGAAATAGAACTTCATTCATATTCATGTTCAAGTATATATTTGCATTCCATAATGTATAGGTAAAGGAGTTACAATGTTGGCTAAAAATGTCCAGTGTCGAGAGAGGTATGGCGTTGTATGCCGAGATACAGGTTTTTCACCGAGTTCGGCTGCAGATGCTCCCATGTTGTTTTATTTACATTATAGCCTACTTTTCGTTTTCGCATTATGGTTGTTATAATGTTAATATTTTTGGTGTCAATAAAATAAATTATTATTATTAAGTCTAAAATAAATATTTACAGCAAGAAAAAAAAACTGGCTTAAAGCTAAGGTACAATTACGGACCCTGTAGGGCACAGCAAAAGGTATAATAAAATTAATTATTAAAATAAAATTAGGAAACAATTTGCAATCAACAATTTTAAACAGATTATTAACATTAATTAAGTAAATATAAAATTGATTTTATTGAGATCAGTCATAGGTTGTACAATAATTGTTTCAAAAGGTAAATTAAACATTTAACATATTATAATATTTATTTATGATGTATGCATGTATCTAACGATTAACTGTTTGTGGTGTCAGTTGGTGTTATATCATTTATTTTGTCATTTATGTATTCGTTTATTGTGTATGCAGTTTGAATTAATATTTGCTTGAGCTTATTTATAAATATCGTATCGCTGGTTTCGTCTTTTATTGCATCTGGTATTTTATTAAATATTTTTAACTTATTTTGTTTAAAAAATTGAATGGCAAAATAATGGTCATGACGCACAGAAGTATAATATTTTGCTTTGTGTGCGGCATGAGAAGTATATTGACACGGAGAAGCACCTCATTGATCACACACAGCCGCACTCTGTGGTGATCGCACCGCTGCACGCTGTCTTGCTTAGTGCTGTATAACTTCGACGAGTGCGCGCACGTTTTTATCGATAAGAGAAACTAAAATAAAAACATCGAAAAAAAACTCAAATTCAAAGCATTTATTTCAATTAAACCATTTACAGGCAATTTTGAACTGTCAAGGACTCGGTCAGTTAGAAATATGAAGCTAGTTGCCCATTCCAAAGAGTAGTAGTTTCCTATGGAGAAGAGCGGGCAAGAAACTCCACGGATACTCTTTTAAATTAAAATATTGATACAAAGTTTTTTTTTTTTTGGTTTCATCATTCATGTTGAAATTATGTGAGAACGATGCAAAACGTCAGAAGCGTCCGTGATAAAAAGATAAAAAAAACAATTCAAAACTAAAATAATTAAAATAACCCGTGGCAGATAAGAGATGACCAGTCCCAACTGACGGCGCCTGTTCACGAACATGACGCATGGATCAGCACCATTCAGCTTAACCGTTTTAAAGGGAGCTATAAATAAATTAAAGCTTTTCATCTTCATCAGTAGATGAGACGTGAAAACGAATGATGAAACGTATGTAGTGATGTGGACAAATAATGCTCGAGACGCATCTTGGTAAAGTTGAGCATGGAGATCATGCCGCACCATACATTATTAGGTGCCGCATTAAACGTGTTAACATAAAATATATCCTATGATACTTGGGCATACTGAAAGTCGATAAAGAGATGTAGACACCGTGTGTAAGAGTAGAAGAGAAAATAGAATACATATAATCAAAAACAATTATTATTTGTTATTTTATTATCTAAACTTTATAGCTTGTTGATTAGACCAGGTCTACACTACATAACTAGTGTTGTAAGGCTAGGTACACATTGTAAGCTGTTTTTAGGGTTCCGTACCCAAAGGGTAAAACGGGAACCCTATTACGACTGGCCCTCCGGCCAATCGTAACGTTACACTACATAAACATTAGGCTTGTGTAGGATACCTATTCTGTCTAATCACAAGTGCATTTTTAATAATATATTATTGTTAAAGTGAGGAAGGGATCAAAGTCATCTTGGGCTCAGGGTTTTTGTTTATTTTAAGTTACTCTAAAGAGCATTATAATTTATGTATAGAGAAGTAATATACAGCCTAAGTAATAAAAATATTCTATTTAAAGCTGATTAAAAGCCAATAGCTGTACAATATAGTCCTTAACTTACTTAGTACAGCTACTCAGACTATAACACTCTCCAAATATCGTTTAAACAAACGTATAAAAACAAAATTGAAAGTATAAGTAATGGAATATTTTACAAGAACTAAAGCCGTATCTTGATTATGCTTGAATAATGATCACTTTGTCCTCATATCTCATCAGTCATAATCAGCCAATTATGTTCCCACTGCTGGGACACAGGTCTCCTCTCTTCGAGAGGGAGTGGGCTGTAAATCTACCACGCGGGCCCAGTGCGGGTTGGTAGATGTCATATGCCTTTGAATTTTTGGTTCCTCATATCTATTATTTTAAAATTATATTTTTATTCTAACTTCAAAAACAAACACTTACTTACCGTATTTAGTATTTTTCTTTATGTCAGCTCCATTATTTTGCTGGCGCGTGAATATTTTGACTGAAAACATACACACGTTCACAATAAATTTGAAGATTATCTTTTATACTTCTTTTTATCTTTTTAAATATGGTATAACTAATAATAATGCCACTCAGTACGTTTCTATTACACATGTCATCTAAAATGGTTCGATTAATTTTCTTCCTTTTGTAATTCTCTTCAAAAACCTATTTAGGACACTTTTCATTACAAGATACTTATAAGAAGATGATATCTGTAGTGTAACGGTTTCTTTGTACACCAAATAACAGCTCTAACACAGCTATTATGCAGCTTATCTATTGCTTATACAACTCTACTAACCCAAAAAGCTGTATAATATGGGCACTTTTTTACTTATAAGGACCGTATTTGCGCTTATACAGCCTGAATATACAGCTTCTAGTATAAAAACAAACTTAAATACAGCTTATGTACAGTTGTAATGGTACTTGGGCATGGTACATTAGAAATGACGACCAGCATCGTGACCTTAAAATAGAATTCGTCACCACCATCATCCAAAAATTTGCTGAAGCCTACGGACACCGACTTCATCAACATGTGAATGTCGAGGCAATCCAGCTGCTAGAGTTCACGGACATGGTGCGTAGGCTAAAGCTAACCACTACTTGAGTTAGTGTAGTGTATAAATAGTGAGTGAATAATACGTAGTAACAATGCTGTGCTATACATGTAACACATGGATAAAGTGTTTTTATTAATTATAAGACCCTAATAAAGTGCTACGGAATTGCTTAAAAGTGTAAATAGACCCTATTATTAGTTATAACATAATCTATCACATAAAATAATAAGTTTGAGTTAAATTGCTTGCTAGTCTACTAGCCAAGATAGTTAATACAAAAAAAGTTACAGAATTTTCGGAATCGGATCAGCGGGGTAATGGGTTTCATTCTGACAGTTCAAGAACATTAATTGCGATATTTAGCAGGCAAATTTTTCGAAAATATGAAGCAATGGATTAGCAATATACTTCAAATCATTCAGATTGTGATTGATACCTAATGTGTTGGGTACGCAATAGGGAATATGCACGTAATTCAAAACGTATTCATTATTTTAATATACATTGTGTAAGAGTCAAGAAACAAACTCCTATTTTTTACATTTCGTAATGCATTACTTATGTCACAATTAATTAATTTATGTTGCGTTTTTTTGTTGGAATGGAACGCAGACTCAAAACGCGTCCTCTTCGAAATGCCAGAAGTGATGAAAAATACTATGTGAATAAAATCTATTCTTTGCTAAGTGCTTGAAATCTCACTAAGGTAAATAAGTAAGTACGATTTCTGCTTGAATAAAGCATAAACAATCATTTAATATATATGATTTAGGCTAAAAAACAGAAGTAAACAATGCAGTTTCGTGGATAATGACGTCACATCATGACCGCGACAGAAACGGACGTATTGAACTGTAGTAGAAAATTGTTGAATTTTCATATTTTTTTTGAGCAACAAGCAATATTTCAATTTAACTTTTAATACTTTTCTTGGGTTAAATATTACTGTCTATTATGGATTTAGTAAATAAAAAAATGACATGCATATTCCCTATTAGGGTGCTGTAAATACCGAAGATTACCGCCTACATAAAAACTCATAACTCACAATTGGCCACTTTATAATACAAATTATACCACATAATAATATTTATAGTATAGATTAATGGAGATCTATCCGAATGTTTCGCTTTTGAATACGAAATTTTTTTAGTCACTTTAAAATAAGTGTAACAAAATGAACAAATTATTTTTTTTCAATTTATTTATCTAGTTACATTTTACTTGTAATCTGTGAACTGCAGTGTTCTGCTGCGGGTTGTAAACACATATTTTGACAGCAAAAATAAAATGCATAGAATACATATCTGCACCACAGGCCACCATGTTTGTTTTTCATTGTAACTATTTATTTAAGCGTGTAGAATTTTACGAGAATCCTTTATTTTGTAGGTCGGTAAGACATCATCAAGTACCAAATAGAGAAGTACGCAGGCAGGTAACTACCAATACACCTTATTTTAACACTTAAGAGTCAGTTGTCAGTGTGTCTGAAGTAAGTAAGTGCTCAAGCACGTAATAACATAGACTACCGTAAGAACAGCGCAAGGATTATTTTTGCCAGTATATCAGTAATCTAGGTAGGAGTGCAGACTAATTTAGGTATACTGTCCTTTTTTTACGGGTTTGATTTATTTCTGTCGTTTTCACGCGTATTGCTTCAGCGAGGAAATACAAGGTTATTGAAATACCTAGAAGGTTGTTGACAATAATAAGGCTGCGTACATCTGAACTTTTTTGATTTACGCATACTGATCGCGGATGGCAGCGACATTTCTCAAGAAAAGTTTTGGTAGGTATACTCGTATGTACAGACGCCTGCATTAATTGGTTACCCCTTTGAATGCACGCTGAGTATCTATCCAAAAACTCGTCTGTTTAAGTAGTTTCAGCTTAGGTACATTTTCTCGAGAAATTGCTACAACATGCAAGAATGACGATCAGAAAAAGTGAAGCATTTGTTTTAGGGCTCATAAAAATCGATCTTCATTTTTTTAAACAAAAATAATGCTTATCTTTTGGTAGAATCATTTCGTTCGTTCGGTTTTTATATTGTCGCGGAGTCGTAATGATATTTTAAAATATGTAATAAAACACGAATCCACACAGATGTGTCTAAACAAACAAACGGCAAAAAAAATCGTCTATTCAAGCGATTCTTCGAAAGTAGTCATTAGCAAACCAACGATTAAACGACAAGCTTAGGAATAAATAAAAGTAAATATAAAATTTTAAAAATGCAAGTACCTACGTACGGAAGTGCAGTCTCCAGGTAAAAAAAGATGATCAATAAATTATGAAAGAACATCTAAGTAAATCAGAAAAACCTGCAACTCTTAAAATTCTCTACCTTGGTCTGACGCTTCGTTCAATCTATCATCTAAATAAATACTAAGTAAAAATCCTGAATTTTTCTAAAAAGTTCTCTCCGTGTGTTGTGTTGTGGCACGTGTTGCCAACACATGTGGACAGGGGATGTTGTACACTGTGTTGTGTTGTGATCGTCGAGATACTGTCGCGGCCGACAGCTACGAGCTTGTTGCTGTTGTAACCTTTTTAATTTTGCAGACTTTTCAGTTTCTACTCATAAAATATTATGTAGGTGCTGAGACCATGTGAATAAGGTATCACATTGAACATAAAAGAAGGTGAGCCAAAAACTGATCGACCTTGACCAACAGACTTCAAAGACATCAAACTTAAACTCGTTCGGAGCAAAGAGCAAACCATCCGTACGGCTCTCAAGTCCTCAAACCTTTTTATTTAAAGGCCATTGTAAATTCTATTACAAAACGTGAAAAAATACTCGTAATAAGAATTAAATTATACGTCTGTCGTAGCGGAAACAAGCTGAAAATTTGTACAAAAAACGAATTAAATAATTAAAAATCCCTTCCCTTATTAAAAAAAGGTACACCAATTTAGCTTGGTACGAGTACGTACCAGTGTTTTAACTGTAAATTGTGTGAATTTTGTGGGATATTCAGGTTGGCTAGGGAATACCCGCGGATATGTTAATTCATGACAACGTAATGCAAATAGGCGGCGGCAATTTATGTCGCTAACACACTGCGGGATAAGTCGGGACGGTCTCCGAGTCCGGGTGGGCCTGGCGTCAGGCGTGTATCAGCCACATTGCCACACTTCACTCGGATAGTTGCCGATGCCCGTGATTGAAAACTGATTATTCAGTCACCAGTACTAGGTATACGTAAAGTGTCCTATAATATAGAACTGTTTAGGATCATAGCACTTTCTACGATTGGGTAACATTTGAAACTTTCTATCGCTTTAAGCGGTTGGAAGCAATTGATTATTTTATGGAAATAGATTAAGTTAAGTGTTATTATGCTAGCAATTCACGTTATTGTGCCTGAGAGTTTTCGGTTCTTTAAAAACTCGAGCAATATAAAGTGGATAAGTCGACGATAATAATATTATTCCAGTTCATTGAATATTAGTACAGTGCTGCACAACGAAATATCAAAATTGCACAGTTACTACTGAGTAATCGGATAATATCTTCAATTAGAATTATTGTTATTATTAATAGTACCTATGCTAATTATTTTATATGGTAATCTGTGGATAACGTCGTGAGTAGTGTATTTGTTAATTCTATTAGTTTAGTACTCCTATCATGTGTAATATTTAATATACTGCTGTTTGTTGTCCCTAATAAATAAAATAAAATAAAAAATAAATATTATTTTATATCGCCACGTTCATATTTTGTGATAAAAATAAGTTTTAATTACTTATTGTTTTTGATGTGCAATTTTTTTGTCTTTTGTAAAAATACCTGATCAGAAACAATAAGTGAATAAAACTTCGATTTACCAGAAAATATGAAAGTGGCGATAGAGCCGAGAGAAACTGAGTAGAAATTTGAATCACCAGAATCATACTATTCTATGTTATCGTGTCGCGCCAGGCTAGGGCCCGAACATCCGGCGCCATAGCTTAAAAAAAATAACTTTAGTAATTTTTTTAAGCATGATTATTACTCACATGCCTACTTTATAAAATCCACCAATATCACATTTAGAGTAAACATGTCATCATAAGTCTCATAACGTTATCTTGGCTAGAATATTATTACTCTGGTGATTCAAATTTCTACTCAGTCTAATCTAGAATAGTATGACTCTGGTGATTCAAATTTCTACTCAGTCTAATCTAGAAAAGTATTACTCTGGTGATTCAAATTTCTACTCAGTCTAATCTAGAATAGTATTACCCTGATGATTCAAATTTCTACTCAGTCTAATCTAGAAAAGTATTACTCTGGTGATTCAAATTTCTACTCAGTCTAATCTAGAATAGTATGACTCTGGTGATTCAAATTTCTACTCAGTCTAATCTAGAAAAGTATTACTCTGGTGATTCAAATTTCTACTCAGTCTAATCTAGAATAGTATTACCCTGATGATTCAAATTTCTACTCAGTCTAATCTAGAAAAGTATTACTCTGGTGATTCAAATTTCTACTCAGTCTGATCTAGAATAGTATAACTCTGGTGATTAAAATGTCTACTCAGTCTAATCTAGAAAAGTATTACTCTGGTGATTCAAATTTCTACTCAGTCTGATCTAGAATAGTATAACTCTGGTGATTAAAATGTCTACTCAGTCTAATCTAGAAAAGTATTACTCTGGTGATTCAAATTTCTACTCAGTCTAATCTAGAATAGTATTGCTCTGGTGATTCAAATTTCTACTCAGTCTAATCTAGAAAAGTATTACTCTTGTGATTAAAATTTCTACTCAGTCTCTCTACTCTCTCTTTAAGTAGTTAGGTACAAGATATCGGTTTCAGGAATTCTGTTCTATTACCCGTTATAAAAATGTTAAGATAAAAAAAAACTTGACATCGGTACAACTTTGCAACCTTGTCAAGGACGTAGAAACCAATTTTTTGACAAAGATTCGTAATCGTCTCAATTCGAAATACTGTAAACAAAGTTTCTAAGAAAGGTATGAATTTCTTGAGAAAAGATAACTTGTGTGAGTAGTAACTGATTAACTGCAAGGTAAAAAATATGGAAATATTTTATTTTTAACAGGCAAAAACGTCGGTTATAAAAAAAAATTCGCTGTTCCATACATTTTGACCGAGTAGGTACACTTCTGTAGGAAACAGCTGTTTTTTTTTAAATTACCGTCCAGAAATTTCAACACACGGGAGTTAAGTATGATGTACTGAATCCATGGTAACAGGTTTCGTGTCGATGTGCGTTCCACCCTGTAGGTATAATACTTGCCTACTACCGGGATAGATGTGCTGTTTAGAACAATCTATAGTCATGTTGTAATCGATAGTAACCAATATATCGTTGGTCTTAAACGCTGCAATCAATACACAAAAAAACGGTGTTAATCGAATTTCGGTGTAACCTTTTAAAAGTCAAATGCTTTCTGAATGTGTTTGTTGTTATGTGAGTTTTGAGCCAGACAACATATTCTTAAATTCAAATTCTATAAAAGAGAAAAGAAACTTCCAATAGATACAAATATAACTAGAAGAAACAAAAACACCTGCACTCGATGCACCTTGCTGCCGACGATGTTCCGATGACCGACAGATGGCGAAATAACCATTCAACCTTGTATAAATAGAGTACGTATTGTATTATTGTACAAATGTAAAATCTCAGGTATAAAAGAGACACTTATGCTTAAACAAATACTTACAAGACATTTTATTTGTATTGTGATGTAGAACAATTAATATATAGGGTCTTGAACTGTTGGACACAACACACATTATGACGAGGTTCCTCACTCCTGATCTCTAACTGTTGTAAGCTTGGATTTTACAATTTCATTTTTCTTTTGTGTCTCAAAATAAATAATACTGAGTAAAATATAATAAAAATATTTGGACCTAGAAAAGATCCTAGTGATATTCCTGTGTAAGAGAACTTGACTCATAGTCAGATAGAGCTGCACATTCAATAAACTACCGTAGTTCATAAAAATAAAAGAGAAAAGGTACATAAGTTCTATTACAAAATCGTCTATCCTTATTTTAAATACTATTATAATCTACATTTTGTTCACATACTTTGCTTAGGTACTTTTTGAAGGACACTAGAAAGTTGTGAGACCCTTAACCTACAGGTAAGTTTTGAAAGCTTCAATTCACTTTCCAATATTCCTTAAAGCATACCCAAATTTATAAAAAGCTGTACGAATATCCTGAACATTCGACTCGTGCAAATGATTATTTTTGGAAGCATTCAGTTTATTTCTCATTTCCATATCAAATTATGTATTAGTATTGCGTATGTGTTTGTGCTTATTTCGACAAGCTTTGAAGGAGCTATACACTAGGATTGACAAGGCAAATACATTATAAAATTAACCCTATCATGCTATACTTTACTCGTATATAATTTGTTGTTAGTTACTTTGAGTTTTACTGGTTGCCCCAGGATCACCGATTTTTTTATAACAGCATCTACTGATATTTACTAAGATGCCAGTGCGTCTCAGTATACACAGTTAAATATACAGGTATAGCGCAGAGTTGTATCGAATTTTGGAGTCAAAGAGGATTCAATATGCGCCGTAGGAACCCATACAGATATGAATATATACAGCGCAGATGCAATTACTGAATGATTCTCAGTTATCAAACAAGAAACACAAACAATGTTAAGTATAGCATGCAGTGATTGTCACTACTCGTTAGCCATCTGGTATAAACTTACCAGAGACATGTATTGGTTAGCTTCGAGTAGCAGCACGTAGACTAGTATGTAAGACCAATCGGTTTCTCAATCCCGCAGCGCTCACCGCGAGCTATCCGTATCACTTTGTATCTCTTCTTTATGCTAACTCTTTTTATTTATTCAATGAATGTGTTGAATAAAGTTAAAATATTGCTTTCACAAACATTTAAAGGATTTGATTAAAAAAAAAAACAAAACACGTTATTTCATTTTCTGTTTACCATGCTCCTTTTTACGTGAAAAGATTCAGCTAAAGATAAATATAAATTTATTTATTCGAATATGTGTAACATGATACATTAATATGCACATGAGGAGGTGATCAGGTGTTGGTACATAGAGGATTTTTAGAATTCTGTGCAGAAAATGTGTTAACAACATCGCCAAAGGTGAATATAGTATTTTTGTGAATGCGAAACTACATAAAGACACTAGAATACTATCATTCGATTGTGGAAATTCATTGATTTCCTCCCTGTCTCAGAAACTTTAATTATTGGCAGTTTCGTGTTTTTGTCATTCTTTTATATTGTTAAAATTTGTTATTTTACTGGTCCTATTGTTTTCTCGCTGAAACTGGCATCAAAGGCTAACAGAGGACAATAAAACATATTGTCCCGCCTGATGAAGCGGCAGGCTAATGGTATTTGAAAGGGAAGGAAGGCCGACCACACATTAAATATACCTGCTGAACTATTGCAATATTTAGTACTTTATATAATGCTAAATAATGATATGGTATCGTATCACTTGCATGTTGAAATATAGAATTTCTCTATAATATGATTTTCCGTCTAGAAGATTTAACCGCACCATTTTTAACCCGGTAAAATAGTAATTAGTAGACAAATACGTAGAGAATTTCGGACGTAGACTCTTGAAATACCGGGTAGAAGTTGTACCGTTTTATGAATAGTGGCCATTACAAATGAAACATTTCGTACCTGCCGTGAGTGTGGGTAAATTTAAATATGTATTGACGGAGTCCGCCTGTAATGTTTATTTAATGTAGCTAGTGCGAGATTTATAACAAAAGCAGTTTAAATAGCTTATTAGTTAGGGAGTGCGGACCGTAATAGATACTTGTAGCCTTTTAACATCAAAGTTGAGTAAATTTTTAAGTAAAGAATTTGACCTCTTAGGTTATTTGAAGGTTTTTTCTTTTTCAGCGTAAGTACGTCTGAAAGTTAACAAGCGACTTGTAGGGTGGCATCGCGGGGTGCGTGTGTAGGATTATCAGCTACAGGTGTGGGCTGCGGGCGGCACACAGTATTACGTCGCCGTCATTTTACGGTGCAGCTTTTCTTGTCATCAACTCGTTAAAACCGTGTTTATTAGGATGTTTCTTCCGCGGATTATCCGCGGACGTGTCTTTTCAGGATTTAATCGTTGCTCTGTTAGCATCTATTATTATTCATGACATAAATTTTCTTGGCATGGAAGGCATTAGACGAAAACTCATTAAAACCGAGACGCGGTCTGACTTTTCAAACTAGACACGTTAAGTCCACGCGTGACGCAAGACGGAACTAATTGCTATTCGCAACAAGTAAACTCGTTGCTTATTAAAACTCGCTGTCGTTAACACTAATTTACAAACTTTCACTGTTTACTCACTTCTGTACTGCTTTATTAAGAATACACTGAAACACGAATCGCTAGAAGCCCGAATGTCTGTCTTACTAAGGGGTATCGTATTACCCAGTATTTGGGTTATGGAGGTCAGATAAGCAGTCGCTTCATGTAAAATACTGGTATTCAGCTGCATCCGGTTAGACTGGAAGCCAACCACAACATAGTTGAGAAAAGGCTAGGCAGATGATCAGATGATGATGATACTGAAACACGGCCAAAGCGATGAAAGAAAAAGCGTGCGAAGCTCGGTCATCAACGAACTGATTGGACTCACAGTGAAACCGTTCCGCAGGTTAATGAACACATACTTCGAAGTGCATGCAAATTAAATTAAATTACAAAATAACATGTTCCTCATATGAATAAATACCAGGCATTGTAAAGATTATTGTACCCTTTTAAATATGTATTGCATGCCGAAGTTTTTTGGTTAGGTTCAGCAATTGAGTCGGTTATAGAAACATGTAACCAATTTAATTTAGTATTCGATAACCTTAGAGGCAATTTGGACAGCTTGTTTGTGCCGTAGATTAGATGTTTACCCTCGAGCCGCGATGTCCCGCCTGATAACGCGCAAGGGTCGGCCGCGACGTGCCGACCGGGACCCAATATGTGAAATCGTTACATTGACGACTCCATTGCTGCATACCTTATCTTTTTTACAGTCCAATTTCAGATAACTGGCAGCGTGTAATATCTGCGGTATACATCTGTAATATTAAAGTGTTAATTTTAGCTTTTTATTAGCAGTTACAAGAAGGAGTCTAACGGTTATAGCTCTAAGTAAACTTGCCACTGTATATTGCACAAACACGTTTGTTTTTTACGGCGGCCTCTTAGTTTATTTAAACATGGAATCAGGTCGGATCGAGCTTGGAGCGGCGCACTCTTGTATATAAACAAGTTCGCTATTCCGTAGTTGTCCGCTAATCATTGCGTGAAGTCGTGCGCGGTTGCCTCGGATCCCGGATCAACCCGCGTCGATACATTAATAAAGAGATCACTGCGACCCGATGGAACCTGCTGCGAATGAAGTGAAGAGTGCTCTGTCAATGTGTCGTCGTGTTCCGGTAATTTAGATTGACTTGTTTCGTGCCGGCGAAATTGTTTTCAGGTCGAAGAATACACAAAACAACCATCGTGGCACATTGTTGAAGTACGCAATTTATTATTCACAAATAGACTACGGAAATTGAGTTTTAACGAAGACAAATTGAACTAAAGCGGAATCAATTACGGGAGATTTATTTTCACTGCGAGAAAGAATTAAGTAACTGCGAGGCAAAGAGATGTAAATTGAATTTTTGTCGTAGCCCCGAAAAGAAAGGAGTTCGGGGGAACAAAAAGAATGTCTCGATACATTAAAAAGTTTGTCAGTTCCGTATTTTGTAATTTTTTGAAAGCAAATAAGGCGGGGAAGAATAGGGCACCATGTCTCCCCAGCCAATTAAGTGAGTTCCGCCCTGTCAATATTGGATATAGACCTATGGCCTTCATTAGGAAAGTTTTCTCATAACTTATTCACAACTCGATTGAAATCCTTTAGCCGTATCGATGTGTATAGAATTTTACGCTTGTTGTGACAAAACACGACGTCTGTTCTGGATCCTGGACGGAGGGTGATATTTGATACACCTAAATTATTGCACGGTTATTTCGAGTGAGTGAATTCTTAAATTCCTAAAATGACTTACTGGAAGAGACATCGTTCATAAATAAATAAAAATCAAGGTAAAGGAAACAGATAATCATAGATTAAAGTACACCCTTTCAATAACATAAATTAGTGTGGTTTACGCTTACGTGCTTCAGATAATCAAGCGATGTTCCGACTGTTGAAATGACTTTACACAGCTCTGCAACGTGCGTGTTTATTGTTAACACCTACTATATGTACGGCCTCACGCTGATGCTACAAAATGCGTTGACACACGATGTTGTGCGATCGTGTGAACCGACTATTATTGGTTAGGCAGCTATTGTTACTTGATCGTTTATACGGACATGTGACAATCATATTACTTTAATTGAAAGGTAAATTAAGGTAGTGTGATTGTCACCCACTTCATTATCACCCTCCTGCCCTTAACCTATAGATAGGGTCAGCGCAGCATCTTCTTCTTCTTTTATACGTAGCTACATATCTATAATGGCCGTCATCTCAGTAGTCCCTTACTTTCTAGCCTTAGGCATCATCTACTCCATCGTTTCTTTGATCTTTGGTCTTGCTTAAATAGATAAATAAAATATTACGTATTTATTTATTTAATTCGGCAAAACAAACAGTTACACAATGATCTTAATAAACAAGTAGTAAGGAAAAAAAAGAGATTACATAATTATGTGTAGCTCACGATGTTATCCACATCTAAAATACTTACATATTAATGAAAATCCTTAAATGAGAAGAAAAGAATAAAAAAAAAACATTATCATTTTAAACAATAATAAAGAAAATATGAAAAATACAGTTCTTGTTTTAAAAATCTGAGTCTCAAATTATTTTATCAAAGAGACTCTAAACTTATTAGCAGACATAAGAGGCAGTATGAAATTATATTCCAAAATGTACAAAACACAATTTTATTGCCATGTTTTCTAAGAACCTATAAAGGTAGTTCCAGTGATATAAGCAATGTTCGTCTGTCGCTGTTCTGTGGCGGCAGATGTTCCGGTTCTCACCTGGCGCGCGCACATGACCACCCGCACGCGACTCCTGCGCACACCAAGAGTATTATTAATATCACAGTATCGATCACTCACCCTCGCTAAGCCGAATTTAATTTATGTTTTATCGTTACACGCTACATTGACACGCAACTTTATTCTTATTTATGTGATTTTTTTTGTGAACTTATAATAGTGGAGCACTTCGTTTTTGTTTGCTGACTTGGTAACTTTTATGGTATTGTGATTATTTTTATATTGTGGGTAATTCTACTTTATTATTAAAGTTTAAATAAAAACTAGCACAAAATTTATTTATAGCAGCATTTGAGGTCTGAATGTCTGGTTCAGCCTATATAATAAGATTATTTGTGCCGTTCTTGTATTATTAATTTTATTCGCGAATCGCGCTATACAAACACAGCTGCCTCCTAAGACCTAGATTCGCAAAACAGAATGTGATTCATTACTTTCAGAATTGTCGCTACATGAGCGATAAGACGTGGGTGTTGTCGTTTTAAATGTAGGTCCTATATGAATTATTGCTTGAAGCTACGTAACGTTTACTAATTTATGGGAAACTAGCTGTGCCCCGTGGTTTCATCCGCATAAGTCTAGATCCTATGGGAATATCGGGATAACAACTATTCTTTGTCCTAACCCTGGTCATGGTCTACGCGTTTGCTAAGAATCATCCAAATCCGTTCAGCCGTTTTAGCGTGAAAGCGTAACAAACAAACAAACTCACTTTCACATTTATAATATTAGTTAGGATATTTAACTGAACCTCTAAAAACTTATTGACCTTCTAATGATGGACACTGTTTAAATTATTGAACGTCTAAAAACTTAAGCACTTCTAATAAAAAAATAAAAAAAATATTTAAAACATTGTTCATCAACAATGTCTTAAATATTTTTTTTTTTTTAATAATTGTGCCACTTTTTAATCTGGCCTTTTCTAAGTTGGTCGCAGTAACTAAGATACGGGTGCGACTTCCGCGATCCCCGGCTACTGCCGGCCACCCCAACCAAATGGGTTAGGTTAGGTTAGAACCGGTAGGACACGACGCGGCATACGATGGCAGAGTGTGCCGCTTGGGAGGAGCCTCGCCGTGCCCTCATCTCAGGAGTAGGCAGTGACCTGTCGCTGCCGGCCGTGGTCGAGTCGATGGCCGGCAGCGAGGAGTCCTGGGACGCGGTGGTATCGCGAAACAGTCGTGTCGCAGAAGGAGGCTGCGGAAAGGGAGCGGGAGATCTCGTCCGCTCACCCGGACTTGGGGACGTCCGCCGCCCCCTATCACACTGGACCCGAGGTGGCGGCGCGTAGTGTTCCACGCGCGCCCCTTTCAGACGTCGCCGGCGCAAGTGTGGGAAGGGAACACTGGGGTGGTTTTTAATCAGTAAGAGTTTGACAGACCCATCCGCCCGCCCCAGGGCGGAGGACATACATGAGGATTTTCCAACCCGTGAACAAAAAACAAAAGAACTGTGACCAACCGCGCTACATCCAAGCTGGTCGTACGTAGTTACTTGGTTATTTAGTATTTTTAAGACCCCAGAATAGGAATTATTTGAGGTTCGCAAAAAGAGGTGTAATCATTATATTAGAATGTTCAATGATATTTTTAGGAGCGCAAAATGAGAATTATTAGAGGTCCGATTAAATATCTACATAATTTAATATAGTCTCCTCCTACGCTTCTTACTCCACTCAAATAACTTTTTTTTAACTTTTAGAACTTTACTAACTGCTATTAATAAATCCAGTAGACCCTAAAATTATACTAGAAAAGTATTGTCGAACTTTTGAAGAAAAATATCAGGTGAAAATAGACATCACAATATCTTTAAGTAGCTATTTCAGGATAAAAATAAGGAAGATAATTCTTCCTTATTTTACCTAATTGGCTAACGTAAATACGGATTGAAAATCTTCATGTATGCAGGTATAATTATATATATAATACCTTTATGAATGTCTTCTCCAGAAAAAAGAATATATATAAGAATAAAAGCCTCTTCAAATAACAGATTGTGATTGCTGAAAAAGTCTTGTCCGTATAGGCTGTGTGGATACGATTTTCAAATAATTTCCTATCGTTGTTTATTTATTTATTTTCTTTAAGGCGCTGATATATGATTTTAGTGACTTTTAAATCTATTATTACGCCTTCATATAATGCAAGTAAGTTATGCAAAAATATATGTTAAACTAGAAAACGTATACACATTAATTCTATACTTGAATATTTAAGTATTATAGTAAAATACATTATGAAATAAATTCAGGAAGTAATTTCTACCTAAAGCATAAAAAAACGATATTACTTTCAAACTATTTAAGATATTTTCATGCTTTTTTTTGTGTGAATAGAATGTTTTATCACATCTCACTAATGTTATAAATTCGAAAGTTTGTGAGTGTGTGTGAGTATGTTTGTTACTTCTTTACGCTCAAACGGTTGGACCAATTTTGATAAAATTTTGTATGGAGGCAGTTGACACCTTGGATTAAGACATAGGTTACTCTTTATCCCGATATTCCCACGAGATCGAGACTTACGCGAGTGAAACCGCGGGGCGCAGCTAGTTATCTATAATTCTATCTGTGATTTTTTTCAAATATTCATATTTTCGTTACTAAAAATAAATATTCCTTAGGAAAGATAATGGTGGCGCGGCGTGAGTGCGACGCGCATTTGTATGGCGAAGGTTAGCGGCGATTATCTGACCCTTAAGTAATGTTTTGTACAGTTAAGGAACTTGATTATTGAACAAATTGATATATTATACATACAACGTCGATTAACCGTGTAGGTAATAGCCGTTACCGAAGTCGGCAAGATTATAATTACTTTTGCTGATGAGGCCCAAACTAGAGTTAGTTCATTAATTAAATGAGTACGTTACTTGGCCTTAAAATAAATAAACGACTTTTTCGAATAGCAAATTGTCTTTTAATTATTGGATGTACCTACGGGCGTGTGTGCATGATATGAAGGCTATGTTTTATGGCGTATATTGAGCCGACATCGCGCCGTTTTAAACCGAGGCAGCCATATAGCGCTTGTTTGTGGAGTGGGTAGTGCATACAGCTTCACGCTTCAAGCCCCAAATTCGTGCATTTTGATGGAAATTGCCTTTGTGATGATAAAAATTGTGCTCGGCCGGACGAGAGGGGCCGCCGCTCGGAAATGAGTTCATACATTTTATTTCACAATCGATTTTGTTTGATTTAATTTTATTGCTCAATCCAGTGGGCAACACAAGTAAATGAGAAAATGTAAATGCATTGGTACTTTTGAATACGTATTTATTTTGCAGGCATGAGTAATTATGAAATCGTTACCAACATGGAATGGTAAACTGGGATTAACTCGCATTGGAAGTTCCAACATATTATACATTTTCCGCGGCAATCTAAAAAATAACGCAAAATTAAACCATTCAATAATGAATTTCGTACATTCGATATTTTATTTACTCGTTTTCATTTGTGTAAAACAACCCCAGTAGATTGCAGAGTCATGGCCGTAGTAATTAAAATAATGTATTATTAAAAGCATACATAGTTTTCAATAAACAACTGTGCAAATACGATTAATTAGGTACATGCACATTAAACAAAAGAAATAAGTAAATAACTAATTGCTATTGTAATGTTCGGTACCCACGCGGCTTTCAGTAAACAAATTGGATGAATAATACTCGTTTAGTTGTTTAAATAGAGTCTATAATAGAATGTATAAATAATGTGAATTTAAGGGCGATTTGGTTATGTAATTTCCATAACAAATATCAATTTTTCGCTTGGCTAGGTTCAGATAATGGCGAGGGCGGTGTCGCACGTGACGAGCTGACGACTCGCCGATAAGTCGCGGACTGATAGGTGTTGCTAGTAAATTTTAAGGGCGCAATCGCACGTGCTCCGCTTGGCAGCTGGGACGTTCTGCGTCAATCGCAGCATCTCGATTTTTCGTACAAACATAATAATATCAAGTTTTCCTCATATCTGTTTTCGTCAGTGTGATTTGCAACTTCTGTCGGAATTAGCTTTGCATGATCGTGTCAGTGTGCTGTCAATTTCAAATTGGGCACTGCGGTCTATTAGTGTAAAGGCTCGTCCAGATTGGCGCGACGCGATACTAGTAGCACAATTTCTTTGTCGCTGCCAGTCGCGCTCGCGATATTGCACCAGTCTGTAAGAGCCTTTATGGTTCCACAATGGTCGAAATTCCCGGACGTGGCGAATTATAATAGTTTCATTTTGGCTTTGTTAAGTGGTTTTTGTATTTTAATATTTTTTTGTTTTGCTAGCTGTTCATCATCATGCAATCTCTTACCCGTCTCCTAGCGGCTATACAGATAGTGCAATCCACGAAGACCCGCCCCACTCTTTTTCCGAATCGCTAGTGCAAGTGTGCATCCATTAGCTAGTGTTGTAGTGCTGTCGATATGTACGAATTGCCTATGAGTGCGCACGCACACTACGATGGATAAATCAGCTCGGATCAACTCCCTACACCCCGGGGCTCGCTCGACCCAAAAAATAGTGGGGCGCGTCTTCGTGGATTGCACTATCTATACCTACCTATGTTTAAAATATGTTTTGTCAGAAAAGGTATTTCTTTTATTTGAAAAGTACTACAATAAATACAATCATGCTTTTTATTAACATGAAACAAACATGAAGGGCATTATTCTAGAGTAATAAATTGCAAAATATTATGCCGGCCTTTTTCCCTGAGGTGGTAAGAAAGACTGAAAAACGTAAAATTATAATATTTTTAAGGCATAATAAATATTTAGAAATCTTCACATTTGTAGGCGATGGTAATGTGTGCCACTCCCGCGAGGCGTATGTTAAACAAAATACATAAATTTCATAAAAAGCGTATGAATCTAAAATTGAATTCAAAAACTGAAATGTTCTTCATATAAGTACTAACAACGAATTAAAAATGTTTTTCACCAAAATGTCTTATAGTTACGTAATAAACTGGCTCCTTTTATTTACAAAAAGGTTCTAGACTTCCTCTGAAGAAAAGACTAAAAGAGATAAATGCTCCACATTTTTTTTGAGAAAATAATGTAGTTCACTTTTCAAGAGAGAGGAGAAAGGTTTTATAGAGTTCACTTAACGGAATGAAAACCTACCTACGAGTCCTGCATATTGACATTTCAGAGAACATTATTGTATTTCTCTCCAACACCTACTTTCGGGAACATAGTTAATCGAAAAGGGCTCAAAACATGCTTAAACATTGAATACAAAATAATCAGTAAACTCATTACTATTAGAGTTTAAGTACTTCAAATGCTACATACAGGAGGTCTCGATAAAGTTCGGTCCCCCGTTGTGAGGCTGTCAGTAAGCCCGACTTACCTTCTCCTTCACTCGAGCAACGTTAATAGTTATGTTAACATGGCGACGTGGATACATGCCTACTTGTCTTCTGAGATGAGCTAATCATTAACGAATATATAAATTAAATTTAATTCAGTCGAATTTTAGCCTGACTTGAACTCTTATGAAGTCAAAAGACATGAAATATTGATGTGTGCGACGACGCGACGGTGCGAAGCTTTAAAATGCATCGAATACGAAATTTAAATGAAACCAGATGATTCAATCAGTCAATCAATCAACTCAGCCTATAGCAGTCCACTGCTGGACATAGGCCTCTCCCAGGCTGCGCCACAACACCCTGTCCTTCGTTTTCCGCATCCAGTCTGTCCCAGCCACCTTTTAAAGGTCGTCGGCCCATCTAGCTGGGGGGCGTCCCACACTACCCTTGCCGATACGCGGTCTCCACTCCAGGACTCATCTGCTCCACTGGCCATCGGTCCTTCAACAAACATGACCAGCCCACTGCCACTTCAGCAGCTTACTTACTCTGCGGGCTATGTCGGTAACCCATACCGTGCGATTAGTTAATACAAATAAATAAATTAACTTATACAAAAACCTACAGACAGGGATGTCACCCTTCGTCAGTCGTAAGAAATGGCTATAACACTGCAAAATTAAGTGGTGTGTCAGTCTGCTAGTAATACATTTCCGATTGTACATTTGTTTGTTGGTAATTATGTCTTCGTTGAGTTTCAAGGAATACGTGTAAGATAATTTTGCTTATCTTTTACACAAACGGTAAAGCAGCTCTAAGGGGTAATTAGTCATTAGAGAGGGGTAATTAGTGTCTGGAGTGAAGTTGAAAACCCGATACGAATACAGACAGGACGAGGCTGCAGGCATTTTACAGGAAAACCATGAAATAATTATATTTATATTTATTTATATACAACATTATTTTTAGTATAAGCGAAACCTGAAGATAATTTGTTCAGAATAAGGAACTGAAACGATTTCAATATTTTTTTTACCATGTTATATTTTGTCCCAAAAATATTTAAGTGTGATGGAAAATGTTATCACCATTTAATTACTTACAATACAATCTCAGCACCTATTAATGGTTTCATCACTTTTGCGCTCTCGAAAATATAGCTTATTTCGCCGTTCATTTACTTAATGAAGATATTGTATAATCATAGAATAAAATTTTGATTTTATCACACGGATAGCTGAAGCCCAGTGTGAGATTTTTAAATTTCTTGATATGGTTTGGTAAATAATAGGAAAAAAAAACATTACCGACAGTGTTTTTAAAAAAAGTATAGGTTTTTTCATTATTATTTTCTGAGACTATTTGTAACATTTTGATAGTTCTTTTTGCTACTTTTTTGAGTTGAACATGTTTGCTTACATAAAATATTTTTAATAACTAAATTTATGTTATTATATTGAAGAAAAATGTTCCTAAACTCAACACGATATCGTCAATTTTGTGTGAAGAGGCAACGGAAATTATTTTTTACAATATTATAAACCAACATTTTTGAATAAAAAATTGCTACAAATGGAGATGAAGGAGTAATGTATCTGTGGCGATTATTGGTTACAATTGATTTATTTTAATTTTTGTCAGATTTTGAGATAGCGTCCTTAAACATAACTGGCAAAATGTGGGGCTACTATAACTTCACCTCTGCCTAAACCTTCGTCAAATACAGGCGTGATATTTTGTTATGTGTTTTCTACCAAAGGCGCGTCGAAGTATTTTTTTTTCATTCAAACAACAAATCAGATCTTAACCTCTTTCCCTTTACTTGTGTAACCTTTAATGTATTTTATGGATATTCATTGCAATTCTACTTAACTCCGAATAGGAAAGTAAGTGAGTCTGATCGATGGTTGATGCTGTTAAAATGCTAGAAATGTTCCGCTAGTGACGGGTGGCGTGTTCGCTTAGTGAACGGAGCCATACGTTTCCACACCCCGCGACAGTTGGCCCCTGTTGATATTCGGCACGAAGCCAATTATGCCTACCTAATATTTCAGACTCCGCGGTGCATAAGACACATTGTTTAGGAACAAAAATATAATATTCCTCCACAATACACTTGAATTCTCAAATTACTCCCAACATTCCGAGAGCATTCAAGAATCTTCACAAGCTTCGTGTCTAGATGCGATCTCATCTGCATAGCCATGCATAAAATCTTATTTTGTGAACAATAATAATTTGTTACAGCATCGCTTTTAGCCAGACTTTATGCAGATGATACGAGTGCGACAATATGAAAATTAACCTGTCTGCGAGTCGGAGATATGCGGCTGCTTCTCTTTTATTTGCTGCGAATGCACAAAAGTGTGTGTTGGATTCGTTAATTACTGAAATTTTCATGAAACTCGGCCGAGACAGACTGAAGCACATTTTTAATAACAGATCATTGAATTTACTAGTAGGCACGCGAGTGAAATATGAACAAGCTGGTCGAGGCAACAGGAGGGTGGAACTGAGGCGTATGGGCGGTAACGGATGACCGAGTGATAGTTAAAGCTGGCGCTGTGCCGCTCGGCGCGCTCCGCTCGGCCGGCTCACTCGCGCGCTGTCGGCGGTCGGCCCCGCACGGACATACCTGCACTTCACTACTACGTACGAACTCGCAAACTTTGCCGAACTTTTGAACTGAGGAAAAGTGCGCAGTGCCCCGGACCAAATTGGATGCAATTTATTTCATGTGTGCTGTGACGTAGAATAATTCTGTGCATTTACCAAGTTGGAGAAACTGTTTAGAGCTGAATATTTTGGATTTAAGCATTATTTATTCGGTCATGGATGACTTTTGATTATTTTATGGGTAAGTTAAATACACATGGAACCCCTACATTATTTAATATTAACATTAACAAATTTACCAATATTGTAGTCAATAAAATATTAGAAATATTTTGATAATAAGTGTTTTTTAAACTCTTCACAAAAATAAAAACAAATGTATTTTTATACGTAAAGTAAATGCTTAGTTCTTACTGGAATAAGGTACACAGCTCTGGTGGTGTCCTTTTTAATGTTAGGTAAATAGATTAATTTAATTGAATAAGTAGGTATAAGTACTAACATAGTTTAAAGCTTTACTAACAATTTTATATGGAATTTATGTTCTGATTTAAACTTATAAATAAATAAACGTTTGCAAGACATAAACCAACCAACCGGGGAACCAACCAATACATTAAAAACTTCTCTTAAAGCAATTACTTCATGATAATGAAGGGGTGTAATATCAGTAATTATATGAATTAATCTACCTAAACGGTAGTTGAGGCCTAATGCAAAGTAAATGTAGATATGCATGTAGGTACGCCATGCATGCATCATATTTATGAATAATGGATTACATTACTTTCGTAGAATATTTAATTAGGGTTCAAATAATATGCTTTACAAAGTTATTTGTCAAGAAATATTTTTATTATAATTTTTTAATCTACATGTTATTTATTGTCGCATTGCTTGGCTGAGACCAATGAAACCAATAGCTGAACCCTGAAGGATCCATCCCGAGCGTAAAGTTTAGCGTCAAAAATGTGTTCTGATCTGGAAAATGAATACGACATAAGTACCAGAGCTACCGCATGTTGCAAGAAATCTGTTGTTTAGTTTTTCATTGGTGTTGAAAGGCCCCGCTGAAAATAAAATCCATAAATAAAGTCAGTATATCCTGGAAAAAACACACTAAAGCTAAAGTAAAAGGGTTACATCGTGTACCTAGCAAGTTAATATCGTCAATGGTGACGATATGTAAGTTACGCAGGAAAGCTATTTTAGGTTTAAACTCGGCTCTCGTAAGTTATTTTCAGTAATTGTTTGTATAAGTCTTCTTCAATCAATTTCCACCCATAGCAGGCTGGGGAAATATTTCCAGGTGGGAGTTTAGGTTTTTAGGGCGTCCAAAAAGAGTCAAAAACTTATTTTAAGAGTTGAGAGTGTATGTTGTTTTGAGTGTGTTATTGAGATAAAAGTCCTAAGAAAAAAAAAAAACTTTCCTATTGCTATCATAAGAATTCTCAGAAGATTAAAATCAAACAAATGAACATTCAAAAAAAATCGCTGAATGCATAACCTTTTTTTGAAGTTGGTTGAAAATAGGAAAGGTTTTATTAATGGATATCACTATACAATAAGAGTATGTCTTAATTTCCATGGAAGGTCAAAAATCAAAAATCAAAATTATGTTATTTCACATATAATGTAGGTGGATACTTATGAAACGTCAGAAGCTAGGTGCACGGTTCCATTTGGTATTTTCCTATGGAGAAGAGCCGGCAAGAAACTTCACGGTTACTCTTTTAAAAATAATAGGGTTTTATAATGTTTTCAAGTTACAGTGTTAATAGATATAGGACAGTGTAGGCCCGTAAACAAATACCAAGTACTTGACAAAATAGAAAATGGTTTACAAAGCTACAGTCTATTAAGCCTACAACGTTCTCACATTAACAAAACATTACCAAAAAACGATATAAAATGTTATTAAAATAGTAAAAGTTGTTCTGTTTAAATTAAAATTGTAGGTATATAATGTCAAACAAAAAAAAGATTATGTAAAAAAAAAAAAAATTAAAACAAGCATCGTAATTTGGGAGCAGTTAATAGCCATTTACATATTTTTGGCGTAAATGAGGTACCAGGGAAGCCACATGTGCTTTGCGTTTAATCTTATAATATGCTTTTTTGATAAGGACACGTTTGATGTGGGTTATGAATTTTCCATCGCTAAGTTCTGTAACAGACTTTGGCAACTTGTTATAAAAGCGGATACTGTTTATAAGAAATTACTTGCTTGTTTTAGTTAATCTAAATTTGGGTAGGCTTTTAGTGCGGGACGCAACGTGTGTCGATACTCTTGCGCCATCCCATCTTCCTGGCGCGTGCTGTACTGGCACTGCTACTTTGGTTACGGAAAACCAAAGCGGCGAAAGTATTATAACCTTATCGGTAATTATATTTTGGAGCCGTTTGGGATGAAACCCTCGGGCCGTATGGGCCGAGTGCTCGTGGTTTGTTCAACGAAATCTCCAAACGGCTTTTACCTTGGCCAGCCGCTAGGCATTGCCATACAACGTGGCAATACCTCCAGTCTCTTGGGTACCTACATTAACAGTCGACAGCGATGAGGAGGAATTTTTCATTTATTTATTTATTAACTTAGGTAAAGAAATACAGATCTTATGTTTGATGAACAGAGTGGTATGTTATGCCAGGAGGTGTACAAATCATCAACATCATCGTTTCAGCCGAAAGACGTCCACTGCTGGACATAGGCCTCCCCCAAAAGGAGGGGGGTTTCCATAATCACCACACTTGGCAGGCGGGTTGGCGATCGCAGTGTGGCATACAAATATGTTGTGCATATCAAGCTGAGGATTTCGACGCCATATCTTAGTTTGTTAATAGTTTTAATTAGGTTAGGATATTATATTTTAATTTTAATAATCTGTTAGTTGTTTTAGAATAAGTACATAACCAGATTGTATAGAGTAAAGAGTAGTCTTGTAACAGGCTTATTTATCTTCTTTCGGTTTTATTTGGTTAAGATGAATTAAATTGGTTTAGGAGTTAGTAGCTGATTGTAAAAGTACGATGGGATTGACATAGTCGCATATGTGTTCAGAAATCTGTGTTCAGAAGTTAAAACACACAGAGGGTTTCTATGCACGCTTAATGCTATCAAAAACTCAAAAGCACGTGTCTTCTACGAAATGCTATCAGACCGAGAGCATTAATACTTATACACTAAATCTACAAGATTTAGAGCTCCGTATAATCCATACTGTTAGTGCTTTAAGATTTCCTTTTACAGTAGAACGTGAAGACCTCGCTAAGTTTAGACCTTAAGCTAGCACTAAACGCTTCGCACTACAGCCCGTATGGAAGCACTTAAAGAAGCCAGGCACGTGCGCAAACACCTAAATTTCGAACAAATATTTTGATAGTTGAAATATTTTAGCATAGTGTGAAGTCGAACTTGTGACCAAAGGCGCTTTGTCTTTAGCTTTTAGGTCAGCTTTGCTTGGCTCCTAAGGTCTAAGGTCAGTAGACTTTTTGAATTACATAACTGGTCCTTTAAAAAGAATATGAAAGTCATTCTTCTTCAATAATATCTGTGAAAAAGGCTTAAGGGGTTGATTCGAACGAATTTACTCGAATCGGGCGAATCGCCACTTTTAAATAATATCATTTTTTCTGTAGGCTATTCGCACGACATTAATTTATTTCTGGCGAATCAAACAACTCCGAAAATACGTATAAGGCAATTGGTACATTTTGAATTTTAAGCAATAAAGTTAAGAAAAAACTAAACACTAGTGCACAGAAGTGATAAGAGTACTTATAATATTTAGAAATAATAATTACAAAAATGAATAAATTATTCATTAGATTATGGGCAGAAAAAATCCAGTCGTCTTTTTGTGCATTTACAGCATTACAAACTTCTAAATCTGAAACATTAAAAGTAATTATTACTTCGTCCACATGATGTGCCATCACATCTTTTTGTAGCATCTTTATAATCGGACATTCTGATGCCGTATGTTCTTCCTCGTAACATTTAAAGCATTTATAATTAAATTCTTCTTCGCTGGTAATTGGGTTAGTTTTGTTTCAAACTTTCGGGCTTTTGTTCCATTCTTTAAACCTTTTTTCACAAATGAAAGCATTAAAAGCCTTTATTATGAGATCTATTCACCTCTCTGGATTCGTACTCTTCTAATATTTTATTTTTCAATGCCTCTAGCTTCGGCAACTTATCTCTTCGACTCGGGACATCTAAAATTTTCCAGATAAACTAAATAGAATGTAAATCATTGTTGATATGGAGGTATAGAAACATGAGGAATAGGGTGTAAAGTTCACTCATCCTCCTTAGAACAGGGAGGATCCTCCGACCAGACGGGTGTTGTGTCTGGTGGGCAACTAGTCGACGATTAATTTCGGGACGTTGTATATATGCTAGTCGCGCGGTAAACTCTGCTTGCGCGATGCAGGATTTTGCGTGACGTCAGTGTGACGCGTAGTTCGCGTGTGGCGATGTTGATGCCGCCACAGAGGTATAGGTACTCATTCCTACTACTTTATTAACAGCGTCGATAAAACTATTCAAAATATCTCGTACATTACCTGGTTCCGACATTTTGTGCAACATCAATCGCTTTAGAAGTAGCTGTAGCTGTAGCCATCTTAGCAGTTCCTTTCGAATCATGTAATACTCCAATTTTAATCAAAAATCTTTCGAAGTTTTACAGCCCCTAATAATTATGTCGAAGTTCACTACCACATCGACAAAACTAGATCCGCTTTGGCTTTTTCATCGTCTGCTTCCCAATTCGTAGCTTCTCCTAATTCAGATGGTTTTGGTACCTTTTCACTTGTATACTTCCGCCCATATTTTTTTATTAGGATCACCTGCACCTCTGTATTCGCCAGCTGTCATAATTCTCAGTCTCTCTTAGTTCAGGGGCTCGCGCACAGCAAAGTCCTCGCGCACAGGCAAATGAAGGAACACGGGTGGGTTTTAGTCAGTAAAAGTCTGACACGCCCATGAGAGAAGTTATTTGATAATTTCCCACCCAAAAAAAAAAGAAAAAAAGGGGCTCGATCCTAAATACATTGCTCATCGTCGCTCCTTTTCCCAAATAATTATTTCCCTACTTGAAAAATAAACTTCTTAGTTAACTCTCCAGACTTCTGGAGGACTGGATCCACGCTACTGCTATCCACCCTGGGTCTCGTACTTTGGGTATCTGGGTGTCTGGGCCCATAACCAATGTAAGATAAAGAAATGACTGGGAGAAATAGATCATAGCAAACTACATATATTCGTAAAATTTATTACACTAAACCAAAGTACATCAGAACATATTCATTTTATTTAAAATTTACTTCATATACACTCTTCATAAATATATAGAGTTTGTATATCCAATACTTCTCACTTCTGTGCGCTAGTGTACTTTATTGCATACAATTCAAAATGTGTAAATTGCCTAATACGTATTTCTGGAGTAGTTGATTCGCACACTAATAAATTATCATCGTGCGATTCGCCTACAGAAAAAAAAAATATTATTTAAAAGTGTCGATTCGCCCGTTTCGGGCGAGTAAATTGTAAATCAACCAATAAAGGCTCCTACAGACTAGTGCGATATCGCGGCCGCGATAAGGGTCGCGCTGCCTGTCGCGCCCGCTATATCGCACTACTCTGTACGAGCCTTAAGGCGTGAAAAGCTTTAAATTAAGAATTTGTTAAAATTAATGAATTGTTATTCTATACTGTTCGATATTGGCTTGGGATATTGGTGAGTAAGATACGACAGCGTTATTTTTAACCAATAGCTGTCAATAAGACATTAGGAATCTGTTAGAAGTTATCAACCCATATTTTCGCTACATTAAGTCCTTCCAGATGTGGCTTAAATAAGCGGCGTACTAGAGTGACTAATACAAAAGCAATCTGCTTTATAACATTGCTGTTAAATGTAACACAGCGTTCTAAACTTCTAAAATGAGCTAATGTGGTGGGATATCAACTGCAGCTGATGTGCCCAGGATATTGTAATATCTTGATTTAAAAGAGTGTCTGGAATCTTATCATGGAGTTTCTTGCCCGTTCTTCTCAGTAGAGAACTAACTGACCGACTCCTTCACAATTAAAAAGTGGCTGTAAATTGTTTAGGTAATTGAAATAAATGCTATGAGTTTGATTTTGCAGACAGAAAGATTGAGATGATATCCGAGCACCAGAGGTGTCTTTATTCCTGCAAAATGGTCTCACATCCAAAACCCCATCGATATTTGAAGCATTCAGCCAAAAGCCCTCGTTAGGTAGTTGTTAACCCTTTTCAAAAAGTTTAAATGACTCAGAAAACCTGGAAATGTAACAAATATTTCCCATCCTTTTGCGGGATCCCTAAACCGGACGTTCCGCGTTCCGCCGCTGCGCAGTTTGGGTCGTTCAAAGTGTAGCTATTAAAAATGGCTCCTCTACACAAGAGGCCATTTAGAGGCACTTAAACTTCCATTGACAAATTACTGGGTACATACCTTGACAGGCAATTTTACAATTGGAGCACTGATATACGTTTGCAGAAATCATGCAAAAACAGCTGATGCTTAGTATACCTAACCCTGAGGAGGTTAGGTAATAATTATGGGGATGTTGTCAATTATTAAGTACATTTGGCTTAAGAGGAGGCTCCCTATGTTTATCTCACACATACAAGCAAAATGAAACTTTAGTATATGATTTATTGGATCTTTTTCTTTCCATGTTGAAGACAGTTACGTAATTGTAATATTTTCTTTCGATACATTTTTAATTCGAAAATCATGTCTTGTTTAAGGATAATTATAAAAGTAAACAAGATTTTTTGGCTTTTATGGCTAAAATAAATATTCACAGCAAGAAAATATAGTTTATTATCCAGCCACCAGATATTTTTTCTTAAGTTCTGAGTAGAGCTGTACGATTACTGACAAATGCGTGCACTGACTGGTCAGGTCCACTCAATCTGTGTGGTTCTTTCCTCAAAAGACCATTTCAGACACCAATCTACATGGCCTTCACATGATCTGACCAAGATTATGTCTGGAGTTTAAAAGAGACTGTGACCTCTGAATTTGTCTGCCTTTCTTCTCAGAGTAGTCAGATAGGAAACGCCTCATCTAGTTTTAAAAATATGACTGACGTATAAAAGTGTTTGTACAAACCTACTTGCAGAAATAAAAATCATTTATCATTTAATCATTACTTTAGTTACAAACGAAATAAGATTTGAGACTTACGCTATTTAGTTTCGTGCTGGAACACGATCAAAGAGCGCACGCGATATTCAACTTTATTACTGATGTGTTAGCGTTTAGCACATAACGGAGTGGCGGGGAGCAAGGGGCGGAGCTTGCGTGGAAATTCGATTTAGACTGGAACAATGGCGAATGCAGTATTTCAATAACATCTACGATGATGGAAAACGATATTGTACCTGAGTCAAATGAAAACTTTATAATAATTTTGCGAAAATTATTAAGGTAATTGTTTTATTAGTAACTAGCTTCTGCCCGCGACTTCCCCGACCCACCGCGTCGCATCGCATCGCCCGCTCGCGCTATTACTTCATTTTCGCTTAGCGTTCTTTCTGACTTTTTTTTCTTTTTGTTCGGCTCCTAAGGGTCTCGGCGTGATGTTTAATATATATTTTATTTTATTTTTATTGTGTTTGGGTGGCTTACAGCTATCAATACAGAGGTAATAGTGAGGTAATTCACGACAAGCCATTTACAAGCCTCCACAGTTAGTAATAGAGTATTGTTGTACAAATTTTAGAAAATTTAGAAACTATTCATTAAGCTAAAAGGGGATGCGCTAAGGTAGCCCACGAAATTCAAATTTTCTTACATTTTTTGCAATTTGCAGGTCAGTAACAGGTTGTATGTTGATCTAAATACGATTCGCGGCCATAACAAATATGGCTTTACAGAATTATAATCAAAAAAGAATCATCATCAGTTCAAAAAATCCTCATAATCATTCAGTAGGATTTTTTGAACTTAGAGAGTTGTAATGCTGATTGCAATGATTATAATTCTGCAAAGCCATATTTGTTATGGCCGCGAATCATATTAGAGCGAGCGAGAGAGAGCTATATCAGAGATATAGCCTATAGTTATCCTCAAGAATAGGGTTATCAAATGAAAAAAATAATTCAAATTCGACTGGCAGTTCCAGCGATTAGAGAGTTCAATAAAAAAACTTCACTTTATTAGTATAGAGCAGTGGTTCTCAAACTTTTTTGGAGACGGAACCCTTTTCGAAAACGAAATATTTGACGGAGCCCTAAAGTAATCAAAAATGGTTTTATGTGTATTCTTCATTAATAATCATATTACTTGACATTAAAATTTATATATTTTTTTACTTTTGTTGAAATATTTAGATTGATATTATGTTACTCAGGTACCAGAGTAAAATAAAATATAGTAGGTAGACACTCCTTTAGTATTATTTTTTTATGCTGACCAGTATTTTTGCGGAACACCCACAGAGGCTTTGCGGAACCCTAGGGTTCCGCGGAACACACTTTGAGTATGGCTGGTATAGAGATTACTCGAACAATGTTGTGTAATAAGTACTAAGTATTGACCCCATAGCATAGTATGAATAGTTAGACCCGCCTCAGCTACTTTTACAGTCAGAATACGTTTCACGTTCATAAGGACAAGAGAACTGGGCCTCAAGTCTGCTATTACAATAGTGTCAGAATGGTCGATCATTGATTTCATAATTGTTGATTTGACAAGTTTGGTAATCTACTATTATAATGGCGTCATTATGACTTTCCAATGGTCGGCCACTGACACTACATTGAAAGAAATTGCATATATTGGTAATCTCGTACGTAATTACAAATGAATGATATTTCTACTAATGGGTTTTATAATAATGGCAATACGACAACGCCATTATAGTGACACAATTATATTACGAGAACATTGACCGACCAATGATCGACCATTATGAATTTACCAGATTACGAATTTTTAGCAAAATGACAATGGGATCGTGTTGGAATGACTGAATTTATAAAAATAGCAGACTTGGGCCCCTGTCTGTCAGTCAAACGATTCGTTTTCGGAAACAAAATCCAGCCCTTAAATGATTTAATGAAAACACTATATAATTACCTAACTGTTTATAAGTTTCAGTAGTAGCCCTTGCTAATTTAAAAAGTTAAAGGTTAATTGAACGCCAAAGGTGAACATGTACGTACATTCAAAGTTCCCCAATTACAGTACTTACGTCCTATTTGAAGTTAAAATTAACAAGGCCTTTGAAATAAGTCGTTAAAAAATGCATATTTTATAAGGAGCTTTCGTTTTTAGGGTTCCGTAGTCAACAAGGAACCCTTATAGTTTCGCCATGTCCGTCCGTCTGTCTGTCTGTCCGTCCGTCCGTCCGTCTGTCCCCAGTTTAGCTCAGAAACGCTTAGTACTAGATAGCTGTAATTTGGCATAGGTATAGATATTAATCACGCCGACAAAATCGTAAAAGAAAATCTTGAAAATATATTTTTTTAGAGTACCAGAGGTACAGAGTTGCACGTAAAGTGGGGATGATATTTTTTTTTTCTCATCTTTCCCATAGTATGGGGTATTGTTGGATAAGCCGTTCAAAAATATTGTGGGTCTGTGAAAACCATTTTTCAATTCAGGGATCCGTTTGCGTAATATTAAGCTTTAAAGTGCTATTTTTTGTTAGGGTCAAATGTCCACCCCTGCCAGCTATATGGTTAGTTTTGGATATGTGAAAAAATCCATGGCAGTAGTATATATAACGGAATTAAAAGAAAAACTATCACAACTAAAAAGGCTTTACAAGTTAACGAGTAATAGTCGACCAACTTAAATTTGCAGTTGGAGAATTGACCGTAACGTATATCGATGTATGGGAGAGCATGTTTTTCAACTACAATGTTAAGTTTGTTTTTGGGATAAATACGGAACCCTTCATTGTGCGTGGTCCGACACGCACTTTGCCAGTTTTTATAATTATGTTTCAGCAATGCTTGGTAGGTATTCAGGGAAATTAATTGGTAAGCAAACTGATAGCCCATATCAATTTGCCGTGTTATAATAGCCATTTTATACAACTGTAAAATAATTGCAGTTATTATTTGAACATACGGACAATTTAATTTGGTAGACAATTATCCCTGACACAACTTGGTTCCCAATAAGACAATATCTAACTCTCAAGTAAGTTATAGTATGTGCCATCTGTGTAACGCCCCACTACCCTAAATAGTAATGCAACTGAGAGCGAGGGTCAGTAAACAAACCTTAAGTTAAGGACGTAATGAAACAGTAGGGTGTCCCTATAAGGTCGTCCCTTTTCTTTGTCCTACCACTTCGTACGTAACTACCTAAGGGCTTTCCTTAATTTATAGGTACTCGTCTAACGTCTTTGATTGTAAACGTAAAAGATAATTTGTTTTTTAATTGAAAAAGGGGAAAAGTTTTTGGTGAAATGTCAGCAAGCCCACGTGATTCTGACTGGATCTGCATGTCGATTCTGTGACCATCTCACCGTGAAAACTTATGTGAAGTGAGCGTGGAGTGATCTGTCAGTGTCATCCCACCTGATTTAGCATCAGATGGACCAAGTATTATATTTACAATCCTAATCGAGATTTTAATAATATTTTTTATGCTAATTCTGTTGATCATTTTATATTACTTCAAAGCTAGTATTTAAGTGTCTAAACATAGTAATGTTTAAGAACTAGTCTAGGAAAAATATATAAAAAAAACAAAATTGAGCTTCTGACTGAATTTGTGTTTTGCTATTTTATTTAAAAACAAGCTTTGTAATAATATAAAATGCTCAACAGAATTAGCATAAAAAATATTATAAAAATCTCGATTATGATTGTAAATGTAATGCTTGGTCAATCCCTAGCATCAGTGAGATGACGCTGACACCTCACTCCACGCAATATTTCACGGTGTGATTTTTACAGAATAGCACTGCAGGACTCAGTGGGATATATATTAATAAATATAATAATTTTGCCCTCATCGGGTACTGACATTATATTTCAGTGCAATAGGTCGTCAAGAAAATATAGCTTACTATTTTTTTTCTTAAAAAAAGGCGTGTTCTGTATAAATCTACAATCTAATACAATTTTTCACTCTAGTTACTTTTATCTAGATTTGAGCTACGTGATCGCACTTGATACGATTAGATCTATGAAATCAACTTAATAATTATAAATAACTTTAGATGATCTCTGACAGGAGAGTCTTTTTATATCTTTGTTTTTTATAGTGTAGATCTGTTGAATGTCACGAGAACCTGTCGAAGCAAAGTGAGATTCAATTTACGACTTCTATACCTAACAAAATCCTTAAGAGATAAATTATAATATAAATATCTTACTTTTAATTTTTCCTCCTTGCTTTTCCAGTGGCCAACATGGACGAACCTGTCACAAATCCACGCATAAAATAAAATAAAGTATAGTAGAGTTATAGATTAATCTATTACTAACATAAACAGGCGGGCACAGCGCAAATTTTATTTATTTGAATGTGTGAGAGAAAATACATAAGGCCCCCATTTATAACATAAATGAGCGCCGAGTACGACTTTATGTACCTACATATTTTTCGTACTCGTTCAAGAACTAAGAAAGTATTTTTTCGTTTCAGCTGCGGCGAAATCTTGAAGCTTTCAGTTTATTTCAGTAAAGACCAATTTTATAAAATTGTTAATTTACTATTTTGGTATACCTACATAGACGAAGCTTTTATTTTGTGATGTTTATCATCATGTCTTCTGAAGAGGTCAAGAAAACGTTCAACCAAACCACTTTATGTTTTGATTGCTGATGGAGTAGTGCTGTAATACACTACTACAGCACTACTACATTAGCGAAAGGAGTCATAACAGATATTGACATGTCACAGTGGCCCAGGGATGCCACAGGATACTGCCTCTACCTTCAATAAAAAAATGCCGTACTTTTAATGGCACTGCTTGCTTCTGGAGTTCTCTCTATCATTGACCTCTAGTCACAAACACATTCACCAAGATTCACCTACACATTCATCTCCATTCTCCACCATTCACTCTTTGACTGCTTTTGTTGTGTTATTTTAATTTAATTTTAATTTAATTTAATTTTAATTTTCCTTTTAATTTATTTATTTTTTGTTTTAATTTTTTTGTAGAAATACATGTTACCTGCCTGTTTATGTGTATGATGCCGCTAAATGGGGCCTGGTGACCTGTAATACATGTTTTTTCTAAAACCTACTTCAGCCACCAGCTCTCACAATGTGAATTCTTGTAGTTCAAAACTGTTAAGTGCTACAAAACATTGTGAGAGAAAATAAATGAACTAATTATTATTATTATTAAGCGTAATGAACGACTTGACTACATCTCATAACAGACTGTATTATAAACGTTGAATGGTTTCCAACTTGTTACTTCCAATTCACAGCGGTTTATGAAGTTATTATTTATAAAGCAGCGTACTTTTAGTTTGCCAAAAATAACATGCAGCCAGTTTACGCTTTACCGAAACGAACAGCGTTATTTTAGGTTCTGCATAAATCATTAATACAATGTATTATTAATGATCCCTAAATCTTTATAAAGTGATTTATTTTCCATTGGTCAACGGACTGAATTGATTCAGATTAAATTGATTATTAAAGCCATATGTATACAATCGACATATTGAAATGTCTGATGAAAATCTAGCATGCCAGGGATTAAACGAAGTCTAAGAGCAGTGGTGGCCCAGGTGGTAACAGCCGTGACTTACGAGTATATAGGTCGTAGTTTCGAACCCTGACAGGCGCTTTAGTTTGTGTAAATTATTTCATCACCACTGCTCTCAAAACGGTGAAGGAAAACATCGTGAGGAAACCGGCATGTCCTAGAACCAAAATTCGAAGAAATGTGACATCTGCTAACCCGCACTCAGCCCGCATGGTGGAGTACGCCCACTCCCTCTCACCAGAAGGCCTGTGTCTCAGCAGTGGGAACATTATAGGTTGATTATGTAAACGAAGTTGAACATTGTTCATATTAAACCCTATAAGACTTAGAATATCTACATTTTTAAGCAATTTATCAAGAATTTCTTTCACTTAATTGTAAAAGTGTTATTTTGATCCAATTCACAAAATCATTATCTTTCAATTATTATTAACTTTTCACCCACGTAAGTCTCGATCCCGTGGGAATATTGGGATAAAAAGTAGCCTATATGTTAATCCAGGGTGTCAGCTACCTCCATACAAAATTTTATCAAAATTGGTCCAGTCGTTTGAGCGTGAAGAAGTAACAAACACAAACACACACACACACAAACTTTCGCCTTGATAATAATATTAGTGTGATTATCTTCTTAATCGAATCTCAGAGTAAGAACGCAAAATGAAACAAATGAGATTTTTTCACCCGAACTTGACACTTTACGACTGCCACGACATCACACGACAAGACATCCTAAGATATCCAAAAATACGTATGTATATTGGCGCAGTTATAAAGAAAATAAAGATAATCGAGATATTGGATAATCGGCACATGGATAAGGTTTCAGGTTGTTTCAACAAAAACGCCGATTGGTTGAGAGTCTGTCAATCAAAAGAGTAATTGGCTTTTCTGGGAATCAAGAAGAAGCTCACAAGTTTTGATTGATGATGATGTATTATATGTACAATTTACATTTTAGGAATGGTGAAGTATGAGTAAAGTTGATATGAATACGCAACTCATTCTTTTGGCTTATAACTGCAGCTGTCATGGACAAACTATTTAAGGCTGTAAATAGTGCCGATTCTCTTGTACACCGAACTAAACTGAGGAGTTTAAACGAAGGTATGGTTAACACAGAAAAAATGTATTCGAGCTTTATGTAAAATAAAACGAACGGACTCATGCAAGCCACATTTTCAAAATTTAAAAATATTGACTGTACCATCACTCTATGTCTATGAAGCCTGTATCTTTGTAAAAAACAATATGTATTTGTATAAATCTGTCGAAAGTCAACGGCGCTCAAAAGTTGCACTCGCTACGCACTAAAACCAAATTTCTATACAATAGTTTATATGCAATGGCACAAAAATTGTATAGTGAATTACCTGATCAAATTGTATCAAGCAACAACATAAATGAGTTTAAACATAAGCTTTTTAAATTATTGAGTTACAAGCGTACGTATGTTACGTACGGTACGTATGTTAGTGAATATCTTAATGACAAACTAAAATAATATTTATATAATTGTATATCTGTCTGTATAATTAAAATGTTGCTTCCATAATGATATTCTGTATTGACATTTTGTATTTAATTTTATTGTTGTAGGTTATTATTGTAAGTATGCCAAATTGTGACTATACTACTTATTTGTTTTTGTACATTTATTATTAATTTTGTTTATTAGTGTTGGACATGAAATTGTGACAGGTAGGTACTTACTTTGACTTTATTTTATTTTACATTTTCGTTTTGGTAAAATAACATTTTTCTTCAGTCATTTGGAATGGGTTGGAACGGTCTCGTAATGTTTCCAACTGAACTATTTCTTGATGGTTTCTAAAAATATAGTTATTTCTTATTTCACAGAATCTGGAAATGGATTTATCCACTTCTTTTTTTCCAAATCATAATCTACTACATTAGATGTTCAGTACAAAAATCCCTTGATGTTTTCACGAATCAATTTCGTATTGTATTCTAATAACAATAATTTTATTAGTATATAACATATATGTTATATAAGCTGCTATGCATGCTACATACCTAAACTTCCATAACGATTTAAGCTTTTCCAAACTCATGCATACAAACTTTCAAGAACTAGAAGAGAAATGTGCTTTGTAAATTTTAGTTCATGCAACAAATTTATTTCCACACCTTTTTAATCGCGATTAAAAATAGTCTGGTTTAGTTAGACAATCAAAATTTTGGGAGATAAACGTTAAATTCAGAGTAGCAATATTGCCATTTTCACTAAATTGAATAACTAATGTGACATTAGTGCTGTCAAACTATAATATAGTTAAGTGTAACTTTAGTCAATTTCAGAATGGGAAACGTCATTTGACAGGAATAAACAACATTTTGGTGATTTTTATTCTAGTTTACAGAATTTGTTATGTAACAATCTTCTGGACTTTTTAGACATCGAAGAAGACTAAGTTTTAACGTTTGAGCATCTACTTTCTATGAAAATTGTCGGTACTTTAGGACTACGCGATATGGGTACTGTTCTGTTTATACAACCCGTTAATTGCAGTGTGGACTTACTGACCACTTTTCTGAAAAACAGTTGTATTATAATTAATAGAAACAACAGTCACCCACTATTTGGTTTAATTAACATATTAGCATAATCTACAAAGTTAAACATCATAGCGTAAGCTTTTGAATTAACCCTATCTGAATTTAAATTCAAAAACCGTAGTAAGTTATGTAGACTTTTCAGAGTTCTGTGGTATTATTTTACGTGGTTAGAAGCGAGTAAACTTTTCGTTCTGTAAATGCGGTTTATTTGATTTAAGCGGTGGGTATATGGGCGCTAAGCTACGGGGTAGTGTCTTCAATATGAACACAGTAGCTTCACACACTTCGTTTATTACTATGTAAGCGCGAATGCAAGCTCAGAATGATGACAGATAGCATGGAAATATAATGCAATAATTTAGACAAGTTAGAAAGCCGAGAAGTAAGAATTTAAACACATGAAAACAGAAAAATGCGTGGGCGTGAGCCGAGCGTAAAGCGACGCGGGTGTGCTTTGGGAAGGTTGGCTGCGCACTGGCGCGGGCGATCGTCGACTGCGAGCAGGTCCTTCGCCTCTGTCCCCGCGCGCCGCGGATCCACCCGCTGACGCCTGGACCGGTTCACGTAAGGATGTCTGTTGCTTGCGCTAGTGTTGTACTGGCGACGGGAGTCCGTCCGCCACATCACCCCCTTTGGAGACTTAATGTCCTGCGGAATAGAAATCAGGAAACCTGACTATGCGTCCTGAACGAGTGGTTTTTGGAAAAGGACTTTGATTAGAATGAGAAGGAGGAGGAACGGGGTTGTCGGGAATGACAAAATCGCTATTGGCTTGGATGTAAGCTGGTTTGCATCTATCAATTGAGACGGTCACTGGTCCTCTATTTAATTCTACAGTGATGGTCTTATCTGTTCTTGAATTAACTTTGTGTGGTCCCGTATATGGTGCTTGTAGTGCACCACGCAAAGCATCTTTTCGGAGAAAAATGTGTGTACATTTTTGTAGGTCTTCATGAATGAAGACAGATTTATTTGAATGTCTAGAAGCAGGTTGAGGTCTGAGCTCAGACATGTGGGCTTTTAGTTGTGAAACGAAATCTGATTGTAAAACTTTCTGAGATTTAGTTGAGTGAATGAACTCACCAGGGATCCTCAATGGCTCACCATATACCATCTCAGCTGCTGAGCATTTAAGATCTTCTTTCCACGCTGTTCTGATGCCGAGAAGGACCACGGGGAGAATGTCCGTCCATCTCTTCTCGCCATGCGCCATGATCGCTGCCTTCAGGGTGCGGTGTAGCCTTTCAACCATGCCATTCGCGGCAGGATGGTAGGCAGTTGTGTGGCGTTGCTGGACTCCGCAAAGATCTGATAAAGCCTTGAAAAGGTGGGAGGTAAACTGGCGGCCTCGGTCTGTTGTTAAAATCTGTGGGCAACCAAAACGTGAGATCCAAGTGTCACAAAAACCTTTTGCTACTGATTCTGCTGTTATGTCCTTGAGTGGGAATACTTCTGGCCAGCGGGTATATCGATCTATGGCTGTGAGACAGTATTTGTAGTCATCTGATGAAGGGAGTGGGCCAATCAAGTCTATATGGACGTGGCTAAATCGTTCCCCTGGAAGTTGGAAGTTGCTCAAAGGGGAAGAAGTGTGACGTTGTACCTTACTTCTTTGGCATGCTTCGCAGGCTCTGACCCAGGTACGACAATCCTTGCGCACGGAGGGCCAGACGAACCTTTCTGTGATGAGTTTGATGCTGGATTTGGTTCCAGGGTGGCTCATGGAGTGAAGAGAGTTGAAGACCTGCCGACGCAACTCCTTAGGAACATAAGGACGAGGCCTCGACAGAGAGACATCACAATAGAGTGTGTAACTGGTACCTGGCACAGGGACTTTCTCTATTTTCAGGGAAGAGGCACTCGAGGAAATGAGTTCCTGTAATTCTGCGTCATCCCGCTGTTTGTGTGCCAATGTAGCTGTGTCGGGAGGAGTTGAAATGGCTTCGATCCTCGAGAGAGTGTCGGCTGGGACGTTGTCCTTACCAGGGATGTATCTGATGTCCGTTGTGAACTGCGAGATGTAATCCAAGTGATTGAACTGTCTCGGCGAGCAGTGACGATCCTTCTGATCAAAAGCAAACGTGATAGGTTTATGGTCAGTATAAATCACAAAATGCCTACCTTCGACCATGTGGCGGAAGTGTTTCACGCTTTCATAAATTGCTAATAGCTCCCGGTCATAAGCACTGTACTTTTGTTGAGCCTTATTCATCTTTTTGGAATAGAAAGCAAGTGGCTGCCACTCTTCATCTACCAGCTGTTGGAGAACTGATGCTACCGTAGTTGATGAGGCGTCAGTGACGAGAGCAAGTGGTGCGTTATGAACTGGATGAGACAGAAGAGTACATTTGACCATACTAGCCTTACAGGTGTCAAAAGCTTGAAGAGTCTCTGTTGTCCAGGTGAGTGGTTGTGAGCCTTTCACTTTTGGTCCAGCGAGCATGTCGTGTAGAGAAGCTTGATCTTCAGCAGCGTGAGGGATGAAACGTCTGTAAAAATTCAACATTCCTAAAAATCTGCGTAAGCCATTGACGGTTTTTGGTGGTGGGTAGTCCTGTATGACCTGCACCTTGTCATCCATGGGACGCGTGCCATCTTCGGTAATGGTGTAACCAAGAAATGTTACCTCTTTTTGGCCAAAACTGCACTTGCCCTCGTTGATGAGTAACCCATGTTTGTGTAGTCGCTCAAAAACCTGCTGGAGATGGTCCAGGTGCTCTCCCTCGCTTCTGGAAAATATTAGAATGTCATCGATATATGAATAACAGTAATCCAGGCCCCGAAGCACTTCGTCAAGGAATCTCTGGAAAGTCTGTGCTGCATTGCGTAATCCGAATGACATCGATGGAAATTCGAACATTCCGAACGGTGTTGTAATCGCAGTTTTTGGAATGTCCTCTGGAAAGACCGGTATCTGGTTGTATGCCTTCACCAGGTCAATTTTGGAGTACAATTTGCATCCTGCTAGCCTGTGGGAATAGTCCTCAATATGCCTGACGGGATACCTATCTGGAATCGTGCGTGCATTGAGGGCACGGTAGTCTCCGCATGGTCTCCAACCATCCTTTTTGGGTGCCAGGTGCAGTGCAGACGCCCAAGGTGAATCTGAAGGGCGAGCTGTGCCATCGCGAACCATGTCGTCAAACTGTTCCTTGGCTATCTTCAAACGATCTGGTGCAAGTCGTCGTGGTCTGCAGAAAACTGGTTGGCCTGGCGTGGTTCGGATATAATGTACAGTTGAGTGTTTGATCTCTCGATAAACACCGGATGGCTTTGTTAAAGCTGGATACTGAGCCAATAGCTTATGGTACTCACTGTTACCGGAAATCACCTTGATGCTTGACACGTGGCATTTTCTGAGCGACCCTGCTGATGACAATGTGGTCAGGCTGTCTAGTAACCGACTGTTTCTGCAATCAACAAGAAGGCCATAATGTGAGATAAAGTCGGCACCAAGGATAGGCTTGTCCACGTTCGCTACCACAAAATTCCAAGTAAAATCTCGCCGCAGCCCCAGATCCAGGTGTAAATTCAAAGTGCCGTATGTATGAATAATGGTGCCGTTTGCTGCTGTGAGACTGTAGTCGGTTGGATTTCTTGCTTGACGTAGAAACCGACGTGGCAGTACACAGAGGTCGGAACCGGTATCAATTAAGTATTGCACCTTGGTTTTCCTGTCTGTGACGAATAGGCGGCTGGTAGCCCGACAGTCTTCGGCCGCTTCTACTGACTGCCGTGGGAGTTTCCCGACTTGAAGTTACACGGAGATGTACACTTACGTGCCTTGTCACCAAAAATATTATGGTACCAGCACATACCTGGTGTCCGGTTTTGGCTCTGACCTCTGCTCCTCGATCGTCCTGAAGAACGGCTGGATGAGCGTCCACGGTTACGGCCACGATTCACGGTAAGCTGAGAAATTTGCCGTGACAGCTCTGACTGGATGCGTGACGTTATCAACTGGTCCATGCGCTGCAATAAACTGTCGACATTAAATGAGGTGCTGGCCACCTGGTTTGACGATGGGGATACCTCGCAAATCTTGTCCGCGAGCTCTGCCACGTCATCAAGGCTAGCAGAAGCCTGAGACATAATGATGGCTTGCACGTGCTGCGGGAGACGGCTCGACCACATGTTGCGCAAAAATTCATCCGAAATCCCCCCGTCGGCTAGGGTTTTGAGGTGACGTAAAAACTGTGAAGGCTTACGGTCACCTAATTCCTCGTGGGATAGAAGCTGACTTATTTGGTATTCTCTAGAAATTGATAGGCGTTTCGTTAGCTCTTGCTTTAATTTTACATATTTCTCTGTGCGCGGCGGGTTCTTTATGAGGTCTTTCACTTCCTTTACATACCTTTGATCAAGTTGGGCAACAACGTGGTTGAATTTTGTTGCATCATCCTTAATACCAGACACAGAAAATTGTGCCTCCACTTGGGCGAACCATACGTCCGGGTCTTCAGCCCAAAACGGCGGCAACCGTACGGCCACGCGGTCGACATAACCGGAAATGGACGCGTCGCGAGTGTTGTCGCCCTCCGGCTGCGCTCCGGACCCCGGCATCGTATTCCCATCTATCGGCATCTTGCTATCGGCGCTCGAGATCGTGTCCTTATAACACACAGGCGGGTCACCAATATGGGCGCTAAGCTACGGGGTAGTGTCTTCAATATGAACACAGTAGCTTCACACACTTCGTTTATTACTATGTAAGCGCGAATGCAAGCTCAGAATGATGACAGATAGCATGGAAATATAATGCAATAATTTAGACAAGTTAGAAAGCCGAGAAGTAAGAATTTAAACACATGAAAACAGAAAAATGCGTGGGCGTGAGCCGAGCGTAAAGCGACGCGGGTGTGCTTTGGGAAGGTTGGCTGCGCACTGGCGCGGGCGATCGTCGACTGCGAGCAGGTCCTTCGCCTCTGTCCCCGCGCGCCGCGGATCCACCCGCTGACGCCTGGACCGGTTCACGTAAGGATGTCTGTTGCTTGCGCTAGTGTTGTACTGGCGACGGGAGTCCGTCCGCCACAGGTACACGGGAGAGTAGGCATGCAGGTACTGAACCCACCTAATTGAAATCACGCAAACTACAATGTTAAGTGAGATTGTGGGTAAAGTACGTCCTTGCTTATGTGGTTTTGTGAACTCTATTTGTAGAACATGTTCTTATTTATTTTACCTGTATAGTATAGAGGCCGATACACAGAGTGTTCTTTAGAAATAAGTAATATTTTATGTAGTAAAGGAATTTTTGAATGAAATAGTTTTGAATACAAAATGTTATAAATGCTATTTCGTAGACGAAACAGCACTTAGCAGTAGAGCTAAGTGCTATTTTATCTACGAAATAGCATAAGCAATAGGCCTACGCCTACCTAAAAAGTGTTCGAAAAAACCAACAGTCGATGGACACTATGGATACGTAATGATGCGGAAATCTGATAGCAGTCGCTTTGTTTAAAATACAGATATTTAGCCGTATCTGGGCAAAAAAGGTCGACGTCTTCATAACGGATAAAAAGTGCTACATAATACATAATTAGGAAAAACAGTATTTTAGCGTGACAATTTTCGGAATTAAATAAGTTCCAAAAAAATGTCATCCCGACTTTCATTAATTTAGTATATTCAAGTGATTCTCCATAAGTTACAGCGACAGAGCGCTCCACTATTATAATAAGTCCGCCGTCTGTCCTGACAAAACTTTCGTTGTTTGCGGCACCTGCATTTCTCCGTTTCAGGGACAGTTATAACCCACTTTAGAATTATTACTTCATAAGAGCACACCAAGCCAAAACTAATTGAGTAATTCCTTTGATTGTAAACATCGCACTATTATAATTAAGCACGTCTAATTAGAATAATCCAAACATCAATTTACATGTCGTAATTGGAGCCGTAATGTATTATAAAACTATAAGCTTACAGAAGATTAAGCGTCTCCATCGTCTGAGATTCGGTTTCATGTGGCTATGAAGAGTACATAATGTCTTAGAAATTTTAATTAATAGCATCCTTACATGCGCGGAGGTACTGAACCCGATCTCGTTCGATACTAGTTAGCGCGTCGGAACCGGCCTGGATTAACAATGACTCCAGAAATAGTTGAATCAATTGACGAGAGAATGTGTCTGGGTGTATATCGATCAGCCAACAAACAGAGAATGAGAATGTCTTGTAACACACTCGATACTCAAGTTCTAAGTACAATTTAAGGGTCAGATGATCGCCGTTGACTTTGGCCATACAAATGCGCGTCGCGCTCACGCCGCGCAACCATTAACTTTCATAGGGAATATTTATTTTTAGTAACAAAAATATAAATATTTGAAAAAAACACAGATAGAATTATTGATAATAATACGGTCTATTCATACAAAAAAAGATTGAAAATATTTTCAGTTGTTTGAAAGTAAGATCGTTTTTTATGCTTTGGGTGGACATTACTTGAAACTTTACATTACTTTAAAGTGTTTTAATACAATACTTAAACATTCTCATATAGAATTGATGTAAATGCGTTCTAGTATAACATACATTTTTTGCATAACTTACTTGCAATATATGAAAGCATAATATCAGATTTAAAAGTCACTAAAATCATATATCTGCGCCTTAAGTGGAAAATGAATGGGAATATGTCTAAAACGTTCAGTGATCGAGTCTTCCGAGTCACATTAAACCGGTTGTTCTGTCCGATGTTCTGATGTTACAACCGAGTTTTATCCCTTCCGTTGAGCTCTGTCGATCGTTTAGTCAATCTTCAGTAAACGCGTGTTTTGTTTTCATAGATTTACAGCAACAATGTTATAGAAAGCGTGTTCTATAGCGAGGTCAAGTTATTAAAGTTTATCGACTTCATACGGCCGCTACACTATATCCATCGCGTTTAATATAATGGTGATAGCATAAAAGTTTCAATATAATTTGGTAACACACTGTTTGTATAGGCGTGTTGGTAGTACTTTAGGCTCTATTCTTAGCCTAAACGGGATAAAGGGATCAACCATGTTCGTTCTGGAACTCGGGGGCGACGAAAAATGGAATCAATAGGCTTTGACAATCCGCTTTGCCATTGATGTATCTGCAATGTATTTGCCTGTTAACGAGGATGCAGCTGTAAGCTATCTATAAGATTTACAAAAGGTACTCATTGAAAGTTAGACCAATTCAAATGTTACTCTAGTTGCATTGAATTCGCAAAATCAATTGGATTAAGTTGAAATGGGTAAAATATTGGCTGCCGCACCAACTAGTTCCTAATGTATGGATTACTAGTTTTGACTTGGATAATTAATTAAAGTTTCACCAAGTTCAGCCAAGCGTTTGGCCAGTGAAAGCTTGGAGCAACAGCAATACAATCAGAGGCAGTGCAAATATTTTGAATAGCACGTTTTAAATACGGGCGTCTTTTATTTTAATCCACCGTTGTTCGGAAATATAAATTAAGCTTATTCCTCTATAGCCTCGGTATTGGGTTAATGTCTCTCCGCTGATCACTGCATAATGTTCCAGTGTACTTTATTAAGCTTACAAACACGAACTGAACTGAACTCAAAGCTTGGCGCAGGCGTTTACAATTCGGAACCAGAAGTACGTATTAGTATTTAATAGCAGCAGCGGAGATATGTCAACGGATTCGTTAATAAAGTGACATTTAACCGGAGGATTTATTGACCCGGAGCAGTTTACTAATAAATAAGCGAGTACCGTCCGCAGGGGCAGGCGGCAGGCGGAGTGCGTTTCTCAAGCGTTCAATTGATTAAACGAAGCAATTAAACAATCAGTCCTCAATGGCAGCGGCGATTGTCGCAAATGAGTGCGGGTTCGACATCTGCGTGCTCCAAGATGTTCGTTAGCTCCATGTATCACACCATAAACATTCTATTAATGTGTTCATGTGGCTGTCGTACATTTTGTACTGAAGCTCCTAAAGAACTCTCGTGTAAACAAAGTTTCAGTCGCTAATTAATGGCACAGTCAAAGTTAATTTAATGATTCAAAGTACCGTTGTAGCAATCTATTGAATGAATTCCTGAAAATATACCGTCTAGACATGATTTAATTTCTTGCAAAGTGTGTTTTTTGTTTAACTTAAAACTTGTGCTTGTTTTTGATGTTTACATTAAGAACGTTATTTTATCAAATGAAACAACAATGTAATTTTCTTTTCTTGTTTTGCTATTGTAAAAAAACAAGAACAAACAAAACCGTGTCTGTTTAATATTCAGTGTTTATAAATAGGCAATATTTGTTAACCCCTCCACAAAGAAACTATCAAACTAAAGTAGTTATTGCTCATGATCACGATATGACACAGTTCCTTTATCTAAAACGTCTCATTTTATTCCGGAGCCCCTTTCCGGGCGTGTGACACGTTACATTTGTATTGCAATAAACAAGACGCAGGATAACTTTATAGAGCTATGAATCGTGGCTCTCTGGGTAGCTGTAGCGAATTATTCTAAAATTAAACTGTATTTATTGGAGGACAGTTTGGCGAAACAGTTCGAAACGACTGTGACATCCGGGCCGATCAAAGTGATCGAGAACGAGCGTCGAGTTGGCGTTTTATTGCGCGCCCGACGGGACGTGGTGTACACTGTGGGACTGTGCGTAGTGTTCGTACAGAGCACGCCACCGCCTTGCTGGATAATTGTCTCCGCTCAGCCAGCCATATGAATGGTAATGCCAAATTTAGGTGCAATCCCCGCGATCGCGTGCTGCTCTACGTAAATTGAACCTACAAAGTTGACGACCATAATATAAATTCAAAAATGTTAAAGTCGTTGTAAATATTGTAGCAGTTAATGCAAACAAGCTGTGTTGGGTTTAAAGATGGCTATTATGCATAAATTGTGTGGCGTGGCTTGTTAGCATCCTTTCGCTACTTATTCACAAAGGCGAGCTGAGAGCATGTAGTTGTAGCTTGCATAATAATTTGACATTCTGTTTTTTGTAACGTTATCGATTAATAAATTATATCACAAATTACAAAACTAAGTGGGTACTTAAACTAAAAGAGATGCTGACGCATTTATCTTGACTAGAAAATTATGCTGACACAGAATAGTAATTTAGTAAACAAAATAGCGTTCCAGTTTTTTATTTACGACTGAATTCATGAAATTAATCCCTTATAAATATTTAAAAATTCAAATTAGGTCAAAACTTCTTACGGGATTTTATTCAGAAAAGTTTTTTCGTTAGTTAATTACAATAGCCATAAATTAACAGGGCTGATGTCAGTGGTGACGAGCGTGTCTGTGAACAAGTGGCTAGTATGCCACGTAAACACACAAGCTATGTGTAACAGAGGACACATTGTCGTCGCGACCAGTTTTCCATATGTTCGGGGCTGATGTTATAACAGTTAATCCCCTGCCGGCCGGGGCCCGCGCGGGGCCACATGTCAGCCCATTAAACTCGACACCCTAACAAAAAATAATTACTTCACCATAGTATAGCTCCACAGTCTACAACTCGTTCAATTTGTGTTCAATCTCCTTAAAGCGCGACGGACGTAATGAAATTAAAAAGTCACGAATAAACGTACTGAACAACCCCTATGGGACGTATGGGTTTGTTACTACTTATTGTGAGACGCGATCGGAGATAACAAGGAATGTTTGTGTGTAATCATGCGTGAGAGTGGGGCAATTAGGTATACAGAAATGTAGTTGAAAAGTTTAGAAAAAGTGCAAATGATAAGGTTTGACAAATAATATTGATAGGATAAACGCTATATGATATAATATTAATAGGCTGCATTATGTCAGCGATGAGGGACACAGTCATGCGCAATTGAAATTAAATTATTTATAGAGCCGACATCCTTTGTTAGCAGAATGCAATTAATTAGACGATTAACTAATAATAAGGCCTCCTTAGTCATAAGGATCTCGGCTCTAAAGCCCCTAGGCTTTGATAGTTGTAATGTACGTATGGGATCTTCTAACATATTCTGTCTCCACACTGAAAATTATAATTATTAGCGTTTTGCCCCCGATTTCGTCCGTGTTGATTTCGAATATTCCCATACAAACTTCAATATCCCATTGTCAAACAATTTCTGATAAATATTCAGGATGAATATAAAAAAAAAACCTATCCAAAGTAACCTATGTCCTCCTCTAGTCCGAGGATAACTCTTTGCCAAACATCATCATAATCTGCCTAGCCTTTTCCCAACTATGTTGAGGTTGGCTTCAAATCTAACCGGATACAGCTGAATACCAGTATTTTACATGGAGCGACTGCCTATCTGACCACCACAACCCAGTTACTGGGTAACACGATATCTTTTGGAAATACTTTTCTCAGACTTTCCGGCTTTTGACGACCTGTAAAAACTGTTAAAGAACTAGAAATGAAAGAAAGAAGAAAGAACGAAAAATTCTTTATTGTGCACAAACAAGACATTTAACACATTACAAAAAAAAAATAAAAAAAAAATTCTTTATTGTGCACAAACAAGACATTTAACACATTACAAAAATAAAATAAAAAATTAACAAAATACACGCTCTACAATTTGCAATTTGCAGTGGTGGCCCAGTGGTAACGTCCCCGACTTACGAGTTGTAGGTCGTGGGTTCGAACCCAGGCAGGCGCTTTACTTTGTGTAAATAATTTCATCACCACTGCTCTCAAAACGGTGAACGAAAACATCGTGAGGAAACCGGCATGTCCTAGAACCAAAAATTCAAAGACATGTGACATCTACCAACCCGCACTGGGCCCGCGTGGTAGATTTACAGCCCACTCCCTCTCGAAGAGAGGAGGCCTCTGTCCCAGCAGTGGGAACATTATAGGCTGATTATGATTATGACGCTCTACAAACAATCGTATTTTAAGACTATGATGTAAATCTTATCCAGAAATGTTAATAGGAAAAAAATTGCAAATGACAGCCGGGACCAACAGCTTAGCCTGCTTTCCGAGGCATGGAGGGATCTTGGTATGTAAAGATGGCCACCCATCCACGGACCAACCGCGGCACGAGTAGCTTAACCTGATCGATCGATCCGTGCGGTTATTACTTAGTCACAACAGTCTTTGCCAAACATGGCTACTTAGCATACAAGAGAGCACTTATAGACTTATGCTCTATACAAACTTACTGGGCACCTAAAGTTAAGTATAAAACTATCACATTTCTGTGTACATTTTCATCGTGTTTCTTGGCTCAGGTCTTAACTCTTAAGAGACTATTTTCATATGAGGTGTAGTGATTATCGTCAGGTGTCCTGGTTATGTCGATGATTAGGCTCGGATTAGGTCGAGAGGCAGTGGTGTTAGCCAGAAAAGGTTGTGACGATCTAAGGAGGAGGTAAGGAGGCGAGTATCACATGTTAACCGCTACTCTTCTGATAATTGGTCGTTGCACGTAATGCACGTGTACCTGCATACTAGAACTTTATAGAGGTAGTGTAGTATGTTTATACATTTAATGTAATGGAATGGATACAATAGGGCTATTTTTTCTCATACAGAGGGAATATAGACACAAGATAATATGCCAAGCCAAGTTCCCAAAAGAAACGGGACAAACCTAACATTTATATTAAAGAACTTGAAGAAGCTGTTATTTAATGAACTTTTGTTCCACTCATTTTGATGTCAAAAATGTTATCAAAGAAGCCCGCACGTTATGTGTACCGTACTTGATCCCATTTCATATTTGTTTTTCGTGGGCTTGTCTGTTACTGAGTTTATCGTTGTTATGCAGTTTTTGTTCAAAATACTGTGATTATACAAAGCTTTTGTGGTGATTCTGTTAAAATCCTTTTACGGCATGATTTTAGGTGTTGTTGGTAGAGGCAGTGTGAGGGCTAGTTTACGAGCATATGCGGTAAGCGAATTAGCACCAAAGTAGGCCATAAGTCCAAAACAAACTGCAAATGGAACTATAACGATTGTTATAAGTAGGTGCTGAATCGTTGGAAGTAAAGTAGATGCAGATACACACAACGTACCTTCTTAACTCAGGTACCAGGTGGCAAGTCTAGCCTACTAAAGACATCCGCTTCCCTCATTTGACTTTTATAACTTTCACGACAATGTAAACAGCTGACTTTTAATACTGGTCTTATACTCATTAAACAGCGATCTAAATACAATTAACACAGTTAAAGTAAGTCTTGTACACGATCAAGTTACAAGTTCAAGCTATTTAATTATTCCTGAACATTAGCGTATTAGCGTGAAACTGAAGTATAGATAAGATGGTTCACTATTGTTGACTATACCCACATCCCTCTTGGAAAACCTTATGAAAGTTTAATAGACTCCGCATTGAGTTCATGTCCTTTGCACAAGTCTCCTTTATGTACTCTATGTTAGTTTAAAGATAGACATTTCCATTACCTATAGATATTTTGTGAAAAGAGGAAGCCCCGTGTGGCCGTGTCTCGTGTTTGAGCCGAATATTTTCGCCGACCGACCGTGAAATGGTTTCGGGCGCAGTTTTTATCATATTTACTCTAATTTAGAGAGATAATATTGACCGTATTTTTGGCGTTTAATGTCGGACAAGCGCTTGCTGTAATATTTAAAAAATAATATTACTAGTTTATTTGTTGGTATACGTAATTATGAGGGGCGCTGATGGCCTTAATTGTTGATAGCAGCTGGTTGGCTCGCGCTTTATAATGGCGAAAAAAGGAAAAATTAACACGTTAAAAACGCTTCACTCCTGGCGTGGCTCGGTATTTTATTGGTCACCCTAAATTCCGTCCCTGTTGCAGTGGTATTTGCCTTGAATTGGGACTGTAACTGGCTGGCATGATCCCCAAATTACAAATCATATAAAATAAATTAAATTACTTTGTATAAAATTGTAGACTGCATTCAGAGGAGTACTGGAAAATAGTAACTTCAAAGGAGATTATTAATTATAACATCTGGTCGTTGGTTCTCGGAAGCCTTGAGGCGGTTGCGGTGAGGGTAGTCGTGGAATATCGAGCGTGCTCGACGCTCGCCCTGTTGCCTGCCCACCGTCTTATTTTAATGATGGCACTATTCAATAAATATAGTCGATACAGATGAATTTTCTATGAAATGAAATAGTCAAGCAGAGAAAAAGGCTCCAATTAGTGTTTGATCCGATGTTTCATTGATATTAATGCCATCGATAAACTGTAGGTTTATGTTGGTAGAACTGAAAACGATTTGAGGATTACTATATGTTGATCGTTGGTAAGCACTTGGGATTAATTTTTAAATTGTTGCTCAGTCATTTTCAATATTTTTATGCAAGACTAGTATCTATCCGCGACTTCGTCCCCGTCTTATATTATATAACAAACAAAGTTAATAAAACATATTCTACACACACGGCACTGTGGCTTTCCATTAGTAAAAGAATGATCGGAATCGGATCAGCAGTTCCGAGGATTAGCCCCTACATACAAACTAACAATCTTTTCCTTCGTTAAATATTATTATATGTATAGATTTGTATTTCACTACCTCTACGTAAGAAGAGTTTGCACAGAATATTTAGTTAGCTGCGGTGCGGTGTTTGGGTACTTGGGTACAGTGCAGTTGGAAGCAGTGCACACTTGCAGTGGTCTATTCCGGTTGGTGGCAGTAGCAGGAGCGCCAACTGTCGCTGGCGGGGCGGGCGGCGCGGCGGTGGCGCTGCGGTCGCCCCGGCCGTCTGTACGCCTTGAATTCCTAACTCGGGGGGCGAACAAAAATAACATAACGAGTCGAGCTTGTAATAACATTTGTCCTAATATATTACTATTGTGACGGCTCACAGCGTTCCGGATTTATGTACTACCGTGCGAACCGTCACCTTATTATTTATTAATATTAATGCCGGCTGTCTGCGCCTAAATTATTTTTCATTAGATATTCGAGCTAGAAGACTTTCCCCGTGTTTAACACGTTAGTATTGTGTATAAGCAAATCTTTTGATGCGCGGATTTTTCTTCATTAATTTGCTTGATGTTTTGTGTCTTGATTTGTGTGGAGTTTACGCCGAGGCGACGCACAGGCATACGTTTTAATATAAAAGAAAATAAAGTCACGTAAGGAATTATTGCTTGTTATCATACGAATGTAGCAGAGTGAGTGCCTAATAAAGAAAACAATTTTATTGTATTATTTATCCGCCTGCAAAGTAAACAGAAGTATCTACATTGTTGTATTCGAAGGTATTCGTTTCAGTTGCAAATCTTCTAACTTGTATGCTCTAGGTTCCTATGTAACGTTGTAAATGAGCTGAAACTTGTACGAATTGCTTGTGAAATATTATGGAGATATCTGCTTCATTAATTATAGTTCTATGTACACGTTCTATACGTTCTATGAACAAACTTCAATTTCATGGTATCTAAGTAGTGTAAGTTGTAACCTCATTGCACCGAATCCTTCCGTTTGATGTGTTTAGACTTTTACAAATATTGTTAAGAAACTTACGTCATTGAGACGATGCTCATTTAGTGTAAGGTTTCGTAAGTCCTAAGGGGAAACTGCTGAAGTTTTTAAGGTTTTGAACCTTATTTATTAAATGATAAATGATTTTATTTCTGTAAGCAGGTTTGTGCAAACACTTTTACACGTCAATCATATTTTAAAAATTAGATGAGCTCGGTTAAAAACTAGATTAAGCTACCAACCTGCAATAATAAAAACACTAAAATCTTTTATTACAATGTTTTTTTTTGGGTTCCTAAAAAAAGTTCCTTCGGTACGATTAAGGAGTAGGTACCTAATTAATAACACCTATAAACTCAAGTCCTAGTTAGTATAAGGTCTCGGAGGAGACGTACCTACTTGAATCTAAAGCATAATAAAACACGATCACATTCGCTGTCTTATGGGCTGGCATGCTATAATGCCATTTTCACATTTAACACATATTTGGATAAAATAAAAACATTGCAAATCAGATTCATGAATGAGTGTACCTAAGTATAAAAATCATGTAAAAATGTACAAAAAAAACCGGCCAAGTGCGAGTCAGGCTCGCGCACGAAGGGTTCCGTACCATTATCTATAAAAACGGCAAAACAATCACGTTTGTTGTATGGAATAAATAAATATATTTTTTTTCCCTTAAATATTTGTTTTATTTTAATTTAATTATTTATTTTTAAAGCGAATATATAACTAAATATTCTGTGAATATTTCAAGCGTCTACTTGTTGCCGTTATCAATATCAAGCAAAAAAGAGCAAAAAAAAATCAGGTTTGTTGTATGGGAGCCCCATTAAATATTTATTTTATTCTGTTTTTTAGTATTTGTTGTTATAGCGGCAACAGAAATACATCATCTGTGCAAATTTCAACTCTCTAACTATAACGGTTCATGAGATACAGCCTGGTGACAGACGGACAGACAGACAGACACAGACAGACGGACAGACAGACAGACGGACAGACGGACAGCCAGACAGACGGACAGACAGACAGATAGACAGACAGACAGCGGAGCCTTAGTAATAGGGTTCCCGTTTTACCCTTTGGGTACGGAACCCTAAAAATGAGCTTTGTCTGCCAACTGCTTTGGAGTTTGGCAGAGGTTATAAATACCTATGTCTTGTATATATCTGTGAATAAAGACTAAAGTCAAATTATTTATTTCAAATAGGCACATAGATGGCACTTTTGAACGTCAAAATTTACAAATAAAACAGAATTGATTCTAGTCGCCCCTTCCAAAAGGTAGCTTCGTATGGAGAAGAATGGGAAACTCCACCGTTACTCTTTTAAAATGTTTTACAATATTTGGTATTGGTACATCAATTATATAATTATATGTGAAGACGATGCACCTAGAATAAAATTACTATACCACAATAGAATACACTTCAAATGAATTAAATGTTGTGTTATAAACGTATAAGTTATCGTCCATTTCTGTTGTATATGTTACGGCTAATACCCGAAGTGCGGCTACACCTAGTTTTAGCCGGTTAGAATTATAGATCCTGGCGCTCGGCGGCCGCTGCCGCGGCACGCTTGCTTCGCTCGCTCGCCTTCGCTTGTTAATGGTTACTGTTCTAACCTAACCTAACCCAAATGATTTTACCCGAAAACAATCGGCTCGTACTAGGTTTAACCAAGAGTAAGTGGCTACACCTAGTTCTAACCGGCTAAAACTAGGTGTAGCCGCACTTCGGGTATTAGCCGTAACATATATACCTATTTCATATTGTTAGGTCTTCCAAATGTTGTTTTATGCTCAAGGTATACGATTTAGGAGTTCCTAAATCGTGGAGACAGGTACCTACGAATTAGGCAAAGAGGCCTTCAAAGTTTAAAATCGAAACCACGGACATAATTTTATCAAAATATACGGTTTGGTTATGCTTAAATGAATTTCTGAAAACCACGTAAATAGCCATTAACAAAAATAGATATTAGTTATCTTTATCGCCCTTCTTTTTTTTTTTCATTGCATAAAAGTGTACTGAAGACAGTAGCAATATCTTATTTTTTTATTATTTTTCTTCTCCGAAGTCCAGCTGTTTAAGCACTTGTTAACAAGGAGCCTGATATGCTGTATTACGACTTTGGCGCTATGTTCGTCTAATTTACCTAAGATTTTTTTATATTTTCTTGTTTGAACCTGGGTAAGGTTCAAACAAGAAAATAAAAAAAAATCTTACTTAATCATCAATTAATCTTACTGTCAAAAATGAGAATAATTTAAAAAAAATCATAAACCAGAAGAAACAATAAAATAAGGGAATCAAACAATAAAAAAAAATTAAAACCTAACCCTATTTACAAAGTCAAAAGTTAAACCATTTATTTCAAATAGGCACATAAGAGGCACTTTTGAACGTCAAAATTTACAAAAAAAATAGAATTGATTCTAGTTGCCCCTTCCAAAAGGTAGTTTCGTATGGAGAAGAATGGGCAAGAAACTCCACCGGTACGTCTTTCAACACCTTGTTAAGCTGTATGAATGTTGTTGTATGAAGTGAGATGCATGCTAGGAAGTAGGCCATACTCAGTTTTATTCGAATATCAACGCAAGACTTAGCAATTGGTAGGTACTAACCAAAATTATTTCCGGAGACAACTAAATATTTCCAGAACTGTGTCATAGGCCCATAGTGGGCACAAAGTGCGGCTGCAGATAGTGAGGTCTTCGACTACGGATCGGCTCTGGTAACGTATGAGCATCTTCAGTTATTATCGTCAGCCGCACGTCAGTGGTACCAATGTACAGTCACCAGCACATCTAGTTACCACAAACTGTAAATTTTTCTCATTCGATTTTGAACTTAACCATCAACAAGGTTTAAAATCATTTGGAGAAATTTGGCAGTTTGGCCTGACGTGCTGGCGACTGTGCTACGAAACCGTCCCCTACTGCTACGATAGTATAAAGGCCATGGGACTGAATATCGCCACAGGTTAAATTAAATTGTATACAAATGTAGGTACAGTCCGTGGCTAGCATTACCTGACTCCTCGTACAAAGAAGAATAATGGAAGAGGGGTCAAGTAATGCTGGTCACCGACTGTACTATCACTGTCTGTCTACCTATACGAGTACTACTATTAACTCTATTGATCTCTAGCAGGATATTGTTTTGTAATTTGTACCCATACTTTGAATGAATTTGGAGGAGCACGTGGCTAAGTAATAATAGCCGCACGGGTCGATCCATCAGGTTAAGCTACACATCCCGGGGTTGGTCCGTGGATGGGTGACCATCTTTACATACTGAGACTTCTCCATGTCTCGGAAAGCACGTTATGCCGTTGGCCCCGGCTGTCATTCGTGGATCTTTGACAGTCGTTAGGGGTCGTCCAGAAGCCCGAAACTGACAACCAGTCTCCCAGCCAGTTACTCAGTTACTGGGTTGTGGAGGTCAGATAAGCAGTCGCTCCATGTAAAATACTGGTATTCAGCTGCATCTGGTTAGACTTTGGAAGCCGAATCCAGGGTAGTTGGGAAAAGGCTAGGCAGGTAGTACCCAGACTTTGAATAGCATAGGTCGATACTCGTATTTTTGGTAAAACGAAGCATTTCAGAACCGAACACTGCAAACGGTTTAGAGCTTCCAAGTAAATAAAATCGATGATTGGTTTTATGAATTGAAAAAAGAATACAAAAAACTGTCACCATGGTGGTACGCATGGTGTCATAAAATGGTGCCACAGTATTTAACAAAGTGACACGGTCTTTACGCACTATAAATATAAAATGCGAGGTTAATCTAGGTTTAACATTTTGCGGTTACCACTCGCAGCTTTATTTTAAGTTTATTGTTGGTATAACCTTTGTTGAACAGAATGTAGATAATAATATATTTTATTATTACTTTCCTATGTGAAAAAAGTATATAACAATATACCTACTATACATAATATAATTTAATATGGCTTTCAAGGTGTATTTTCGGTGTACCTAAAGACAGTTTCCTTGGAAACTAGTTTATAAGTAGGCAGTAGCTTTTACCTCTAAGAATCTCTTGTAGGTAATTAATTACACACAGCACAAGCAGTAGGTACTTTGTAGTCAATTTTACTCTAAAAAAAGCGGCCTAGTGCGTGTCGGACCACGCACAATGAAAGGTTCCGTAGTTAAGATGAATTTATCCCAAAAACAAAATTAACATTATAGTTGAAAAACGTGGTCTCACATACATCGATATACGACTGACAGACAGACAGACGGACAACGAAGTGATTCTATAAGGGTTCTGTTTTTTTCCCTTTGAGGTAAGGAACCCTAAAAACGAGAAAAACTACAAATTCTTACCATAATAAGAGTTGTTGTATTAAAAAACTGACGCCTTCACGCTTAAAACTTTCAGAACTTACCACCAAACTACATAAATGTTTGCGACATTAACAAACTTTGGCTAAAATATTTGTCCCAGCCATCGTTCTTGTAATTGAGCAGTCATAGGCTTTCAAGTATGTTAAGGTTAGCTTTCAGTCTAACCAGATTCTACTGAAATATCCATTATCAACATTTTTACCGTGAACATTGCAAAATACAAGGCAATAGGAACTAATATCCTTAAGTTTGACCGAGGCAATCGAGAGTTTGAACTTTAAGGCACAGATATATGATTTTAGTGACTTTTAAATCTGTTATTACGCCTTCATATAATGCAAATCAGTTATGCGAAAAATCTATGTTAAACTAGAACGCATACACATTGATTCTATATGTGAATATTTAAGTATTGTAGTAAAATACTTTATGAAATAAATTCAGGAAGTAATGTCTACCCAAAGCATAAAAAACGATATTACTTACAAACTACCAAAGAAATTTTCATGATAATTTTTGTACGAACAGACTATTTTATTATCTATAATTCTATCTGTGATTTTTTCAAATATTCATATTTTAGTTACTAAAAATAAATATTCCATATGAAACCGAACGGGGAGGCGCGGCGTGAGCGTGACACGCATTTTTATGGCCAAGGTCAGCGAAGGTTACCCGACCCTTAAGAGTATGAGGCAGTAAATATGTAGGACTTAGCTATTGTTGATAGGCACCTAGCTGCCTTACAACAAGTAAGTAGTAAGTATGAAAAACATTCCTAGGAAAGTGTTACATACCTAGGTACTATTTATTAGTTGTGGCAATACCTACCCCAACCAATGCATGTAATGATATAATATTTAATGTATAAATTCATTTTATATTAAACCTAAATATGCGCGGTTGGGGAACAAAACCAATTGATATTAAATTATAATTTTGAATCTATTAATAACGTGTGCCGAACATAGATAATTAATTATCCTGTTGCATAGGTAACACCTGTTTTGTTGTTAACAGCCGTTCTGATCGCATGCAATTAATTTAATCAATTTTGTGCTACATTCAAGCATGAAATTCAATTAATCAGTTAGCAGTAATAGTTTATATTCCCGATTCGGAACTGGACAGAAATCGCTAACAGATAGGAAGGGTACTTCATGATCAATGTTCATTCCTACCCTAGGTATAAGAGAGAGGACGCCTTTGCCAAGCGCATGAGTAGTTCCGTTTTAGGGCATGTATAAACTATAAATTATTTTAATTAATTCACCAAAGATAACTGATAAGATACTAAGTCAATATTTCGTCATTATTAGGCTTTTCCAACCAGCGCATGTCTCTGAATAAATTAGATAATTTATCAGGAATCGAAGCGTCATACAAAAGCTCTATTTTTATTAAGATACGATTCGTAAATAATTAGCATGACAAGATACTACCAGCTTATTGCCCTAGGCATGTCCATACTTACTATTTGATTTGCTTCTTATTGTCTACTCTAGAATATTAAACAATATAAAATATATATTTGTATATATTTTCTCGGCAATATTTCACTTATTCTTAAAAAAAATATTGTTATGTTGATGATAGACACCATTTTTAAATGAATCAACCTGTGAAACGTTTTGCACTTCTAATGATGCCGCAGCGAGCGTAGCAAGCGGTGCCGCGGCAGCGGCCGGCGAGCACTACATCCAACTTGGTCGCAGTTACTTGGCTATTTAGTATTATTAGGACGCCTAAATAGGAATTATTTAAGGTTCACAAAAAGAGGCGCAATCATTATAATATATTGTTCAATAGTGGTGGTGCCTGTGGTTAAAAATAAAACAGGTGACATAGCGGACAAAACCAACTACAGGCCCATCTCTTTGGCCGCTATAATTGGAAAGGTATTTGATGGTCTGCTTGAGCGCTGGCTTGGTGGCTATTTAAAGTTGAGTGATGCACAGTTTGGTTTTAGGAAGGCGCTATCCACTGAGACCGCTATCCTGGCGCTTAAGCGGACGGTTGGCTACTACACAGATAGGGAAACGCCAGTATATGCTGCTTTTCTCGACCTCTCCAAGGCTTTTGACTTGGTTTGTTACGATAAGCTTTGGTCGAAGCTTAAACTTCTAGAGATACCCGAGGAGCTTATTAATGTACAGAAGTTTTGGTATTTTTGGTATAGCTCGCAGACTAACAGTGTTAGGTGGGCGGGAGCTCACTCTAAGACGTACGTCCTGGAATGTGGTGTTAGACAGGATGGACTAACGTCATCGGCCCTGTTTAATGTTTACATGAACCAATTGATTGGTGAGCTCAGCGAGACCAACGTCAGTTGATCAATTGATGGCACTATGGTGAATAATCTCAGCTACGCAGATGACATGGTCTTGCTGAGTCCATCAAACAGCGCGCTCAGGAAGTTGTTGGCTGTATGTGAGTCTTAGGCTGTGTCACATGGACTCACATATAATGTGCAGAAAAGTGAGTTTATGTTGTTTAAATGTAAGTCTAGCTTGTTGGATGATGTTTCTCCAGTGACTTTAAACGGAAAGCCACTACAGAGACTCACACAGTTTAAATACCTAGGGTATGTAGTCACGGAGGACTTATCTGACGATGCTGACATAGAGAGGGAGCGGAGGGCGTTCTATCGTATCTAGGGTACAAAAACAACTTGTACAATAAAATATATTATAGGTACCTACCAAGAAGCGAAACCTCTATCAATTACAAACAAAGTAAACAGAATTTATAAGAAATACAATCACAATAGAAGATGGTTTATGTATGAATTATATAGAGCCCATATAATAGGTATTCGTATGGATATTTTTCAGAATATAGCCATTTATTAGGTGGGTAGTTACTTCACGAATTATTGTTTATTTCATATTAATTTGGTTTTCCCGTGTAGGTACTTTTTTATTTACTATTCACTAACAGAGCCAATAAATTATGAAAGCACAGGGAAACTGAGACTAACGTATTCAACAAGGTAAAGTCTAAAAAGTAATATGTAGGAATACAGAAATTCGATTCCGAATTGAATAAAAATAGTGGGTACGTAATACTTACGTTCTTTAACTTTTTGAACGATTTATAAGAGTCAAACAGAGAGAAAATGGATTACCGCAGTGTTACGGTTCCTTTGGCGGCGCTTTCTCAGGCAAACGGATATGGAAACATGTGCCACTTGCTTCAGGACATACTCGGTTGTTGGGTATTTTTCAATACGGTTTGTTTTTAGGGTTCCGTACCACAAAAGGGAAAAAATTGAACCCTTATAGGATCACTTCGTTGTCCCTCTGTCTGTCTGTCAGTCTGTCAAGACCCTTTTTCTCAGGAACGCGTGGAGGTATCAAGTTGATACTCGCAAATAAATCACAACCTAAAGGGTACTTCCCATTGACCTAGAACCATGATATTTGGCAAGAAGCAAGGACAATAGCACAAGTAAAGGAAAACGTCCGAAAATCGTTAATTTGTAGTTTTATAAATATTAAAAAAACATGCGTTTAAAAACTTTCATTTTAAGTTGGAAAATTCACCGTGGCTTATAACGATGTATAATGGGAGAACATGTTTTTCAACTACAATGTTCAGTTTGTTTTTGGGATAAATTCATCCCAACTACGGAACCCTACATTGTGCGTGGTCCGAAACGCACTGGGCCGGTTTTTTTTAGATTTATGCTGCACCGTACCGATTTTACCTCCCTAGGTAATGGCAAGGAAATTAATTGTTAAGCGTATTGACTACCAACATATTATACTCTGATTTTAAATTTGCTAGACTAAAATGACATTTGGTGTCGACATCAAAATAACCTAGTAAATAATCTAGCTACCAAGTGACTCTCACCAAGGACGACTGAATCATTATCTGCCGAAGGACCTTCACTGTTGACGTGTTGCCTCGGTAATATTAATTATTTATCGTGTTATTTATAAAAAAAGTCGATTGCAGCTGTCATTTTGGTCTAGCAAATTAAAAATCAGAGTTTAGGTAATTTGTTCGTATATTCAAATCATTACTGTCATTCTTTGATAGTTTTTGACGTAGGTCGTAGGGTGTCAATTTGCTTAATAATGAATTTCCCTGACTTTATATGTATAGGTACTCAAAATGAATATATTTTATTTCACATTAACCTACATGGCCACTTATGAAACGTCAGAAGCTAGGTGCACTGTTCCAATTGGTCGTTTCCTATGGAGAATAGCCGGCAAGAAACTCCACTGTTACTCTTTTAAAAATAATTGGTTTTTACAATGTTTTCAAATTACAGTGTTAATAGGTATAGGAGGTACATACTACACAAAATAGAAAATGATCTACAAATCTACAGTCTATTAAGCCTACAACGTTCTCACATTCACTGATACTTTTTTTTTTTTTTTTTGGGTGGGATATCATCAAATAACTTCTCCCGCTCTGGGCGGAGTGGGAGGGCGTGTCAGACTTTTACTGACTAAAACCCACCCGTGTTCCTTCCGTTGCCTGTGTGCCAGGGCCACGAGATCCCTTTCGGACAAACTCGTAACCCCGGCAGGCATTGGTCCTAACGGACCCCGTCAGTTTGTGCTGACATCTCTTTGAGGCGCGCGTGGAACACAACGCGCCGTCGACCCGGGCCTGGTCCTTATCGGACGGCGAGCTACCCATCGCTCACCGTCCGCAGGCCCGCGCCTACGGTGGCCGGAAATCGGCTTGCGACTCCCGACGCCCGGGGCGTCTCCTGCGGCGACTAGGGGCATGAGGGCGCGAACCTTGTCTCACCCTCACGCGTTCCACCTCCTCCTTCGCTAGCATAACTGCTTCGCAGAAGGAGGTGACGGCCTCCCATGCACTCTCGCTCCGAACCATGGCCTGAACCAGGCCCGGACGCGAGAGATCGCCGCCGCCGATCGCCTCCGTGAGGACACGGCGGTGCTCCGCCCAAGCTGGGCAAACCTCCACCGTATGCTCCACCGTGTCCTCCGGGCGATCCACACAGTGGTGACACCCGGACATTCACTGATACTTGGTGAAATAATAAAAATAAAAATCTATTTAAACCAAATGACATACTAAACATATGACATAATAAAAAACGGAACGCCATATTTCTACCAACACAGGTATTTTTTTGACCAAACTATTATTCCTCTAGATTAGTCAAAAAGCTGCCTACTTATATTACTTCTTTTGAATTTCAGTTAAGTTTCAACTAACTAATCATCACACTAATATTATAAAGGCGAAAGTTTGTGAGTGTGTATGTGTGTGTATGTTTGTTACTTCTTCACGCTCAAACGGCTGGACCAATTTTGTATGGAGGTAGCTGATACCCTGGATTAAGACATAGGCTGCTTTTTATCCCGATATTCCCACGGGATCGAGACTTACGCGGGTGAAACCGCGGGGCGCAGCTAGTAATATATATAGAAGAATAAATATCAATAAACTTCGAGACAAAAACTAATTATTATTCCATGTGTTTATTACACTAATGTTCTAATTAAACTAGTTTCCAAAACTCATAAGTCCCAAACATGAAGAACATGAGTCTACATCCACCTTTTTTCTTATAAAATCTCTGATTATATAATTCCCAGAACGTCAAAACAATCACGGCGTATTCCGCTGCGATAGGAGATAGATAATAAATTAAAAGGGACAACTGGACGATGAGTAATGAGCCCTGTTGAACATAAATTTGTATTGTCGTTACTTATTTGACCCTGTACCAGTTTTGACAGCGAAATCCCCCATTTAGTAAATTGGCAGCTGCAATCAGTGTTATTAATGAGGAAGATGCACATGTATCTAATATAATACACATGCATACCTATATGAGAGTTGTAGAGTAGTATTGAATTACAGCAGCTTTAATTGTATCTACTGCGCTTCCCGGTTGAGCTCAGTGTAATTAAGATTGCAGGGCAATTGTAACAAATTATACAATGGACGTGTATGTAGACTTAGTCACATTCAAGCTGGTACGAGTATGTGTACTTGCAAGTCGATTCAATTGCCAGCACACTCTCTGAAATCCTGGAAACCATTTTTATTTCTGTCGTGAACAAAGATTTTCCTTGTTTTTCAAAGACTGATAACGCCTCGGATCCGTAAATCTCACGTAAGCTGTTACGATTGGTTGATGAAAACAGCAAAAGCTCGTGAAATCTCTTGGTAATAGATTTTACAAAGGATTGGAAAGGTTTTCAGAACCCGGAAAAATTATACAATTTTCAATCAATTCAGGGTACAGCAGCCCACTGCTGGACATGGGCTCCTCCCAAGTTGCGCCACAACATACGATTCTCCCCCTTATGATTCCTAGCTGTCCCAGCCGCCTTTTAAGTCTACGGTACATTTAACTGGGGGCTGGAAATCCCACGCTGCGCTTGCTAGGTACATCATACAGCTGTGATAATATATATTATGATGAAAGCTCGGTCATAACTTTTTACAAAGTTTTTAGGGCACTTGTGTCTGTAATTCGGGTTATTTACCCGTTGTATGTGATATCGTCGGAAGTCGTACGGATGCCATGTTTACTCCAGTGACCGCAACGATACGTTAACTGCGCACGCGCCGGCCTATGTTATTATTATTTATTTTTACACGCCTGCTCAACGTTTGCGCAGATTTCTTTTGAAGACCACCCGAAAGTGTTTTTAGTTATTCGCTTACTGAAATATAGAAATAATCTGTAAATAATATTGAAAGCTTGCTAAAATCTGCCCTTTGTGGCCGCCGAACAGTAGATTTTCAGAAAGGAGAACGCCCAAAAAAACCCAGGTTCGAATAAAAAAACATATATATAGATAGTACATAAATATTAGTAAAATAAAAAAAACATACATAGTAGGTCTCAAATGTGAAATTAGTTTCTCACAAAATTATCACTATAAGCATCACAGTGTGCACAAAGCGGCAACATTGAAAGCGTCGAATTTCCTGTGCTCAAAAAGAGATAGGTAGTGCCCCATGCGGTTATGTTGCACGTATTCTACCATCCAAACAACGTAACGAAAGTCAGTTAAGCACTGATAGTGCTAGTAAGTCGCGATTATTGACAATAGTCCGAAAAAACAGCGATGAATGCAATGAGTAAATTTAGAATTGCAGCAGCCCACATATCAAGAAGTAACCCAGAGAGAAGGAAAATATATTAAAAGAATAAGCCTAGCCAGCGGGATAAATGGCGTAACACACACAGTAGCAATGAATTTAATTTTGACAGTTCAACAACATTCATTGCGTTATTTATGTTGTTGAGCATACAAATTTTTCGAACATGTGAAGTAATGGATTGGCAGTATCCTTCAAAATCATTCAGATTGTGGTTTAAAGTGTGTAACGCAATTAGGGTGCTGCTTATGATATTTTGAGAATATGATATTCAGAGACTGAGCGCTTAAGACTACGTAGATGCACATAATAAGAACCGGCAAAGGGTAGCGATTATAAGATTAGAGGCTAATCCCTGATCTCAAAGACTTTCCGAGACTGACTGATAATATGTAACAGCGATGTATTTTTTGTAATAAATATCTCGTTCATCATTTCAGCCGAAAGACGTCCACTACTGGACATAGGCCTCCTCCAATTTAGGGAGGGTTTCCATAATCGCCACGCTTGGCAGGCGGGTTGGCGATCGCAGTATAGTGTTAAAATGCATAGAGAACGCTGCTGCCCATTCTCTAGTAAGTCCCATAGTCGCCTTTTACGACACCCACGGGAAGAAATAGAATGGTGCTATAATTTCCGTCCAGCACCATACGCCTACGCTTTTTTACATGTGTCCTTTGTATCCTATATACTGCTAGCAAACTTTATGAAAAGAGCAAGAAAATCATTATTATTAAAAATAAAAAATGTCATAGCCAAGCAAAAAAAAATTAATTTCATATTTTTTAATTAAATTTGCCCTTGCCCTTTTGCTTTGGCCCTTTGCCCCATATAAGTTTATCGACTCTGGGTTTTTGCCCATACATTCTTGGGCTTTCTCCTTACTTACAAAATTTTGTATTTTCTTTAAAACAATCTTTAAAACAAGGTTATTAGGCCACTTCAAGCAGATCACCAGCTAGTGATACCATGGTTAAATTCACTCTCCCAATTATAGCTACTTTTCTCCACTTGCACCGAATCCAGCTAAACTATTATATTTGAACCTAGTTAATATAATGTTTCCGGCATTCAAGTTTGAGTCGGTAGCACCAGTTTGCTTGCCAAATAAACTTGCTGAAACCGATGTACTGCGGAAACAAACTCGAAAGTTTACTGGATATTTTACGGGTGATTAATTTTGTGTCATGCATCTACAAATGTGCAGTAAAGTAGGTGTATCGATTTAGAAAGCATAATTGTGTAAAAAAATATAAAATACATTTCTTTGGAGTGTCATCATCATTCTCTTGCAGATATTCAAAAAAATCTCTAATGCTTTTTAAATATTTTTCTTTCTTTTCTTTCTTTCTTTTTTATTCCTATTTATTTGGGTTCGGCGCAACATGTATTTTTCTTCCATACTTTTATTTTAGTTGTCATCTCGCCCTTTTCTAGCCGTATCATCTTTCACACAGTCCATCCATCGTTTCTTTGGTCTGTTATGGATAATTTTTGACTATTTGCTGGCAATGCATACTCGTAGAAAGGTCAGGTGCGTAGTATCTACTCGCAACCGGCGTGCGAGTATGACCAGATGTATGAACATTGGCGAAGCAAAAGAGATATGTAAGGAGCGTAGCAGGTGGCGTTCTATAGTTTCTGCCTACACCCCCCCACGGGAAGAAGGCGTGAGTTTATGTATGTATGTGTATAATAATGCGAAATACAATTCACAGTAGGTACCTTACCTACTATTTGCACTAGTTCTATTGTCTTAAAAAATACGACTCTCAATACTCTATTTGTATTCCACAATGTGTACTTCATCTGAAAGAACACGGGTGGGTTTTAGTCAGTAAAAGTCTGACACTCCCTTCCGCTCCACCCAGAGCGGGAAAAGTTATTTGATAATTTCCCACCCAAAAAAAAAATCGGTTGTCTGTAAAGTCGGTTTACTGACGATAGTTGAACGTGACAACGTCATAAGCCTTAAATGGAACGCCTCAGAGCGAGGTAACGCCGCATGAGAGGTAATGCCGCATGAGAGGTAACGCCGCACGAGAGGTAACGCCGCATGCGTCATGTTTGTTCGTGCGTGCAGCCGGCTCGGAATTATAAGACGTTGTCACGTCAAAAATAAAAGAAAGGTGGTAAGTTAAAATTATATGTGATCATTATGGACCCTGTCGGGCACAGCAAAATAAAAGGAGAGAGGAAGCTTTGAAAAACATAGCTTATCAGTCTTCTGAACTAAATCTAACAAAAGATCAACTTTATTAGATTTTTGACGTGACAACGTCTTATAATTCGATGGAGCCGGCTGCACGCACGAAAAAACATGACTCATGCAGCGTTACCTCGCTCTGAGGCGTTCCATATAAGGCTTATGACGTTGTCACGTTCAACTATCGTCAGTAAACCGACTTTACAGACAACCGATTTTTTTTTATACATTTTATTTTTTATTTATTTATTTACATACATACGCTACCATTACAGTGTCCCAATGTGGTAGTGTAGTTAATTACAGTTTACATATTACAGTTTACCTACTCTCTGAGTATTTTGGACCAAGTGAGACCTAAATTAATGAGGTTAAATTCAAGATAAATCAATACGCACATCTTCCTAGATTTATTGAGTGGCAGTCACAGTGTATCGATATAAAATATTTTATTCTATTTCTTCCTCAAATTAAATTTGCTGAATCGCTCCTCAATACGCAACAGTAGGTTTTTCGAATGACAAGGAAAACATAGCCATTTTCAAAAATAATTGGTTCGGTAGTCGACTCTGGTGATAACTGCTTGCTTACGTCACGAATTCATGTTACTATACAGTTATGTGACATAATGTGAATCAAGTATGTACCACCCCCGCTTATTCACTTGTCTTGTTTTGTGTGTAAATAGAACACAGTCGGTTTTAGATTACTTAAAAACATGACCCTCTTCGTATAGATTAAAGCTACATTTCGGCATTACGTTTAATCTCGTTAAAACAACACAGTTCTCGTTACGATGTCACCTAAATATTTACTAAATAAGCATTCGTTAAAGCAAAATATTGTCTTTGTATGTTCATAAATACTGAGTTAATTGAAACTCCTCGTTAATCGTTGCGAGTCGCTCGTAGATTACCAGCAGGAGCGAGCATTAACATTTTTACATTTGCTATGCATCTCTCCCGACGCGACGTTCACGTAAACCAAAAAAGAAACAGATCCAAAGTGTACCTAATACTTTCCGGCACATTGACTCCACAGTAATTAAATACCGGAGAACGAACTCGGAACTGTACATTGAAAAATTGAGGAATAATTTGTCACCCTCTAAGATTGTTCGTTCGCATTGAGTTGCTAAAGTTCACGATGGAGCACTGCTAACTTTTTGCCGACTCAGAGTGGACTTTCTTGAACGATCTTCAATAACTCCAAAGAGGTAGATATTATCGAGGATTTATTAATGTCACAGTTATTTATTGCGAGTTATAACGTTGTCAAAGTATAATCTGTTAAATAATAATAATCTAAGTGTGTGAAAATCTTGAACTGCGCAGGGAAATACCATTGACTAAAATCTGTAAAGTTTACAAAACTAGATTCCTTATGACATTCATTTCTGATAAAAGAGATTTTCTAGAATTCCATCAAATAATACGAAGTGGTTAAAGATTGTAACAGCTAGTATGTTATTTTAAACACGGAAATACCTATTTTATGTTATCGAAAACCGGTAGCTGACCTATTTCGTCTAGAACTGAACTTAAGTAGCCAAGTTTGAAAGTGGGCAAATTCTTGGGTGATGAATGCATCTTTGCCCGCGACCCTACGGCCGCCCGTCATCCGTCACGGGGCTATCGCCCGTCTGAGCCGACGTAAAAATGCTCCCCCCACTAACACTTGATTAATGTTTGAAAAAAGCCCTTAATTGGCCGACACCCGAACATTTCATTTAACTTCACCCGTATAACAGCTGGTTAGAAGGGATCCTTCCGATTTTTACCCCATTATTACAGGTTAAGTCTTTATTTTGAAGGATTCTTCGTTATTGCGTTTTTTTATTTGAAAATTATGTTGAATACTTGGTGAGATTTTAGCCATCTGCTGTTTGATCACGAATATCGACCGATGTTCCATTAATAGAAACTGGATAGCCGATTGTTTTTAGTTTCGTTACCCCTAATATTGGACGGTCTTTATTATTAATTACTTTTATCACAAAGGTCAACAAATAGATGCCTTTGTTCCGCTGTTGCGGAATCCATGCTCTATTCGGAACTGTAAATAATAGTTTATTTCTACGCGTCTATAATTGAAAACATTTCTATTTTCAATAGTTTTGTTTCAAAACTACTCAAACGAAAATAACTAATTAACAGCCTTCATTTTATCATTCGTTTAGTTGTACTTTATTCACTGAATTAAGGCCTGTTTAGTCTCCGATTTGCAGGATCTCATTTTAGGTTTTGTTGTCAACCAAAAAATGACAACCACCGAACATAATAGTTGACATGACACGACTACAGGTGAAAATAAAAAAGCTTTTAGTTGAAAGTGGTTTTACTATCCATATTTTAATTGGGAGTAATGATAATGGATAAGTTATGGTGAATTAATCATTAGGATTTTCCAGGAAAATTACCTACCAAGTCTTCCTTCAAACTGAAGCCAGCAAAATAAAAAACTTTTATGGACGAATTTCACCAATGGAACTGATCATGATCAGCACATCTAAACCGCGTTCAAGAGCTGTCAGTATCATCATTGTTGTGAAATATTGACTCTGACAGCTCTTAAACGCGATTTAAAAGTGCTGCTCACGATCAGTTTCATTGGTGATATTCGTCCATAAAAGTTTTTTATTTCGTAAGTAGGTTCCTAAGATTTCAACAAAGTGTTCTGGGAATCAGTAGGTATATTGTGAAGTAGGTTTCAGTTGGCTTATATTAAATTTTTCGCTAAACATTTACCACAAATTCGTAAAATTCTGAGGACGTTGACGTCCAAATGAGGTTATTTGTAGGCCTTAGCTGCGGGTAAAATGGATGCTCGGCTAATCGGGGTAAATGGTAAATAAACAGGTTTGGGTTTTTCCGAGCTTTGTCGTAATCATTGTGCGGCTGGTAATAAGCTGTAATAATTAGTTTATTCTTAACTTATTATGTTAAGTTAGGCTCAGGACTTAAGTCAATAGAAGAATGATAAAGAATACAAGAGCCGTGCTGAGTGGTGCTTTATTATACCAAAACACAAATAATAAAATAAAAAAACATTTTTTCCATGTTGACCCTCAGCATGCCTGGAGGCTAAAAGTTACACGGTATGGCCTGGTGGGTCTGTCAGACCCGAATTTTTAACTTGTTATTTATTTTTTGATAAATAAGTTATTATAATATAATTACAAATCAACAACTTTTATTCATTCTTTTTTTTTATTTAAACTCAGGTAGCGTTTTTAACAAAAAAAATAGGCTTCATTACTTTTATATCATACCTTACAGTGTTAAAAAGACCAGCGCAAACTATACGCTCGTCCTACTACAACGGGAGCGTGCTCCGGAGTTTCCGGACAGTCCGGACTGAGGTAGCAGGCGGAGGGCGTCTAGCGATTCATAACGGCCAGCTACTGAGTGCGGTTAGGCGCGACATTCAAATTTGAATGAAAAACAACGGTGTATGTGCTGAGGGCACACCTTTGCACAAAACCGTTGTTTTTCATTCAAATTTGACAGACCCTACCAGGCATGTCGAGGGTTAGTCTACCTTAGGCTGATCGATGAACCTGGTACTAGAAGGTACTTTTCCTTCTTATTTTTTCATTCAGTACATGCGACCCGCGCCTGCTACGTATTATACCCGGCAATGGCGACATGAAAAACATCAAGAAAATATAAGCTAAGTGTCTCTGTGCTAAATTTAGGTTAAATATTAGTGTGTTATACTCATAAATAAGCCTTCCAGAATAAAATAAAATGCTCTAAATGATGGTGAAAACTGCACCAAAATCCATTGTGTGGTTTATTAAGATCAAAGTGTTATTTTGTTACCCGACTGCCCCAGAAGGAGAGTAATGTTTTTTTTTATATTATGTATAGATTCTGTGTAATAGTAAAGTGAAACAGTTCATAATACCTAAAATGTTAATGTATTCTAATCTGTTTTTTATCATTTTCTCGGGTACGCCCCCTATTTTTCCGATGTTTGATGGCCAACCATGCAACCCTTAATAGGTTTGTCGAAAGTCACAGACTCCCTTCTGACCGCGTGACCCCCATTTACTGGCGTTTAGTGGGGGACGGAAGGCATGGAAAGACGAGTGAATGCAGGAAATAAAGTGAATGAAGTGGTACGGATGTTGCCTACTTGCTGGGAAATCTACGCATTAAGGCGCGTCTTGCATGCATAAATAAACGTTAATTTTGCGGCTGGGTTGTACAAGTAACAGGTTAATTTTATCATGTCATGAATGCAGAGGACCGAACAACCCCGGTTAAGAATTAAGCCTTTCGAGGCTTTTCGAGACTTTTATCGTGATGTAACCCATTGAATGGGTTTTATACTACAAACTCAGTGAAAGGGTTACACGATAACCCATTGAATGGGTTATCATGAAACCCAGTGAAAGGGTTACATGATAACCCATTCAATGGGTTCTATACCTACTTGAAAACCAGTGACATGAAAAAATCATAATATTATGTTATTGCGATATCCGCCCAGCACGCGTAGCATTACCAATTCGATCTTTATTCTACCCAGGGACCATTTTGGTGACCATTTTAGAAAAACCCTATCGAAAACCCTTTCAATGGAACGGGTTTTCGATAGCGCTTTCCTAAGCAGTTGAATCAAAAACCCATACGGTGTGGGTAATTTTGAATGGCTTAAACTAAGCCGTTCAAAAGGGTTACCCACACCGTATGGGTTTTTATGAAAAATCCTTTCAACGGGTAACCAAAATTTAATTTAAGCCGTTCAAGAGGTTTACCCATATCGTATGGGTTTTTGATTAACAGCTTAGAAAAACCCTATCGAAAACCCTTTCAATGGGTAACCAAAATGGTCCCTGGATGAATGTTATAAAAACAAAAGCTAAATTGACAAAGTGTGGCTAAGTTATTTGTTCATTGAATGAATCGCCACCAAGAATGGTATCCACCGTTACAGAACAGTAAATATTGCTAACATAGAACATTTGAATTAGATGCGTTTACGGGAGATTGACCGAAGTTCAACCCTAATCAAGCCGAAGCAACACGTTATAGGGAACAGTAGAAAGTTATGTTCTTGGCGGAATAGTGAAGCGTCATGTTTAGCAGTTTATTATCTAAAATTTGTGTTTAGCCGAATATTAATGTGTAATAATTCATAAATATTTAAACAAACTTTTTAAAACCCATTTATGTATCCGACTGAAAGACTATGGTTATGAATATTTTTTTTTTTAAGTAGAACGTTATGGGCAGGCCTTTTCCCAGTAGTGGGACAAGACAGGTGATATAAAAATGTAAAATAAAATATTCCTCATAAAACCACAGTTTTTTTGTGTTCCAAAATCATTTGCCCCCAAGCATTATACTTTGCTGGCAGCAAACGTCCTCGCTAAGTCAAGAAAGGAATATTAATGCGCTCAGGAATCAAACCGCATAGCGAATGAAGGTGGGAACTAGGTTACTTTTAAATAGAGAACTGGCCTAAAAAGTACAAGGTTTTGGCCACGTACTAGCAAAATTAGTGCCGGAGGGTATAGCGAAGAAAGATCAAAATAGAAATTTAGTCATTATGAAGAGATTAGAAATATTAGTTGTTTTTGAGCGATCAGTACCAAAATTAGGCTAGTTAGGCTTAACTTGAAAAATAATAGACCTGCGAATATGCAACGACAGTAGCGGGGAAAATTCACATTATAAAAATTCTAATGAAGGTTACTAAAGGACTCTGGCAGCGTGTAACTTAGGAGCTTTGCCAACCTAAAAATTGTAACGGCTCTGAAATGACTAGGAGTGAATTCACACCGAGACACAGTATCAGTTCAATACACAGTAAGGTATTGAATACACGCTGCGCAGCATGTCGCATCTCAGTGTACTTCGACACGCTTTCGCACACACTGAAATGACACTGTGGCGGCATCAACATCGCCACATGCTCACTACGCGTCTCACTGACGTCACGCAAAATCCTGCATCGCGCAAGCAGTGTTTACCGCGCAACTAGCTTATACAATATTAGTTTTAGTATATGCAAACCCGAAACACGTGTCTAGTATTTTTATGTAAAGAATCTATGTACAAAATTTCAAAACTGTATCATGGAAAATCGCAAAGTTAGAAGGTTGTCATGTTACGGAGTTGTCCGTATAAAAACAGCGGCGCGGCACCCCCGCGCCTCCAGGGTCTTCTTGCGCTCATTGATAATAATTTGGTAGTAGGTACCTAACCGTACGGCGATTGTATTGTAAGTAATTAAATGCTGATAACATTTTCCATCACATTTAAATATTTTTGGGACAAAATATAACATGGTGTAAAAATGATTGAAATCGATTCAGTTCCTTATTCTGAACAAACTATATCCAGGTTTCGCATATACTAAAAATAATGTTGTATACAACATCCCGACATCAACCTTCGGGATGTTGTGCCCAACAGACACAACACCCGTCTGGTTGGAGTATCATCCCTTTTCTATAGAGGATGAGTGGATTTGACACCCTGTTCCTCATGCTTCTATAATACCTTTTCGTGTAGTAAATAAGTTCAATATTGTGTCACTATCTTAAAAAAATCAGCCAAGTGTATGTCCGACCACGCACAATGAAGGGTTCCGTAGTTGGGTTAAATTTATCTCAAGAACAAACTTAACACTCTAGTTGAAAGACATGTTCCCTCATACATTCCAACTGCAAATGTAAGTTTGTTTGCACAGTATTGAGTTGACCATGTTATTTTTAGACCATATACCTCTTATAAGTTTTCCTGTAATCTGTAAGTAAAGAACTATTATTTTAATATTTTTCAAAATTGTAGGCTCAGTAGTTTTGGAGATAAGGGGTAAATTTTCATCGATTTTCTTAAATAACTATGAGTATTTATTTTAAAACGATTAAAAAATGTATCTGAAATCCTTAAAACAAGCTTTTTCAATTGATATAACACACGACACCGTTTGTAAAACTTTTTTTTTAATTTTCTAATTTTGCCCCCAAAACTGACCCCCATATTCACAATTCATTTATTTACGTTAAATTTCCGTGTTTGGGTCACAGAAGTTCATATGTGTACCAAATTTCAACTTTATCGCTCCAGTAGATTTGGGGCAAATTGGCTGTGTCAGACGGACAGATAAACAGACAGACACACGAGTGATCCTACAAGGGTTCCGTTTTTTCCTTTTGAGGTATGGAACCCTAAAAGTATATGCAGCATCGCGTTGCGTCACGTCTCAGTCTGAACTGACCATTAGGGTCATTAGGCTCCTTCCATATCTGTAAATATAAGAAAAAACTTTTATTCTGATGGCAGGTTCTAAGGGATTAATATTCAGTTTTATACTTATTTAATATTCTTGTTATTCCAGGGTGTGTACAATGATGGTAGCGCGCGGTGGGGTGGCCTGCGCTTGCGACTGTTCGCTGCAGTGACGTGGACGGCCGCACCATGACACCCGCGCTCGCGCACCCCTGTCTGCTCCTGTTCGTGGCGATGCTGCTCACTAGAGGTCAGTTCCTACAACTACTAACTAATAACCATTGGTTAATACGTTTTTCCTCGGCATTTTGAATAAGAATCAGCCCGAAGCTTTGTTGAATGTTGACTTTCTTTGTGCAGTCACTGTCTGAGTCATAGATCTCTATTCTGTACTACTGTCGCAGGCTTTTGAATTGAGAATGACTTTTGTAATCGCCAATGTGATCGCCTGACGGCTGCGCTCGTATATTTTATATGTTTTATTATTTTAAATATATCTGGTGTACAACTTCTTCACTTCTTTGATTGAATCCACGGGAGAACCCTCTACGAGAAGTTAATAAGCTTCTTCAAAGCGTTTTAAATGTTTTAAGATTTCATTTACCCAAGAGTTTCAGCAGAGATATTTTGAGTTTTAAGATTTGTAGGTGTTATTACGACACACTGAATAAACATTCACTTCATTTGGTTATCTTACTAAAAGAAGATTATCATAAATACTTCATCGATCATAATTTTGATCTATATTACCTACTCACGCAAGATTTGAATGTTATACATTACTGCGTAATTTACGTAAATAATTTCACGTACCTAATCTCCAATGTTTCCTCTAAAAACATTACGGTTTTTTAGAGCAATCATCATCAAGAGTTTCAATATTTATTAAGATTAGATAGGCACACTTGTCATCAACCCTATCTGCTCACACAACAGTAAGTACCCATTCTTCCTCCAATTTTATAACTCGGGTGCGTAACAAATGGCTGATACAGTTTTATGCTTTGTTTTTACTCCCAGTTTTGCTTGAAATAGACATGGTTTCCGCAGAAAATAGCTGCTAGCATATTAAAATTCGTCTCATAGCCGACAAGTTTTTGAATGGCGAAACTAATCGTGGATAACAGGCAGACTGACATTCGTACTTCATTGAATATTCATACAGCATGTTCAATATTAGTGGAGTACCTACAATACGTAATTAAATAGCCACTCAGCATTAAAATGCACGTAGCTAGGAGTCAGATAGTCACGCTACCAAGTAACAGTATGTAAATATAAACAAATTAGTTTACCTAATAGCGCGCACTGATCGCTTTCCAGGTTGGACTCACTACAGCTAATTTTCTAAGCAAGTTCCTTAACAGTACTTATACTCGATACAGAGAAACTTACGTATGTATGTAGGTATATAGGTACAAGTGGCTGCACACAATGTGTTCACTGCTGAGATTACAAGAGTACGTAGGATGGGGAATGGAATATCATTTGTAGTACATATAATTATTCAAACACGCGTCTTCAACTGGCAGTGGTGGCCCAGTGGTAACGGCTTACGAGTTGTGGGTCCGAACCCAGGCAGGCGCTTTACTTTGTGTTAATAATTTCATTACCACTGCTCTAAAAACGGTGAAGGAAAACATCGTGTGGCATGACCTAGAACCAAAAATTCGAAGACGCGTTGTACCAACCCGCACTGGGCCCGCGTGATAGATTACAGGAAGAGAGGCCTGTGTCCCAGCAGTAGGAAAATTATAGGCTGATTATGCGCGTACAAATTATTACCGAATTATAATTGTTTGCTCTGTTTTATTTACGTCACGTGTATATAGAAATATAGTTTAAAGCTCAACACACACAGGCAGCGGGTGCGGGTCGGGCGCAGGTCGGGCTCGGGTCGGGACGGAAGTACGGCGCGGCAGTCTAAATTATTTGTATTTATATTATGAATGACACCACACGAAACGCGTGCGCGGCTCCTGCCGCCGACCTGCTCCACGCCCGGCCCACGCACGCGTTTCGTGTGGTGTCATTCATAATATAAATACAAAGAATTCAGACCGCCGCGCCGTACTGCCGTCCCGACCCGAGCCCGACCTGCGCCCGACCCGCACCCGCTGCCTGTGTGTTTTGAGCTTAAGAGACATAATTAGCGTCCGTTCCCGTGGCAGTTTTGTTGCGTTTATATTGATCTCTCATAATGTAGTTACCGCGACAGGATGGACGACACAGAAGTGCACTTTACGCCGCCACTTCCACAGTAAGAAATCACGCCGCTGTACATTTTTTCTCATTTTTTCCCTTTTCCACAGACAAAATATCTACTGACTTTGCTTTTATTGAAATTACCCTCTTCGTCGCGGGAAGAACGAATTAAAATCGCATTAGGAAATCCCGTTTCCGCCTAACTTTTCCAGTCTGTGCACAGAGTCCCGGTGTATCGGAATAAATGGCCCAAACTTCGTTTATTTATATAGTCTTGCTGAATATTTATGTTTTCGTTCCTAATTTTGCATTCCCGTCACTTCAAATACAAGTTTACCGAGTTGAGAAAAACTCGGCTTTGTATTTCAAGAAAAATATGGGTGGTTTGGAAGTTTATTTGAATGTTGTTTGTGTTTGCATTTACTGTTTTATAACAATAAAATTAAAGCAGCTATAACCATGATTGACTCGGGTTACCCTGGAACTTTAGAAGTCATAATCAAAGAATAAAGTTTATAGAACAGCTTTCTAAGTAACACTGCTGTCGTCACCGTGAAAATTTCCTCGTAAACATAAAATAAGGAAGGAGTTCCTTATATTCAAACGTTCACAGAAACTGTGTGCGTATTATTCACGGAACTGGTACATAACTTGATCAATAACTACCAAAACCGACAAATACTAACATCAACTGACGTGTAACGACGTCGACGTAGTTCGTCGCAAGTTCAGTAGCAGTAAAAACTGTTTATGCTCCAACACTCGTTAAATTAATAGTAAACCTACTTGTAAGAACAAGAATTTAGTGCGAGCCTAATGTGTCCCTAGTTGGTTAATATGAAAAATGCGAATGGAGTCACGCCTGTTCGTTGTTGCGCACCCAAATAGGATAATCGCATAGTTATTGCCTATGTCGGAATAGACACTAGCCACGCCAACCGCTCGTTTATTTACATGCTATAATCCATACCATAATTCTGTTATGTGGAAATGTCTTACTGAGGCGGCGCGACGCGACGGGTGAGCCGTGATCGATGCCCGCAGCTATATTCAGTGATTGTCTTTCATAACGAACTCCAAACACATTGTTTACCTCCGGGTATCTGTACTCTTCTGTACACAGAATCGGGCAATCAACATTTGTAAGATGTTATTGTATAAAGAGTTTACTGCTTATTATCTCAAAGTTATCCAAAGCAAAAACAAAAGACTTCTGAAATACAATCTTCGTAAGTTGGACTAACAATGCTGAAAAGCTTTAGTATCTGTGCGTTGTTATTACGATAATTTTCGGCGTCATATTTCCTAATACTACTTTCTCCTTTCCTTATTCTTGGCCATTAGTGCAGACTACAGATACATGATTAATTCTACAATCATTGCGAGCGTGTAATTAATTAGGGACGGTGCGATAAACAGGCTATCAAAATATTGTTTGTTTGTGTGTGCCGGAATCCTGGCCTTTTCTGGCATTATGATGTTATTTACATTTTATATTTTATAAAATCTAATAGCGTTGTCTCGTAAAAGGCGACATTTCATCCACAATGCGGCAGATGGCGACAAGGTCTAATATTTTACGGGGACGGCCGTGTTGTTGTTGACTCGTCGCGATTTCAAGTGCCCATAACATGCACAAGCAAAGTATAGCGAACGATACTCATAAGACAGGAGGCGTTTGACGCGAACCTTCACATAAGCCTTTGTTAATATTAACGCAAAGTGGAAGAAGGAGCCATGTCCTTAACGGAAACCCTTTTCTTAATCTCTAAAGTGTTTTGATAATTTTTCAGATCATCTGGAATCTTCTGATCGACCAGTCGCATATATTTTAGCTCAAGTGTGTTCATGTAATATCTGTTCTTATCCGTTCTTATTTGAACAAATTGTCTGTAATCGTTAGTGTTGTTTTGTACCTATATATATGTTAAATGAGTGCCGAGGTAGGCAGTAATACAAATCCATTATTCATAATCCATGTATTATTGAATTTACCCCGTATCACTACATTGGTATCGTATCACTTCAGTCGTATCATCTGTCATAAGTGTGTTACGCGCATCACTACTAAGTAAAGCGCTGACACAACGGCACGAGGCACACCGCGTGCGCACCATCGACCCAGTTGCTACGAGGGGAAAATGCTGACACAGGACATGCGGCCCGAAGGCACTGACTACGTGACCGAGCCCGCTCACTTCGTATCCACCCATCGATCGAGTCATTTGCATTTTCCAATAATTGTAATTTCTTATATTAAATAAATTAGTTTGTAATAAATTCGGTTTTTTTTGAGTCCTCCGGCAGTAGCCTACGTAATTGGCGCAGTCGGTAGGATTCCCGGGTCGTACTTGCGTATACCGGTATATCGCACCGCGTTCGCTACGATAGACTTTCAACGTCGCGCCGGGAGATCCAGAACAACGAGACTACGCCGGAGATCCAGAAATCGATACCGCTCAACGAAGACCAGAATGTTCATGTAAGTCCGCTGAATTTTTCTTAGTGGTTGCTTGCTTCCTTTTGTCTGTAGATTCCATATACCTTGTCCAACATTTTTTATCCACGTAGATCAAGTACACCTAGGTTAGTTAGTAGTAGGAATAGAAATATAGATTTTATACGTGACATAAGTCCCGAAATTGAACCCGAGATGGCAGACTTAGACGCGGTATTTAAAGCCCTCCGCTTAGTTCCCGATTTTGATGGGAATCCAAATGTACTTACCAGGTTTATTAAATTGTGTGACCAGTTGACACACGAATTCATCCGGGAGGAACAACCGTTCATTAAGTTAGCTCTGTTAAATGGCATCTTAAATAAAGTTACGGGGCCCGCCGCCCGTCTGATTAACGCCAACGGTATACCTGATGATTGGGTAGGCATACGTAGTGCTCTTATTAATAATTTTGCTGACCAGCGAGATGAGACTGCCCTCTACAATGATTTGGCTTTACTTACACAAGGTTCCGGCACGCCACAAGAATTTTATGAGCGCTGCCAGAGTCTCTTCAGCACCGTCATGACATATGTTTCATTGCACGACACCCTAGATTCAACTGTAGCCGCCAAACGCGATTTATATCGTAAACTAACTTTGCAGGCCTATCTCCGTGGTTTGAAAGATCCTCTAGGCGCGCGTATAAGATGTATGAGACCAGATACGATTGAGAAGGCTCTAGAGTTCGTGCATGAGGAGACCAACACTATATATTTGCAGAGCAGGAATGATAATTTACTAGATAGAAAATCGTCAGCTCGAATGCCAACCAATCCACAGAACGATATTAATCCCAAAATGCCAGACCGAAATAACATGCTTATCCCATTTAGACCTAACCCTTTTAACATGCCCGGTTCGTTTAGACCGCAAGGACCGCAATTTATGCCACGTCCTTGGCCATCTCAGATGCCGTTTAATCAAAGTAACATGCAACCACGTGGCCCGACCCGTACGCAACAACTATTTAGCGCACCACCGCCTAATAATAACCAGGGTGGTTCTGGATTCAGAATGCCGCAAAGAAACTCGTACCCGTCAAATAACGGTCCCAGGCCAATGAGCGGCGTAAGCCACTTTGTACCCAGGCCCCTACCTGCTACCAACAGCTGGAATTGGGCACAACGCGGCAATCCACCACCTTCTAACTATCTTAAAACCCGCGATGTTAACGTGAACGAGTGTTCGAATTATGGTGACGACTATTATTACCCAGACCCATACGACTTCTTTTACATTGACCCTTACAACCAAGATTACTTTTATATCAACGACTGTACATATGACTACGCCATACCAGAACAGACTGACCAGACTAACGACAAAGACAGGACAGGCACTGCTGACCAACCGCAACCCTCGACCAGTCAGGATTTTCAGAAAGATCCGAAGTCAAACAGCTCAGGATAGAATTAAATTTACAAACCCAAAGGCAACTACCATTCGTTCGTATTCATAACCCTCCACTTAACTTTCTAATAGATACTGGTGCAAATCAATCATTCATCAGTCCGGAAGCAGTCCAGAATTATTTCCCGCACATACCTCTTAACTATGATCCATTCGAGGTTACTAACGTTCACGCCACAAGCAGGAGCGATTACTCTATTAACTTACCATGCTTTCCCGAATTCGGTGACGCGAAACCGATTAAATTATTCGTTTATAAATTTCACGATCGTTTTGATGGTTTGATAGGAATGGATTTACTTACCAAGTGGGAGGCTAAGTTAGATTTGAAAGACCTTACACTCATAACTAAGTTCGCAATTAATCCCATCCAAATTTATAACTCTCGTAATTTAAATCTTTATGAAGAAATCATACCAGCGGGAAGTTCGAAATTAGTACGATTACCCGTTAACGCACCAGGTGGTGAGGTTTTCGTAGAGGAACAGATAATTTGTAATTGTATTATATCCGAATGCCTGACTACCGTTTCAAATAGCCGCGGTTTAGTCGAAGTAACTAACCCAACCAATAACGATATAATATTCTCACTGGACCATGCCACTCAGGCAACGATATTTAATGTCGAATGTACTGAGCAATTGACACCTCGCGCTAAAGAAGTTACATCCCGGTTACGTACCGATCACCTGAATGAAGAGGAAAAAGCAAATCTATCAGCACTATGCTCAAAATACGCCGACGTCTTTTATATTGAAGGCGAAGCATTAACCTTCACCAACAAAGTAAAACATAGCATTAAAACTACAGATGAAATTCCAATTTATACTAAAAGCTATAGATATCCGTTTATACACCGTCAAGAAGTCAGTGATCAAATATCGAAAATGCTAGATCAAGGAATCATTAGGCCATCCGAATCCGCTTGGAGCTCACCAATTTGGGTCGTCCCGAAGAAAAATGACGCCTCTGGAAAACAGAAATGGCGTATAGTTATTGACTTTCGGAAACTTAACGAAAAAACGATCGATGACAAATACCCAATCCCTAATATTACAGACGTCCTAGACAAACTAGGCAAGTGCCAATACTTTACCACTCTTGACCTAGCATCAGGTTTCCACCAAGTAGAAATGAACCCCAGTGACATTCCTAAGACCGCCTTTAACGTTGAACATGGGCACTTTGAATTTTTGAGAATGCCCATGGGTCTTAAAAACTCTCCATCCATATTCCAACGAGTGATGGACAACGTACTTAGAGGACTTCAAAATGTTATATGTCTCGTCTATCTCGACGATATAATTGTATTCAGTACCTCTCTCCAGGAACACATGAACAACTTAGAGAAGGTGTTCCAAAGGTTAAGAGAATCTAACTTTAAAATACAGCTTGATAAATCAGAGTTCTTAAAACTTGAAACCGCATACCTAGGTCATGTCATTAGCACTGAAGGAATAAAACCTAACCCAGACAAGATCGTAGCTATTCAAAATTACCCCATACCTAAAACACCTAAAGAAATTAACAGTTTCTCGGACTTCTCGGATATTACCGAAAATTCATCCCAGACTTTTCCCGTATTACCAAACCCATGACACAATGTTTAAAGAAAGGAAAAAAGGTTACTTTAGACTCAGACTATACTAACTGTTTCGAGAAGTGTAAAACTCTACTGACCAACGACCCTATCCTAAAATACCCCGACTTTGACAGAGAATTCATTTTAACCACAGACGCATCCAACTTTGCAATCGGTGCGATACTCTCCCAAGGTTCTATTGGCTCGGATAAACCCGTAGCCTACGCTTCACGAACACTTAATGAAAGTGAAGTAAATTACAGCACAATAGAAAAAGAATTATTAGCCATTGTATGGGCAACAAAATATTTCCGGCCTTACCTCTTTGGACGTAAGTTTAAAATAGTAACGGACCATAAACCATTACAGTGGGTCATGAGCCTCAAGGAACCAAATTCACGATTAACCAGGTGGCGGTTAAAACTAAGTGAATATGATTTTATCGTCATCTATAAAAAAGGCAAATATAATACCAACGCCGACGCCCTATCTCGCGTCGAGATTCATAACGAAGAGGTTAGTTCGATTATTGCAAACGCAACTGACAGACCACCATCCCTAGCTAACTCCAACACCCTGACTGCTCATACCTCCGAAGAAAACCCTATACTTGAAATACCCATAACTAATGAACCACTTAATAAATTTCACCGACAGCTGTGCCTAACCGTTGTAGGTGACTTTAAAAAACGAACTACTGCCATTAAGCCATTTGACACCCACACTCGAACATCCGTTCAGCTATCCGAATCCAATCTGGAAGAAGAGCTGATTAATGCCATTAAAGAATACGTCAACCCTAAAATAAAAACAGCCCTGTTAATAAATCCACCTCTTGCAATGTACAACTTAATCCCTCTGTTACAAAAACATTTCAAAAGTTCATGTATGAAATTGGTATTAGCTAAAAGGGAACTTGAAAACGTAAAAGAATACCTGGGGCAGCAGGAAATCATTCGTCATTACCATGAAGGCAAGACCAACCACCGTGGCATTAACGAGTGTTTTCTAGCTTTATCTGTTAAATATTATTGGCCCAAAATGCGAGAACACATAACCAAATTCATAAATGACTGCACAATATGTGGACAAGCAAAGTATGACAGGAGCCCCATAAAGCAGAAGTTCAACATAGCGCCCCCTGCCACCAGACCGTTCGAAACAATACATATGGATAGTTTCTCAGCACAAAATGAAAAATACATAACGTTCATAGACGCCTTCTCAAAGTACGGTCAAGCTTACCTCCTCCGAGACGGGACTGCAGTTAGTATCATACAAGCTTTACTAACTTTCAGCACGCATCATGGCCTACCACTAACCATTATTACAGATCAAGGGACTGAATTCACCAACCAGATGTTCTCCGAGTTCTGCAAAGTACACAAAATAATCCATCACCAAACACTCGCATACTCACCTAACGCTAACGGTAACATTGAACGTTTTCACTCCACCATACTGGAACATCTTCGTATTTTAAAACTAAAACACAAAGATGAGCCAGTTGTACATCTGATGCCATACGCTATCATAGCATACAATAGTTCAATTCATTCTTTCACACGGTGCAAACCACACGACCTTATATTAGGACACACAGACCCACGAGACCCGACTGACATAGACCTGACCGGACACCTACTACAACAATATACTGAAACACATAGAGAACGCATGCAAAAAGTATATGAACTTATCAATGAGACGTCCCTCGCAAATCGAACAGCGCTCATAGAGAGTCGTAATAAAACCCGTGAGGACGAAGTCGATTACGAACCCGACCAACAAGTATTCATCAGCAATCCTTCCGCTAGTAGATCTAAACTCGCACCCAGGTATACCCAGGACACAGTTCTAGCCAATTTACCTATCCACATTTATACTTCTAAGAAAAAAGGACCCATAGCTAAATCTAGACTAAAGCGCGTCCCTAAAACTGCGAAATTGTTGCAGGATACCCCTGATGCTGTCACTTAGCCTAACATGGGCGCAGGAGATCAATCTAGAACGACTTGACAATGGACCTGGACTATTACCCTTCAAACTAGGGCCCATGAAACTCATTACTCATTATCATACATTTTTGCAGAGCATAGAACTAAAAGATATGGACGATAACATTAACGAAATACGAACCCAACTTATTAAAGCCACAGACAGACTAGACAATTACACTCGCACTTTATACGAGTTACAAATAGATAGTTTGAACGTAAAGTTAGATAAAGCCTCATCTCACCTACAAAGTCTAAAGCCTAATCGTTTCAAGAGAGGTTTCATAGATGGTCTTGGATCCGTTATTAAGAGCATTACAGGAAACCTAGATCATACAGATGCTATTCAATACGATAACGCCCTTAAAACCCTCAACGACAACCAGCAACAAGTAGCTATTGAGCAAAATCATCATATAAGCCTAAGCAAAAGTTTGATGAACGAGCACACAAAAATTATTACAAAATTAGTAGAAAACCAAGTGCAATTAAATGACAGTCTGCACATTTTACTTGACGCCGATAGGTATAAACAACACAACCTCATAAAATTTGCAAAGTTTTCGCAAATACTGCAAATAATTAGTAATAACATAGATAGTTTATTAAGCGAATTAAGTAGGTTAGAAAATGCAATAGCGATTTCCGGTCAACTGCATACTCATCATTCCATGTTAGGTACAGAAATACTAAGCAATATGATACGCAAACTAAGTGCGCTTTATAATAAAGACCAATTATTAGAATTAGAAATCCGAGAATATTATGATATCATTAAACCATTAGCTTATTACCGTGGAACTCAAATAGTTTTTGCATATAAATTTCCTATAACGTCTCCACTAAAATTCCTGCTGTATAAGTTAGTCATTGTACCAAATAGAAATAAGCAAGCCATAATCCCGTCCTACCCATTCCTAGCAATCACTGGAAATATTCACGCGTACATAGAGGCAGAATGCCCGAAGGTAGCTTCAAGGTATCTCTGCGAAGAAAAACTCAACCACCAGATGAGGACAAATCCAGACTGCATCTGCAATGTCATCGCAAGTCAACCACCGCACAAATCATGCAACACGATTACCATCAGCCTGATGAAGCCCGCAATGGAAAAGTTAGACGACCGCCGCTACGCTCTCGTGTTCCCAAAACCTACACAAGTCCAGTTAATCTGCGAACAAGAAGAATCAATAACCCTAGCCGGAAGCTTCCTTGCCACCATCCCACATAACTGCAAGTTACAAACAGATGAGTTCACTATCGTCAACATTAACGACCACATTAGGGGACCACCCATGAAGATTAGCAACGTGCCAGATGACATCGAGGAATCGACCACGCCGCCTCTACAAATCAGTGCTATTAACTTAAAGAAGCTGCACGATATTCAAGACAGAATAGACTCACAGAAGCCAATCCACATTGAACCAACCTCAACCATTTACCATACAACAATCCCATTTTATGGCACACTACTCGCCATAACTGTACTGGGAGCAATACTATCATACCGAATCCATATCCGCCAAAAGAAACAGATGACAACTCCAGATGAAGCCACATACGCCGAGCCTGAAACCCGCCAGAACCAACCGGCATCCCAGGATCAATCTAAACTCTCGACGATATTTCATCTCAAAATCTGAAATAGTCGTCGATCTGAGGGGAGAGGTGTTACGCGCATCACTACTAAGTAAAGCGCTGACACAACGGCACGAGGCACACCGCGTGCGCACCATCGACCCAGTTGCTACGAGGGGAAAATGCTGACACAGGACATGCGGCCCGAAGGCACTGACTACGTGACCGAGCCCGCTCACTTCGTATCCACCCATCGATCGAGTCATTTGCATTTTCCAATAATTGTAATTTCTTATATTAAATAAATTAGTTTGTAATAAATTCGGTTTTTTTTGAGTCCTCCGGCAGTAGCCTACGTAATTAGTGTGTCAACAACCGTCTCAGAGTTTTTAAAAGCCAAGTTAAAAACATTAGGTTTCCACAAAAATATATATAAATGCTCTTTATCAAATCGGGAGGCATCATCGCCCTCTCAGAAATCATCTAATCGTCGTCATTGAAATGTGTCTGATCTCTTTTTATATTTCTCTATGCACAAAACAAAATACTAACGTGATCTATAAACTTTGTAGAGGCTGCCATAATATATTACAAGTTAATCAAATAGGTGGAACGAGTACAGTTAGCAAGTAAGTCAGTGAAGTAAGTCAGTTATGCGGCGTGTAACTACCCACTACTAGGCAAATTTCAGACATGTCTAGATCTAACTAGAAGCTGGAGATTGCTCAGCAAATGAATCAATATAAATGCATGACCCACAACTGAATAGAATACCTACCGCATTTAGAAACTTTTTTCAAAACGCTATATCGTTTGAGATTGAAAAAAATCTTATTGAAGCATTGAATAAAATTGTAGATAGGTATATTTCAGGTCGGCTTCCAGTCTAACCGGATGCAGCTACCAGTATTTTACATGGAACTTCTGCCTATCTGACCTCTACAACCCAGTAACTGGATAATACGATACTCCTTGGTAAGACTGGTTGTCAGACTTTCGGGCTTCTGCCGACCCGTAACGACTACCAAAGATCCACGAATGACAGCCGACCAACGGCTTAACGTGCTATCCGAGGCACGGAGGAGTCTCGGTATTTAAAGATGGTCTATTATCTTCAATTGCCTTCCCTACTGACCTGCTTCCCTGGTCAGTGTTAGTCTTATCCAGGTCTTGCTTTCAGTTTTTTGTAGGTCATCCACATCTGATTGTAGGTCTGTCAACACCCCGAAATAGCTCCTATTCATATTCATTTATTTGCATACCCTAATGTGCATACAAGATGTTATATAAGGCTTAAAGCTAAAGTACAGTTATAGTTAGGGCATAGTTAGGGCACAGCAACAAAGTAATAGCTTACTTCTTAGCTTCTATATAGAAGCTATTTTGGAGTGTTGACAGACCTACAATCAGATGTAGATCTTTTATTTCCCGTTCATTAAACTGTTAATCAGTCCCATGAACTTAAAATCAAATAATTTATTGCTTTCATTGTTCAATGAGGTGCAGTGTATTGGAAATAATTAGTCGACATCTCGCTGTGATCGTTGCTTTGTTTAATTTGCCTTTTCGACGTAATCACGGTCTTTAGTACGATACCATTTAATTGATGGTTTTCGTCGAAATGAACAAATTAGCAATATTAGGCACGCTTTTTGAAGTATAATTCCTGAAATTGGTAATTTGTTTTCGAAAAACGGAGTAAATATTATATAGGTACAGCGTTATTCTACGTATATTACTCGTCATTTGGTTCCGTGTGCTGCTGGACGTAAAGAATAGCACCATACTATTTCTTCCCGTGGGTGTCAGTGTCCGTGTTCCGTATTAGAATGGGCAGCAGCGTTCTCTATGCATTTTAACACCATACTGCGATCGCCAACCCGTCTGCCAAGAGTGGCGATTATGGCAACTCCCCTCCCCTTCTTTTAGGGGAGGCATATGTCCAGCAGTGGATGTATTTGTAAATGGTGATGATGATGATGGTCATTTACAACGAAGACTCGACACGAAATCAACCAATTCAAAGTTCATGGTATGCAAGAGTTTATTATAATGTTCCAGACCTAAAACAGTATCCCTCGCTCACAACAATTACACGCCATAATGATCCTTTTAATAAATACTAGCCAAGAGTTACAAGGGTGCTTATAATAAGCACAACAAATATTTTACCGTCGCGCATACACTACGTAGATTACGCAGTAGCATGCTCGGTACTAAGAACAAATAACTGGAGTCGTTACCATAAAAATATACAACGATATTTTAGAAGCGTGTATTCTGCATCGGAGCGGTATCTCCATACTTTTCACATTACTTATGCATAGGGTACAGATTGAAACGAGTCGCGTAGTTGCGCCGTCATCGGTATTCAAAGCCAACTCCGGACGGCTTAACCGCAACCTGTCTTCAGCCCTGATTGTCTACAAACAAAGAATAACAAAAATATACGCTTCATATCCTGTGCTAACCTAGTTCTAATAAATGCAATCGCTGATTGATTCGATTGTTTGCTGCATACAAAAACTCTCTGAATAAGCATTTACATTTCACGATAGAAAGCTTTTGGAAGTGAATGTATTTGTGGACTGTCGACATGAGAATATTAATGTTGAGCGTGAATTTAATTAGAATTATGGACTTCTCTAGATAAAAAATAATTCAAAGTATTAGTAGTATTATGAGAATCCTTGTTTTTTTTATATTTTTCGTACTTTTATTTTGTTTACCTGAACTAATCAATTTTGAATCCAAAAGCACAGCTTGTTTCTAAAACTGATTTCCTCAGATGATATTTATAGTGTTGACATTTTATTCACCGTATTTTGTGTATCTGTGAAGGTTTATCTCACGACACGACGTTGGCCCGAGACGGGGCTTCTCGTGCCGTCGACGAGAATCCGCTTTTCTTTATCGTAGGTAGGTACGGGGAAAAACGATTTATTATTTCGTGATCCCCAAACCAAATTACTGTTAGATTATCTACATAATGTTTTGATTCTTTATTGCCAACAAGTGAATGTAATTTGTTGCATGGTTTTTAGATAAAATTTTGTGGTTGATGCCACCGCAAATTAAGGTTAAATGAGTTTGTGGACTTTGAACTTGCGTGTGTAGCTTTTAATTACCTATTATTATAATATATCAAACACTGTGGTTTACAAAAAATGTATGGTAATAATTAAACTATTAATTTCACAATAACCTTTTAGGTTAAACATTCATGAAAACCAGAAAATCTCTGCCATTTCATATTTTAAAACACTGACGCAAAAATGAAAAATGATATTCATCATTTTATCGCACAAAATAATTTGTAAAGCTTAAATATGAACGTGCACAATTGCACAATGATGTTAATATAAAAGGAACATTTATTTTACAGATTGAACGTAGTCGTATGTATGATCACTACATTTTATGTAGAGCAAACAGAATACACACTACGGAATCATTTGGAAATTTTTGTAGATACTAATCCTTATTAAAGAGTTTGCATACAAGGCTCCACTTGGCCATCGTTCGTTAAGCTTTCAACATTGAAGTAACATAATTTGATGTTAATGGCTTTTTGACAATAAGCAAGGTACAGAAAAAAAACGAGCGAGCCTTTCAGTAGTCGCATATTATGTGTAACATCTGACATCTCATCTTGGTAATAAGCAACTGAGCAGCTTCAGAAATTAACCTCAGAATTTTAAAAAAGCAACATATTGAAATATTTATTCGAATAATATTATTAATTACTAGTGGTCGTCCACTGGACGAAATTTTGACCTACCTACTTGCAATCCATATGGTACCTACTAACTAATTCCATGAGTACACTAATTCTATGCTATTATAAAGTATCAAGCTGTCACTTCCTGTTACACACTTCCGTCCCTTTTCACGAAATCACTCCCACAGAATGCGAGAGCTAAGATGTTACACATCAAAAAAGAAGTGTTGGCCGTTATTATGAACTTCTACAATCATACGTTTCTATCATAACTGTGATGCTGCGCCATTACATTATCAACATCATTTTCTCATTAACAACATTTTTAACCCAAGATATGAGTGCCGTTAGTGGAAGTGCTCAGGTGCCGTTCGGTCAAGTGCTGTTGAAATCAGTGCTCTTAGTGGAATGCCTCGAAATATTAGGACGAACCGAACTTTCAAAACAAAAGGTTAGCAAGGATTTCCAATTAATTTTAAATTTTCGAACGTCGATGTATATTTCGATATAACACAAGTTTTAAATAGAGTAAAGTGGGGAATATAAGACCATAGGCTGTACAGTCGCAGTACAAGTGCGTACCCCTTGTTATCTCGCCCTTATTGGCACCCAGTCGTATCCTCAAATAATTTATGAAATATGACATAATAACCTTTGTAATAAAGGCTAGAGCGGTTCCTCCATGCGGATAAAACACTTGACGTTTATATTGTTATCGATGTATATCTTAAATACAAGATTCGGGGTTAAATCGAAAATATTCCTACGACGCTTTTCGGTTCGAGGGTAACAGGAATTTTGTGGTTACTGTTATCGTAACTTAGATACGTAATTGCAAGGTCAAGGAATTCTAGGATTAGATCCAGGTAGACAAAATGTTTCTACATAATATGCTATTTCGTTCAGGGCTCCAATACCTTTATCTGAACAGTCGAATGTTGGAAACTTAAAACCTAATATATTAATATTAAAATTTCGTTCAGTGTATTACGTAATCATTTTGTAAATAGTACAATTTGTCAATAGCATTAATAGGACTACAGAGGATAGATTAATGATTCAATGGGCTCGGTGCCCTGTCGATCCGTGTGTGTGTCAATTTCAATGTATCTAGGTATTATAAATACTTGAATAGGTATCAAAGGATAATCACTTATCTAAGTAAACACACTAAATTGAGTCGAAGACGATCAGAGGCTTGATTTTTAAATTGAAGGAGCAATTCAATCTCGCGGCTTGCTTGCTCGGCTCACGTACTTAGGTGCTCATGTAGTGGTGTGCGTCGAAGGCGTGCTGCTTCATGATAATCATTTGCTCGTTACGAGCAGGTAATGCGCCCCAAATTCCTAATGCTCGACAATAATTCGATATTTTTGCTCGAGTGCTCGACGCTCCACGGCCGCTACATCCTCGAGCACACCCGCCGAATATGTGAAACAATTTTCTCCTTATGAATAAAATTTTAAGGTGCGTATGCAAATTTCCATTACGGAGGGCTGTCTCCTGTAATGGTGTCATATGGGATGTTATTTTCTTTTCATATAGACTACGTAAAAGCGACGTTTAATACAGTCTCGGTAACTCTTGTTGTCTTTTTCGAGTTCTTAAGTGGGTCGTTTTATAATGTTTTATGTATTGTGGTAGCTGTAATTATCTAAGAAGTCACCCAGTCCAAATAACACTATAAATTAATTCACTACCAGCTACTAGTCCGAACATTTTAGTAAACCTCACCTTAATTTAGAAAGTTTAACCAAAAAACATACAAACAAAGAGTGTCTCCATGCGTTTTGGACCAACAAACTGCATGGTGTGTGGCCATACATAACGAACAAGCTGCAAAGCTTTCCTTTTATGAATAACATAGCAACACTTCCCTGCTGTTGACTTTGCCAACTCGCACAGTTGAATCATTTGGTAATTATTCTTTTAGATTAGCAGGCAAAAATTATTACATAGGCTAATATTAAATACAAGGCAAGGTACAATGTGTTTTGTTGGGTGTAATTCTAAGCTCCCAACTTCTAAGACCCTGATCCATTGCAGAACCTCTCATCACATCCTTTGTCTTCAAAATGTTCAAAAACCCGGGCACTTGCGGCGTGTAAAATTTTTCTATTTTTCCTACCTTTTTCATTTCTTACTCTGTATGTTTCGCTCCATGTGAAATACCGGTATTCAGCTGCACCCGGTTACACTTTTTTCTTTTTTTTTTTGGGGCTGGAAATTATCAAATAGCTTCTCACGCTCTGGGCGGAGCAGGAGGGCGGTTCAAACTTTCACTGACTAAAACCCACCCGTGTTCCTTCAGTTGCCTGTGTGCCAGGGCCACGATATCCCTTTCGGACAAACTCGCTACCTTGGCAAGCCGACCCCAACATAGTTGGGAAAAGGCTAGGCAGATTGTCTCTGTATTTCGACATTTCTTTTCTTATTTTAAAATGTCTTTTCTTTTACCGTGTTTTCAAATCATGGTCAATTTATTTATACAGGAAACTCTTCACTTTCTGTCAGAATTGTTCAGTATTCACGTTTTTATTAGCGCACAGGCTGGTCTATTGTTAAAATGCAGGCATATAATTAGTTTTTCTTGCTCCATGATGTTAGATTTATGTAAAATGGGTTCAAACAGTTTAACCGCTAGTTGCACGTAACACCATTAAATTTAATTCTCCATTAATAACAATGCTGTCGCTTTCTGACACGTTCCGTTAGATGGAGACCGCATTACTTTTAATCGGGAATTAAATTTAATGAACTTACGTGCAACTAGCGGTAAGTGTGTCTAAATTACTTTGATATTTAATTTTGGGATCATCATCTTTCTGTCCTTATTCCATGTTAAGAAAAAAATATCTTGGTATATTACTCCCAACTCTCAACATTCTATACCCAATAGAATGTTGAGAGTTGGGAGTAATATACCAAGATATTTTTTTTCTCTTAAACATCCTTTGTACCTACGTAATAACTTAATATCATGTTTGAATACCTCAATATAAGTAAATACTCAGCGGTATAAAGCTGAGAAGACTTGAAAACATCAAGTAACATGAGTAATGTTAGAGAATTTCAAGGAATCATATTTATTAGATATATGTCATTCTTGGAGAAAGTGATAAGCTCATGTTTCCTTATGATTTGAACGGAAGTAATGAAATATATTACATGGAAAATAAGGATTAATTGAGACTATCAATTCTATTGAGCATCTAGAAGATCACCTAGATGTAACACGAATATTTTGCGAATTTGTAAGGAGTTAAATGAAAAAAATATTGTTATGATAAAATTTCTCAAGATAATAGTTAGCATTATTATTTCCTGGCAAAAATATTTATTAATTTGATTCCTTATCCGTCACACAAAACCGCCCTAAAATCGTAACTAAAACTAAATTCCTCATCAAAAATCAACTATTTCAACTCTCTATCAAATATTCGGTTTCGGGTCGGGGTTTGCGCCGCCATCGCCACGCCGTGCCGACGAATCGCAAACTTGCAAAGTAAACTGTGCAGCGAATAAAACAAACAGCATTATTTCTCTTTTTTAACTCCGGTCAGATACCTTCGTTGGGTTCGCAATTACGTCCTCAAATGGTCATACTATATTATCTTAGGACTATACTAATTAAACTTTTAAATGGGTTAACATCCTAATAGAAATAAGTGCGTACATGCCTTTAACATTTTAATACACTCTACCGTTCAATTAACATATTGTGTGTATAAAATATTCATTGTTTAATGTTTTGTAATTGGTGTTATTATAAACAGAAAGCTCTATGAGTTATGTTGTGTTAATTGTGATCAATGACTTTATCTGTTTGAAATACATTATTCATCGCAATCGTGACTCCTTCTATGTATGTCGAAAAGGGGATAAGGAATATTATCGGGTAGATTGATTTATGGAAACTAGTTTCTCGAATCTTGCAGCTTAGATAGTGGTGGTTCTTTCAAAAGCAGAAGTGAACGACTAAACCGCAGTATGATTGAGTACACACATACCACGGCAATGCTTTTCATTTTGACAGTTCAACAACATTCGGAGATCAGATCAGAGATTTAAGATACTTACTATAGAGAGGCTATGCGAATAAATATCATAGAAAAACTGTGATGCTATTTCTCAGTGATGCCATCTAAATAAACCGAAGTTAGGTTCAGTCGCTTTTACCATAACGAGATTTGCAATATCGTAATGCGCAACATATTTACTTAGAAAATATTTTTCTTTTGTGGACACGAATGCGACTTGACATGCAGCCGTACCATACTAGACTGAGCGACTTTTGCCCACTAGGACAAATGTATCGGAATGAAATTTTGTTCGCTATCTCCCGTCTATTGTTAAGTAAATAATTTAATGTCTTTGGTTATTTATCTTGTTGAGCAGATTTTTTTTTCAAACATATGAAGCAGTGGTTTAGCAAATTCTTTAAATATCCTTCTTCAACCTCGTGATTCGCACATAGACATCTTATGCGATCCCCGGATACAACAGCTGAAAAACAGGATTTCTATCAAAAAAAAAATGTACAGTTTATTCGTTTCGGGAGCTATAAATGTCTATCTGTTCTGAACTTCTGAGCTATCATAAACTTTGTAGAAACCACATCAAAGTTAGTTTAATTGTAGTGAAAAATACGCCGGGAGTACACGAATTCTTTTATTTGTTTGTAGAAGCTACTATTTATATGAGTCGCTCTTCTTTTTACTGGGCGGCGCTGAACGTGAAATTGAAACGTGTTTGAAGCTCTAACAATAAAAGGGAAATTGCTACTGAAGTGGTGATTGACTGACTGCCTAACTCATCTAGATAATATACTAATTATTACTTGATCTTTTATTAATGTAAAACGGTAACCGGTTTAACCTTGATCATGTTTTTCTTTTTATTTTTGGTGGGAAATCACTCTAATATTATAAAGGCGGAAGTTTGTGAGTGTGTTTATTACTTCTTCGTGCTCAAACGGCTGGACGAATTTTGATAAAATTTTGTAAAGAGGTAGCTGACACCCTGGATTAACATATAGGCTACTTTTTATCCCGAAAAAATGAACCGCGGGTAACACCGCGCAGCGCAGCTAGTTATCAAGTAACTTCTCCCGCTCTGGGTGACAGTTCCACGATATCCCTTTTGGACAAACTCGCAACCCTGGCGGGAAACTTGATCACCTGGAAGTGGATTCCGTCCATGACTAGAACACAAACTGATAAGTCTAATACGGCTGTAATTTTACTGTTAATAATAACTACTGTGACTTGATGTGGCTGTTTATCAAACAGCGGTCAACAACACACAACTCGAAATGGGACTTTAATGTCTTTATTGACAATAGAGGAGAAGTAAATAACACTTATTTATTTAAGAAAAAGGCTATTTTAGTATGAAAACAATAATAGCTCGCTTCGTTCATAACGTTAATATTAACGGACGTTTACTCGCATCTGTTTATTATTTTCGATTCCTAACAGAAGTATCGTATTATCGTTATTCGCTGGTCTCCCCGTACTCCTCATTCATTCGTAAAAACGGGGGGCATTCAGCACTAATTGATACTGTCACGGCATTAACTCAATGACGACAAATATAAACGCTGCCGATTAAAACCAGTGGAAATATTTTCGTTGAACGATGATAATTTCAACAGTTTTAATTGCGATTTTTTGTCCTCATCTATTTTGCTCAATGAGACAGCTATTATCACATGTCTGGCTGTAGGTACGATTAAGAATAGAACAACCCTTTATTTTCCAGCTTACTTAGTTACATGCCTGTGCTGTGCTACATGAGTGCACTGAAAAAAAAAAGTGTTTGCTTCAACAAAAATCTGGTTTAATTTGATCCCGCATCTTGACTCCATACGAGCGTAACAAGATCTTGACTTCTGAAGCTAGGAGAACTTTGTTAAATTATCATAGTTCTGTCAACAAAGTAATTAATTAGTTTAATTACGGGTAGTTATTTAATTTAACTCAAATGTTGGCCAGTTTAAGAATGATATAATGCTAACAAGTTGCTTGCTACCATCAATTTAAATTATTATTTGATATACAAAAGTGAAAAAGTAAAATTAAGCAAAGCATTTATGATGTAACAAAGACCGCCGCATTCAGTACATGCCACATTGTCGATATTTAAAATAAAATTAATTTGTTCTGGCAAATATGCTATCTTGTTTCTAGTAAATAAATAAATAATGATTCCAAACTTTTTAATGCCAACTAAGAGAAAATGTATCTGAGTTAGCTCGCATTTTTTCAGTGGGCACTAGTGTGTGTGATTTATATTTGAGGTTGTTGCAATAATTCGAGAAAGTGATGTCTATACTTATCATAAAGAAAGGTCGCTTTTCGTGTCTGTCCGTGTGACCGCAATGTTCTACTTTACTTCGCAATTCATTTCAACGCGGTTTTTACCATCATTTAGATAATGTATAGGTATGAAGGTTTATGTGGTATCATCTGCCTAGCATTTTTCCCAACTATGTTGGGGTCGGCTTCCAGTCTAACCGGACGCAGCTGAATACCAGTTTTTTTGAAGTAAAACTTCTTTACGCACGCTTGACTTGGGGAGTAAGCTGGTGAATGCGCGACGAGAGCGTTACGGAAGCGAGTGAACGGAAGTTGAGAGGCAGATATAAGTAAGTGAAGATAGAAAGAGAGAGAGTTACGTTTCGTATATTACTGTAGGGGCAAGAGAGAGAGGTGCGAGCACTCATTTTCTTTCTCTCTTTCTTTCATAGCCAGTTGCGTTTCGTATACGTTGCTGTTTCCTACATTTATGTTCGCTTAAATCGTCAAAATTGAAGGAACAGCTGATTTATTTTTTCTCGATTTCAACTTTGGTCCCATTGTAAAAGTTATTCATAATGATGAGTACAATGACCCCTTAACAGATTTCGTGTATGAATGGATACACCTTATCTAAGTATTCAATAAGAATAAATGCTGTGGAGATGCGTTCCTTGCGAAGCATGAGTGGTGTGACTATTAATGATAGGCTGACAAATTATGTGATAAGGCAACGGTTAAAATAAATAAATAAATAAATAAATAAATAACGGTGTGGTTTAAAAGAAGATGTGGTGACAAAAATTTAAAAGAGTATGCGTAGATGGTTTGGTCATGTTGAGAGGATGAATGAAAGAGCGACTAACAAAAGGTATTGACAAGGCAGATGTGAGTGGAAACGCCGGGAGGGGACGCCCTAGGAAGGCATATAGTGACCTTATCGGTGAGAAAGGTCAGGTGCGTAGTACTCGCAACCGGAGTACGTCAGTACCCCAAGTGTAAGTTTGCAAGAGAGTTAACGTAACTATTTCGTTTGCGTTAAAATTTGACCGATAGATCATAATGCTAAGACTATAAGGGTGAGAATAAAAATCTTAACGCAAACGCGCTAGTTACGTTTACTCTCTTGCAAACTTACACTTGGGGTACAGGTGTATGAACGTAAACGAAGCAAAAGGAGTATGTAAGGAGCGTAGCAGGTTGCGTTCTAAAGTTTCTGCCTACCTCCATGGGAAGAAGGCGTGAGTTTATGCATGTATACAATACATTTTCGAGGTTTTGTCAAGTAGTCGAAATTGTGCAAAGCATGGGCGGGTCGCTAGTGTTCAATATACGAAATATTTTGAACAAGCTGATTCAAGCTTCTATATTATGATGGTCCATGCACATATCAACTATGTAACCATTATTATTCTATTCGTTACTTCAAGTGATACCTACCTCATTTAAAAACTAACTTTTCAGTAGGGTACGCGAAGTTTTCTTACGAGAACAATGCACGTATACATATTGCATCTCCAATACATAGGTAACGAACGCTGAAATATCGAGTAATACTGCTCGCGCAAGTTTTAGAAATAAGGTAAATTATAATATTTCCGACCGCAGTTTTGAGCTGTATTTCCTTCCCTCCCAATTCCCATACAACAGAACGAGAAGCACGCTCGTCGCACGCCGAATCAGAGGCACTTCCTCCGCGGCGAAAGCCAATCACCGCATATATATCCACCGTGGTTTGAAAAAACATTCTCGCATGGATCAGTGTGTTCTACTGCAACCGCTCAACCGCTCACGTACCGCGCCGCTCCGCTAATAATCCGCTACTATATCAAAAACTCTAAACTCTCTATTTGTAAGTGTTGGCCGACACAAGTGTAACATTTAAAACTCAAGTGATAGTGCATCACGGTGAAAGGAAGAAAGTCGTGAACACGTGGGAAGTCTGCTAAGGCTGCCCCTTGCGTCAACGTGCTTCGTCCAGAAGGTTCTCAAGTAAGTCCATCCATCCCTCTTTCTTACCCATAATCTCATATTCCCTTTTGCTCAATTCTGTGTGTCGTCCAATCTTCCAACCCGCAAAATAAATAAAATACATCCCCGCGTATTGGTCCTTCGAAGTCGAAAAACCGCTTCAACTTATACACCATAAGTTTTGGTTCCAATCGAGCCGGATTCCAAGAATCAACCCTACTTACCTAGGATTTAGGTCGAAATACCTAAAAAATAAAGTTCATAAAACCGCCATATTGAACGCATACTTACGTTAGTACACTTTCGCTAGATACATTAGTCATTGAGAATTACTGTACCGACTTAATATTTCGCCTATTGCATTGAAATAGCATAGGTAAATATTCTAACCGCTAATTATCGTGAGTTAGTTAAGCTAACTTACCTACAACTTATATTCAAACCGCATTCCTTTGTTATACTCGCTTAGAATAAAATTATTATTCTAAATCTACCCGCTTTATTTAATATTTTGTAAGCTATATTTTCAAGGACTATTCCAACATGGAAGATCTTAAAATGAAAGTGAAATTACTTCAAGCTAAAAATCAAGCAATCTTTGAACGTTTATCGTCACTATATGAAACTTCTAAGAAAATAAATACGTCTGGTATCGAGCTTCGTTCAACGGAAACATTTATGGCAGACTCGGAGATAATCTCAGTCACTCGTCAAGAATTTAGTACCAATTTAGATAAAATAAATACATATTCTTTACAATTAAATCCTGATCATAAAATCGATTACAACAATCTGACATCTTACGACGGAATATATACTCGCGTAGAACGAGTGCGATCACTTATCGCCGCGAAGTGTTCCAGATCATTAGATGACTCAGCGTTTCGTGATAGCGCAAACCCATATAAAGGTGCGATCAAACTGCCACCGATTCAAATTCCGTTCTTTGATGGTAGGATTGACAACTGGCCTGTTTTCTATGAATCATTTAAAGCAAATATCCATAGTAATTTAAAACTTACAGATTCTCAACGTGTGCAGTATTTAATAGGTAATTTAAAAGGAAACGCATTGCAAATTATCGCCGGAATTATTCCCTCGGGTGATAACTATACCGCTATTTGGAACAGTTTAGTTCAAAAATATCAAGATAAGCGAGCACTAGGCTCACATTACATGTCTAACATATTAAATATTAAACCCGCAATTAATAATTCCGCATCTTTAAATAGCTTCATTGAAAGTTTTCACGCTTCTGTTTCAGCTTTAGAACAATTAAAAATTAACGATTTAAAGGATTTCATTTTGCTAAATTTAGCTTTGGGAAAGTTAGACCCCGCAACCGTACATATATTCGAAATGAATAAGAGAGATGAGGAAATTCCTACTTATACGGATTTCGTTGAATTTATAAAATCGCAAGTTAAAATATTGGATCGCACTATTTCATCTCGAACCGCGTTAGTGAGTAACAACCCTAATAAAAATAATTCTTCTCGTAATCAGTCACGTGATAGTACAGTACATGCCTTTGTTGCTTTTGATAATAATCAAACCTGTTTGTATTGCAATAAAATTGATCATTGTAAACTTTACACTTGTCCAACCTTTCAATCACTCTCAGCCAATTCGCGTTTGGATTTTATTAAAAGCAAACGTGGATGTGTAAACTGTCTTAGTGTAACGCACACTGCTTCACAGTGTAAATCTATACATACTTGTAGGACGTGTAACAAAAAACATCATTCTCTTTTACATCTAGAACACAGTTCGCAGCCGCCTAGGTCTGTCTCGACTGACGCTGTCACTAGCTCAGCGAATTCGCAACAGGTGGCGCTGTGTGCGTGCTCTCGCGTTGGTGCAAACACACCGCGTACTACTGTACTTCTGTCAACTGCGCAAGTCTATGTTGATAACAAATATAAAAAATACGTTTCTGTGAGATGTTTAATAGATAACGCTTCGCAAAATAATATAATTACTTCCGCTTGTTGTAAAAAACTACAATTAAACATTATACCGCTTTCAAACTCAATTATAAAGGGTGTCGGATCCTCTTCGCGGCCTATCATAGGTTACGTTGAGACAATCGTTACTGCTAAAAACAAAACAAATTCTTTTAAAATTACCGCTCTTGTTGTCGATTGTATCACGGATAACTTACCATCTCACTTTGTTGACACTTCTGCAGTGCAACATTTGTTTGATTTACCGCTCGCTGACCCACTGTGGCACGTACCTGGTGAGGTTGAATTGCTTCTAGGGGCAAAACTGTTCCCGTATTTACTACTTCATAATAAAATTATCTCACCTACCGCTCCGTCCGCTATTGAAACCGTGTTTGGTTACATTCTTATGGGTGAGGTACCCGCTAGTTTATCTAATAATAATTATAGTCCCGCTGAATTAAACTCCGCTTCATATTTTTCTACCGCGCTAAATATAGATAATTCATATTGTTTTCTGTCTTTAGACGAATCTTTACATAAATTTTGGAACATCGAAGAAATACCTTCCAAACCTTTTATGAGCCCTGCTGAACTGGAGTGTGAACAGCTGTACGCTTCTACTGTGTCACGTGACTCCAGTGGTAGGTATTGTACCGCGTTACCATTCTGTAAACGTCCAGATTCACTTGGAAATTCTTATGCTGTCGCTTATCGACGTCTAATTAATTTGGAAAAAACTAAGCTTCGCGACCCTGTTTTGCGCGCTAGTTATAATGAAATAATCCAAGAGTATATCGATCAAAATTATTTAACTGAAACTACACCTAGTTCTGTTGATCAGACTGTAGGTTATTACATACCGCATCACCCTGTTATTAGGAATGATAAACAAACAACTAAAGTTCGTATCGTTCTTGACGCAAGCGCTAAGTCTCATAATGGCGTGTCATTGAATGACTTGTTACACACAGGGCCGAATTTACAGGCTGATATATTTTTATTACTTTTAAATTTCCGCTTGTTCTCTATTGCAGTTACAGCTGACATAAAACAGATGTATCTTCGAATTGCTGTTGTTGATGAGCATCGAAAATACCAAAAAATATTGTTTCGTTTTAATACCGCTGAACCTATTCGCGAATTTCAATTTAATCGAGTTGCATTTGGTCTCAAGCCCAGCCCCTTTCTAGCCATGCGCACAGTGCGCCAGCTATCTGAAGATGAAAAACACCGCTTCCCGCGCGCATCCATTGTTGCTTCTCATGGGCTATACATGGATGATTTAGCTAATTCGTCCCCGTCTCTGGAGGAAGCCAAGGTTCTTTCCGCTGAACTTATCGCCTTATTTAAGGCTGGAGGCTTTGACCTTACTAAATGGGCAAGTAATTCCTTGGAGCTACTAGAGGCCATCCCACATTCCAACCGCTCTTCTATTAATTTCTCTGATGGGGATAACTTAAAGATTCTAGGACTCAAATGGATTCCTTCTGAGGACTGTTTCACCTTTACTACATCTAATTTGGATAATAGTTGTACTAAACGCTCCATACTTTCCACTATTGCCCGTCTGTGGGATGTTCTCGGTCTTGTGGCTCCTGTAGTTTTATTCGCGAAATTACTCATAAAAGAATTATGGAAATTAAATACAGATTGGGATGAAACTCCACCCAATTCTATTGTACTTCTCTTTCAAAAATTTAAAGAGCAATTACCTTTACTTTCTTCTTTAAAATTACCTCGCCATGTAGCCGTTACTATGGGTTGCGTGACCAATATAGTGGGTTTTGCTGATGCCAGCTTGAATGCATATGGCTGCGTCATATACTTACATGTCACTGATACAAATGGTAACACACACGTAAATTTGGTGTGTGCTAAATCCAAAGTGGCACCTGTTAAGGTCATATCTCTAGCTCGTCTAGAGCTCTGTGCCGCTGTTCTTTTGTCTAAATTAATTAAATTAGCTTATGACACTTACCGCTCTCGTACCGCTATCAATAATATATTTGCCTTTTCCGATTCTACAATTACGCTTTCATGGATTCATTCCTCACCGCATAAATGGAACATTTTTGTTAGTAACCGCGTCGCTAAATGTCAAGAAAATCTTGATCCTAAGCATTTTTATCATATTAACGGAAAGGAAAATCCTAGTGACTGTCTGTCTCGAGGTCTTCTACCTGAACAGTTACTAAAACACGATTTATGGTGGCATGGCCCTGAGTGGCTTCTGCGCCCAACTGCTGAGTGGCCTATCACTCCTTTTGTTTCTTCATGCAACGAACAATTGCCTGAATTTAATAATAAAACTCTAACATTGGTACTTACCGTATCAGAACCCAATTTAATATATAGTCTTTCTCAAAAATTTGCATCATTAAATAAAATATTGCGCATAATTGTATACATTCTGAGATTTTTGCGTATTATTCCTTACGATAAGTCACACAAGTCAATTACTGTCCGTGAATTAGCTACCGCTGAAATTTATTTAATTCATTGTATTCAACAATTTCATTTTAAAGATGTTTATGACGAAATTAAAAGTAAAAAACTTCGTTCACAATTTAAAAAACTCGATCTCTTCATAGACGAGCATAATATAATTAGAATCGGCGGCAGATTGTCAAATGCGAACCTTCCTTATGAAGCTCAGCATCCCGCTCTTTTACCTAAACATGATAATTTTACACATGTTATAGTAAACTATTATCACCGTATTTATTGTCATGCCGGTGTAAGCCTTCTTAGCTCTCTGTTACGTCAAAAATATTGGATCCTCTCTTCTAGAGGTGTCATCAGACAAAGATTACATGCTTGTAACCTTTGTTTTAAAGTTTCTCCTTCTCACCCCAGCCCAAAGATGGCTGATTTACCCGCTTGTCGCGTACAGGAGACTAAAGCTTTTGTTCATACGGGTGTGGATTACGCTGGTCCCATTAAAGTAACGTTATGTAGACGCCGAGGTCAGAGAAGTCAGAAGGCTTACATATGCTTATTCATTTGTTTCGTTACCAAAGCAGTTCATATTGAATTGGTTACCGACGTGTCATCGGACACTTTTATTTCCGCTTTTAAAAGATTCATTTCCCGCAGAGGACCTGTCTCTTATTTATATTCCGATAACGGAACCAATTTCGTTGGAGCCAAGGCTCAACTGCAAGAACTACTTGTTAACCGCTACCGCATAGAGTGGAAAATGATTCCACCCCGCGCTCCCCACTTTGGAGGGTTGTGGGAATCAAATATTAAATCTACTAAAACACATTTATACCGTGTTATCGGTTCTCAACTCCTTACCTATGAGGAGCTTTCGACTGTTCTCACTGAAATTGAGGCAGTTCTAAATTCAAGACCGCTCTGTGTCCTGAATGAGGATCCGTACCCAGAACCGCTTACACCCGCTCATTTTATAATGGCTTCTCCGTTAACTTCGTTGCCTGTCGTGAATGTTCCCGAAACAACGAAATCTCTGACTTGCCGCAAAAAATTGCTTGACCAGATGGTTTGTAGTTTCTGGAAGAGGTGGCGTTTAGAATATTTACATAATCTTCAAGTCAGACAAAAATGGTTGAACGCCGCAGACGATATTAAGATTGGTACAGTGGTTCTCATGCATCAGGATGATGTCCCTCCTTTACGTTGGCCAATGGGTGTGATCACTGAAGTTTTTCCCGGCAAGGATGGGACAACCCGCGTTGCTATGGTGAAGACATGCAGTGGCTCTTTCAAGAGACCCGTTGTCAAACTATGTCCTTTACCTTCTCAATAACATCACCGCGTAATTACCTAATTTAACTGTAGTTAGTATATTTAAAATATTTTCTTTTCTTAGCCCGCTTTAATATAATTTCTTTCCTCTTGAGAATATTACATATCCTCAAAGCCGGGCAGGATGCTCGCGCAAGTTTTAGAAATAAGGTAAATTATAATATTTCCGACCGCAGTTTTGAGCTGTATTTCCTTCCCTCCCAATTCCCATACAACAGAACGAGAAGCACGCTCGTCGCACGCCGAATCAGAGGCACTTCCTCCGCGGCGAAAGCCAATCACCGCATATATATCCACCGTGGTTTGAAAAAACATTCTCGCATGGATCAGTGTGTTCTACTGCAACCGCTCAACCGCTCACGTACCGCGCCGCTCCGCTAATAATCCGCTACTATATCAAAAACTCTAAACTCTCTATTTGTAAGTGTTGGCCGACACAAGTGTAACATTTAAAACTCAAGTGATAGTGCATCACGGTGAAAGGAAGAAAGTCGTGAACACGTGGGAAGTCTGCTAAGGCTGCCCCTTGCGTCAACGTGCTTCGTCCAGAAGGTTCTCAAGTAAGTCCATCCATCCCTCTTTCTTACCCATAATCTCATATTCCCTTTTGCTCAATTCTGTGTGTCGTCCAATCTTCCAACCCGCAAAATAAATAAAATACATCCCCGCGTATTGGTCCTTCGAAGTCGAAAAACCGCTTCAACTTATACACCAAATACCAACATAAATATTTTGTTAGTACGAGTTGCCACTCAATATTCTGTATTCTATCTAGAAATGTTAAATTGCCTTGTCAGGACCAGTATGTTTCTGCAAAGGAATAGTCCTTTAGTAAAGTTGAAATGTTTTGAATAATGGGCCATACGAATTGTGTTAGGCACCTCTACTTTGTGTAAAAAACCCGGCCAAGTGCGTGTCGGACTACGTACAATGAAGGGTTCCGTAGTTGGGAAGAATTTATCCCAAGAACAAAAACATTGAAAGACATTTTCCCTCATAAATTACAACTGCTAACGTAAGATGGTACGGACAATATTGAGTGATTTACCATGTTATTTTAAGACCATAGACTTCTTGTAGTCTACAAGTAAAGAACTATTTACTGTATTTTTTTTTTAATTTTAGTCTCAGTAGTTTTGCTGATAAGGTGGATAATGGTAAATTTTAATCGATTAACTTAAATACTCTGTAAAAGTATTTATTTTAAAATGATTAAAAAAATATATCTGAAATCCTTATAAGCCCTTTCATTTGATACGTCACACGGTACCTCCATGTTTGGGTCACAAAAATTCTAAATCGGTCCAGTAGATTCGAAGCTAATTGGCTGTGAAAGACGGACAGACAGACAGACACGCGAGTAATCCTATGAGGGTTCCGTTTTTTCCTTTTGAGGTACAGAACCCTAAGAATTACTGTAATTTAAAATACAATACGTTTTTTAACTTCTATTAAGATTCGAATTTTTATCTTCTTTGAGACATAAAAAAAACAATAGGCCTAACTACCTATTAAAATGGCAGAGCACCGCGATTTCTTCTATAAAAAAAGTTTTATGTTTATCCTGAAATCACTGACTGCAGATGCAGTTATCGTCTCTTTTTATATAATTAACCATTTCATTCCTACTGATAACACCATTTTCCCCAGTTTAATCATAGCTCCGCAAAAATACTACAGGATAACTAAATATTCAGTTTTTAGCTAAGCCTAATATAAAAGTGTTGACTGGATTATTTGTGAAGCTATTTGCATTTTCAGTACAGTTTCAGCCTGAAGCTGACAAACGACCGATTTATAAAATGTTCAATTTCACGATATATTTTTTATTGAAAGCCATATTTTTGGTACAGAATTGTTTTCAATCCATTGGTAGTTTTTGGTCTAATAGGTTTAATAATAAAGATTCATGAGAAATCCGGTTTTCAGAGTGTACTATCATGCGTTTTTAGGGTTCCGTACCCAAAGGGTAAAACGGGAACACTATTACTAAGGCTTCGCCGTTTGTGTGTCTGTCCGTCTGTCACCAGGCTGTATCTCTGGAACCGTGGTAGTTAGACAGTTGAAATCACAGATTATGTATTTCTGTTGCCGCTATAACAAAAAATACAGAATAAAATAAACATTTTGCCGTTTTTATAGATAATGGTACGGAACCCTTCGTGTGCGAGTCCGACTCGCACTTGGCTGGTTTTTTTAGTTTTCCGGAATACTAACTATCCTTTGTGGTCTGGGTCTTTTTAACTTCTTACTTGATTAATAATAATCTGTAATTCTTTTACTGACAGACAGCGCAGCCTAAACCGGGTTTAGAAACATGAAATTTTACACAGTAGCTCCTTATATAACGAACGTGAACTCTAAGAAGTGATTTTGAAAAATTCATCCCCTAAAGGTATTAAATAGGGGATGAAAGTTTGTATGGAATTTCGTTATTTTTGCCGATCAGAAATCCCGTCGGGCACAATATGGCTCGTGACCATATCATTTAAAATAATATGTATGTACTTAGGTGGATCTGCAGTGGTAGCCCACAAAATTCATTACTTACGTTTTATGAAAAATCTGAAAAATTATGTTTATACATCTACATAATTATAATACATCTCTCTACGAGTATAGATTTGTGATTGATTCTAATGATTTTATAATTCTGTATTTGTTTGGATGGTCACGAATCATATTTTGATCAAGATACTACCTGACTCTTTTCTTTATTTGACATTGTATACCTACAATTTAATTTAAACAAGGTTTTTACTTTTATTAATTTAATAATATTTTATATCGTTTTTTTTTTTATATTTTGTCAATGTGAGAACGTGAGAACGGCTTAATAGACTGTAGATTTATAGACCATTTTGTTAATAGGTAAAATATTAACACTGTAATTTGAAAACTTTGTAAAAAGCCAATTATTTATTAAAAGAGTAATCGTGAAGTTTATTGCCGGCTCTTCACCATAGGAAACGACCAATTGGAACCGCGTGCACCTAGCTTCTGACGTTCCATAGGTGCACATAGGTATATGTAGGTTTATGTGAAATAAAATATTTTGATAATTGTAAAAAAACGGGCATAACATTGTCTTGTTTCTTTATGATCAATGCGTGTGCATGATGGCCATTTTCAGCAGTAGATTTTCACGGGCCAATTTATCGTGATATTCAGGGTTATTGGTAAAACACTTATAGCCTCTTAAGGGGTAATTGTAATCATCATTATGAACAACATTTAATATGGGACCAAACCAGAAATTGCGAAAAAAAGATCTGCTTTTCCCAACTTTTTGATGAGTTATGCGAACATAAATGTAGAGAGAGATTTTTAATTTTCGCGATTTCAGGTTTGGTACTACCTATAGTAAATGTTGTTCCTATTGATGAGTACAATGACCCAAGAGGTTGTTGGTATTTTAAATAACACCTTGTTTATATATCGTGCTATAAGACTGATGAGATGGAATATAAAGTGGAACGTTAGACCTATAACACTAATGTACCATTTATTTTACTAGCTTATCACAGCGAAATATACCTGCGCTTATTAATATTTCAGACTTCAATTTACGTTTTAAGAATATTTATTCGTGTTGTAGTTTCCAGAATATGATATTGACATTCGTTATTTTGTGTGCTTTACAATACACGATTCGTTCGGCAATAGGTCCTGCGCCCTGTAAACGACATCTGATGTCAATATTTATAGTTCACTTGACTCCAGGTTCCATATTTTCTTCATTACTTATGCATAGAACACAGATTGGCTAGAGTGAAGCAGTGTCATCAATATTCAGCCAGCGACTGCAAGTAGGCCGCTGTTACATCAACCTTCTGATATCTTTATAATTGCTTCGCCAACTTTGTGGGCTATTGTGTGAATTGCAAATTGCGATATCCCTTTGTAACCATATGAAAGTCTACGGGAAAGTTTATTGTAGACTTTTCGTGCGGAAATCGGTCGACTCGGCCGCTGCGTGTTATTGTAAAACTAAGTCTGGTCACCGTATCCAAGTCCTTTTGAGAAGATATTATCGTTTTACATTATTTATCAACTTCCACATATCAAGTGAACGTTCGGATTGATTACATCAAACTTAAACAAGTTTCCGATAGAATATTTTCAGCATAACATTTTCTTTATCCATGAGAAATCAGGGTTCTTCATCGCCCCCGCTTTATGTACACGTTCAATATTCATAACTATAACAAACCTTTTAGGGAAACTTTCCACATGTTCAACAATCACGTATTATGAGGAAAAACATGCTGTAGAGGTACTTATGTTCTCGGAGGACGTACCAAGTTATATCTGTAATACAATCGCATCTAATAAGAACTCTTGATGTGGGTTCGATGTCTATCGAGTGTCTGCTCTTATTAGCATAGTAATCTGCATCCGATGATACGGGTTGATTACGCAAATACACATCTTAGGCACGAAGCTGTTTTTAATAAAACCATTTCTTTTGCTATCTGATAATTTCATCGAACCTTTGGAAACCTACATGTTTAACTTTATAAAACGAAAAATATTTTAGGTAAAACTAATAGAATTAATGAGTTAAATTAAAAAGATATGATGGTCATTAATTATTTCACTAGATGTATAGTAATAATACGACTTTTTAGTTACAAATACATCCGTTAATATTAAATTCGTATAAAAGCGCACTAAAAGGGTCATGGTTTACTGCTTACATTTTTAATATGGTTGATAATGAACGGCTAATGACAGCAGTATGGCCGGACCACACACTAATATTGCACGTACATAGGTATTTGCGTTTCATACATTTCACTGATGAGCAATGACTAGGTACATGATAATCCAGCACATCTGTTTAATTTGTAATATTGCTGTTATTCCATCACAAACACCCATTGATTGATAGTGTGCCCTATAGCGAAGGGGGATAATATTTATGGGGACATTTCATGTATCCTTCCCCCATTTCAGAGATTAGTTGAAAGATAGGAGACCTATCTTCGAAGTAGACAAGGATACACAAGGTAAAATATAAATACATAGAACAGTCATAGCCTGTTTACATTTGGAAACACGTAGTATACCTTGATTTTCCAAAGAAAAAACATAGACAAAGTCGGGCGGTTATTTAGCGAGGTACCCTCTGATTGTCTGTGTCTACGGACTAATTAGACGCTCCCATATGCCACTTAAAGATTTATTATTAGTACACACAAAGTTAATGGTTTGTTTTTACATAAAATGGAAATCGCTGTACCTACATCGACCAAACAATTTTACGTAACAATCTAAGTACCAAGATAACTTTTAATTAATTTAATTAAAACTTCCCATCGCTGTTCTTAAGAGCAAAAATGATAACAAGAAAAATATTTCTCCATTTGTTGTATTATGTTTCGACTATTCAAATGATTCACTTTCTTTGTGTAGCTATTTTAGTAACATTTACTTAAATCAATATTTAGAAGACTTCGCTGCTTTCATTAAAAGAGAAAAGAATTTGCGTGGGCCTAATTTAAATGAAGAATAAAATCTATTTAATAAAATATGGTGGTAGTATTGTACTTACGTCATATGGAAAAATATAGAATTATTATGTTTTCAGCATGGTAAGTGCCTAATAAGTACTTAGTAGAACCAGTAAACAACTTGTAGGAGGTCTCCTCTTATACCTAATAATTAAGTTTAAACATACATTATTATTACCCTAGTGGGGTCTATAAGTGTCCGTAGGCGACTCCGCGGCATCGCAGCGGGCCCTATCAGAATACCAGCGCTGCGGTATTTATTAGGGTTCCGTAGCCAAAGGGTAAAAATGGGAACCCAATTACTAAGGAATAAGCAAGCTGAAGTGGCAATAAGCCGGCCATATTAGCCGTAGTACTGATGACCGTTGGGGTAGACGTGTTCTTGAGTGGAGACCACGAATCGGCAAACGTAAGGTGGGACGCCCTCAGGCTAGTTTTTTTTTTTTTTTTTTTAGTTGAAGCGACGATCTTCGCAGGGTGGCTGGTGGCAGCTGGATGAGAGTTGCCGAGAATCGAGCTGAATGGCGTGCAATTGGAAAGGCCTATGTCCAGCAGTGGACTGCTATAGGCTAATGATGATGATGATGATTACTAAGGCTCCGCCGTCTGTCTGTCTGTCCGTCTGTCACCACGCTGTATCTCATGAACCGTGATAGTTAGACAGTTGAAATTTTCACAGATGATGTATTTTTGTTGCCGCTATAACAACAAACACTAAAAAACAAAATAAAATAAATATTTATGGGGGCTCCCATACAACAAACGTGATTTTTTTGCTCGATATTGATAACGGCAACAGGTAGACGCTTGAAATAGTCACAGTATATTTAGTTACGTATTCACTTTAAAAATAAATAATTAAATTAAAATAAAACAAATATTTAAGGGGGGCTCCCATACAACAAACGTGATATTTTTGCCGTTTTTGTAGATAATGGTACAGAACCCTTCGTGCGCGAGTCCGACTCGCACTTGGCCGGTTTTTTTTTAAATATCGCAGCATTGTGCTGAGATAGGAGCCTTTTTGGCATCGCACAAGTCTTGATTGTTTTTATTTTTGGATATTGTTAGTTTAAATGCTATTTTTGTATTTCTTGTGCGTGTCCCAAATAAAATATTTTTCTTTATTTCTTTCTTTACATCAACTCACGCCCCATGGGGGTAGGCAGACATTATAGAACGCCACCTGCTACACTCCTTACATACACCTTTTGCTTCGCCTATGTTCATACATCTGGTCATACACGCACGCCGTGCGAGTATTAAGCACCTGGACCTTTCTGAAGAACATCACCAGTTTGGTCACTATATGTCCTTCTTGGGCGTCCCCTCCCGGCGTTTCCACTCACCTCTGCTTTATAAATACCTTTTGTTAGTCGCCTTTCATTCATCCTCTCAACACGACCAAACCATCTACGCATACAATTTCAGTTTTTGTCACTACATGTTTATACGGTTTAAACTAGTATGGTTAGTTATAAAATTAATTTTAGTCTAATTATAATTCGATGTCACCAAAAATACATGGATAATTTATTTGGCATTCACTAAAAACGCATTTGTTATGAATACCAAACTCGAAATAATTGTTTTCAATATTATTTGATTTGATTGTCACACGTACATTGATTGCGACATGATATATGATATATATAGGTAATTCTGATCATAATTACTACTGATTACATATATCATGTCGCAATCAGTAGCTAATTATGATCAGAATTATTAAGCACAAATCGACATTGTTGTGTCTGTCAGTCCTGCTTCGCTTCAGTGACGAGATGAAGTAATTACCATTTCAAAAATTCTGAAGGCTTACCCAGACATATTATATTAGGATTGAGGTTACGGCTTAAGGCTCCCGTAGACAGGCGCGACGCGACAGCGCGCCGCGACGCAAGTAGCACAATTCCTATGAAAACTTCATGGATAGTGTCGCGCTGCCTGTCCCGCAATATCGCCCCAGTCTGCACGATCCTTTAGGAATTTATTGGAGAATTTCGTTGCGTAGCGAATTTTCCTGAGTATTTTCATAATCATTATATTTTTTAAATATATAAAATGATACTACGATTAAAATCGTATTAGGTTCCAATATTTATACCTACCTACACCAACCAAAATTTACATAATTTAGTCTTAACTGTTAATAAATCTATTAATTATCTTTGAGATCATCTTTAGAACTTGGGACAGATTTATTTGCATTTACTCAACTCCTGAATGGCTCGCCCTTTTATTGTGACAAACAGGCAAATAATGAATCAAATTGGAGGAAACAACAACGAGCAGTAGTGTTATCGATGGCTAGTACGATTTGTGTCCTGTAGTGTCGTTGGATTTATGTAGCTTGAACACGTCAAGGACCAAATTAATGTTGTACTTTTAAACTATCTTGAAGGTTTCTGACACAAGTGATGTCTTTTTAAATTACAAAGGTTTAAGGCGCTGAAAGAGGTAAATGATAAAAGTAGGCTTGTTTTAAACAAAAAATATTGCCAAATCTATATAGTTTGTGGTAGCGGAAAAAATATAAGTTATTCTTGAACATATTTTTCCGTTTTCTGTGCATGTGGTGTTAACCTGTAATTAATTGCTGCACCTGCAAATGTTACTATAGTCATTCAATCAGAAATGTATATAGTGTAAACAATTGTTGGTTAACCTAAATAAATAAATAAATATTTCTCAGAACTTGGTTGTTACCAAAACATGTTTAGAAAAAAAACTCGATAAAAATTTACGGTAAACTAACCCTTTACTTTGAGTTTCAATCCAAAATAACTGTATTATATATCAAAATACGGTTGGTATTTAATTCATAACAAAACGTCCTATTTGTATGCAGAACTTGGTTGTTTTTTATTTTCGATTACTCAACTCATTTTGGAGTAAATAGATAATTGCGTCATATTTTGCAAGAAATTACAAGCGTTGTGTCATCGCACTTCTCTTTCTTTTGTATGCAGTCTGACAGGGACCGCGCTTTACCTGTTGTCAGCATCTTACTTAACACAGTCTTTTTTTATACATCCTTAGATGCATCACCTCTTTACGCTTTCAAGGACACTAAAGGAGACATAATAGAAGTTATATGTTTAGTGTTATGACGCCTATAGGCGTTTAGTGTTTCTGAACATGTTTAAAAGTAAATTGTGTAAGACGACCTATGTGACTTGTTCCGTCATAAGCGCGGCATGAACTTTTATTCCGCGCTTATGTCGAAACAAGTCATACAGGCTTGCCTATCACTACGTTCTGAGCACTCTTGCAAAACCAAGCAACATTTTTCTAATGGCTAAATCCAATGAAACTTTTCCCGAATTTGAAATCGATCCAGTACCAGTCGATCGAGATTCGCACTGTATAAAAAGAAGAAAAAAGAAAGAAAAAATATTTATTCTGCACAAACAAAACGCACAGTACAACAAAATAACACAGTTAAAATAGACACATACAAAGTAGCCAAAAGCCTCGTATCCAATACCCTAAACATTTTGACAATCTTGTCCATTGGTTGATGTCAGGGACCAAAACAATTTACAAAGTGTTTACTAGTCTCTACATATCAAATAACAACCTGTGATGACAATAAAGTCGACAAACAAACAATCAAAACAAAAACAAAATGCCGATTGCCGAGTGGAAAAATAACTACTTTTGTAACAAACAAACTATACTAATTATGAACAATTACAATAACCGTACGCCGCATCTATGCAAGAACAGGTCTTTGCTCAGCAAAATGCTGTGACTTCGGACAAACCTATCGTCAACAGCGCTGATTTTCAGCGGAAACGTATGAGTTGCGTGCTATTCTGTAAGACGAAAATGTAGGCTGTAGGCTGAGACTCGGCACTTTTTGACCATTGAAATTACATAAGACAGCCCTCAAAAAGCCCGCCCGTCACCACTTCCTAGTGCTTGCTAGCTGCGAAGAAGAAGTTGCGCAACAAACTCCCCAGTACATTTCTCTGTTAATTTTGAAGAACTTCATTCTATACAATAGAACGGACGAAACCCTAAAAGTTACCAATAAGCAACCAGTACTGTTCATTGCTGGCCTCCTTTCATAACTCCTAGACCCTTAAGGTATAATCTTGTTTACAAATGGCGGCAAAGATACGCACCGTACAGACATGGGCCATAATATGTTAATTTGGCCCACAACTGCTGCGCCAAGTCGACCCGATATTGAATATTTTGCTTTCACTGTATAATTTAACAAAATTAAACTTCTAACCTAATTTAAATTATAACAGTAAATGTTATTAATGTTAACATTTTCTTAGTCTCTTATTTTTCTTAAAAATTTTCGTAGATTTTTCTTAATTAGGGTCTTTTATTTATTTGAATTGGTTTAAATAAAGCGTTAGGCACATTGTATTATTTTTAAACCCCGACAAAAAAGTGTGTTTTAAGTTTGTAGTGTGTCTGTCTGTGGCTCAATGGATGAACCGATTTTGTTTGTTGATTGCAATGTGTGATTAGCTATTCAATATCTACTACACTTATCTATGGGTATCTATGTTATCTTCACGATGTGATTCCTGTTCCTGTAACAGGGGGTGACACACGTGTTCAGGGCATTGATCTCTACCATAAAAAACGAAGTTAAAACCCCTGCTTGATTTTTGTAAAGAAAAAAGAAAGAAAAATTGTTTATTCTGCACAAACAAAACGCACATTTCAACAAATAAACATAATTTATAATACACATACAAAGTAGCCACAAACCTCGTATCCAATTCACTAAACATTTTGACAATCTTATCCATTGGTGTGATTCTTCTCTAAAAGCTCCATATATGGCAGGTCTTCCCCTTCCGATTATCTTGTTTTACGTAAAGCGTTTTTAGTCTGACTTTATTTAGCTACTAGCTGACCCGTGCCCACTTCGTTGGGCGGAAAGTCTTTTCATTTTCGGATTAATATATATATATATATGACACTCACAAATAACGTGACTTCATACATTTTTAATACAAAATTAATCAATTTATCAAATGACCAAAATGAGTCCCTTCCTGTTGAATACAAAGTCGCACTCTTTTGGAAGATTATTTATCTTTCTTAACCCACTCTTTTTTTCTTCTCTCCACTTATTTTATCATGCACTGCATTCTTTACATAATGCGCCATGTTATTTAATTATGTAACCCTCTCTGACTGAGATGTAACCATTACGTAAAACGCCAAATTCTTTATGACAGCTGCACACACAGATTGCGTAACATGCGCTCGGCGCTTGAGTCATTGCCGACGTTACTGAATGTTGCCATTCTAGATATTATATTTATATATACATAGATAACGAAGTATTGCATTTATTTTATTTTGTTTATTTTTATCTCATTATGCTGCACCGGTTGACGTCATCACGTCAACGCCGGCGGTCGCTGAAAACCAGCGCTGGGGCTCTGTCTAGCATAGGGTCGCAGCATTATGCTGAGCGATGGCCGTTTTGCGTGAATGTGACGCATATTTTCCCTCAACTTGTTCTTTCGGGTTTGTGTTTTTATTTCTTTGCGTTATGTTTACCGCAAATAAACGTATTTTCTTTCTTTTTTTTTTTTCTTTTCACTTAAATTACAATAGGGAAATGATGCGTACTTCTCAAGTGGGTACATTTATTAGTAATAGGTTCTTATGATAATCTCAGTTGTATGTCAGGTTATCATTTTTTTGAACAAAATTTCACATCAAATACTGAACAAAAATTTAAGGTCTTTCTTTTATTTGTGACACTATGAACTAGCAAAAAATAATCCTTATGCTGAAGCCTTTCGATCAGTATGATAAAGCTACAGGGTGATTATTTTTCTCGTGTAACGGGTTCGATTTCCGGATCAACCATGTAATTATTTAAATATCTATGAATGCAGTTTAAATTGTTTTTTAAATTCAAATAATGTTTTCTTTCAGTAAAATGTTCCATCTACAATATTCAAGGTACTTTCCCTCCATGTGGCATATCCGTGGGACGCCCTGTATAGTATAGATGTAGAACACCAAGTATTAACAATAAGTCTATGAAAACGTCACGGCGCCGGCGGTCAGCTTTACAGCTTCTGTTCATCTTTCAGGCGGGTCTTACAACATCAACGGCTACTGTCCACAGTTTTTTTATTTGCCCGATTTCTTTGTTAGTATGCATCTTCATGACCTTGTAAAGGCTGTATGAATCTACGGGATGTGGGTAGCAAAAAACCGGTCAAATTGGCGGTGCTTGGGGGAGGCATATGTCCAGCAGTGGAAGTCTTTCGGCTGAAATGAGATGATGATGATGCATCTTCATTTGTACAGGTATTTTATGTTAGATAAAGGTAGGTAAATGACAAGAGATCACAGACAGATAGTAACCTCACGTCGGTAGTGGTCCACGCTCGCGGTCATTGGCAGCGTCAGGAACGGTGACCGCGACTGTCAAGCACTCGAAATAACGAAGCACATAAAATGTTTCTTTGTTTATTTTACCTTGTACATGCATACATGTGGGCGTCGAAGCAAAAAGGGACCACTAGTGGGCTATTGAATTAAGAAAGAGAAGAAAAGAAAGAAAAAATATTTATTGGGACTCAACACAGGAGATCACAAATTAAACCAAAACACACTCTTAGAAACATAAAAAATAAAAACAAAGTCCTGTACGAGGCCAAAAGGCTCCTATCTCAGCATGACTAGATTCAGTATCTAGAATAGTCAATTGATAATAAGGTTTAAAGAAATGGCACATTTTATTTACCTATTTAATTTTACCTATTAACACTGTAACTTGGAAACATTGTTAAAGCCCACTTTTTTTAAAAGAGTTACCGTGGAGTTTCTTGCCGGCTCTTCTCCATAGGAAACGACCAATTGGAACCGTGCACCTAGCTTCTGACGTTTCATAAGTGCCCATGTAGGTTTATGTGAAATAAAAAAAAAATGATTTTGATTTTGATTTTGAATCAGTCTTTTGTAGTTTAAAATCTGAAAAAGCTTGATTCGAAAAAAAAAATTTTCAAAGTTGTCACTGGTGCCTTTTTACTAAACTTTTATCTTAAAATTTCTGGTACAAAACATCATATAGTCATTTACTTTATGAACTTGTAGATAATTGAGAATTAATTAATAATCAATTAAAATCGTAAAATGCAATTTTTCACCCAACTTTACACAACTGCGTACCTATATCTCGGAAACTAAGTGCTGAGAACTGGACCGTTTCTGCTTGGACGACCACACATAAATATAACGGCGCAGGATAGCCTTTATCAGAAGTGATCATCGTATTAGTGGTTCAGCAGCGTCAATATCATCAAGATCGTACCCATAGATTTAGTATAATACTAATCTTGCCGGAAAATAGCAGTTCGTCGTGGAATTGGTACGACAGCGACTCCCCTGACATCATTTTCTGTCATGAGAAGACAGTCGCCACACAACCATCGATGCGACCGACGACCTGATGCGACGCTCTGCTAGAGTGACTGTTACCAGCCAGTGTTATTCTTATCCGACCTTTTCGGTGGTTTGAGTAACTTCGTAACAAAACGGGGTGGCGCCACTTGCTGCGCCGTCAAATCCGTAGATTATCGGTAATGCGGATTATAGTAGATACTGCAGCAAGGATTTTCTGGCGCTCAAATAAGGTTCACAGGGGTGCGCGGTTCCTGCCAGGGTTGCGAGTTTGTCCGAAAGGGATATCGTGGCCCTGGCACACAGGCATCTGAAGGAACACGGGTGGGTTTTAGTCAGTAAAAGTCTGACCCGCCCTACCGTTCTGCCCAGAGCGGGAGAAGTTATTTGATAATTTCCCACCCAAAAAAAAAGGGGTGCTGTTGACAAAGATTTCTGCAGTTGTTTTGTCAAATGTATTGAAAAACCGGCGACCACGCACAATGAAGGGTTCCGTAGTTGGGATGAATTTATCCCAAGAACAAACTTAACATTGTAGTTGAAAAAATGTTCTCCCATACATCGACATACGGCACGGTCAAATCGCCAACTGCAAATGTAAGTTTGTAATCGCATTTGTTTTTTTATGTGATAAAGTTACAAATTAACGATTTTCAGACTTTTTCGTTAACTTGTACTGTCTTCTTGTGCTGATTCTAGGTGAATGGGAAGTAGGTACCTTATAGGTTTTGATTTATTTGCGAGTATCAAAATATGTCGCATATAATATGGCCTTATTTTTTGTATTGCGTTGACTTAGAAGCTTGTTTTTTAGAGCTCCAAGGGACCCTAGCTAGACCCATGAATTTGTTATTTAAACTTGATACCTCAATGCGTTTCTGAGAAAAAGGGTATTGACAGACAGACGGACAACGAAGTAGTGCTATAACGGTTCCGTTTTTCCTTTTGAACCTTATAGCGTACTCACTCATCAATACACAATGTCACTAGCGCGGTTCGTAGCCGTCAATTTCTTGTCACGGTCTCAAAACAAAATGTTTGCAAATGACGGGTAATTAATATTTTTGAACTCAGTTTTTTCGAAGTTACATAATCAGCCTATAATGTTCCCACTGCTGGGACACAGGCCTCCTTTTTCTGTGAGAGGGAGTTTTTCGAAGTTGAAACTGGAATAATAATTATGCAATTAAGTTGGCCTCTTTTAATGGTTTTATATTTTGTTCTTTCGCTTCTCCGGAGAGCTACGTGAGAATAACTTAGACCGGAAACTGTGGTAAAAGCTTGTTAGTCAGCAAGATTGGTAGCGAAGTTAACTACTGCTCTGCTAATGTTAACTACATAGATCGGTACTTAAGCATAATTCCACTCACAGGGGGTATTTGAAAGAACCTTTTTTTTAATTGTCGGGGCTGCACTCTAATTGTGTACTTACAATACTTTAATTACAATTTGAAAGATTTTGAAGAAAATTGTGAATCCATTGCTGCATATACACCGTGGCATTTAAAAAATATTTATTAACATTGAATTTTTTTTTTATATTATTCATTATGACGTATGATGTAGTTTGAAACACCCTATTAAGAGCGCGGTGCGAGCCTTGCGCTCCATTCCGCGCCGCCCTTAGAACACAAGGCTCGCACCGCGCTCGTAACAGGGTGTTTCAAACTACGTCATGCGTCATTATGAATAATATTTTTTTTTAATTATTCAAATGTTAATATTTTTTTTTTTTTTTACGTTTATGAATGATTAGAAGACATGAATAATGATTGGATACATGAAGTAGGCTGCCGTTGTAAGACGATTAAAATGCCACGGTGTATTTTAAAAATTCGTTTGGTCAACAACGTAAACAGCGCAATGAATGCTGTTGAACTCTCAAAATGAAAGCCATTGCAATGAGAGGCTTGTTGTTTTTTTTGTCAAATCATCGTAGAAAAGCTCGAACTCAAACGGGTCGATTTCATTTCGTATTGCATAGCATAAACTTTGATGCATTTAATACCGAAGCATACATTAGGATTATTAAGGCTAACTAAAGCCTAACACACAGCATGGCATCAATTCATATAAACAATATGCCTGGACTCCAAAGCCTAGATTTATGTAAAGTCACATAGAGACCGAATGTAACTAGAATAATTCTGCCCACATTAATTAATTCGAAATAACTTTACAGGAATATTATAGGCAATGAAACATTGATATTAGCCGTAACCATAACATTACGACCGACACAACTATGATCGTAAACACTTGGTCCGGTATTCGTGAAATCGTGACGTCATATCTTATGTCGGTCCGTCTTTCGTCTGGCTAGGACAAAAGGCACTGATTAATCAAAACATTATCAAAATGCTTGGCTTGCTTCTCTGATAACCGATTGTGAGTAGGTTGCTATTGAATCAGGTACTTTTGAATCTGGGGTTTTGATTTCCTCTTGTTTTATCTACCTTGCTTGTTTTGCTCGTTATTAGTTCTGTTTTTATTTTTCTAACAATACTCCATGTATTTAATTATCCTCGCTGTTCTAGAGTCAGAAGGTGTCAGTGTAAATGTTGAGCTAAAGGTCCTAGATTTGATTCCTAGGTTGCGCAGTCAGGATCCATCGCGATTTCCAATAGGAAAATCTCAGAAGGTTGGAGTCTGGATTTGTGCTGATTTATTATTATATTATGTTCGCCTCATTTACATGGGACCTACCTATAACATAACAATGTGAGTGTTTCTAACCTTCCAAGAATACGGGTGTGGTCTTATGTTATGTTTTCTGCATGCCAAATCGGTAACAAAAGCGGAAGCAAGACTGTCTGTATGGTTATTAGTTAATTCAGTTATATGAACCTGATTGTTATTGTTTTCATCCAAGATAGTGTTTTATGAACAGACAAAAACATCTCTACTCATGTTCAATAACGGAAGTGTGAAACAAAATATAAAAACCGGCCAAGTGCGAGTCGGACTCGCGCACGAAGGGTTTCCTTACCATTATCTATAAAAACGGCAAAAAAATCACGTTTGTTGTATGGGAGCGCTCTTATTTATAGCCATTTTTATTTTATTCTGTTTTTTTTTGTATTTGTTGTTATAGCGGCAACAGAAATACATCATCTGTGAAAATTTCAACTGTCTAACTATCATAACAAACTGTGGTTGACAAACATCCCATACATCGATATACATCACGGTCAATTCTCCAACTGCAAATGTAAGTTGGTCAACTGTTACTCGTTAACTTGTGAAGCCTTCTTAGCTGTGATAGTTTTTCTTTTAACTTCGATATATATACAACTGCCATTAATTTTTTCACATATCCAAAAACAATCATTTAGCTTGACTCTAACAAAAATGAGCACTTTAAAGCTTAATATTCGGCAGTTTCCCAATATTTTTGAACGGCCTATTCAACACCATGGGAAAAATAATATCATCCACACTTTACGTACAAGGGAGGTAGGTACTCGTACCAAATTACAGCTTTCTAGTACTTGGAGTCTCTGAGCTAAGCCGCGGACAGACAGACAAACGGTCATAGTGAAACAAGAAGGATTCCTTGTCGACTAAGGAACCCTAAAAAGTTGTCATCGTCAGCGGCGCGGAACACATTACACTAGGGGCGGTGGACCAGTAAACTGTTACTACTGCAACTACACGCTCTCCGGGGATCATTACATCGTTGCGGTCACTAAGCTGCACACTAAACGGTACTAATGCATCACGGGAACTAGTAGACCAGCGTCACTATATTTATCTCTCTGGTATTATGCAAAACAGTTAAATAAGTAAATAAGGACGCTATATTATATTATACCAGCCAGTTTGTGCCGCTATGGACCAATGCATCTTGTCATTGGATTGAGTAAAGAATACTGCCATCATTAAAGTATGTAGTTCATGTTTCAATTTTCAATGAATCAACGTTAGTTTGACTGACGATTTGATGTCTGAGTTTTATAAAAAATATTGTTTTATGCTGCCGGCTGCAAAAACCTATTTCTATTTTTACTTTTTTTTTTTGTATATCAAAAAATAGTGAAAAAATGTTTTGGATTTTTTTTTTTTTCCTATTTTTATTTATTTATTTTTCTATCATTTAGAAAAGTATTGAGAAGGGAAGATGTGTAAAATTGGTGCTTATAGATACATAGCTAAATAACTCTAACAAATTGTCCAATTGTCCATAATATCAATGTTACAATTTCAATTCTGAAGCGTATCTTGTTCATACGGACGTCTGAAGTTAAACGTTTCTATTATTTACATACTAATAGTTTCCGTTTTCCGTTGTTTAGTAATACGAGTACGGAGCAATTATTATTTACAATGTATCTATAGGTATGTAGAGGGAAAACACAGTAAATGTTGTATTAGTTTAGTAAACAGAATAAATTGACACAACTTGTTGATTTTGGTACAATTGAAAAACATAAATGTGTTTCGATTCAGAATCTCAAAATGTATACCTAAAATAAAATAGGTTTTTTAGTATATCAATGGCTAAAATGGCAACTTTTCAGCAAACAAAAAAAACTTATTATAATCAAATATTGTGCTTACTGAGCGTATTACAATTATTGCGACGGTACACTACTGTGTTCGATCCCCAGGTAGAGCAAAGTCCTGCCAGGTTTACGAGTCTATCCGAATATCGTGGCCCTGGCTTACAGGTATCTGAAGGAACACGGGTGGGTTTTAGTTAGAAAAAGTCTGACACGCCCCTCCACCCAGAGCGGGAGAAGTTCCCACCCAAAAAAAAAAGGCGGAGCAAAGTACGGATAAGTATGTAGTTATTGGGTTCTGTTATGGCACAGAACAATAGGTGACATGTGTGTGTGTTCCTTTTCGAAATATGTGTGTATTCCTCTACCATGTGCCTCTACCTATACCTTTAGGAAGTAGGTACAGGCGTGAAGTTATGTAAACAAAAAAAAGCAAAAGTGCAAGTGGGACTCGCGCCCTGATGGTTCCGTCTCATAGCTGTTCCGGGCTGCCCGCGGCTTCACTCATGTGTGATAAGCCTATACATTTTTGATTCCGAATTGAAGAACAAACTTTACTTTGTAATTAAAAAAATATTCTCCTATACATCAATATACCTACGTCACGGTCAGTTCTCCAACTGCAAATGTTAATTAGTAATCGCATTTTTTTTTAATTGTTTTTTTTTTATGGCGTTGACAAAAAGCATGATTTTTTTACAGTTTTAAGGGACCGTAGATTTCAGTATTTGATATTAATTTTAAATACTATTTAATTGATGCATCCACGCGTTCCTGAAAAAAACCCTTTTTTCAGGAACGCGTGGATGATGTCTTGACAGACAGACGGACGAACAACGAAGTGATCATAGAAGGGTTCCGTTTTTCCTTTTGAGGTACTGAATCTTAAAAAAACATAAATATAAATAAATAAATAAATATTTTAAAACTTAAAACAATTATCATCTACTTTTTTGGTACCTACATGTTTAATCTACACCAAAATATCTGATAATAGCAAATACATCATAACTTTATTTTACAATTAATTGGTTATTACGAGTAACATAATATTTAACACATAATATATTTTACATGTAGGTATATTTAATACCTATGTAAATGATAATGTTTTTTTAAGTAAATAGAAATTGATATTCATTTTATTGAATCGCAACGAGTGATTTTATTGGCGTTTAACTTATAACTGTTATTTGAAACACGTATTTATTACGTTGTTAATTTAAATGTATGTTTACCACCACTACAACCACTAATTATTGTTCTTATTTATTTACGTAATCAGACGACAAGGACCATTTATTTATTACGTTATGCTTTGAGTACCTAGTTATTAACAAAAACGTGTTAGGTTTTAATTTGACTGTAAAATTGGATAAGGGTGCAGTTATTTTAGTTTAATTTTATATTTGACTAGCTGCGCCCCGCGGTTTCACCCGCAAAGTCTCGATCCCGTGGGAATATCGGGATAAAAAGTAGCCTATGTCTTAATCCAGGGTGTTAGCTACCTCCATACAAAATTTTATCGAAATTGGTCCAGCCGTTTGAGCGTGAAGAAGTAACAAACATACACACACACACACTCACAAACTTTCGCCTTTATAATATTAATGTGATATTTTTGTTTGCTACTGCATCAGACTGCTTAAAAAGTGAGCTGGTTTTGAACTTTTTAGTAGGAGTCGGGTTTTTGTTATATTTTATTTTTAACATTTTATGTAACATTTTTGTAATTATCACCTCAAACCCTTTATTTTGATACATGGCCATGGTTCAATTTTGTATTTTGTTCAAGACATTACTTATTGACGTCAGAAATCCGTAATTTTGATTGTTCAACCGCGACCGCAACCTAGACGAGTCGATAGACACCTCATGTATTAAAATCCATACAGTCGTTAGGATGCTCGAGGGTATACAGAATCCCACATAGGTATACTACACAGATACATAGATACGCGTGAAAATATAACCGTGTTTTTGCTGTTGTGCAGTCGGGTAATTAGCCTGCGTTGTGATTTAAACTCGTCCCTTTTCTGTTTTAAACTTCCTACATATTTTCCTAAGATATATAATGCGTCTTTCAGGATTGCCATTCGTTTTTCTGATAGTGATTTAAAAAAAAAGATAATGAGTAAAGAAAGAAATTAAATATGTTTATTTGCAGTAAACATGACGCAAAGTAAAAACACAAACACAAAAAAGAACAAGTTGAGGGAAAATATGCGTCACATCCACGCAAAACGGCCATCGCTCAGCATAATGCTGCAACCCTATGCGAGACCACTTACCATGGTGGAAACCTGCTTAAATTATCCTCATCAAATCGCAGTATTCATTATCATCTGCCTGACGTGTTTCCCAGTATGCTAAGCAAGGCCAGCTCCAGTCTAAACAGATGCGGCCAAATATCGATATATTTTACAAGCATTCGCCATATGTCGATTACTAACCCTTCGGCCCTGGGCCTGGGACCCTCGGTTTAACACCCCCTTGTGGGCACGGAAGGGTCTCGTTAAGTTGAAAATAAATATCCATTCATTTACTGACCACTGCAAGATTTTACTAGCAGATCAATGGAGTTGCCCGTTTTTATTTTGCTACGAGTACCCAGAGATTTTGAGATTTCTCAGTAGCAGTCCGGAGTCTGCATTTGAGCTCGGTCGATGGCAATAGTTTCGCCCCAGCCTATTACATGGGACTTAAAACACTACTGGCAAAAGGTGGATGTACCTACTAAAAGTACCTAGGATGTACCTCTGCCGAACCATTTGGGGAAAATAGGCGTGTTGTTATGTTATCTTATATTATCCAGAGATTTTCATGAGCAGTCAGAATGAAAACGTTGACAATACCTTTGTCAATCTGTGTGGGGTTATCGGGGGATAGGTACTATAAATTCCTCCTGAATCGTGGATATATCTTTGGTCACCTTTTTGTGTCTCTATTAATAATAATTATGTAGGAAGTTAGCTAAAACTCACAAGCGTCCAATCTGTTTTACGGTGCCCGCCCACGAGCGATTTCTCGGCGATTTTGTTAAAATGTATACAATCTGACAAAAATCGCCGAGAAAAACGCTCGTGGGTACCCTTACTGACATATTCAGCGTCTTTTGGTAACGCTAGATATCAACACCAAAATAAGTTCTGATGTACTGCTTAAAGTTTGACAAATAAGACTACAAGACACAAGTTCCCATCTCAAGATCAGCATGAAAATGAACAGTGCGTAAGATGTATATGAGAATATCCTTTATCTAGCAGTCGGCACATTAATAGGCTATTACACAGAGACATCATTTATGTAGTGAGGCGCAGCCATATCGTACGGAACGGCTCCATCTGACGCCTGAAATATGACAACCATACATTTGCTGAATAACTCTGCCTTTATAGCATATTCCTCTTATTATCAGAAGCAAAAGTAATCGATCTTTATCAAATGATACCAACAAATTATTTGTTCAATTACCTATGTAGTTTTAACTTGGTATTTGATGAAATGGAAGTCCACAAAAGTTTGTTAATTACCGTCAAATTGCGGTTAGATTTGATTTTCGATTCATTTGTTTGTTTTATTTAACTAAAGTGGAAAAATAAGTTCATAATGAGAGAGGGTTTTCAGAGTTGATTGCTTATGGAAGCTTTGATTGATTAAAGCTGCCGTGACTCTACTTACTCGTACCTACTTGATCATGGCTAACATTGTAGTATGATTCAGTTAAGTGTAAATAGAGTAATATTAAATTGAAGAGCAACTTTTAAGCGATTTACGTAGGCAGCCTACATCGGAAATAAAATTACCCTCATCCCTGTTTAATAGAAACTGTACCTTGGAAGAGGAGAAACCTTAAAACCATCAACCACCGTATTCATAACTGGCACTACATTTTCTAGGAATTATTGCATTGTCGAAAAAACAGCAGCAAGTGGGAAAATCCATGTTCCTAGCCAGCGACAACGTTCGAATTTCAAATCGAAATATTGCGTCGATATTCGCAACAACACAACGCTTGTAAAATCTGTGCCTAGGAACGGACGATACGATACTAGTTCCTATCTGTGAGATCCCCGTTTTGTGCCTGCCTAAACAAGAGGGTTCGTTAAAAGGAATCCACTGCATGTCCGATAAGCGAGTAATTCGAAAAGGGTTACGTTTGCATGGTACTCACAGTAATGGTCAAAGATATTTTGTTGCACGTCATATAGCTTAGTTTTGTAGGTACCACTTGTGAACAACTTTTACTACGGGACCAAAGTTGAAATCCTGAAAAAAAAATCAGTTGTTCCCTACATTTGACGCGTTATGCGAACATAAATGTAGGGAACAGCAGATTTTTTTTTGCGATTTATGGTATAGTCCCATAGTACAAGTTGTTCATAATGATGAGTACAATGTCCCCTTAAGAGATTTCGTGTATGAATAGATACACCTTATTATCCCTGAACATAAATAGTTCGCACAAAATTAAATGGTATTTTCAATTTTAAGGTCCACCTATACTTTAAATGGCCCTAAGATTCTAAAAGTTTTCTGGATAGATAGCCATGTGGGGTAAGACCACTCATTACTGTGCTCGCCTAGTATTTGTGCAACTACGTATAAACAAATGATCATACGCATTTTGTGGATTTGATTTTAGCGGGAGGCTCTAAATAACTAAAACATGTCGCATGTGTTTCGATAAACCCAGCCTGATTGGTCAGTAACAAGAATTGCTTTTGCACTAGAAGTATTAATGCGTGCGCAGAACTCAAAGCTAATTTGGGTCGCAACATTGAGTGGACAATATTGTCTCGATGATTGGAATCTCTCTGCTGTGCATATTAGCACAGCTATATATACCCTTTTGTTGCTTCATTAGATAAATTAGGTCCCATATTCGCTATTTAATTGACCGACAGATTTTTCTTTCAGACTAATTAAGGGACTAGGTAGGTCTAAGTAAGGTTTGCAGAATTCAGCATGCTGTTCAATGGTTCAGTTGTGGTAAGCTGAACAACTTTATAATCCCCTGAAGTTAATTCTTCTGACATCACAAGAATTGGCAAAGGTATGTACCTAAATTCGAAGTGCACTCCCATTACCTAGGTACCAACATAATATGACTCTTTTTACCAAATTATTTAAAAATACAATTACTTACGTCATTCAAAATGAAATCACTCTACAAATTAAATTCTGCGAATGATGTCATTCTTCATCGTTCGATTTTAATTTCTTCTTCCTATATTTATAAAACAGTATGTTTCATTTAAACTGAAAATGACATGTTATTGCGTTTGTGCCTCTTTATTTCTCGACAAGACGTTGACATTTATGATGAAGCTACTGACGTCATCAGAAACGAAACGGTAGGAAATTACTTGTTAAAATAATAATGTTCCCATTAAATATTCATTTGAGGATTGTTCAGTTGCTAAAAGGATCTCTAAGAATAGCTCAGAATAAGAACATAATTATTATACGATAGATTAAGAAAGTTATCAGAACATACCAATCCAATTCAATTTGTAGGTAGGTGATGGTGGTGGTGGTGGTGATGGTGGTGGTGGTGGTGATGGTAGTGGTGGTGGTGGTGAATGTGGGTGGACTATAATAGGTACACCTCTGCCTAACCCTTCGGGGATTACAGGCGTGATGTTATGTTATGTTATGTGATGAAACCAATTGTTTTTCCAGCGCATCCTGGGCAGTTACGCTATACCAACCTGCTGACTAACCAATCTTTTTAATTTTTTACCACACTGCATGAGCTAAAGTTAAAGTATTTTTCATTTTAATAGCTTTATTCGTTAAGATAACAATAATATTATGATTTATTTACTTGAAGTGAAGTAACTTTAAGTCAATTGTTTTTTCTCTGAATTTTACCGAATATTTATTCAGACCTAAATGACTTAATATACTTATCTAGACTTTCGAATTTAACAAGCACTTAGTGTTAACAAGCCAATTATGTACTTTATATTGCCTTTTTAGTTTTCCGTACCTCAGAAAGAAAAAAGCCTTATAGGATCACTTTGTTGTCCGTCTGTCTGTCTGTTAGTCTGTCAATACCATTTTTCTCAGCAACAAGGTATCAAGTTAAAATTAATGTCAAATACGAAATTAATTCATTATTATATTCTCGTATAGCTAAAGCCGTCTCGAAAGAAGATGTGAGATCAATTCCATCTTTGTTTATTCAAAACGTGCAAGGAATTAATCAGAAAAATCATACAATATTTTCCTGTCGAAATGGAAAAGCTCTAAATCCCATCAAAACATTCTCGGAAGCAAGTTAGGAAAATATATTGCGACTATCCAAAGGGTTTTAACACAATTCAGAGCTCGTGGACCGTTACATTACCCCAGTTGAGCAACCCTAACCACGGATACCAACGGATAGGATACTATTTACGTACACATCACTACGATTTTTTTTTCCTTTGGAGAAGGTACTCAAGGTACATTAGAGTCGTTATGCATTTGTTTTTATTTCGCCCATAACCTTGGGTATTATTCTGCTTTCTACATCGTGATCGTTCACGTGAATGATCAGTGTTGACAAATTAAGTACACTCTCAGCATAATATTTACAGTGAAGTGCAAAGGTATAAAGCCGATATACAGCCTAATATGAAAAATAGAAAATTAAAATATTTTTGAGTTTAGAACACAAATAACTGTAAAAAAATAAATACAACTGCCGGACTGCCTCGTTGGTCTAGTGGGCGCAAGATCTACTGGCGAGCAGGAGGTCCGGGGTTCGATTCCCAGGTCGGGCAAAGTGTTTATTGGGTTTTTCCACCAGCAATTTATCAGTAGCAGCCCGGAGTCTGGATTTATGCCCGAATGATGGCAGTAGGCTCGACCCCTATTACATGGGACTTAAACATAACTGGCGAAATGTGGGTGTATAAGTGCGCCTCTGCCTAACCCTAAAGGCGTGATGTTATGATGTTATGTGTAAATAAGTAAATACATTTAAAAAAAATGTTAATTTATTCGTAAACGTTTTTTTTATTGTAATAATCATGGTATTCTATTTATAAACATAATTTAAATATTCCAAAAATATTAACGCCGTAAATACGCTTCAGTGCCAAGATCAAAAAAAAATCGCCTCCGAATAGAGAGGACCGTCTCTGGCGCGAGATGGTGTGAATAAAAGCATTGAACCAATTTGGACTAAGTATAGGTATAAGTTATCTGTGGCAATTTATATTCCCGCACACGTGTTGGAAAATAAAAAATCGCACGCGTGTGAAATACATTGCATTGTGAACCTAATCGTAGTGCGATATGAACCAGTTTTTGAGGAAGTGTATTGAAAAAATACATTTGCGATATTGAAAAGTGTTCTTAATTTTTTTACACGAATCTTTCTGAAAGCTTCTACTCTCTACCACAGAAAGCTTCCACTATCATGACCCACATTATGGGTCATGCTTATTCATTAACTATTGTGTCTGATCATCGTAAAATGTATCAAAAGTTGGTATAGTTTTACAAATCGTACATCCTCGTATTACTACAGTTCTCCCAGTGTGTTTTCATAAAGTGATGTCTAACAACACACTTGACATTGTTTCCGAGAAACAAACCTTTATATCACACACGACAGCGCTGTCTAAACAACACGCTAATAAAATTGTTCTCTGACACAACAAGCACCCGCAAATGTCCTAACAAAAACAACTTATTAAATAACCGTCTTCCATCCTAAAATATACATCCCTGAAATTTTGCTACTCAAATCACGACAGTCTTATTTTTTCAACGCCGAAATGTCCTAAGATTTGTATAAAATTCCGAGTCAAAACAAACAATGTCTTAGCAAAAACAAAGATTCCTACTATTATTTATCGTTTCGGAGAATCAAGAAGGATTACTATTAAAAAAACCGGCCAAGTGCGTGTCGGACCATGCACAATGAAGGGTTCCGTAGTGGGAATTAATTATCCTAAGAACAAAATTAACATTGTAGTTGAAAAACATGTTCCCTCATACATTCCAACTGCAAATGAAAACTGCTTACTGCAAATGTAAGTTTGTATGCACAATATTGAGTGATTTACATAGGCATTACTGTATAATCTATAAGTAAAGAACTATTTTCTGTATTTTTTTTTAATTTTAGGCTTAGTAGTTTCGGAGATGAGGGTGGGGAGTGGTCAATTTTCGTCTATTTTCTTAAATAAGTTTAAAAGTATTTAATAGTCAAATTATAAAAAAGGAGACACCCACAACAAAACCCTTTCATTTATTAGGTAACACGGTACAGTTTGCAAAACTTTAATTTTTATTTTTCTAATTTTTCCCCCAAATGTGACCCTCATTTTCAAAATTCATTTATTTACGTAACACGTCCGTGTTTGGGTCACAGAAGTTCATATGTGTACCAAATTTCAACTTAATCGATCCCGTAGATTCGGAGCAAATCGGATGTGACAGACGAATAAACAGACATACAGACACACGAGTGATCCTATAAGGACTGCATTTATTCCTTTTGAGGTACGGAACCCTAAAAACCGTCCGTTATCTAAGAGAAGAGAAATACAAGCAATTTTTATAATTTACTTCGTTACTCCGTTGAGTTGACATTTTGTATTTACGCCGTCTTCTGTTTATTGTATAGTGAATGTTAAATTGCCGTAAAATCCCTTTAACCTATTTTGCTTGCTCACAATGATCTAATTTAGCTTCATTGGGCTTTGTAACCGCTACAGTAGTTCTTAAGCTACTAGTAATTCGTGTTTCAGGTGATATTAAATTTTTCAGCCGAGTTAGATAAACTCGAGACATCTCTCGCATTAATCTCCATGAAAAAGTTGTTAAGACTAGGATTATTTATTTACGACTTTCTTAATCCTGAATCCTATAGCATAAATCCTGTCTATAATTCCTTCTTGACGTATAATACGCTCATTCTGACAGCCAGTGTATCATAAAATAAAGGATGCTTTCTCCTCAGTTGCACATAAACGGCAGCTTAATACGATGTAGTGTGTGCACATAAGTCAACAGAGTATCGTGTCTGTTATACTGTAGTGCAGGATTAATCATTTTGTGGGTGCTCTCATCAGAGTCAGCGGACTTCGATAAACAGCCGCACGCCCGCGCCGGCCGCGTCAAACAATGCGTGCAGTACCCCAGTAATTGAAATGTTCAGACCGTGTCCGTCGCATCGTCCGTCGCGTTGTCGCCCACTAAACAATAATCCCATTACGATTTTTATAATCCTACGGCAATTTGGAGACAATGGCCTTTATGACTCAGTTGTCTCCAAGTGTTACTTCTTTGTTCGCTTAAGTACATGGTCGTGTTTCATTTCGCTTACTATGGTACCGTGTAGAGACCGTGGTTTAGGAGCTGATAAAATGACGTCAGCATTATAATAATTTATCCTTATGAAACTTTACAATGGTGTAGATATTGCAAGATTTACTGCCAACTGTTTTCAAAGGAAAGATCTGGACAACAGAGATAATTGTGCAATTGAAAATGTTGCTTCATTTTGTGTAGGAACAAGTTCTGACATAAAGGCAAACATTCAACCAGACGGAGGCAGAATAAGGTCTCACTAACCATAAGGGTACCATTGTACATTTTGTTAGCGAATCAAAAAAGCCCACACGCACAACTGTAAAGTATCCATTTATTCATAAGTACAGGAGCAAGGCCCCTATCCGTCCTGAGAATGCAAAACGTAGGCGTTTTTCAAACATATGTACATACAAATACTTTGTGAAAGGTCTAATCGTTGCGGTATCATTCTGTTTGCTCTAGAGAACTCCGAACTTGCTAACGCCGTCGAAATCAAATAGGTTTACGTTTTTAGTTGACAGATACTAACAAAGTTTTGCAGATTGATCGAAAACATAATTTCATCAAATAAAATTTGTTATATTCAGATTTCATAATATCGAGTGATTGAACTGACAATATTTCATAATTAAAATAAAATGAACTGTGACGACGAAACTTTATTATTAGTTTCGTTAATCAAGATATTTCAGATGGGAGTTTCTTTTCCGAGACGATATTAAACCGTTTTTCGCACCTCCGTAATTTTTAAATGTCATCTGGTAAAAAACATCTACGTTACAGGTAGGTAGTCGTCAACATAGACATCTAATGCTGTCAGTGTCACCTGACGAAAGGCCTTGCGATAAAGGCCGGGTTTGCGTACTACGTATAACTCGATAGGAAAATACCCGCGTAACGTCCTTTACTAATTCAATCAATCTGCCTAGCCTTTTCCCAACTATGTTGGGGTCGGTTTCCAGTCTAACAGGATGTAGCTGAAAACCTACTGGTATTTTACATTGAGCGACTGCCTATCTGACCCCCACAACCCAGTAACTGGGTAATATGATACCCCTTGGTAAGGCTGGTTGTCAGACTTTCGGGCTTCTGACAACCCGTAACGACTGTCAAAGATTCACGAATGATAGCCGGAACCAACAGCTTAACGTACTTTCCGAGGCACGGAGGAGTCTCGGTATGTAAAGATGGTCACCCATTCACGGACCAACCCCGGCAAGCGTAGCTTAACCTGATGGATCGAACCGTATGGCTATTATTACTTAGCCATGAGCTCCTCCTTTATAAATTGTTAAACGTAAAGTGTACCGTTTTATTTCGTTCAGTGATCGGCTAGATTTGAGGGAAATTATCATTACAATTTCAAGCAGGTCATTGGTTTGTGGCACGCCACTACGCCAGTGGCGCCAGCGTATACTCTCATCACGTGCGTTTAGTATAGCGAAAGATGCTAGCAGAGCTTTCATAAGCGTCAACATTTCTTTGAGCAATCACCGATTGCAACGATGGTGATTTTGGCAAAACTATTATTGTTGGGCTACAACGGCGATATAAACTAATGCACGTAAACATGCTCCTGTGATATGAAATTAATATCTTACATAATTATGTGGAACATAGTGATATGTCACTGCCAACATATAACGGAAACGTCAACGTTCTAAGAATGATCAGGGAGAAGGACACAAGGAGATTTTTTTTCGAAAATTGTTTTCCTATTTTCTCGACTGTCCATTTTCTTAATTATTATTCGTAGTTATTTGATTTTAAGATTAACTTCGTGATGCAGTACCTATTGTTTGTTTTTAAAATTAAGTGTTCACTGCAGGAACTTACTTCGCTTTAATTTATGAGTAAGCTATCAGAGCAGCATCGTAACTAAAACTTTTACTCGATACCGAGTATTAAAAGTTTTTCTTAGTTTCCTAACTCACTCATTAGATTTTCAAACTTATAGTACAGTCATTTAAAAAACGTAGGTCGCAAAAAATTACCTACTGAGTAGTACTTACTGAGTTTTTGGGATGTTGTTAGGATAGATACCAATAGTGTAAAACGAAGTTTGCAGTTTCGAAAAACCTGTGTTAACTGCGTGGTGCTCCAAAAACTGTAGATCCAATAGAACCCGAGATACAATACTTCAAACATTGGGATTTTTTAGCAAAACAGTTCAAATTTATAGCTTTAGATGTCTTCCGAGCCGTACCATTACCATTCTGTAGGAATGTTGGGCTGAAGTCTGTACGGTTGGGGGCAGACGCGCGGGGCGGACTTTGGCGTTTGGCGTTTGGGTTGGTAGCACAAATATCCCGTAATGATGGGCGTGGAGACAGTCGTCTTCTTCTTCACATAGTGGCATTTGTTGCCAGCAGAAGCTGTGTCCTCATAAGTGACGTCATGGTTGAGAAAAATTGTAGCCACGTCAAGAAGGTCTGGCTGTTTTGAAATGACGCCTAAAATCTTCGTTTTCCCCTGCCACAAAAGGGCACAAATGGTGTCGCAACCACGTAAGGCGTGAATGAACAAATCTATTCTATAGCTCTCCTCGAATGAATGATGTTGAAGACAACACAACCTGTACCACCCTTGGTACGTTTCTGAAAAAAAAAAAATGTTGCTGGACCCCAAACCAATAAGGAGCACCAAGACGTCGACATCCTCTCCCGCGATTATAATGTGCCCGTACTCCTCGCTCTCTTCTAATACTGTCCACACAATAAGGCAATATTGGTACTTTTGGTACAACAGGGTTCCGCTTGTACTTAAATTAAAGCTAAATAACTACTTAACGACTTCATCTGTCATTACTTTCCGCGTAGGATGAGTATCTTAACTGATATCCTCTTCTCGAGTATTCTACAATTTTGAACGTTTTTTGGAAACATTGCCAATGTTTGAAGTGCATGTTTGTATCTCGGGTTTTTTGGACTTACAAAGCTACGGCTGCGCTCAAATGTTATCAAAATTTGGATAATTTAAAAACGTAACGATTATTTTTTCCGTAGGATGCACCTTTTAGAAGTTATAAGTCAAAAACTGAAACAAGGCCAAAAATTTCAAGGTTTCTCGAGCACCGCACAGTTAGCACAAGTCTTTCGCAGCTGCAAACTTATACACTATTGGTATCAATCCTAACAATATCCCAAAAAATCACAATCACTTATGAAACGTCAAAAGCTAGGTGCACGGCTCCAATTGGGCATTTCCTATGGAGAAAACCGGCAACAAACTCCACGGTTAAGGCTCCTACATACTGGCGCGACACCACCGGTAGAACAATTTCCTTGAATTTTTCATAGAAATTGTTCTACCGGTGTCGCGTCGCGCGACAAGTCGCGCCAGTATGTAGAAGCCTTAACTCTTCATCACTCTACCTACAATCAGTAGGTACAGTGCAATTTTTTGCGACATAACGCTATTTTTGTGTCTACGGTGACTGGTCTAAGGTAATTCTATTAGGTTATTTCACAATATACCTATTAGTTGGTAGGAAGGTACCTAAACATAATATGTAATACATAACCATGAAATCATTTCGTAATACTACCTTGAAAATTGTTATGGATTTATTCTACTTCATCATCATCATTCTCCTGCCCTTATCCCAATTTTTTTGTGGTCGGCGCAACATGTCCCTTCCTTCTATACTTCTTTATTAGTCGTCATCTCGGTAGTCACTCTGTTTCTAGACATGATTTCTAGATGATATCATCTTTCACACAGTCCATCCATCGTTTCTTTTCTCTTCCCTTACCCATAGAGCCATCGACATTCATACTTATAACTTTCCTCACGATATTTGCCTCATTCCTACTCATCACATGCCCATACCATGTCAACCGATTTCCGTACAAGTTTCAGTCAGCGTTGCCACTTTCAGACGTCCTCTTACTCCTTTTTGATTTTATTCTTCTTATAACACTTTTTTTTTCTTCTTTTTCTTTTCTTATGAAACTTTCAATCATCACAAAACTTTTAACGTTAACATTGTCCATAAAAATCATAAGTTAATTATTTGTTCTTGGTTAGTTAATAAAAATAAGTCACACCATGACGTATTCAAATAAAATTGGAGAAAACTCACAGAATAGGTTTTTAAAACAGATATGATTTTGCATTGTCGGTTTTTGTAGTACCTACCTAGGTATATGCAATGTATACGCGTAAATAAAAATATGTGTTTAAGAAAGTTTTATTATGAATGTAATAAAATAATAAATTTACCTTGTCTACCGTAAAAACATTGATACATAGAGTCTCAAAAAATGGCCGAGATTCCCTAGGTCTATACATAATTTATTAGCCGAGTAGAACAAAATACATTGTTCCATTTCAAGCTTACATAGGTCATAAATTAAAAAATGTGGTTTACATTAAATAGCCTTCCATGAATGTTGTGTTGCAGTGAATTTAATGGTATTTTTCACGTTATGAACTTATATGGAAGATCAAAGCTAAAATAAGTTTCAGTGAGATGTATCTGAATTCTTGAATGCATCATTATTGACGAGACAGTTTATTATGATTGATTCGCACATGCTAATGCGCCAACCTATCTGGACGATAAATATCAAATGCAATTCGGCATCAAATTTGATTTAAAACTTCTGAAAATCTATATTTACCTACAAGAAAGGGGTAAGAAGTGGTATAGAGACAAATCAAATCTCGTCCCCCAATTTTACACTGTCAAAGCGTACGCCCGTTGTCCGCGGACCATAAACTTGGCAGCAGTCCATAAAACTTGCAAAAAAACTAGCGAACAAATAAATGTCCGTCGTCTGTTTTGTCAAATCTGTGCAGTACGTGCGCTCTTTGGAGGCGAGAGCAGAGCGCGAACTGATTTTATAGCGCAATAAAATCTCGTGAAACGCGCCCTTAAATCACAACGCTGCGTCGTATTTCATCGTTCTGGTTGTCAATGTTTATTTTATATCATATTTTACAGATCCCTCCTGTATAAATCACGCTCGGATTGATATACATTAAGGTCACGTACTTTTGGCAGAAACGCTTAGTTTGCAGCCCCCTTCTCGCGACTCGATGCGTTGACAAGTGGACGCCGCGCGCCGCTGATCTATAGCGGATTGTTTCGTCGCCGCGTCGTGCCGCCATAAGTGGGAAATATTGAGCCCGATGCACTTTCAGAATAACCAATGGAGCGCTGAAAATATCACAACAAATCGATTTATCATCCGGATCTTTGATTCTTTGGTGATAAAATATTATTGTGGACTAAATTGACATCGAGTGGACTCAACAAGAATCGGGAAATGTTCACAATAATAAAGTTAAGAAGTGGTCAACAGTGAGTACGTCATTTGAAGGGGAGTATTGTGAGAAAGGCCCTTAATGTGACGTAATCTTGGCAGAGATTGGCCACTTTAGTGAGAGTCGGGAAGCTATTCATTGAATGCCGTCCCCATTCACGGGCCCGTCACCCGAGTCAGAACTAATCTCGCCAACATTTTTAATTTGTCACTAAGAAAGTCTTCCTTGTTCTTTATTAAATAAGTTAACAATTTTATAGGAATGTTGTTCTAATAAGGAGCTTTTGAAGAAAATACCTTTAAGCGGCAATTAGGTACATAATCGATACTTCAAAAATCTTAAGTCACGGCTTTGTAGACACTGTGACTGAAAACAAAGACGATAAAACTAGGGCATTACACCGCGTACACTATCTGCCTGGGTTCTCGGCTCCCACAGTACAGTTAAGAGCAACACTTCCAGATTTATCAGCAATAACTATCTCCTTAATTTAAAAGTTTGCTGACGCTAGAGTGGAACAACAATGGGAATAAATAAAGTAAGCTTGGTGCCTCTAGTGGTCGGGATTCTTTAACGTGAGGCGTGGTTACTGCCAGCTGTGGCAGCCGTCTCGAAAACAGAAGCAATTTTGAAATTTAATTTTGCAACAAGACTACATGCTTGCCTACATTATAAAATTATGTTTTGTAAATAAGAAAAAATGACTTTTAAAACAAAAAAAGAACGTCTGATAAAAAGATTATGAATAAAGGAGACTCTTTCAAAAATTCTAGACTTGATTAATTTTGTGCTTAAAACCTGTAATTAATTAGCATTTTCGGAGCCAACTACAGAACAAAGGTTTAAGTAGTTATATTATATTCATAGTATTTTTTGGCCTATTTATTATTTTTCTATCAAAACTTTCTTCTCTTCAATGTTTACTGATGTGCAGTGTCATTAAGAAACGTAACCCAAACAAGCTTCTTCAGTTCGATTCAGTAAACACTCGATAAAGAGCCAGTCGTAATCATCGAAGACAAAACAAAGCGATGAAAAGGATCAGCGATTATCTCTGAGCCTAGCTTGAGACGGAAACTATTGAATAAACATGCGACTGGCGATCCGTCACTGTGCGCGCTTCTTGACGCGTCACCTCGCTCTCACACTGCATAGACACACTGCAGAAGGTGAGACACGACGCGACATAGCAGAACCTGAAAATATCATAAGACTTGGAATATTGGTGTTCTTTCTAGCCTTCATCACCTTCACATTTTACTGCAAACATCGTGTCGAACACTAATAAAATAACTGTATAGTGGTTTCACAATTGGACGGCATCCAACAAAGTATGCCAAGGATAGAAAATTGGATCAACATCAACCAAAAATTGAAGGCGAAAACGTTATGGCTTGCTACAGTTTAATAAGTGCGTACACATTGTGTCGTTATGAACAACGAGCCACGAGCCACGAGTGAGCAAACGATATTGCGATCGACAAACTCGTTTTCATACCGAAGCGACATTCATTTCATGCGGTTTCATATCGTTGGCGGCGGCGACGGGCGGCGCGGCGTGGCGCTGTGCCGCGTGTAAGCAATGGAGACAATTTATACGCGTGACACAACATACGATTAAATGATAGCATTGTCATGACACTATTACATTTTAACATTAACACAACACTGTGGTATAATCTCATTAAATTCTGAAAGTTAAATCTTATACGCTCCGAGTGTATCAAAGTCTCGAAGTTCGCGAAGCTCGTTTCTTTTTATGGAGCTGAACTACTGCGTGATTATTGTTTTGCGTCGCGTTACTGCGGGCCACGAGTAATCCACTTAGGATTAGCCATAAACAAGAAGGGCCATTGTCGCGACACGAGCGATCTGTTAGCGTCTAAGTGTAACTGATAAAGGGCGTCTACGGTATTGTTCGCAGCGGCATTAGGCTTTAATCCGGTGTCGCGAGCGCGCCTCGTTAGCTTGATTGTTCGGTGTCGCCGGCAGATGGCCGCCGTAATCCGAGCCGGCACACGCCGCTGCCCTCCAGCCCCCCCTCCTCACCTCCTCCGCGGAAATATAGCCTCTTTGTGTTTGTTGCATCTGCAGGTAAATTGTGCGCCAAAATTGGACCGTACGTTACTGTACGTGCTCCGTTTTGAATGCAACCGGTATGAATTTTATTATTCTTGAAAACTTATTGTTATCAGAGCAGCTGAATGCATTGTTTATGCGAGCATATTGCATCTGATCATTTGGTAAACATGAATGCTAAAATGTTCATGTAAATGCAAAATTGGCATAGACCGGGTTTATTTTTAAAATGGGCTATTATAAGATGAATACATGGCTATTATGGCGGCTGCCTTTTCCCCATAGGTATACAGTTCAACTAGGTACAGAGATTTGTGTAAAGTTTGTCAATCTGCAACGTAGGTACGTACTAGAGCCTCATAACTTGCTTTTTATCCTTATTTACAGCATAAAATCACGCTACAGTCGTAACTTCAAAGTTAACTTAAAACAAACATGATACAGTTTTTCCCATAAAAGTTAACACGAACTGCGTTTAACAAGTAATAAAGTTGCCTTAACTTTTATAATTGATATTAATCGCCCGCCATTTTATGATGTGAAGAAATAATGGTAAAAGTATTGCGTCCCTTTTACTATTATTTGTGTAATGTGTTACTTCCTGCTTATATTAGAAAGTGTATAAGCAATCAGACCGAACTGAGAGTAAACATACAGTAGGTATGTAGAGAATGTAGTCAGTACCCTGTAGCCTGTTCATAGTCATCCATGACTAGTGTAAACATAACTGCACCGTTTAATTTACTCTGTCAGAATAACACATGTACGAGAAATTTATATGTAATTTGAATACCAATTGATTGTAGTAGGTACTTGTGTTTGTTATTCGTTGTTGTATTTGGAATTCTGGAGTAGCGGGCTTGGAATTGCGTTATGTATAAACATTTGTATGTATCTAAATATTTACGCTCATTTCCCAAAGGCTTTGTTGAGCAATCATTTTCAGCGGAATTTGGAAGAACTGTTTGTATTGTAAATAGAACCCTCAAATGACTAGTAGGTTCCCGGTCAGTTATTAGTTTTCCCATTATAATTCTGTACACACGGCTACATAATTATCCAGTTTAGGCTGATGTCGCATTGAATAATTTGTATAGGATTTCCGTACAATGATAGGTCAGCTTATACTGGAAATGTATAGCTTGATATGTAACCGTATGTATCCCAATAATGTGCAAGTCAGATTCCCACTACCACCACAGTTCTCATATCTAATCCGGTAACAAAACCGCGCCGTCTCGGACCATCCTTTTTCTTCATAATCTTTCTTGTTCGTTCAGAACTTTTGACATTTTCTAATTTTTTTCTATAAACTTTCCCAACAATGCACTATTGAATTAGACCAAACTACCTGTTTGAAGTAGGTATGTAAGTTGCTAACTAGTAGAAGTTTATGCCGTCAGACATTTTTGTGTATGTCATTGCGGCGCTGCTTGAGAAGCTGTCAAAATCCTGTAAAATCCGTCATCTTTCATATTACATCTACGAGGATCTTTTGGCGATTGACTGTCATTGTCAGACGGGCGCTGTTGGTACTTGTATTGAAAAACAAGATGGCTGTGTTATGTTGATGAATTTCTGACTGAAGTATTTATCTTGGCAGAGATTTATGAAATATTTTGTTGACAATTTTAATTCATTATTGTTTGATGAATTCATTTTAAATTAATTATTAACAATCATAACTACGTATTCATATTTGCACGCCATAGTAAGTGACAAACATGTAAGAACCTGTATTTTTAGGGTTCCGTAGTCAACAAGGGCCATGTGTCCATCTGTCTGTCTGTCCCCGGCTTAGCTCAGAGACTTTTAGTACTAGAAAGCTGTAATTTGGCACAGAATCACGCCGACAAAGAGATGAAATAAATAGAATAGAATTTCTATTCTATTCTATTTATTTCATCTCTTTGTCGTAAGTACTCTTTATTATGTACACCATAAAATTACAGATATAAATGTAAAATCAAAATCAATGTAATAAAATCGTGAAAAAACCTTGAAAAAATTCATGGCAGTAGTCTAAATAACGAAATTAAAAGGAAAACTATATTATTATCACAGCTAAGGGCTTTAGTGTACAAGTTAACGAGTAATAGTCGACCAACTTACATTTGCAGTTGGATAATTGACCGTAACGTATATCGATGTATGGGAGAACATGTTTTTCAACTCAATGTTAAGTTTGTTTTTGGGATAAATTCATCCCAACTACGGAACCCTTCATTGTGCGCGGTCCCACAAGCATTTGGTCGGTTTTTTCTCTATGTTATCCTGCATGCAGTACCGTCTTTACCATAAGGCACATTGGGCCCGTGCCCAAGGCCCCCGTACTAACGGGGGCCCCGGAAGGCCGCTTCAACGCTCGCTGTCAATAGCGATTTTTTTCTATTTTTAGGTTAATTCAAACCTGCAGCATTTAATTTAATAACGTACCTACCGAAGTTCTATTTCTTAACAGTTAATTAAGAACATATTTTAGTTTGTGAATAGGTTTAGTTAGGATATAATGTTGTTATTTTTATTTATTAATTAGGTATAAGTTGTTATTTATATACACACGGCTACACATCAAGCTATACATTTCCAGTATAAGCAGATCTCGCATTGTATAGGGTTTCCGTACAGTGCGAGATCAGCGTAAACTGGAAATTTATAGCTGGATGTGTAGCCGTCTGTACATATTATTTTAATACACTAAATAAAGTATGGTTAAGAACATGTATTTAATTTGTACCTACCGATTACGCATAGTAAATATAAAATCATAACAGAAAAGTGTTTTTTTGTGAGTCATGCCTTTTTTTAACTTCCAAAGGGGCCCCAAATTGTTGTGTGCCCAAGGGCCCTAGCCTTCTCTAAGACGGCCTTGTGCATGCACGTTTTATTTTTGTATGTGTACACATGTTTGAGGAAATAAATATATCTTACCTTATCTTATCTCAGTTCCGCCTTTAGCCACGCGCCAAAAGATCCTTGTTCAACTATAGTTTCGTATTTCTCTACCCGCATAAATAGTGTGTCGGTATTCATGTGTGTGTTAACGTTTTCTACGAATTAATTACTTTTGATTCCATTTACAATCCGGAGCCTGCATCAGAGGTATGTATTTCGCGGAAAGCCACGTCCAAACCAACATGTTACCGGTAATAATATTATGTTTAATCAATATTGTTTGTTGTTATTATAACTGGTGTTTGTTAGCCCATCAACTGTGAATATCATGGTGATTGTGTCCTGTCTACGTGAATTGAAACTAGATTGAACATAAAATTAACATTCAGTAGTATTGACACTCTCTACTGTTATTGGCAATCTCTATATTGTTTTTCTATTGCTGTAGCACATTCACTACTTAGAAATGTTATGAAAGTTTCTTAGTTCTCTTGGGTAAGTTAACAGTCACAGTATAAAATTATCATATTCACCAAACCATACCTGGAGTCATTCGGGGTAAAAAGACGCAGTGGGCTTTAGTACGCAGTTCTGTTTTGAATGCTGATTCCTTGACAATGTAATTAAGCTGCCGTACACCACTTTCGTTCGTAGTAAACTTGAGGCTGGTGCCTTTATCTGGCATCCCTGCACAGCACACTGCACTGCCCAGCACAGCGATTCAAACATTGCTGAAAAAGGTACAGAAAACTTTCCTGAGATTTCTGTATAAAAAGACGTTTCACTTCTATCCTTTCATGTACCCTACTAATTACCTTCTAGGAGTTTTGGGATTCAACTCGTTGGAGATTAGACGAGGCTTTCTACAGCTCACAGTAGCTTGCAAAACACTTGGAGGACGCATCGACAGTCCCGAACTACACGATCTTTTCTTTCGGCTATTTGTTCCTGACAAATACATCGGACATCGCCAAAGCTGTCGACGTAATCTGTACACGCCGCCTTCATCTAAAACTGTCGCCAGAGCTGAGTCCCCTGTGTGTAGTACGTTAAGGATGCTCAACGCCCTCCTGACAACCAATACTGAATGTGATCTGTTTGCTGATGAATGGAGTAGAATTATGCGTGTACGTCTGATGTTTTGCGAGAGAAAGTATGCTAGGGTGTCCTCCATTATTTTTTAGTATTTGAAATATTTTTGATTACTATACCTGTTTCAATCTATATGTTAATTAACTATGTTATATGATATGTTAACTAATTGGTGTTACCGTTTTAATTAACAATAAATAAATAAAATAAAAAACCGGCCAAGTGCGAGTCGGACTCGCGCACGAAGGGTTCCGTACTATTATCTATAAAAATGGCAAAAAAAAAACACGCTTGTTGTATGGGAGCCCCCTTAAATATTTATTTTATTTTGATTTAATTATTTATTTTTAAAGTGAATGTATAACTAAATATTCTGTGAATATTTCAAGCGTCTACCTGTTGCCGTTATCAATATCGAGCAAAAACAAGCAAAAAAAATTCACGTTTGTTGTATGGGAGCCCCCTTAAATATTTATTTTATTCTATTTTTTTGTATTTGTTGTTATAGCGGCAACAGAAATACATCATTTGTGAAAATTTCAACTGTCTAACTATCACAGTTCATGATATACAGCCTGGTGACAGACGGACAGACAGACAGACAGACAGACGGCGGAACCTTAATAATAGGGTTCCCGTTTTACCCTTTGGGTACGGAACCCTAAAAATGTGTGTGCAAAAGCCGCCATATTGTGTCATAAGCCGCAAAGCAGTGCGTGTCGCATTTGCGACATAAGATGCAAAAAAAACCCATAAAACTCTGTAGTTTTTCTCTACTGGGAAAGGTTTGTGGATGTGGTGCATTCGTACTTTTAAAGAAAAGTTGTTTTTTTGTCATTTTTTTTAAGCTTTTCTATCGAATTTGGGCTACTAAGATTTTTTGTTGTAACGGCCAAATGAGATAAAAGTACGGGGACATTAGTACGCACGTCAGGTCTGCGAACTTGGGCACGCCACTATTGTGGCGACAAGGCCATCTTTGAGGAGTGGCTAGAGAGGCGCCACGGCGTCCTCACCTTCCGCCTGACGCAGGTCCTCACCGGACACGGATGTTTCGGGAGGTTCCTGTTCAGGACAAAGTAGGAGTTAACGCCCGGGTGTCACCACTGTGTAGATCGCCCGAAGGACACGGTGGAGCATATGGTGGAGGTCTGCCCGGCTTGGGCAGAGCACCGCCGTATCCTCACGGAGGCGATCGGTGGCGGTGATCTCTTGCGTCCGGCCATGGTTCGGAGCAAGAGTGCATGGAAGGCCGTCACCTCCTTCTGCGAAGAAGTAATGCTCACGAAGGAGGAGGCGGAGCTAGTCGCCGCAGGAGACGCCCTGGGCGTCGGGAGTCGCAAGCAGATTTCCGGACCCCGTAGGTGCGGGCCTGCGGACGGTGAGCGATGGGTAGCTCGCCTTCCGATAAGGAACAGGCCCGGGTCGACGGCGCGTTGTATTTCACGCGCGCCTCAAAGAGTTGTCAGTGAATTGACGGGGTCCATTAGAGCCAATGCCTGCCAGGGTTGCGAGTTTGTCCGAAAGGGATATCGTGGCCCTGGCACACTGGCAAATGAAGGAACATGGGTGGGTTTTAGTCAGTAAAAGTCTGAGACGCGCCCTCCTCAAAGTTATTTGATAATTTCCCACCCAAAAAAAAAAAGTTCTGCGCACTTAACAAGGAATTTAAAAAATCAATAATTAGAACCAAAAATTAAAAGTATACTACGAGTACCTCTCTTCATAAAGTTGCATATTTATTTGTTTCAGAATGCGACATAATTCCACGCAAATATATTTAAAAAATATCTAAGGGAGACAGTTGGTTTCGGAGAAGATTATTGCTGCAAAAAAAGCTGATAGAACAGGAAAGAAGTAAACGATATGCAACGGAATTTGTTTTTCTTTTATTATACCTGAATGTACTTTATTCTACATGCGCACTTTTACACAAATTACCGCGTATTTTTACCCTCAAGTTGGGGCAAAGGTACGCTGCCTAACCAAAGTAAATAGCTTAATACAAAAGACCATTAATTGATCTATCGTCGAATATTTATTACGTTTTTGCAATAAATAAAGTAACAAATAATAGATCCTAATATTTTAATAGTTTCGGTTCAGTGGAGATAAATAAGAAAAAGTGCGTGTTTTTGGCCCCAAAGAGTCTATTAAAAAATATAATTATATTTAGGAGTATGCACGCCTTACCAGAACGGTAAGTACGGCAGTAGATATAAGTACTTGACAAGATTAATTCATAAATGAAATATATGAATTGTCCAAACAAAATGTATTTAATAATATAGTTTGGTATTTGATTTCTAGATATCTGATAAGCGATAAAGCTAACATAACTGTTTTAAACGAAAAGTGAATACTAAACTTTTAGCTTTTAGTAAAGCTGAATTTTACGTCAACTATGACCGATTTTTTAAACAATTTAGACATGATTGGATCCCGGTAAAAATATGGCGGCTCCGACGCTGTCGTTATTAACTTTTCCTATGTAAAAACCGCAACATCAATTAAACAAGAAATATAGTTACTACGAACAATGTATCATAAACCATCCAATCACTTGCATGTTTCAATTCATATTATATTCAAAATCAAAAAATCAAATCAAAATATTTATTTGCTAGAATATGGTACATAGGGTGTTACAGTAAATTTGTTTCAGCATATCCTGCCATAACATGGCGTGCAAATGAATTCACAATCAGCGATGTCAATTATTTTAACTTACAAATTACAGGTTCTATTGACTTGTCTTCTAAATAGTCCTTAATGGTATAATATCTTTTAAATAGTAATAGTTTGAAAAGTATTTTTTTAAACATTGTCAGCGGTAAGTTTTGCAAACTATTTGGTAAATGATTGTAAATAATAATCGACATGCAGTAGACATTTTTCTTAAATAATTTTAGTTTTATTGGTGGCAGCCGAAGTCTATCTTTATGCCGTGTTCGGCTATTTGGCCTGTCCGTGCTTGTTTCAAATAAATTGTAGTTCCTCTTAACAAAAATACATAGTTCAAAGATATATAAACATGGCAAAGGTAGAATGTTAAGTTTTTGAAATAGTGGCTTACAGCTGTCTAAAGAATGAGCACCACAAATTGCTCGGATACATGTTTTTTGAGGTTTAAAGACAATCAATGACTTTAAATATATCACTGTTCGTGTACCTACCTTCGTTATTATAGATGATTTCTTGGCTGGAATGGAAACCGTATTTTGCCACTTCGACAGCTCGGGCAAATTTGATTTTAAGAAAAATATGGAATACCCATAAAACATAAGTTGTTTATTTATGGTTTATCCCTTTTTGCCCAGCGTTATCTCGGCTTAATGCCAAGTCCGCTTTGTAACCATATCTCTGTCCTGCTACCTTGAAATTCCTTGAAAATCCTGCTTCCTTTGGATTGCCAGGTGACACTTCTAGATAAAACTTGGATATATTTTGCGGAACTTTCCCAGAATTATTTAGACTTCAACGTTATTTCTTTAAGCTAAGAAAATCTTTGCCTTAACATTACTAATTCGTGTTATAAATGTTTAGTAAGAAAAATCTCAGGCTCATTTTTGCCACGGACACATAGGTGCGACCAAACCTGAAAAGAAAATGATAAAATTGTCATCTATAGTGGTATATATAGGTATTCGAAAAGACTTCATTACTTACACTTGTGGTGGTATTTTGCTATTCAAAGCCACATCTTCAATATATTTATACCTATATTTTCCTTTTAAAGGGCTGCTCCATCAATTCTTGTTAAATCTATATTATCATCCCGTTTACAAATTGCTTCTGGAACACTATTAACGCTCAAAAACACATCCTTTTAGTCACTTCTAATTATTTTTGCTTACCTCGTCCAATACCGGCCTCCTCTCGCCTGCGCCTCTGGGAGGCCTCTGATATCAGCAGCACACTAGGTGTGTGAAGAAAGCCACAGCAGCTGATCACTCCCTCATTCGTAGGGAGGCTATGACTCTCCTCCTGTTGAGCGTAAGGCAGTACCTCCGCCCTCCTACAATGGCGTGATTCAAGATCATCTCTCTACTCTGCTCACTCCCGGACATCACCTAGTTTCCATAGACTTTATTTCACATCAGAACATTTCCTCTCCTGAACAGAATTGTCTCCTCCTGCCCATTCAACGGAGGGACGCTGATGCTGTAGCCCCGTCCCGTTTCAGTCCTGAATCCGGCTGAAGATCCTGATCCCGTACCTGCTTTCCTGACTTTTTCCTCTTTTTTATCTTTTTTTATAACTTTCTTAATTATTTAACTTGTGACCTACGACTGGCCCTCCGCCCAACCGTAACGTTACACTCTCAAGGAAAAAGTATTATGATAAACACATTATCTCACTGTGAAACCAACAGATGAATATATAGATTAAATGCGAATTCTGTGTGGGGCTTGTGGGCTTTGAGGCCTTGTCGGCTGGTCGCCATGCAAGTGAGGCGGGTGTCACGCCTGGGTTGATCCGAGCGATGTCATAGCGGACGGGGGGGGTTTACCGAGATGCAGCTCCGGAATACGCAACTTGGCAACTTGTGTCCTTTAGTCCTTTAAACAAGATTTTTTTGCCTTTTAGCAGAGAGTTGTGTAGTAACGATGCGTAAGCTTTATAATAAGTTACCGAAAGAGATTCTTCATCAGTGAACATTTAAAAAAAAGGCAGTACGTTAAAGTTGTGTTCGGCTAACCAACAATAATAAATTATTACTAACTGTATGTACTCGACAGATCGAACGACAACTATGGTTATTACTTAATTTATTTAATTGTTTCTCATATTTAAGTGAACTATTTAAGGTCATTTGAGAAATAAATTTCTTTAAACCGAAGATAATGTAAAGTAAGTTTAAAATATCTCCAAAAGATGTTTGTTTACTTTTTGGGTACAAAGTAGTATTAATTTAGTAAAAGTAAGGCTGTAAATATATTGCCGGCATTTTAAATACCCACATGTTTCACCTGGATCTGTTGCAAGTATTTTAAGAAGAGAGATAGACTCTTCTTTCTAGAACCTTTGGCTTACTTACTTTTATTTACCTGGCTCTATTTACCTTCGACATAACCCACCCCGGTTTTTCAATACATTTGACAAAACAACTGCAGAAATCTTTGTCAACAGCACCCCTTTTTTTTTGGTTGGGAAATTATCAAATAACTTCTCCCGCTATGGGTGGAGCGGGAGGGAGTGTCAGACTTTTACTGACTAAAACCCACCCTTGTTCCTTCAGATGCCTGTGTGCCACGGCCACGATATCCCTTTCGGACAGGCTCGTAACCCACCCCTGCTTCTCATATTAAACTAAAGGTAAAATCTAAATATTTCCTGTAGGTACCTACAATAATTCATCACTTTTCTTCCCGGAATTAAACATAAAGGTACCTTAAGTACTTTAGAACTCGGCTATAAGCTTCTTATAAGCACGTAAAATAAACAAAAGGTTAAACGTCAACAGATGGATTACCTCTCACTCCTCCCAAGCCTCAGCGATTGAAGTGCGAGGAATAAACAATCCGTTCTTTGAATAATGTGTCGAACAACCTCCCAAACAATTCTATTCACATGTTCTGAGAAGCAAGCAATCGTTAACAGATCTTAAATACATTACCTGCAGCAAACTTCTGAATCACAAAAGACACAATTTTATTATTTCCTATAATTTTACTTTACAAACTAAGAGTATCAAATGTTCCGGTAAATGAATTTACTCAGTTTATTCATTAAAGATTTAAGGCTTCTCGCTCTTTTAGTTAATAAACCAATAGGTATATAATATAAGATATTTAATAGCCTGCCAGTATTATCAGTTTCTATGTAATTACAATTACAAAAATGAATACGATTATATCTGATTATATCGTTTATATCATTTATATCTGTAACTTTTATGGTGTACATAATAAAGAGTATTCTATTCTACGATGAGTAATAAAAAGAAAAACCCCGTTCGGTACGTGAAGGTCATATTCAGAATCGATGAGTTTAATGAAGTAAATAAAAAGAAAGAAAAACAAAGGGTTAGGGTATTTAAAAGTGCGGGCTTTAATTCAATTGGCCGATGATGTACCTTATTATATATATATGCGGTATATGCGGAAAAGGTCATCATATACTTTAGAAGTTAATTCTTATTTTTCGGTAGGTAATTTACCCAAATAGAAATGACTGAAATTGCCAACAGGCGTTTTGATCGAAGCCTGATCCTATTCTGAATAAGAAGAAAACAGTTGGACAATTAGGTACAGGCTCATATGATATTATTATGATTAATAGTTCTCCGAACAGTAGATCTAGGGAGCACAAACTTTTTGCAACAGTTAATTTTTTACCCATAACTTTTCTTTACCATGTTTTTAAAAACAAAAAACATGGTAAAGAACAGTTATGAGTAAAAGTGTGTAGGCCAGCTAGAAAAAAAAATAAAAAATAATACCTAGGTTTTAATTGGCAGAGGTAACGCGCTGCAGTCTAGAATATTTGTGATGGGAACTTGATCCCAGGTGCTCCATCAATCCCTAACTAGTAGTTAAAGGGCCGATTCCTATGGTAGAAATCTAAAAGTGAGCAATTTACTGCATTTTGAGGAGCTATTCTACTCATCCCGCCGAAGCTCCTCATCAGATCTTCACCATTTTTCAATTTATATGAGACCAATTTAAAGTTACTACCTTCCAAATAAAAAATGAACCATCGAAATCAGATAATTATCTTATGGCCGATATATCCAGTAGCCCTCTTTTTGCCCCTTTTTGGAAGAAGTACCCCTCCAATCAAAAACCTTCGACGACAAGACAAATCTATAACCTCGTAAAACCTGTATACCAAGTTTCGTCTATATCGGTTGTAAAATACGACCTGTAGAGGAGTAACAACGAACTGACAGAGAAAAGCAAATTTTGCGACTTGAAGCAGTTGCTCTACCATGAGTTTACTAACAACTCATGATAGACGTACAGAGACGCAGCCGCTTGGTCAAAAACTTACAACTGGCCATTTATATCTCACTACGACCACACAAACATAGAGTCGGCACCAATTACATATTAATCTATGGTCGGCACGTGCGTCTGATGTGAACCGCGTGACTATGACCATCGTCAAATATGGCCAGTTTTGGGAATTGGAATTGCTTCCAACAAAAACTGCTCATTTGGGATTGCTGTTCAAAATTGTTTAGTTAGGTAATAGTCGATAGTCATAATAGTACTTAATGGTGAAGCTATAACTTGTCACCGACACCAGAATTGACATAAATAACTACTAAAAACTTTTTTTAAATTAACTATGTACTTCAAAAAAGTACTCTCTAGTTTCGTCTTCCGTAAAAAAAAAACTGATGGGTGAAAGAACAATAAACAGCAATACAATTATAGATACATAACTATACTGACATTACAACATCCTAATGCGTAATGATGACATGCTAGGATCACCAATACTTTTTCTAACAATGGTGGTGGCGGTGGTGGTGGTGATAATAATTATGAAAACTTGCAGTCTTAGTTTCGATACTAATAGAGTTCAAAATGGCGACTGACAAAATAGAACTACAAATCACATGACTTCAAAATTCAGTGCTAACAAAGGCGTCACGCGTCAAGTTGTAATAAACGCACAATACTAGGCGTTAGACTGTATGATAGCTTAATGATAATTATAATCAATTAGTTACCTAGAAGCCCAAGTAGGTACCTATATTAAGTACCTACGTGACTGTGCTATGATTACCAAAACTTAAAGTCATGCTTTATGTAATTGTAAACCCTCCATTAGGCATCCCAGAGTAAACGGCCTGACATTACAGTGATTCATGATGAAATGAATAACTAATAGACGTTATATAATATAATACCTATCGATTGTAGCTTCGATTATATCGGTGTTGCCTAATTAGAGCCTCACATTAATGATGTGAAACTTATACGAACGAGTAATCCTATTAAATTGTGTATCTCTGTTGTTCCCGATCACTTTGTGACCTGTATACAACATGTCCCGGAATTAACGCACACCACTAAAGACTCCAATTAGAATATTTATTTATTTATTTAAACTTCCCGCACACAATTAGGTACTAAGGCGGACTTAATGCCTTAGGCATTCTCTACCAGTCAACCAAGGGTGGTGAAGAGATAAGATGGCGGGTGCTCTGATTGAGAGAAAATAATAATATAATATAAAAAAATATTTAAAAATATATATATATATATATACCTATAATAAGAAAAAAAATGTTATAATATATATTATAATAATATATATTTTAATATTATGTTCTAATACACCGAGTTTTTACTATTATACAACGTGCCGCTACAATGGCTACATTATTTAGACACACGGGTAGGGGTAGTAGCCAGTAATCTATAAATACATAACAAGATAAAATAATTCATACATTAAAAAATTTACGTTTTCGCCTTCAATTCGCATACTATATGCATGTTATTCGTTTTAATTTTATTGAGGCGATGTTATGATCCGTGACCCCGGCAAATGTTGCTCTAAAATGCTACTTTAGATTTTTTTTAATAAATAAATAAATAATAACGTTTAATTAAATTAAAATATCTTCATAAAAATAAAACGCGAAACCGTATAGGTGTATTAAATTAATGTCGCCATTAAGGGTTAGCTCAGACCGATACGCGACGCGACGCGACGCTGCGCGCACACTTTAAGAACGACTCAAAATATAACTTTATTTTCTACAAGAAAAGACACACATTTCATTGTGAGAATTAAGAATACGTTACACCACGCAGCACTACGCCTCGTGATGCCTCGCGGCGCGGCGTAAAGCGAAGCATCGCGACGCAGCGTCGCGTCTCGGTGTGAGCTGACCCTAAAGCGGCATGCTGTTTAAAAAACATTGTTTATTTATTAAATTTAGTTAAACTGATTGTGGCAGATAATTGTGGTCACATTCCAAATCTACGCACGCACACGTATAAGGGTCTAGCGTAGTAGGTACTTCGTCTATTTACTTTAATTATTTGTTTTGACTGTATACGAAAGTGTGACTGTAATTTACGTAGTTTTAATAATTTTTATTACATAAAAAATACTATCAAAAACCGGCCAAGTGCGAGTCGCGCACGAAGGGTTCCGTACCGTTATCTATAAAAATGGCAAAAAAAAATCACGTTTGTTGTATGGGAGCCGTTAAATATTTGTTTTATTTTAATTTGAATATTTATTTTTAAAGTGAATATATAACTAAATATTTTGTGAATATTTCAAGCGTCTACCCGTTATCGATATGTAGCGAAAACGAGCTAAAAAATCACGTTTGTTGTATGAGAGCCCCCTTAAATATTTATGTTATTCTGATTTTTAGTATGTGTTGCTATAGCGGCCATAGAAATACGTCATCTGTGAAAATTTCAACTGCCTAACTATCACGGTTCATGAGATACAGCCTGGTGACAGACGGACAGACAGACAGACGGCGGAGCCTTAGTAATAGGGTTCCCGTTTTACCCTTTGGGTACGGAACCCTAAAAATGACAGAAATCGATTCATTCACATTCGAAACGATTCTAAGAAACTACTTTCACAATGTGCATTAATTTATTTGCAGTTTAGTACCTGATAGTGTTTAGGTGTCAGTAACCCCTCAAAGTGTCAGGCCATTGTAATTGGAAGCTCGCGCATGATGGGTAGGGTGGCACTTCCTTCTCTCATTTTTAATGGTACCGTCATACCCTACCCCTACGATGAAAGATTTCGGTTTGCACCTTGACTCAACGCTGGGCTGGCAACCCAGGTTTCTAATTTTAGTCAAAGGGTCTAAGATACTCTGCGATCCCTGTAAGCCCGCTAAGACGAAGACTATGCTTGTGCAGACTTTGATTTTCCCTATCATCGACTATGGTGACGTGTGCTACTTTGACTTGAATGTGGTTTTGCTGGATAAACTCGACATACTACTCAACAATGGTATCCGGTTCATATACAATCTAAGGAAATAGAACTATGTCTGAGCTCAAATGGATGTCCATTCGCCAGAGACGAAGTTTGCGCGCTTTGACCACTCTTTTCTCTCTTCTCAACTCTCCCACCCTTCCTTCTTATCTTATGTTTCACTTCCAATATCTATGTTCTTCACACACTAAAAATCTGCGTTCTTCCAACAATCTTCCTCTACTCTGTCCTTCTGATTTAGTTCATTCTTCCTTTCATATTCAGTCCATTCTTCTCTGGAAAGGGCTTCCTCTTGATATCAGGACGGCCGACAGTCGGTATGCATTTATGCGGAAATTGCAGAGAGAGTTATTTTCTAAACAAATAGCGTAGTCATCTCAATTACCTCTTTTCCTTGAAATTGTATGTTTACGAGATGTAAAATAAATAACGCACAACCTCTTAAGGGGTCACGGTATTCATCATTATGAAAAACTTTTACTATGGAACTAAACCTGAAATCGCGAAACAAAATCAGCTGTTCCCTACATTTATGTTCTCTTAAGCCGTCAATTATAGGGAACAGCAGATTTTTTTTGTATATACACATATACAATGTCTCTGTATATGGTGTGGCGAAAATTAAGGGTGTGGTCAGACCACCAAACTGAACAACTTTCTCCCGGGACCAACATAAATAACGTAATCGTGAAAAAAAAACAGTCAGCCCATACGAAACTTCAAAGCCTACTCGACCAAATGTATGGGACGACTGATAACTTTTTCGTGATTACGATGTTGGTCCCCGGGAGAAAATTGTTCAGTTTGATGGTTTGTACCACGCCCTTAATTATCACCACACCGTATACAGACACATTGTATTATATAATGTAGGTATATATTATAGTAACTATGTATGTATATTATAAGTGTGTTACCTATCTATGTACTTGTGTACCTATTTTATTTATAAGTAATTATGTTATATTTTAATAATTTTCTCTCAATCAGAGCACCTGCTATGTTATATCTTCACCAACCTTGGTTGACTGGTAGAGAATCCCTAAGGCATTAAGTCCGCCTTTCTACCTTATTGTGTGCGAAAAGTTTAATTAAAAACACAAAAACATAACATAACATCACGCCTGTAATCCCCGAAGGGTAAAGCAGAGGTGTACCTATAGTACACCCACATTTCGCCAGTTATGTTAAAGTCCCATGTAATAAAGGGCGAGCCTATTGCCAAAAAAAATAAGTTAAAAGTTAAGTTGTTAAGTTTAAATAAATAATATTCAAAACCACGACTGGCGCTATTTTTTATACCCTGGGCCTGCTTAATGAAAACCTATTATCCTGAAAATTGTTTTACTTAGGTATGTGATGAAACATTTACACAATTACCTAAATTATATCAAAGTAAAAGAACATCTCATGCTTAGATGCGGTTTCAGAAGCTGTATTCAATGGCCTGCAGGCAGTCTGTTGCACTGTACTTCAGAATTATACATCTCACGGCAGCGCTGTTTGCGGCATTCGGCCACCAGCGCACATTCAGCGGGCACCATTGTTTATTCAGAAAGCTTGTGCAAGCCGTGTCTTAGCAAACCACTCGACGCTGCGCCGCCGCTCCGCTGACCGGACGAGTGTGATGAAAACGGGCGCTCAATGATCCAGTTTAGGCGAACTAGCGCGCCAGTCATTACCATCTCATTACCATATACAAACATTAGTCACACATCGGAAAGGCTTAGAGAGCCCGCTGTGCCAACAAGGCACGGCTCCCCGGCCACTTCATGCACAATTATTGTACTTAGCTATTGTCTGCACAAACACGCGGGATGTTTGGAGAACAAACGTAACGGAGCACAGAACGAGATTAGCCCTTGTTTATAGTCTTACTTACTCTCCTTGTGAGTCACAGCTCGGCCGCATGGCTCTGCTCTGCAAATAACAAAACGTAGCATTCATAAAATTCTGTAACATAAACAGGGCGTGTTTACAGGTAATCTCGTTAATTAATTTGTATTGGCACAATGTTTTCATTAAATTTTTACTCATACTTCCGAACGGTTCTGTTATTTTCCTGAGGAAAAATAACATTATATAATGAAAAATAATATTGTTGGTGATCGGTAGGAGTTCCTTGTAGGTTGAGGAACACATCCTGTACGAGATTTCATTTTGCTCAGATTCCTTTAATTTTTTTCTAAAGCACTACGTTTCATATCACCGTCTGTGAAAAATGAACAATACAGTTATCCCCTAGGGGATAACCCTCTGATCCTTACATGTTTCTAGCCCGCCTCTGATATTGTATACAGTATAAAAATCAATATAAGTACCAATTTGAGGGGTCGTAATCTGCCAAATCCCTCGCAAATTTGCTTTAGCCTGAGGGCCAGACGTCCTAATTTGGATGTCATTCGATTTTAACGCGTAAAAATCTATTTCTCTGTGAAATCGATGGCGTGCAATACTCGTACCAGGTTCATAAGTCAATTGTGTAGATGATGTTTAAATATTTATCGAAAGCAGTAATAACACAGTAAAACTATCTGACTAATATCACAATGTGTCGGAGCTGTAAATTGCTCCTGAGCTTGTGTAGCAGAATGGAACCTCAATTAAAGTCAACACAAAGTTTCCGTTTGCGATTTGATATTCAAACTGTAGGAGCACGCAAACTATCATCGAGTGGAATAATTTCAAAGATCAAACAATTTTACAAATCATGGAATTTCAGGGCCATAAAACGAATTGATTCAGCAGAATGTAAAGATGGTGCGGCAACATTGTTTAACATAACAAATTTGTGTTGTTATTAACAGCGCGCCCTCTAAAATTCATGATATTATTGAAGTTACAAAGTACACAATACGAATTTTGGTTATAATTGAAAACGGACCGACTTCGGCTTATTCTTTGTGAATTTATCACTAGGGCCGAGGTGGCAGAGCTACGACGACGCGTTGTTCAGATAAAGTTTATTTTATGACTTAAGCGAGAACATTAATATTCATTACTGGCGCGAAATGAACTAACTTTATTATTATAATAAAGATCAAAGAATGAGCGGTGCACGGGTAGCAGGCTAGCAGGAGCAGGAGTAGCCCTCCCGGAGGTTATATTATTATTTTTAACCCCATATTGCACCTCAATTTGGTGAGCACTCGTAATCTGCGAGCGCTACCTACTTGCTATGTACATATCATATATTTTTTATCCAATCCTTTCATTCCCTCGTGTGCAGCTGCACAAGAGGTGGATTGTCTTTCGCACAATGTAACAAAATATAATAAGTATGTCTAAGTGTCTTAAAACTGGTATTTTTAAAATTATGTTTTGTTGTTAACAAGAATAATTTCAGTATTTTGCAGCAATACAAGTTTTAGCACCAAATAAAAAATGGCTGTACTCGCACAAAAGGGTTGCGGAATTAACCAATATTTCAGTGACGACATTGCTCTGTTTTAATATAATTTAACTTGTAAATTATTAAATAGATCGTTTATGTACCCACAGCTGTAAACTTGAACAGTTATTTTCACGTAGACTTGAATATCTTGTTTGTAATCACAGATTTAAAAGCTTTTATTTTTAATACTCATAATAAAATACCTACCTTCCCTTATTTACTGTCGGAGGAATCTAAGAAGCTTTTTATTTTCTTTAAATAAATTAATCTCATAGAAATGTTTTCTCTGTATTTGTTTGTTGTAAGTAATCTTGGCAAATACTAACAAACCTGGGACATTTGTGAGATGTTCTATCTTATCTCCACCGTTTTGTCTTACACAACGCGCACAATTTTAAACTTTATGAAAACTAAGAGTAGAGCTTAACCAACTGCTACAAAAATAATATTCCTGAAAAATATATATCACCTTTCAAATAGTGACTGATGAATTCATTATTTTAATAATTTAATGGTTCAAATGAAAGATTCTCTAACATTAATATTGAATACATAATTTATAACCTAAGTAATATTCCTTCGTAGTTTCGTAGTCGCAGCCCACGGTCAGACGGCTTCAAAATGGCACTTCAATAGTTAATAGAAAGCAAATATCATTCAGCAAAATATCTAATTTCAAACATTTCTTTGAACGGCCAGACTTTTTCAAGAAAGTCGTAGCGACTTGGTTGTCTGCGTGACTTCCCGTTAAAGTCTTCGTGTCATTTCTACATCTTCAATTCTTCATGCGCCATATCTAAACGAGCATCGTAACGACACGCTGGTAATCTCAGTGTTACGGCAACGCTAAATTCTACCAACCGAAAGTAAACTTTGACTCTATGAAGTCAGGTCTCAATTTTGTAGAAAGATTCACCATATAAACATGAAATGAGTAATACCCTTTGAATAATAACTGCATTTAAAAGTTTAAAATCATTTTTTCACAGCTACACCTTTTGGGGATGGAATAAGAGATTCCAATTATATTTAGGTGGTGCGTTCATTTAAATTATATAGAGGATTTTTAAATTAGAAGACTGGCAAGAAGCTTTATGTGTACTTCCGAAGTTTTTTCTACTTTCAGAGAGGCCATCAATGTACGTTTAGGTAAGAGTGAGCAGACTTTTAACTACGCATGTAATGTGATGATGACCGATAGTGAAAACTTTAGTAAAATTGTAAAATAGAGCATCCTGTAACCTAAGTGGTTCCTTCAGCTACAAAACACGGAGGAAATCATCGTCGAAATATTTACGGGTGCCATACAATATTGTATTGTATATAATTTCAATATCAGAGTTTCTATTTATTAACTGAAATTAGAACTACCCTACTACAATACCAAATTAATTGATATTAAAGACCTCGGGCATTGGTATTGTTTCTTCATTTCAAATTAAAAACTGATAAACATCAAAGCGTGGCTTCAATTAGTTTCAAGTAATTTTCACTCACACACCGACACTTTCAGAGAGGTAATCAAGTTCGGGAAAGTTCAAGTGAGGAGTACTTGATAAAATCAATGTTCAAGAAACAAAAGCCTATTAAGTTAGAGACTCGTAGCTATCATCCCAATGTTACGTAACCTTTACACAGTGTCGGTGAGACGGTGTGAATTATGCTCACTTAGTTACTGTTCTGCGCTTAATTTCACATAATCCATCTGAGTGTCGCGTAACCCACATAATTGCGGTGTGGAATTTTGCTATGCGTCGGTCGGATTTGTGGCAGAGCGGGCGGAGCGACGCAATTGCGCGGGCAGCGCAGAGCGGAGCGGGCCTAGGCGCCTGATCCCGCATCAAGTTGCGAATAATTGAGTGGCACCCTCACCCGGCACCACTCTAAGTGTTACACTTAATTAGACCACGTGAGAAGTGCTTAACGCCACTCACTCCAGCTTTGTACACATTGTTGCATTAAGCGTAAACAATCAGCGGTAATTACATTATGTTTGTTCAACATTATGTCGCTGTCACGACATGATATGCGTTATTATTCAGCGTTTGTTTTCTTCATCAAAACACTGAGAGGTGCTTTTATCGCGTTTCATTGCACGCCAGGAGAGAGTTGTTTAAGTTTATTTCCACTTGAACCGTTTTAACGACGCTGTTAGATCAAAATTGATGTGGCTATTAGCTGGAAGGGTGACCAATTACGTTCCGCCTCATCTTTTGTGCGCATGTGACAACAAGTTAAGTCAGCATTCTCACCTGATACGCACTTGGACATTAGTGGCCATGGCGGAGGCTTTTACCTCGGTGAAATGTTTGACTCGGCGCGGGAGGAAGTAGAAAAAACTCGGACGGTAAATAGTCCCGACCCCTAATCTTTTTCCTTGTATACCTGCATGAGAATGAATCGGCCATTACTTAAGCTGAGTAAGTTTTGTGTAAGCTGTTAATTTGATAACAGTCTGAGGGTCAGTTTGTTGGTTAGCTTATATTACATTATTTTCGCTGACGCATGTCGGACATCGGTTCCCCGTCATGAGAAACTTGGGTAACGGTTCATCCATAATTTTTATGAGGTATAATGCTGACTAATCGTACTCCAGCCAATCGTACTTATTAAACAGTAAGGGACTTGGATATTTGAAGTTCTGTCTGAAAGCTCTACCAATACAATGCCTAAAACAAGTATTGTGTAAAATTTTAATTTTAAAATTATTTTGCCTTTCAGTTAATGCCCCTAAACTGCACCTGATATTTTGACTAAGTAGATCCTGATATTATAAAAAAAAAACAGTAAAAATATCCTGAAAAAAGTTAATTTTTGTTCGTCGTACGGCTGAGCACTTGTTCAAGTGTATTCCGATCCCGATGAAATTCTATCGGCGGGAAGACCCTCGGTGCCGGCCGGCGCGACGGCTTCACCTGCAGGATTAGGGAATTTGTTCCCTAACTTATGTACCTACCAACATACCGACTCACCCGCCTCACGAACTTCAACGAGACAGTTTACATCCTACGACATTTTTATGACATATTATAGGAACAATAGGAACGTATATTCTAGTATATTAGAAACTTTAGCAATTGTACGTGAACCCCTTATGTTTCGCTGGAGCTATTTCAACACAAAGTTTCGACTTTTACGATAATGTCAGCCATTGCCATTCAAACGCGCTAAAACTTTATCAATGTGTGTGGACGGATAAGCGTTTGGCTCGTATTTTATACATACGTATAGCATAATGCTATCAGATACATTCCGAGCAACTTAAGAGCGTATACGACGTATACGGCATTTCATACAAACTATCAAGCCCTTATTTTTCGAAAGGACTGAACCGATTTTAATGAAACTTCATACGCATAAGCAGGATACAAAGGTCTAAAAAGTTAGTTAAGAACATTTTCGAAATGTCTTATATAAAAACAGATAACTGAAAATCTCTGTTTCTATGGAAAATTTAAAATCACACAATTTTTCCTAACTTTTTAGACCTTTGTATCCTGCGTATGCGTATGATGTTTCATTAAAATCGGTTCAGTCTTTTCGGCTTGAAAGCTTGTATGAAACGCCGTACCGCGTATACGCTCTTAATAAGGACCGACGTTTTATACATACATATAGCTAGGTAGATACGTGGTTGGTTTCTGCATAGAGTTCCGTTGCCCTAGTCTTAGTATTCAGTGGTTGCAATGCAAGTCGATAATGCAGCCATTCTGATTTCCCGTGAGAACAATAAGTTTTCTCGAAATGTTGCACAATAGTACATGTCCGTTTGTACTGGAAATGTACGGACTGTAACCTAGGAATACAGGGAACTAATGTAGATACAGTATTATCAATCAGTTGTAATATGTTCCACTAATTCCTGGAAAATTCCGAATCAAATAACTCTTAATAAACCATTTTTCCCAGAATTTAAAATATAAGGTTTTATTTACAGTCAGCATTATTTAGATGATTAATAACGTAATTAATTATCAAGTAGAACTTGCTGTTATTAGTGTTTGCTATAATTATTATGCCAGTTAAAAAAAAAAACATTGAATAATAGACTTATTTATACGTCTATTATTCAATGTTTTTTTTCAGCTACTTGGCTGCTCATTTTCTTCAACTACTTGGGTGCTCATTCCGTCATCTTTTACCATTTCCACAAGAATACGTTTAAATTGTTTCTTTATTTGTATATTAGCACCTCTTTTAGGGTTCCGTACCCAAAGGGTAAAACGGGAACCCTATTACTAAGGCTCCGCCCGTCTGTCTATCTGTCTGTCTGTCCGTCTGTCACCAGGCTGTATCTCATGAGCCGTGATAGTTAGACGGTTGAAATTTTCACAGGTGATGTATTTCTGTTGCCGCTATAACAACAAATATAAAAAAACAGAATAAATAAATATTAAAGGGGGCTCCTATACAATAAACGTGATTTTTTTGCACGTTTTTGCTCTATATTGATAACGGCAACAGGTAGATGCTTGAAATATTCACAGAATATTTTGTTATATATTCACTTTAAAAATAAATAATGAAATTAAAATAAAACAAATATTTAAGGGGGGCTCCCATACAACAAACGTGATTTTTTGTCATTTTTATAGATAATGGTACGGAACCCTTCGTGCGTGAGTCCGACTCGCACTTGGCCGGATTTTTTGTTTGTTTTGTTATCATTAAATTGTGCTTTTGCGTGCACTGAATAATGAGTTTAATCTATCTATCTAATGGCTCAGTTTCATTATAATACCCATAAAAATCTGTAAAAATAGTTATAAATTTTAAACAAGCAAAATCTGGACGTAAGTCAACCCTTACATTATTATGTTTATTTCCCTAAAGCATAGACCTTTGTTAAGGTGTTATTATCACTCGTTCCGTTATCAAAGTGTCGCAGGTCCCCTGGTGCAGACCCTACAAGTTTTGAACTCAAACGGGTCACTAAACCGTCGTGTTCACAGTTAATAGAGAGGTAGCCACTCCTGCAGTTTGTTTTAACTTTCTATTGCTCATTTTGAACTACACTTTAAAGTGCTTGTTTTGCGGAGTCTCACGACATTTACAGGTTGATATTTATGTACCTACAAATTGTCACGTTTATTTTGTTTTAGTTTTTCCGAATGGCTAACGCATGTATACAGCTACAGATTTCATAGGTGAGAAACGATCCTATGCTTTAGGTTAAAAAAACAATAGTCAGCGAACAGAAGCTGCTGAAAAAGCTTTTTTATAGTCTAGTAGGTAGATATCGATCAAAATCAAAAGTTTAATTATTTCATCGTTAAACATGAAGTGACTTGTTTTATTATTTCACACTATAATTTGAGGACTGACATTTCAACATTTTAAGGTTCACACTTAACAATTATATGTATTCTTCTTATATGTATTCTTTTTCAAAGACGATTTATTTTCTCTATTTAAATTCCTTTATTTCATTTTATCTATTTTAAGTTTTATTATCCCGTGTATTATTGTGATTTCTTTTGTATCTGTGAATCATTTGTTGGAGATCCCAACAAAATAAATAAAATAAGCTAATCAGTTCGGGAACCAGTTACCTATTGAATCATTAAAGGCTCAAAGACCTCTAAACTCGAACACAAAGCGCCAACCCTTCCAGATGTCTCATTGAATATACAGACATGGCGTAGGCGGTATCGGTTTTCTAGGAATTTCTGAACATGCTCAATATTATCCTCTAGGGATATAATGTACATTGGCTGTTCAACAATTCTGATGAATGAAATTAAATATAAATTTTGATGTAATTACCTTATTATACTCTAACTTCGTCCGATATTAGCATTGTACACTGTCTTGTAGTACCTATCACATGTAATGTCGCCTCAAGCACTTTAGTTTAGCTTCCTTTAGGTTTTACGGTTCCGTACCTCAAAAGAAAAAAACGGAAACCTTATAGGATCACTCATGTGTCTGTCTGTCTATCCGTCTGTCACAGCCAATTTGCTCCGAATCTACTGAAGCGATTAAGTTGAATCTTGGTACACATATGAATTTTTGTGACCCAAATACGGACGTGTAACGTAAATAAATGATTTTTGAATTTGGGGGTCTCTTTTGGGGGACAAATTAGAAAATTATAAAAAAAAAAAATATTGCGAATGGTACCGTGTGACATATCAAAAAAAGGTCTTGTTGAAAGAATTTCAGTTTATATTTTTTTAAATAATTATAAAATAAATACTTTTAAAGTATATATAATAAATCTTTAAAAGAAAATAGTTCTTTACTTATAAAGATTACAGGAATACCTTTAAGAAGTATATTATTATGGTCTTAAAATACCATGGTAAATAACTCATTATTGTGCGTACAAACTTACATTTACATTGCGAACATGTCTTTCAACTACAATGATAAGTTTGTTCTTGGGATAAATTCATCCCAACTACGGAACCCTTCATTTTGCGTGGTCCGACACGCGATTAGCTGGTTTTTTTTTTTAGTCGGATGATTTATTCTCGTTGTCAGTTTGCCGTCAATACTTCATTAAGTTCAAAGCTACGACACTTAACATATATTTTACTACTATGGGATTACTGAAAAGTAAAGGGAAAGAGAAAGTTAAGGGGCCTCGTCCGAAGAGATTACCAACCCACCTTGGGTAGCTAATCTCTTCGGACGAGGCTATCATATAATTATTATGACAGAACTTCACTTACAGGTAAGTTCGTTTATTCATTAATTATTTATTGCACAAACAGAGCTCAATTAAATCAAATCTGAATTAGATTTTTTTGAAACTTAAGCTATGGTCTCCTATAAACGCCGTCGGCCGCTTACAGCGTCACGCCGTATGGTGCGTCACGATGATTACTACAGAAATGTACTGTTGTGGTCGATTTCACACGTCGACGTCGGCGTCTTGACGTCGTACGCGGCATTCAAACGCTTTGCGTCGCGTCTGTAGTTATTTCGAACCATTGCAATTGCAGCATTAGATCCACGACCTGATGCTGCAATGGTTCGACGTATTCATTGTTCGACACTCGCGAACAACGACTGAAGCATCGGCGTCCACTGCGGACGTACGAGTATTGACCACCGACGCTGGGCGTTGCGTTCAGACGTCGATCGGAACGTTGAAGATGAAATCAGACGTCACGCTTATAATAGGAGACCAAAGCCTTATGGGTCAGTCAGTTACTGGCTAAATAATAACAACTGGTTGATCGAAGGTTAAGCAACGCTTGCCGCGGTCGGTTCGTGGATAGGTGAACATCCATTACATATCGACACCCTCCGTGCCTCAGAAAGAATGTTAAACCGTTGTTAAAGATCTACGAATGACAGCCGACATGTCATTCGTAGATCTTTAACAATGGTTACGAGTAGTCAGAAGCCCAAAACTCTGATAACCAGTCTTACCTAGGGGTATCTTGTTACCCAGTACTTACCTAGTTTGCGGAGGTCAGATAGGCAGTCACTCCATGTAAAATACTGGCATTCAGCTGCATCTGGGTAGACTGGGAGACGTCCGCAGCATAGTTGGGAAAAGGCTAGGCAGAATGATAGGGTCAAACACCCCCCCCCCCTTCAGACTTGAGGTGGCCCGCGGGGCGGGCCGGCACCAGCCGGGATCGCGGAAGTCGCACTTGATTCCAAGATCTCCGGTGCAAATGTGGGAAGGGAACACTGGGGTGGTTTTTAGGTCAGTAAGGGACATACCCCTCCGCAAGCCCCAGGGCGGAGGACATCCATGAGGATTAACACCCCGCAAACCAAAAAAAACAAAACGTGCAACTGCTTTCTCAACTCTTGTCTGTGCCAATGCTATGCTGTGTTACACGTTGCTGATTTCAAAAGTCTAAGGTCTCACTACTATCTGTTTCCGATTTCTTGTAAATCTCGCTAACAGTTTTCTTGATCTTATCTCGGTGTTCAGCCGTATCCATCCAAAAATAGATTTCCTTGTTGAAGTATGTCATGTCCTGTTTTAGGTTGTCATTCCATGTGTTATTAGGTCGGCCGACTTTCTTAGATTTGGCCTTGTACTGCAAGACAACATTGCTGCATGTAACAGGTGTGGTTCGCGGCCACATCCTGCGGTTATTGATGCGTTTGGTTACGGTTTTTGCGTCTAAGATTTCATGCATTTTCTTTTAACTTGGTTTATCCCCAGCGTGCTTAATCAAGTTTCTCATGATAACTCTCTCATATGTTCTCTGTCTTGACCAAGCTTTAGTAAGTGCCGATAGTTTCAAACCGTGAATCATACAAGATACGATCGTCTGTTAATTATTTAAAGTTATGTTGAAAAATATTACTCAGCTTAGCTACTTACGATAGATTGAATACAACGCCATACAACGTGGCAATGCTGCCAGCCTTTTGGGCACTTTTCCTGTTGACGTAGATGCAGACGAATTTCTTGATGCCCTTTGTTTCTCTCCCCTCCTTTTTTAAATAGGTACATATTATTATTATTTTTTGTTTCGTATTTGATTCTCAGGACCCCCCCGCGCCCGGCCCTGGTTCAGGCCATGGTTCGAAGCGAGGGTGCATGGGAGGCCGTCACCTCCTTCTGCGAAGCAGTAATGCTTGCGAAGGAGGAGGCGGAACGCGTGAGGGAGAGGCAGGGTTCGCGCCCTCACGCCCCTAGTCGCCGCAGGCGACGCCCTGGGTGTCAGGAGTCGCAAGCCCATTTCCGGCCACCGTTGACGCGGGCCTGCGGACGGTGAGCGATGGGTAGCTCGCCGTCCGATAAGGACCAGGCCCGGGTCGACGGCGCGTCGTGTTCCACGCGCGCCTCAAAGAGACGTCAGCATGAATTGACGGGGTCCGTTAGGGCCAGGGTTGTGAGTTTGTCCGAAACGGATATCGTGGCCCTGGCACACAGGCAAATGAAAAACACGGGTGGGTTTTAGTCAGTAAAAGTCTGACACGCCCTCAGCTCCGCCCAGAGCGGGAGAAGCTATTTGAAAAAAAATGGACCCTGGGTTCCCGGACCTTTGGAAGGCGTACGAGGGGCTGAAGTCAACTCGCAGAGGCCCATTAGTCATTTTGAATTAAATGAGGCACCAACCGACGATTATTCCTGTATGCACTATATTATTATTTTAAGTCTGTTAGCGTATATACAATATTAGTTTTAGTATAGGTATGCGAAACCCGAAACACATGTCTAGTATTTTTATGTAAAGAATCTATGTACTAAATTTCAAAACTGTATCATGAAAAATCACAAAGTTATAAGGTTATGTTACCGGGTTGTCCGTACAAAAACATGCTAACGGCGCCTCTAGGGTCGTCTTGCGCTCATTGATAATAATTTGGCAGTAGGTATTGTAAGTAATTAAATGTTGATAACATTTTTCATCACACTTAAATATTTATGGGACAAAATATAACATGGTGTAAATATATTGAAATCGATTCAGTTCCTCTAAAAAAACTATATTCAGGTTTCGTATATACTAAAAATAATGTTGTATATTATAAAAAAATCAATTATCATCATGATAGCCTCATTATTTATGTAACCGACCTTTCATTACAATAAAACATCATTATTAATATTATCTGTTATTATTGTAGGTATACAGTACACTAATTGATTGAAACAATTACTCGGAAATCGAAACGACAGATTGCTGACTAAGGGCCGATCCAGATATAACAGACTAAATAAACGACTTCAAAAGGTTTCCACCAAAAGTTTTAGATCATTACTAAAATTCGTATAGTTTTAGCAATCAGAAGCGGTGATGTTGAAACAAAACAACACAGCACACGAAATCACAAATATAGTCAATTTGTTCTAATACACACGTTTTCAAATTGTTATAACCGTTACTTTTTCAAATTATTATAACCGTTACTTTTTTACACAAGGAACTAAATTATAACCGCTGAAACAAACATAAATCTCAGCCAATAAAACTATAATAAATAACTTTAAATATAAATAAAATAAGGCTAATAGAATTAACGCTCTTTTTTAGGGTTTCGACAATCGAATATTTCAACAATCGGAAAATATAAAAGTCTTAGTGCCTTATTTTTTTTTTTCTTTTTGGCGTCGCACGGTTTGTGCATTTAGCCAGTGTCATGTAAAATTAGGTAACAAGTACAAAGTTATAATAATTATGAAATGAACTCCACTCAATGCATGATAAAGATGATTGATGATATCCCGCCCCGCTCTCCTTGAGTTTTTAAGTAAAGACGCGGCACTTTACTGAAACCTCGCGCGGACTTCTTGAGAGAACTGAAAGTGATGTTGCACTGTTTTGTTTCATTTGCCTACATTAATGCAGGTTCACGAACACTTAATGGTTAATAATCCACCACTATTACACATTAATATTCGGCTAAACACAAATTTTAGAAAATAAAACAAAACTGCTAACATGACGCTTCACTTTCCCGCCAAGAAGTCTTAGTGCCTTATTGTTTTGTAATTTTTGATAATTTGATTTTGACTTTGACTTTGAGCGATATCTACAGATTACATTCGTATATAGGGTAATATCGCCGCCACGACTGACACCCGACCAAAGAGAAGATGACAGCGCGTGCATTTTTTTATAACAGAGTAGAAATCGTCACGAGATTCTTCCTAACAATATTTATATAATATACCTCAGGTTTTCTGTATTATTTTTGCGGGTTTAACGAACTTTTTGAAAATTTGCTATAGTTATTAGTAACTAACTTTTGCCCGTAGCTTCACCCGCGTGGATGTCGGAAAATATCCCACAGGAACGTACAGTCAGTGATCTGCATTACATGGCCCTCTCTACAAAGAAGCAGAATGGAACAGGGGTCAGGTTATGCAGGTCTGTACTAAAGTACCCTATGTGTTAATCCAAGTTATAAACTATCTATATAACATCACTTTAAGCGGCCTACCCAAATGTCCTTGGTATTGTTCGTTGAATCGTTGAGCTCCTTAAATTCTGAGTTGAGCTGCACGACTACTGACAAATGCGTGCACTGACTGGACAGGTCCACTCAATCTGTGTGGTTCTTTCATTAAAGATCATTTCAGGCACCAATCTACATGGTCTTCAAATGGTCTAACCAAGATTATGTCTGGACTTTAAAAGAGACTGTGACCTCTTAGTTTGTTTCGGCCAGTCTTCTCATAGTCAGATACAAAACGCCGACCTCATCTAGTTTTTTTTAAATATGATTGATGTGTAAATGTGTGTGTACAAACCTACTTACCGAAATAAATCATTTTTCATTTATTTATCTGTGTGCAAAATTTCATCCAAATCCGTTGAGCCGTTTTTGCGCCAATCCGGAACATACTCTTACATCCAGACAAACTGGCTAAAATTCTTCGCGGAGAAAAATTCTTCGTTACTATTTTATTATATTTATAATTAGATTTATCAACACCCATTAAAAAAAATACGATTAATGTACGTTTTAATGCGTCGCAACGTATTTAAGCTTTTAAAGTAATACAGTCAGGTAAATTATTTTTGAAGCAAATCGACACTACGTCAATTTGCCGTGTCATGTCGAAGCTGTTGTTGCAACCGTCAAAGAATGACAGTTGAATAAACGTTTAAAAAATAAAAATTTGAATATACGGACAATATATGGTGGTAGTCAATTTGTTTAGCAATTTATTTCTCTGACTTTACCAACCTCATAAAAATATCACAGTATAATTTTCAGAGGTTACCTTGCTGTCACTAGCTCCTGGCTACTGAGGACCAGCCACTGGACTTTAAGCCGCTTACTCAAAACGTGACATCACTAAATACGAGTATAAGAACTAAAATAAAATAAAAAAGATTGTGATAAAGAGAATTTTTGATCTGGTTATACTTACTTATTTTGAAGAAAATGTAATGTTGTATGTAATATTATTTTAATGATGGATGAAAAAAGCTTAAGGCTTACCTTAAGCTCCATCATTAAACCGAATTTATCGTTTTGTTATGCCTTTTTTAGGGTTCCGTAGTCAACAAGGAATCCTTATAGTTTCGCCATGTCCATCCTTCTGTCTGTCTGTCCCCGGTTTAGCTCAGAGGCCCTTAGTACTAGAAAGCTGTAATTTGGCATGGGTATCATAATTATTAATCACGCCGACAAAGTGGTTAAATAAAATCTTGAAAAAAAAATTGTACTCCCTTGAACATAAAGTGGGGATGATATTTTTTTCTCGTCTTTCGCATAGTGTGGGGTATCGTTAGATAGGCCGTTTAAATACTGTAGGGTTGTGAAAATCATTTTTCGATTCAGGGTTCCGTTTGCGTAATAATACGCTTTAAAGTGCAAATTTTTGTTAGAATCAAGTGTCCCTTGCCAGCTAAGTGGTAGTTTTTGAATATATTAAAAAATGAAAGACAGTAGTAGTACCTATATATATAACGAAATTAAAAGGAAAACTATCACAGACTTTACAAATTAACGAGTAATAATCGACCAACTTACATTTGCAGTTGGAGAATTTACCGTGCCGTATATTGATGTGTGGGAGAATATGTTTTTCATGGGGCAAAATTCATCCCAACTACGGATCCCTTCATTGTGCGTGATCCGATACGCTCTTGGCCGGATTTTATAAAAAAAGGTTATATTTAGGTTTATACCAATAGTAATTTAAAATAGCTTTTGACCATTAATGTGCATCATGAACTCATGACCAAAACTGAAATATACCCCAAAAAGTTATAAGTAACATATACACATAACATTACTTCTGTATTCCCCGAAGGGTTAGGCAAAGTTAAGCACACCTACAGTACACCCAAATAAAAGTTACAACTTTTTGAATTTCCCTATTCAAGTATTTAGTTAAAATTCACCTTTTCACAATGCTAATCATAGAAAATAGAAATACCAACACTTAACAGCATTCGTTATACGGTGGAAAATACCAATATTAAATTGTTTCACCGCAAAAAAAATTGTGGGGGCACGGAATATTATAAGGAGTTGAAATTTTTTGCCAGGCACTTACTAACAAAATGGCCGAAAGTATTTCGCGGTTCAAAGTCCAAGTTATTCTGCCGGAAAGTAATAAAATAAAAAAATAAAATAAAAATGTTTATTTCAATTACAAAGGACACATAGAATGTGTTGTTGGAGATCACCTTTTAAGCAAGGAATTGCTTGTGTTAGGAGACTCCGCGCTTCCACTTATCATTATCTTATATGCAATTGAAATGTAGACAATATACTATGCAAAATTAAAAATAAAAGGTAAAAGGTAACTTAAAATTATACAAACAGCACAGCAAATAAATGATTGATATGCCTAGAACAGGGCCAAAACGGGCGAATACGTGTGATATGTGTGAGTATGGGTGAGAGTGTGAAGAGTGAGGGTGTGTAGTGTGTGAGATATAATTAGCTTATTTTAGTCTATATATTAACAAAACTCTCCTAATATTATAAATACGAAAGTGTGTTTGTTTGTTTGATTGTTACGCTTTCACGTCAAAATGTCTTAACAAATCTGGAAGAGATCCAGCACTCTGGCAGTACTTCTCTTGGGTCAGGACACAGGACACCTCCGACCCGACATTACCCACGACCTCCTTGGGATCGAGACCCATGCGGGCGAAACCAGCAGGCGGAGCCAGTATAAGTTTAGGTGTAAGTTGTAGGTTAGCCCTACGACAATGTCTTGGGATCGGAAGAAGCCAAATAAATCTTCTTCCACTAACGATGCACACTACAATAAGTCTATTACTTGACCGTCTTTAGAAAAGCCTAAAGCGTACCTTACAGTAGTCGCATATGATGTGTAACATCTGACATCTCGCCTTGGTAATAAGCAACTGAGCAGCGACAGAAAGTAACCTCAGAATTTAAAAAAGCTAAATACTGAAATATTTATTCGAATAATTATTCATTACTAGTGGTCGCCCACTGATGAAATTCGATCTCTACTTACTCTCTATATAGTATTTACTAAATCCATGTTATTAAAAAGTACTTACTTATTCCAAGCTCATGCTGTCACTTCCTGTCTACACACTTCCGTCCCTTTTCATGAAATCGCTTCCATTCTTACACAACAAAAATCGTATGCAGGTCTAATAGCGGGCTAAACGCTCTTCACACTACTGATGATTTTAATTTAGTCCGTTAAATAAGACCCCAACTCGAACAACTTGAATTTAAAGATCAAATATACATTTAAGGCGCTGACAAGAGGCAAATGATAAAAGTAGACTTGTCTTAAACAAAAAAAAATGCCAAATCTATATAGTTTGTGGTAGCGGAAAAAATATACCTATGTTATTCTTGAACATATTTCTCAGAACTATGATGTTACCAAGACGTATATAATTAGTAGTTAGTTATTTCAGACATACATATGTCTGAAATTGCCAACCCGTCTTAAGCAAGCGTGGTGATCAATGCTCATGCCTTCTCCGTTTGAGAAGTGGCCTTTGCTCTGCAATAGGACCCCAAAAGGCTGGTTTATTAATATTATTATTATAACATTTTATAAAGTTTGTGGGCCATCGAATTCTAGTCGTAACTAAACAAATTCCTACAATGTCCCCCCTGGGCCAACGCTGGGCCCCGCTCGTTAATTACACATAAAATGCACAACTGCTTGTTTACACCGCGACATTTATCGAGCACTGAACGGGACTTTTATTGACACATTCACTTGAATATTAGGGTTGCCAGTTGTCAAAACGTTAAATAAAAGGAATATAGAACTTTTAGTTTAATAAACTAGTATTTCTGCTAACAGTAGACCTCGCAAACACAAACTTTTTTTGCAACAATTAATATTTCACCTCTTCTATGATTTGACGGCGACTGACCTACTTTTTTTCCTATCAAAAAATTATAACGACGTTCAGAGGTTCAATAAGTCAAATTCAAATTTAAAAACCAGAAAAATTATGAGTAAATATTTATAAGCCAGCTAGAAAAAATAACTAATAAGTTTTAATTGCCAGAGGTATCGCTACAGGCTAGTTTTATGATGAGAAGGTGGTCCCAGGTGCTCCAACAATCCCTACCTAATAGTTAAAGGGTCGATTCCGCTGGTAGAAATCTAAAAGTGAGCAATTTACTGCATTTTGATGAGCTATTTATTCTGCTCATCACGCCGAAGATCCTCATCAGATCCTCACTAAATTTTTATGAGACCAATTAAAAGTTACTACTACCTTTCAAATAAAAAAAGAACAATTGAAATCGGAACTCATAAGGTGGAGATATCCAGTAGCCCCCATTTTGCCCCTTTTTGGAGGAAGTACCCCTCCAATAAAAAATATCCGACGATCAAAAAAATTCTATAAAGTCGTAATACCAGTATACCAAGTATCGTCTAAATCGGTTAAAAATACGACCTGTAGAGTAGTAGCAACAAACTGACACAGGAAAGCAAATTTTGCCAGACTTGAAGCAGAGATGCTTCGCTCGCTCGGTCAATTATGCTATCAGGCAACTGAAACCGAGTCTTTTCTGAACAAACTTTAATCTTTGGTGGAGAAAGCCTAGACAACTAAAATTATATGTGAACGTTTTAACTTTTAAAGCTTTTATAAAAAGGCAAAATGGGCACATTTAAGTAGGTAGGTAAACAGTGTCTTATTGTGGGTAGTCTTTATCCTAAAGGTCACAGCTTTTATGTTTTTCGACGTAGAGAGAGTTTGCTCGTGGCTAAATAATAACAGCCGCACGGGTCGATCCATCAGGTTAAGCTACGCTTGCCAGGGTTGCTCCGTGGATGGGTGACCATCTTTACATACCGAGACTACTCCCTGCCTCGGAAAGTACGCTAAACCGTTGGTCCCGGCTGTCATTCGTGGATCTTTGACAGTCGTTACGGGTCGTCAGAAGCCCGAAAGTCTGACAACCAGTCTTACCAAGGGGTATCGTATTACCCAGTTACTGGGTTGTTGAAGTCCGATAGGCAGTCGCTCCATGTAAAATACTGGTATTCAGCTGCATCCGGTTAGACTGGAAGCCGACCCCAACATAATTGGGAAAAGGCTAGGCAGATTGATTGAGACGTACAGAGAGTTTCCTATCTTCTGGTAAGTACAGTTACGAGCATAATTAAACTTTACTTTTACGCTACATTCAAAAGCAATTTTATCGCGAAATAACAATTGCAATTTTGAGAACAACCTATTTTATATAAATTTCATATAAATCACACGGTTTCGAGAATACAACATGTTCGTAACACCATAAATTTTTTATTAAAAAATTAAGAGAAAATTGCTTTTGAATCTTGCGTAAGTGTAAGGTATATAAGCATATTACTGACTACACTAAACACAATTTGCCAACAAATCGTTAAATTATTAGTTACAACAACAATACCCAATCTAATCATTTGACATGAGTTTGACAATCTGTAAGCTTGTTTTTGCGTAAGGTTGGACATGGCGTTTCACAAATGGCAGTTTACTCCCAGGACTTGAAGCTAAAGGCCCAAGAAATACAAAATTCTAAACTAGCGTTAAAAGGGAAAGGTGACCTCACAGATTGCCTCGAAAATTTCCAGAAAACTATTCAAGCTAACATTCAAGAAAACTGCGCTAAACCAACGATGGCAGAAAAAGTTTCATTCGCTGAAAAACCAATCAAATTACTTGCGACCCAATAATGTCAGCTCTATTGCAATTTATCCAACGGATAAATTAAAATCTAGTGACGACACTAAATCTCTTGTCTAAAAATCATATGTCCTGAACAAATGAAACTGCACGCTAGAGGATTGCGCAAAACAAAACACGGAGGCGTTATAATCAGCACGGAGTCCAAAGACGACATTGAAAAACTTAAAAAATCATCGCAGCTAAGTAGTTCCGGCCTGAAAGTGGAAGAGCCCCATAAGAGAAGACAAAGAATTGTAGTTATAGGTGTACCGAACGTTTTAAGTGAAAAATATTTTTATGATTGCATCTATGAGCAGAATGTAGCCGACAAGCTGCTTAGTTTGTCCCGTGACTCTTTTTTGGCCTCTATAAATTTAAGTCACAAGTCTGGTAAAAAGAGGGCCCTACGTGCAACTTTATTCTTGAAGTAACTGCTAGCATAAGGAAGGCGCTTATAAACCAAAGTCGAGTATTCATTAATTGGACATCCTGCCCAGTGAGGGACTTCACACTTGTGATCAGGTGCTTTAAATTTCAGCAGTATGGACATGCTGCAAAAACTTGTCATGAGGCTACCTATACGTGTGGACATTGTGGAGAACAAGGCCATCAAGCGAATGAATGCACTAAACATGCTGAACCATCACATTGTGCAACATGCTTGCGATTTAAAAAACCGAGCAACCACAAAACAGGTGATCAAGAATGCCCTGCAAAGAAAATAGCTGAGACAAGATACATAAATTCTATAGATTAAACTGAAGTCGCGTAATAGCGACGCAGTATATCTTTAAGTCTTTATGCATTAATGTTATATACTTACTCTAATGTTGCCCTTTACACATAAAATAGTTTTAGTTTACAATTCACATCAATAAACATGCAATCTTTACTTTTGTTGACACGGCAAAATTTTCTGTATGATAAAGTAAGAGCGACCTAGCTAAAAATGTTACATTGCTAAAATCATAATAAGTCATGGTTGTAAAAAATGTATTACGATGATGCCAAAAGTAGCATACCATTTTTTCTAAATTTGAATAAAACCATAATTTATAGTAGATAATATTAAATCAGTTACATTTTTTTGGAATCATAGATAACACTTATGTATAAGCACTTGAGTGAGATACCTGAGATACAGGTTTATTCCTAGTTCAGGTAGAATCTAATTTATTATTTACCTTAACCTCTAGTCTAAGGCCCTATTTTGTAAATATTTATGTAAATCAATTATTTCAATAAACAATTTCAATTGTTTCTGGGTTGATTAACCTTTAAAAAATCGTGTACTTCCCTGTTTCCATATTCTAACATCTACAAGCTTTTAAACCCTGCATTTTCTAATGAATTTATTGCTAACTAGTAAAGTCAACACACGGATGCCAGCCCTACCAATAAGTACCTGATTTCACAACACCCAGAGTTTGTAGTGTTTGTCTTTAGCGTTAGTACTAAGTACTTGTGTCCGTACGTATTACAAGCAAGTAATTACTTACACAGGGATCGTTGCTACTGACGTATGTTACGATTTACATTATGTGTGAACTCTGTATCGGGTTGCCTAGCAGCCAGATTGAATCAAGTTCCTAGCATAACTAGAGCTGTCATTACCATGTTTTAACTGTTTCTAACGTAATGCATTTAACTGTCTGTGGAATACAGTTATTATTATTGACATTAAGACCTTTCTCTTTGACCTTTCAACGGCTAGATAGGAACTGATATTTAATTAAAAGATTGTTGTACCATTTCTAAGTATTTTGAATAGAAAAATACGAATGTGCACAGAACATGTTTTAAAAAAAAAAGCCGTTAAATTTTATTGAAATGTTGCACAGTAAAATTTAGTATGTTTAACGGAAAATTCGACCATTATGTTGAAACTGACCGAGGCAAAGTTTTGATAATACTAGCTATAAGTTTTGTAGAGCGTCTAATTAGCCAGTTTAACCTACATTTTTTTAAATTGTTTATTGAATCATTTAATCTTAAAATACACGTGTTCACTCATGTATAAGCTACGGCTTGAGAACCAACTAGACAATATCCTATGTGAATGAGGTATTCTTTATTATTTCAAACGAGGCAAATTATTGAGGTAATTAGTTTCAGACAAATCCTTCAACATTTTGCAAATCAAGGACAGAACAGAGGGATGTTATACGCCAACACTAATAACATTCAATGTTTGAAACCCACTCGTCAAAACAGATCACAACAAATCAACAGCTAACGTCAACAAAAACAAACAGGTAACTTATACAAGGACAGTTTACACAATTTCATTCCTAAACAAAATTGAGTAGCAATGTTCTATGTTCTTTTAATTTGTGAACTGGGCTTTTTGCTACTGTCAACCAAAACATCTGGAAATGTCATGTGCAAAAATATTTGACAAATGAAAATCAGAGCGTTCGAATTCTGATTTTAAATCTACAAAGAAAAAAACAAAATAAGGTGAAATAATTACCCAAACAGAAGAAAAGGCGGATTATACCTTCCCACAGGTAATAATTCCAAAAACTATAGGGTATCTTGTAGACTTTCATAGTAAAAGGCCAAATCAGAAACATTAATAGCCCCCCCCACACATAATAAAATGCTGTAGTTTTGTTTCAAACGGTTCCTATCTGCTGCACTCGTGGCATCGTTGGCTGCTCTGCCAAAGAGTATCAACTAACTGCGAAAGAAATAGAGATATGCAAATGCTTCTATTTGAACTTAACAACTTTTTAAATATTCTAAAATGACCGACGAAGTGCCAATTTCAGCTCTTAAACGTGGTTTATGTGCTGATCGCGTTCAGTTTCATTGGTGAAATTCGCCCTGACACTGACAGCTCTTGAACCCGGTTTAGATGTGCTGATTGCGTTCAGTTTCATTGGAGAAATTCGCCCTAAAACTCAATAAAGAAAGATTTATGGATTCAATATTAAAAGATATAATATGATCGGTTACTTTGAAACATCACTTTTGATGACAAGTATTTTCTAGTGTTGAAAAGCTGGCACACCTCTTTAAATAATTATATAGCGATGGGGAAGTATGTATACACTATTAATTAGAACGACCACAGTTGTCTCACTTTCATGATATTATGGTAATTTGGTTTCGTCCTTCAAATAACAATTAATGATATGCTGTTTTTGAGTTGCTTTCAGCACCACTCAAATCAGTGTGCTTCAATAAAAGCTGGATTAACATCGTATTCCGAACAACAGGCTGAACAAGCGTGGTGATTATCGCAATTTCGCGAGGGCCTACATTCGGCTGCAACACTGAACGTCCGGCTAATTCCGCGATATAGCGCAATAATGCAAGCCTGCACACTCCAAACTATGATGAGTGCTATTTATCGAAGCGAACATACGAACTAATGAAACGTCTGATAACAACATAAGTCCTCTAAAACATAATTGACTCGACATAATGTAACTCCAACTTCAGAAAATATGGTTCTAGAAAGACCCTTCTTTTATATTATTTGCCAGACCTCTTAACTATTTTATCGTTACGAACAAGAGCTTTTGTTTAACAGAATCTATTTAAGTCTCAGGTAATTTGAACAAGCTACAATAAAATTAGCGAGGGAAATAACAAACGCTCTCAACTACTAGGTTATCGTTATGGGCCAGGTTATAGAAAGTTAGAATTTTAAAATGCCGCTTAAGAACCCTCCCCGATCGTATAGTACCCACTTAATGTTTTTCGTACTTGGTAAGTGGTTTAATTAAAATGTTTAAACGTTCGCCAAACAGTACAAAACATTATGAAGGAACCCGTATTAAAACGATTAAAAAACAGAAAGTTTTGCTAATTATTTCGTTTTTTATTTTGTTGTACATGAAGCAAAACAGCGTTCCAACTTAGCAATTAACTACTGAACTTTGAAAACAAGCTTAATTTATTGTTACATGAACATTTAACTTATGCCTTATCATGCAATGGTGGGGCAATTGCAAAGCGAAAATTGAAATGTCCTTACTTCTCTGGCATTTTCTAAAAACATTATTTTTATACTTAAGGCGACGATAAACGACTTTTAATGATTTTATACTGAAGATCACGTCTAAACGAGTAGTGTTAATGATTTGAAAAAAATATATGTTAAATTAGAGCAGTTTCTTAATAACTTAATATACGAATATTTTAGATTATGTTTATGTTACAAAGTGAAATTAATTTGTAAAGTTATGTCTAACGCGGATAAATAACTGAGAATGGCGCAAAATCTACCAAGCGTATTTTTCTGAAACCTTCACCAATTTAAAGATAATTTAATTATTGATCTTTTAGTATACGCGTTTTATTAAAATACCTTTTGTTTTGTGTATAATAAATTAATAATGCGTCAAATTGGGGACAGCGCTCCTTGATGGGTGAGTCCTATTACTGGCTGAACGTACAACACGTTGCGTGAGCTCAGTAGAGAACACGCAAGCTAACCACTCAAGGTCACTGGCATATATCTGCGTCTTAAGCCTAAACATACACAAGAGAATATGTTGGAATAAAAGTTATTGTAGCCTCTAACTTGGATGGATACGATTTTAAAAGTGTCAAGTGACCAACAAATAACCTTTCCATCACACATCAGCATCATTTAGTTCATTCGTCTCTACCACCTACACAAACGAATTTAATTTCCAAACGACCTAAAAGCCTAGATGAGAATGTTATGTAATTAGTAAATTAACCTCATTTTATCTGCCATCCATTTTCGTTTCGTTACAATACCAGTAAACATATCGTAGTCCACAATTTAGTGTTACCTACTGAGAGCGTGTTTATTTGGTGTGTACCTTGCCTACTCGTAATCAATGGAAGTGGGTCGCGATTAAAAGGCACTCAATCCGATGCCCATGTGCGAAGTGTATCGACGCCAATGCCACCGCCACTTGTGCTGGACATAAACCAGATGCCCACAGCACATTGATGCAACTTTTTTGTACAATTTGTTTAAGAACAAGCCGAATTGTAACTGAATTGTACCGAAGAGTATTTTTAACCCACTTCAAAAAAAAGAGGAGGTTCTTATTCGACTGTATGTTTGCTACCCGATTACTCCAACAATTGTGAATTGATGTTGATGATATTTTTTTGGTTTTTTTTTTTTACTTCAGAAGGTGGTCCCTTATAAATGTTATTGAAATTGATTCAGCGCTGTTTTAATCAACAAAAACAAAAAATATATACACTGATGACGTTTTGGTTTATTTAGTTCCCTTTAGCAAAAGTTTTGATGAGGACTTTCAATCTCTGTTTTAACTGTCGTCTCACAAACATTTTTTTTTGGGTAGTTTTTGAGTTAGCTTCACTAATACGTATTTAATCCACTCGATTTATGTTGATGATGTTATAAAACTTCCTGTCATTGTTGTTTACGTAGCAAGTAGTTGTATACGAATTGGTGTGGGGTAGGTACTATGGTACCTACCCCACACCAATTGTTTAGTTGTGACTAAAAGTGAAAAATAACTTTTATTTTGGAAGTCGGTGGCAAAAAACGTAAATGCAGAACCAAAGACACCGACTTCCGAAATAAAAGTTATTTTTCACTATCTAGTGTTTTTTTTTTTGTTGGAAGTCGGTTGTTTTATTTTAGCCTTGATGGCTCCAGCGCTTGAAACTAACATTAAATATAAATATGTTGACTTTAAAGAACATCATTATACCTACATGAAATAGTAGAGAGCACACTGTGTAATTATATGTTCGAGTTCTAGAAAACTTCCTGATAGGTAGTTTAGTAACAAATTTTAATAATTCAACTTTTCATTTACTTTACAATTAATTTTAGATGAGTCGTCTAACTCTTTAATCATTAACTTAAACCGTTTTTACTTACGTTTTCGTTTCGGTCTGTAATTCAAGAGACAGGATCAAAGCCCCCTAAAATTTAAACTACCTACTGATATAAATGTCAAGTTTTGTCAGCATGATTGGCACATTATTAAATTAATTTCAGAATCTATAGGATTTATTGAAAACCGATAACAAAAGGACTGACTCATTTAAAATTTAAGACTTCTATTCTAGACATTGTAACGAAGCTTCTAGAATAATGACTCGCTGATCAAGCACTACCTTAGTAATCAATTTAGACTGTAATGGAGATTTCAGTTACTAGATTGAAGAGAAGATCTTATTTAAATGGTATTTTACGACAAAATACATAGGTACATACAGGCATATGGTTTAAATTAAAGTAGTAAAACATCAACATCTAAATTCAAAATTCCACAATTTTCTTTTATCTAACACTCGGTTAATTCACCAAGAAAATATTCCCTTACAATAAAGTCGTGAAACGCCTGTATAACCCAGACGCAGGTATCTTACATATTCTAGCATGGATTGTGTTCGTAATTTTAGTGACAGCTGCCAATTCATTACGGCAGGATTATCGCGTGACTCCGAAATACGTCATGTTGGAAAAGTGAAGGTTTTCTTACTACGAGTCCATTGGGCATCCACTTTCATAAAATTAAATGACAGGTGAACCTAGTTAGAGTTAAATGTACAGTTATACTTTTATAATAAACATATAAAGTAAATTGCCTTTTTCTTAGAAAAAGTAGTAGAGCTTTTTATTTGTATTTGCTGGAAAGTTTAACATTAAATAGTCATCTTTTCATATAAAAGTCACCAATTGCAATTTCATGATTTAATTTTATTAGAAGTAAGTAAATCTGTGTTTAGCTGTAGGTATATTAAACGCAATTAATTAGATTTTCTGCAGGTCTTATCATAATGATTTAAATTGATACGCTCTTCATTTGTAACCAACAAATATATATAAGATTTCCAGCCCTAATTAATAAAAGTAATAAAATCAGGTTATAAAACATAGAATGATCTAGAACAAAGAGAACTACTACAGACGCCTGAGGTGAATTCACAAAAATAAAAAAATATAACCTCGATACTGAGCGTCGTATAATAAGAGATGCAAACCGTCGACGTTTGCGAGCCGTTTTTTTGATAACACATATTGAAACCATACATTACTTCGACTCTTCGGTATTACCGCTACACCTGATGCCAAGATTGCTTGTTAGTATTCAGGGTATCGCATTCTTTCTTTTTACTATCGCACGTTTTAGAGATGATTAAAAACAAGCGGTGGTTTACGCGAGCGTTATATCCTATTTCCTCGCTCGTGTTCACCATAAGTATTATAATCATATTTTGTAAAAACGCTGCATCGTCGGTGCAAATTATAATTACCTAACAAGTGTTTGATGCCATCGTTAAATTTGCATTCGCTTTTTTAATTAATTAAGGTAATATTTTTTATGAATTAATTATGAGCGTTAGTGTGTACTCAAAGCACTAGTACGAGCAGTGGTTGTAGAGCTAACTTGTGAATTTCGTGACATTTAGTAGGCATTAGTATAATATAATATGTGACATAATAAATCATAAGATATTCTGCACAATGAGCTATATTTTACCTTTTATAGGAGCCTTTTTATGACATTATAACTTTCATGGAATAAAGCAGTCTGAAGAAGACGAAATACCTACTGCATGACTCGACTTGGTGGGCGTCCAAGCAAAAAGAGTCCAGTTCTCGACATTTAGTTTCAAGATATACACAGTTTTGTAAAGTTTCGCGATTTTAATTGATTATTAATTAATGACGACTTAATGGTGACTGGCTTGTTGGCGACTGTTGAGCATGAGGTCCTCGGTTCGATTCCCAGGTCGGGCAAAGTGTTATTGGGATTTTCCGTTAGGAATTTCTCAGTAGCAGCCCGGAGTCTGGATTTGTGCCCGGTTGATGGTAATAGGCTCGCCTCCTATTACATGGGACTTAAACATAACTGGCGAAATGTGAGTGTACTATAGGTACACCTCTGCCTAACCCTTCGGGGATTGCAGGCGTGATGTTATGTCTGTATTAATTAATGCTCAATTATCTACAAGTACATATAGTTTTTCTCAAATCAAGCCTTTCAGTTTCAACTTCAAATATCTGATAAAAAAAAAATGTGTTTGTTTTTGAATATTTTTTTAATCCTTAATATCATGTGACTATTCTAGATACTGAATCAAGTCTTATCTCAATACCCTACTACTGGACCGTTCTTTTTTCTTTTCTTGGACTCCCACATATAAACTAAATATATTAATTAACTTCGATTCTATAGTGGCTTTTTAATTAGAGTTCTATCAATTTATTTTTCAGTTGCGAAGTAAGCATTATTAAAAATTAATAAATGGCAAGTCTGATGTACCGTCGAACTGACGAGCGAGTGCCCTTATTATTGGCCGAGGAAGCATAGAGCGGGCTCTTAAAGTGCTTCAGTGATGACGCAATTGTTAATTATTTAATTATACAGTTGACATGTGCTATTACAAAAGTTATTGCTGTGAGCGGCTAAAGTTCCTTGTATTATTATTTCATAGTCTTACTCAACCTTGCCAAATGCTATCTATGTACCTGCTTACTTGAAGGATCGTGGAGTCTATAAACAAATTGTTAAAAATAAAAACGATTGCTATTTTTATCCACACATAAAACATGCAGCAGACATACAAAACCGGCCAAGTGCGAGTCGGAATCGCGCACGAAGGGTTCCGTACCATTATCTATAAAAATTGCAAAAAAATCACGTTTGTTGTATGGGAGCCCCCCTTAAATATTTATTTTATTTTAATTTAATTATTTATTTTTAAAGTGAATATTTAACTAAATATTTTGTGAATATTTCAAGCGTCTACCTGTTGCTGTTATCAATATCGAGCAAAAACGAGCAAAAAAAATCACGTTTGTTGTATGGGAGCCCCCTTAAATATTGATTTTATTCTGTTTTTTAGTATTTGTTGTTATAGCGGCAACATAAATACATCATCTGTGAACATTTCAACTGTCTAACTATCACGGTTCATGAGATACAGCCTGGTGACAGACGGACAGACAGACAGACAGACAGACGGGCAGACAGACAGACAGACAGACGGCGGAGCCTTAGTAATAGGGTTCCCGTTTTACCCTTTGGGTACAGAACCCTAAAAATAGATAACTGTCAAATTAGTATCAACTAATAAAACAAGCGTAGACACACACATCAGAATCACATGACTAGTCATGTCAATTAAAATATATAATAAATTACCAAAAATAATTACAGAAGAACAAAAATTTAATACATTCACAAATAAATTAAAACAATTTCTATTACCTATATAAATTCTATTTTAATATAAATTAATATTTTAATGTTAAATTTTAAATTATGTTTTTATTAAAAAAAAAATTATAACAACTATGTAGTCAAATAAAAGCGCTCTTCCTACTTTTGCTATGCCTGACAGGGTCCATAATGATCATAATTCTGTAAAACCTACCACCTAAGTTCACATGTGGAAGCAATAAATATATTGAGTATTGAATAAGCTGCATAAAATTATGCTGAAGCTGTAACTTGTTAACTATTTTGACAGCCCTTAACTGCCAAAATGATGAACTCTGCAGTGGTCACGGCCCCGACTTACGAGTTGTAGGTCGTAGGTTCAAACTCTGATGGGAGCTTTACTTTGTGTAAATTATTTCATCACCACTGCTCTCAAAACGGTGAAGGAAAAAATCGTGAGGAAACCGTCATGTCCTAGAAACAAAAATTCGAAGACATGTGACATCTACCAACCCGCACTGCGCCCGCGTGGTGGAATACGGCCCACTCCCTCTCACAGAGAGGAGGCCTGACTCCTGAGACCCAGCAGTAGGCATAATAGAGGCTGATTATTATGAACTGTCAAAATCACTTTCCCGTTTGTTTATCTGTATTTGTTCTTATTTTACTTTAGTTTAGTTAGTTAAAAGCATCAGAGCGCCAATATAAAGTAAAACTGTAGCAAATTGCGCATTATTCACTAAATTGGCTCCGTTTTTATTTGTCTTCCGTCCAGAATCCACAATAACGAACGGAATTATTCAAAAACCAGCTGAAGTATTGTATCGATACTTATTCAATTCGATATTTGCTCACCAGCTACCCGAGGAACATCGTTACATTTATTGAAGCATACTATTGGTTCCAATTGTTCTGGATAGCGGCTAGACCGGCCAGAGAGGGGCTGTCCTGTGCCTACTTCAAATAATGTACACTCAGCCCCACTGTAGCGGGGGCTTATCTGAAATGAAAATCTGTAGTCATGAATACGGCGAATTTAAGCTTTTCAATGCATCGTTCGACTGTGTTTTAAATAAATAAAAAAAAATACTGTAAAACTTCCATGTATGTATACTTTATAATGATTCCACTACAACCATGAATATAATTGATCCCCCTAATAACATCATTATATTGTTTTATCACTCTTCATTATATATTATCTGACTGAACTTTCTACAGATATCGAACAAATACTTGGAAGGCCAGTCCTCATTAAAAATATGTCTACGTTTACTTTGTGTGTTTATAAGAGTCCCTTTTGATCTTTTTGGATCAAAAACCGAACCGCAGCTTACCTGTACTGAGCTTCACAAAGTACTTAAAGTGTGGCGACTGGTTCGTGCACTATCTCCGCCCGCCGGCCCCGCCCGTCTGCTGACACCACACTTAGCACCATTTCCGTCTTCACAAGAGAGCACTAGCCCTCTGAATGCGTGCCTAAGATAACTAAATATCACGCGCGGATAACATGCTCTTTTGTGTACGCAAATATGACGTCACCCTAATAAAATGGCGGCACGTAAGAGTCGCCGTTATTCAAAGTCACTTGCCATTCGAATATTCTTTGGAGTATTCTTGAGGTTTACGTACACGAAACTTGTGAGTATTTTTGAAATTGAAGGCCCTGTGAATAGTAAAATGTATTATACAGATTCCAAATACCTAAGCTAGATCTAAGAATGTGAGGCTCGGCCATTATTGCCTTTGTTCTCTGTCAATTAAATAGGCACCAATTCCAATCAATACAGAACTATCACCACAGTACATTTCAACTATAAATACCAGCACTGTAGTCAGTTGTATAGAGTCTAATAATAATTCATCTCGACATTTCCATGTTAGGCAGTTGACTGTGACGAACCGAGGAAAGTAAATCATTTCAAATGAGCGTAAGACATTGGGAAAACGATCGTTCAGAATTTTTATTAGCCGTCAGTTCTTCGCGGTCGTCTTCGAGCAAAATTGTTGTGCTAATATTGGCATGTGCCGTTACTGTTTGCCCGTTGTCTTTATTCACCAATTTACTTACATTTGAGCTCGCCCCGCGGGTCGTAAAGTAATATTATCCACCGTTGGGCGAGGGCAATAGTGCCTCTTTTACGGGCCGCGAGCGAGCGTCACATGGGAAATTATTTGACGTGGCGTTTAATGGATTTTTGCCTTCATAACACGCTACCTACAGCCAAATAAAAATACTTCTACCTACCTACTTATAGTTACACTTGCATATGTAGAGCAGCTTTTATTGAAAAAGGTTTTGTAAGCACTTTGGTTGCGGACCGTGTGGCCTGAAAAATGTGTAGTTGTCCATTTATATTTTGCAGCCTTTCAATTTTCAATCTTCCTTTTCAAATTGAATGTCGTTTTAAATGATCCATTGATTTCAATATTGACAATTGTGTATTATTCACAAAAATACAGTTTCATAAAAGTTAACATAACTGGCTGGATGTGGACTTTGCAACACACCGACTAGTCCCTGACGAATTGGTAAATTGTCAATTTGCCTGATAAACTAGAAGTCAGTCTGCGTCATCCACCTGGCAGGTTCTATGAGCAGTCTAGTTGGGAGAGGTCTTCGTCCAGCTGCCAGTGGATCCTACCGGTCTAATCCAAAGTTCTTTCTCTTTGTGCAGAGTACGGAGTCACAAGCCTGGAGCTGCTAGAACTACGCGTGCCAGCGCACGTGGCGCTGGGCACGCGTGCGGCGCTGTCGTGTCGCTGGGCGCTGGGCCCCGCCGACGTGCTGTACTCCGTCAAGTGGTACAAGGACGGCAAGGAGTTCTTCCGGCACGTACCGCGCGACCACGAGCCGCGCAGGAAGTTCCCGCTGCCTGGGGTTGATGTTGAGGTCAGTTCGAACCACCATAATTTTAAATGCTTTGGGCTGTCAGCCCTGGGTTACCACCATGCTTCTTCTTCGCCGTGTCGTCCACCTTGCTGACAGGATTATATTTTTACCACGGCAGGTGCTTCTCTAGCGTAGATATACCCTGTACACGTCGCCGTCGTTACGAGAGAAGAACAATTCATGCGATTGTTGCAACACATCAAATGGTGTGTATATATTTTGCAGTCGGTAGACATGACAGACATGAGAGTGGTACCTATGCAATACAAAATTCATGAAAATCCGTAGCACATGTCTTGTAGCGTTAGTTCTGTAATTCGGCGAGTACTTAGAATAGAATCCGGGACTAATAACTGTTGTCATGCAATGCCGTGCAGCCTCGACTGTGGAAATCATAAGCACCTTCAGGTTCAAATACTAAACTAACACTGCCTACACCTAGGCAGTGTTAGTTTATTTCAGGAAGACCTAAATTAAGACTACTCTTACTTGTGTAGGAAAATAAATATAAGAAAATTATTACCTACCTTAAACAAAAATTAATATAGACGCTCGCGATACTGCGGTAAGTGAGACGCCCGCCCGCATAAGAAGTTCCGCTTTCAATCGATATTCATGTCACACTTTTAATATTTCCCGTGTTACGTTAGAAACCACACAGTTTCAAGAGTTTTCAGTACTCAGCCCTCTAACTATATCGAAGGTTTGCTTGTTCCTGAGCAATTGTGTAAATGCCGGCCGACCAGTTAGTGCGGATGAACTTTTAGAGTAGACACGTATAATTGGATTAATCCGGTCGTGAGTCGAGTTTGCTTAGGTCTCCCCGAGAGGAAACAATATAAAACTGGACCGGATATTACGCGGTGAAGAGGCGCAGGTGTAAACACACGCGCTCTCGTGTGGGACTCATTTATACTTTCTTTCATTAAGCTGCCGCCGCTTATCATCTACAACCCATTTACAAATTTTTATTGCTTTTTTATATTCATCGAGCAAACAAAACGTAATGAAAACAATATCTCCAAATAAATGTAACATTCACGAGAGTTTTTATGTGCGGAGGTATCCGCTCTTACATTATACTCGTACACTTGTTTTATGTGTTTCGGAACTCTATAACTCACAAAGAGAAGTACAAAAAGAAGTTAGGAGGAGTTATTGCAAGGGTTAATAACTGTGTGTTGGCACAAGATTCTTGTAAATCCTTTTATTAGAAGTATCGCTAATAGATATTTTTCCTAAGACCACGCTGTATATCCTGACGGTTTAATTACAACAGGCGTAAAATAAATTCTCGGCGTGTGAAAGAAATAAAAAAGAAAACATGGAAGAGAATCTTGGACAATTTTATAACGGGCTTTACGTATGGAGGTAAATAATTTACATGGGAAAATAGCCTTAGGTTACTTTGATGTTTTGTAAGCAATTTAAATCTTTTAACTAATACAGTCGACGAATCTCGCGGCGGAGCGCCGCGCCGCCGTCGCGGGCGGGGTGAGCATTAGCTTGTCATTAGACAACATTATAATTAGCGGTGCCTACCTACCCACTTACGAACGTTGTTTAGTTAACTTACTGCGCGTACGCTTTGTTCCTACACTGTTTATCCACAAACTCCACAGATTGGATTAAGTGTTTAAATTTTTTTTTGGTAATAAGATTTTTCTCTCCGGATTTTTCGTAACTTTAATTAAGTTAAATTGAGTTATTCAGTTATGGGGGAAGTCAAACAAGTTATTTTAGGGAGGATTTTCGAATAATAAATTTATTACTCATTTCTGTTAGTCTGACAAGATAAACAGGGGTATTGAAATCTTCTCCAGGGTTTGTTAATTTGTTAAACGTAGTCTACGTTCTTCCGAAACAAGGGCTATATCTACAGCGAGACCTCATACTCCTGAAATCAAATTACTGTTCTATGCGCCTGTGTTAGAATAATGCTTAACATGAATATCGATCCAAAACTAGATTTAAGTGTAGATTAGTTGGAAATCTGACAGTTCTGAATCGAGATTCATGCTTGTTGTGGAACGAGCATCTTTCTAGAATACTATTCTTAGAACAAAAAGGATAAAATCAGGCTTACATTTAATTGTTTTTAAGGTTATTGCAACAGGAATGAACGCTTTCGAGGAAATACGTTAGGAACACCTCAAGAGTCTTCTCAGCGGGTCACAGAATAACACTTTGTTGTTTTACAATTTAATGAGAAATAGGTACAATCATTATTTTACTTAGCAATTAATATTCTACTAACAAAAGGTACACTTTTTATTGTGCTGTAAAGTAACATTAATTCTAAACATAGACTTCTTGGAGGGCTTGATTCTTAGAGTGTTCCTTTTGAGAGAAACTTAAGTATTTTTCTAAGAAAAAATGTTTTTTGTGGTAGTTTTTTCTTGGAAAAGTGTTTATAATATGGTGATTTAGAATAAATTTCTTTGAAGTATCTATGTTGTCTAAGTTGGCTTTGCTTTACTATCCCTTATTTTTTTTATTTTCTATAAAATACATCAGAATATTGACCATTACCTACATGCTAAAGAAGTGCTGGAATTACTTCGAAAACACTTATTTTGTCTGTATCAAAGATGTCATAGATTTTTATGAACTTTTTTTTTGAGAAAGGTTTATGTTTATACAAATTGGCCACGTGTGTGTCGGACTATGCACAATGAAGAGTTCCGAATTTATCCCAAGAACAAACCTAACATTGTAGTTGAAAAACATGTTTCCTTACATTGGCAAATGTAAGTTTGTACGCACATAATTCGGAGATTTACATGTTATAGTAAGAAAACAATGACTTTAACAAAGAATATTAATGTCAAAACTTTTACCTATGTAATCGGCTCTCGGCGGCACCTCAAGAAAAAGCAGTTTATCACACGCATTATGAATATTAAATATCCTCTTTTCTTTATACCAGAAATCAAGTCCAAACGGTGCGAATGTGACGCTGTACCCGGCTGTGCTGGAGACGGGAGGCCGCTACCGATGCGAGGTGTCAGGAGAGAGGCCCCTCTTCCCTACAGTGTCCGACCATGGAGACATGGTCATTGTTGGTAAGGATTAAGATCAACATTTTCTAGTTTTCAGCACATATCGTTCAGATTCAGTCTTTAAACATATTAACTTATTTTTAAATATGAATAATGTTAAATGAGTAGGTAGAGATTAACTACGATAATATGGCCGGCTCCTCCAAAATTCAAAACGTTTCAAAGTATTTGTACGCATGTGTGCGTAATGAGACGGCCGTCAAACAAAAACAAATCACGGATTTGTTGGTTGACTAGTGGCGTCAATAATCGCTCATTATTATTAGTATGGCGCTGCATAACGTACTCTATGGAAACGACACGTGCGTTGTCTTCGCGATCGGCTAGTTATGATTAGTTGACCAACAAATCTGGTAATAAGTGAGATATTACGAGTACTTACAACTACATACAAAATCTTTCGTAAGGATGTGACTACACACATTGAAACAGTAATTTGGAGGGGCGAGCCATATTATCGTAGTTTATCTCTACACCTTATGTTTGTAACCACACATTTTTAACACCAACCTAAATGGCAAATGTATGTAGCTACCTGACCTGTATAATTGTTCACACATGTTTTACAAAATAAATACATCTTTATCTTTTAGCAGACCAATTTATTGGAAAACGACTTTCTTAGAGAAGATACTCTCGATTATGAGGCAGCTAGATCACACCCAGTGGCTCAATGGTAACGGCCGCGACTTAGAAGTTGTAGGTTCGAACCCAGACAGGCGCTTTACTTTGTGTAAATTATTTCATCACCACTGCTCTCAAAACGATGAAAGAAAACATCGTGAGGAAATGTCCTAGAACCAAATATTCGAAGACATGTGACATCTACCAATCCGCACTGGGCCTGCGTGGTAGATTAAGGCCCACTCCCTCCCACAGAGAGAAGGCCTGTGTCCCAGCAGTGGGTACATTATAAGCTGATTTATGCTAAGGCTAGATCACACTAGCCAAGGCGTCTGCAGATTATTTTTGAGTAGAAATAGCAGGGTGCTTTTGGAGGAAAAAAAAATCGTTCCTTGTTCAAAAACAACTGAAAGACCCGGAAACACACTTTCATGCTTCACGCTTGTAGATCAACAAAAGAAAAAAAAAACATTCGTTCCAGATTCGATTTTCAAAATGTTGAAAAAAACAATAGCAAATGGCTGTCTAGTTTGTAGTTCATGTGGCACAGTGGCACATCATGACGTTTATTCCAAATGTGAATTTCAATTTGGAGATGGACGCAGAGGGCAGCAGCATTAGTTTATTGCCTCGTACTTGGTGGAATTACAACACAATTAAGTAATCGCATCCACTACAGTACTACATTTTTGTAAGTAAGAAGTTAGTTGTTGGAGCTAATGTATTGCTAATAAATTGCTTTCGCTAACATTGACCTACAAAATTGGTTCTGTTTTTCGATTTTTACTAAGTAATAGGGATAAGTATTTGTTTTCTTCTTGAGAACAGGGTCAGTTCAATAATGTATTTCCCAGGTAATATTGCTAAAGATATTATTATTTCCTATAACTATACAACATGTCCCGGAATTAACGCACAACCTCTTCAGGGGTCATTGTACTCATCATTATGAACAACTTTTACTATGGCACCGAACCTGAAATCGCGAAAAAAAAATCTGTTGTTCCTTACATTTATGTTCGAATAACTCGTCAAAATGAAGGGGAACAGCTGATTTTAGTCGTTTTTTGTAGTTTTGAGTACAATGACCCCTTAAGAGGTTGTGCGTTAATTCTGGGACATGTTGTATAAGTATTAATACTCTATACGACCCACACGAAAATAACATCATGATACGAGTATGTGAGCAATTTTTGAACGGGCAAGCGTGACGGGTGGTTTCTACGTGTTTACTTGTTTATTATTTTTATGGCGTAGAGCTCTATATTTCGCTCAAACTTCACCATCAGGTTCTACAAACTAAAATCAATCATCTGTTGAGGGTTTCGGCACGTTATATTTTAGCAAACACTTTATATTTTCTAAGCTTCCTCGACATAAAAACCCTGTCCTAGAATTCTAGAAGAAGATTCTAGATGTTTGGTTCCTATGTTAGGCTATAAACATCATCTAGAAAATTAATATTTGCAAGTTCCTATTAGCATTATTCATGTTCAACTTTTTTGCAAAAAAGTGGGACGGAATTAAAACTGCAATCAATATTTAGATACCATACCTAATTTTGGTACCGGTACCGTGTGTTGCCGGACGTAAAGAATCATCATCATCATCATATCAGCCGAAAGACGTCCACTGCTGGACATAGGCCTCCCCGAAGGGGGGTTTTCTAGAGAATGGGCAGCAGCGTTCTCTATGCATTTTAACACCATACTGCGATCGCTAAACCGCCTGCCAAATCCCTCCACCCGCGGCGCCTCCGCCTGCGTGGCGATTATGGCAAACCCCTCCATTTGGGGGAGGCCTATGTCCACCTGTGGTCGTCTTTCGGTTGTAATGATGATACCTAATTTATCAGACAGCAAATAATTAGGTGGTATCTTATCTTAAATTCAATTTTATTTAACGTTCCTTTCTTCACATCCAGCGCTTCCTGACCACGGCCCCACAATCACGGGCTCCCGTCTCCGGTACCAGATCGGGGACCGGGTACAGGTCAACTGCACTTCAGGCCGGTCCAGGCCCGCCACCCGCCTGGCCTGGTACATCAACGGCGAGCCAGCCCCCTCCCTAGCCCTCGTGCCGCCCTCCCATGAGAAGCACGAAGACGGGCTCGAGACCACGAGCCTGGCGCTCGACTTCAAAGTCAAGCCTAAACATTTTAGGAAAGGAGACCTAAAACTTAAGGTGAGATGGTTTAAAACTGTAGCAGTACACATGTTATCGGAAAGCAGATAATTTTACTACTTATATTTGGGAATATACAATGTGTAAATGAATGAATGCACATTAGGAAAGCAGTTTTGTTCAGAATCGTTTACTGAATCGATTTCTGTCATTTTTAGTATAGGTATTTTTTATCCCAAAGATAATGAAAACTACGTAAATTACAGTAACACTTCCGCTGTTCAGTCAAAAATAGACGAAGTACCTACTACGTTTTTTTTTTTTTTTGGTTGGGCTATTATCAAATAACTTCTCCTGCTCTGGACGGAGCGGGAGGGCGTGTCAGACTTTTACTGACTAAAACCCACCCGTGTTCCTTCAGATGCCTGTGTGCCAGGGCCCCGATATCCCTTTCGGACAAACTCGCAGCCCTGGCAGGAAGTACCTACTACGCTAAACCCGTTATGCGTGTGCGACTGAGTGCGTGCATAGATTTATAACGTGACCACAATTTTCTCCCACAATCAGTATAACTAATTTAAAAAATAAACAATGTTTTCATAATAGTGAAAATTCAGGGCATGTATTATGATTATAACATAATTCTAATTGGGGTGTTTGGTTGTGTGCGTTAATTCTGGGACATTTTTTGTAGATCCAAATTATCTGCTTGGTATCATCATTCAAGAAATGTTTTAATCTAAAACGTCGGACTAAAACTCATTAATTCTACAAGACTTTAGAGGTTTAATTTTAACACCGTTGACCAATTAAACCACTATTTGCGATTAGAAATTTCTCTAAACCATACATTTAGTCTCGGAAGCCTTATTTTGTAATAAGAAGGTAATAAAGAGCTTCAAAGCACGATAGCTTTTAAATACGGTAATTTTAAGTACCCGAGATCACGACCGGTTGCAATTCGGTTGAAAAATCGGGAAATAAAAGGAATCGTGCCTTAAGGCGCAAATATATGATTTTAGTATTTTTTTAATCCGCCTTCATATAATGCAAGTAAGTTATGCAAATTTATGTTAAAATAGAATGCATAGGTACTGCAATTATGTATGTGAATATTTAAGTGTCGTAGTAAAATACTTTATGAAATAAATTCAGGAAGTAATGTCTACCCAAAGCATAAAAAACCGGCCAAGTGCGAGTCGGACTCGCGCACGAAGGGTTCCGTACCATTATCTATAAAAATGGCAAAAAAATCACGTTTGTTGTATGGGAGCCCCTTAAATATTTATTATATTCTGTTTTTTAGTATTTGTTGTTATAGCGGCAACAGGAATACATCATCTGTGAAAATTTCAACTGTCTAGCTATCACGGTTCATGAGATACAGCCTGGTAACAGACGGACAGACAGACAGACAGACGGCGGAGCCTTAGTAATAGGGTTCCCGTTTTACCCTTTGGGTACGGAACCCTAAAAACGATATAACATTGAAACTACTTTTAAAAGATATTGTCATGATTTTTTTGTATGCACCTACTGATTTGTTATCAATAATTTTATCCGTGATTTTTTTTTAAATATTCATATCTTCGTTATTAAAAATAAATATTCCAGAATACAAATATCAAACCAAACGATGGCGAGGCGTGAGCGCGACGCACATTTTTATGGCCAAGGTCAGCGGCGATTAACCGACCCTTAAGACCCTAAGCCCGATTGAGTAAACCTAGACTTCGCCGAATTTGTGTTGCACTAGTTTTAGAAACTGCCTATTTCCGTTGATGAAATTCAAGTACCTAATGGAATACCTCAATGAATGGTTTCAAATTTTAATGTCTTGTTATGTCTTGGTAATAAAATAAATAAAATAAAAAATGAAGCCTTTATATTTCTTACAAAAAAAAAGTTTTTTTACAAAATATACTTTTCCTAAATGAACTACCATTTCACAAATAATATATAAAGTTAAACTTATTTTAAATTGCTGCGCCAGTAAGAACGCCTCACTTAATTGAAGGTGAAGGCCTCCTCTAGAGATTTCCATTCCTCTCTCTCATTCGCTGTGTCCATGTGATGTGGTGATAGATAGGTAGCAACTTCTTATTATTTTGACTTATAATCGCGAAAATTCTTGCGAAGGTATAAAGCGGGCTATTTAGAGTTAGAGATCAGATTCAAAGAAACAGATTATAATTCTTTTGGAAAACAAAATGCAAATTCCTTTTGATCTTGAAAAAGATCGGATAAGCTCCTTCTAAATCAGATGAAAACAAATAGTTTTTTACATAAATATGTGTTATGATCCATAAAAACAACATAAATAAATACACAATGTTATCAATAGACAAGGGGGTCACATTGTGTTGTCGAACAGTTCTTGGAAGCTCATAAAGTGACTCCAATCAGGTGTGAGTAAACTGGTGTCTGACAAGATCTGTGGAGCAGCCGACGGGAAAATATTGTAATAAAAACGAGATAAACGATTATTTTTGTGTAGACATAACAACGAATTACGGTGTATCATATCACAACACATCAAAATCAATCTCGGTTACGAAAATGCTTAGTTTATTGAATAAAATATACGCGCAGTCGCCAGCACATTAACTTACACAAACTGTAAAACGTTCTCATTCGATTTTGAACTTAACTTTAAGGTTTAAAATCATTTGGATAAATTTGACAGTTGGGTATAACCTGGTGACTGTACATCGAGATCCGCGATAGTACAAATATAGGTAGGTTGCTAGGTTTTGTTTTCGTATAGGTACCTAAACCTAACATGGTGTTTATAATATTACCAGAAAAATCGATACCATCAGTCGGTAAAATATATAACACAGCATACATACATAAACTCACGGGGGGCTCATCCCAAGGGGGTAGACAGAAACTATAGAAACCAGCTACACTCCTTACTCCTTAGAATATGACGTCCCGGGAGCTGACAGAAAGTGGTTCCAGGAAAGACCGGGTGCAGGCTGCGGGCAAGCCAGGCAGTGTCGCGCCCGCTCTAAATACGAGTATCACAATCTACCTACTCCTGTGTCATGAACTCATGATACAAATCACAAAATAGATAGTAAATTATGATATTACTAAAATAGGATCAAAGTTCAACTTGGATTTAATTCTTATCAACCCTGTGTTAACCTGGGCCGGTGAATTGAGTTAGTTGCCGTGACAACCCCTGTATGGTTCTCCTCGTGACCTTTATGCACCCTACACCTCGCTGACAACCCTAACGATAAATTATTGACATATTATCTCCAATTTATGGAGACAACTTTCGGAAAGTTTGGATGAAAATCTTTTTCACGTATTAATACACATAAGTATCAATAACGTAAAAAAACTCTCTCTCTCTCTCTCTCTTCTCTCTGAGAAAGAAGAAGGGTATTCAGCTGCATCCGGTTAGACTGGAAGCTAACCCCAACTTAGCTGAGAAAAGGCAGGCAGATTGATTGATTGGGTAGGTATACTGGTACAGTCAAACTAACAGATAAGTAGAGAGGCAGCTGACGTGTTGACGCAGTGGCAGTATTCAATTGTTGCCATATTGGTGCCGTGTGTGGTGCCGGACGTAAAGAATAGCACCATCCTATTTCTTCCCGTGGGTGTCCTAAAAGGCGATTAAGGGACTTACTAGAGAATGGGCAGCAGCGTCCTCTATGCATTTTAACATCATACTGCGATCGCCAACCCGCCTGCCAAGCGTGGCGATTATGGCAAACCCCCCATGTAGGTACTTCTCTCTAAATCCTTTCTTCTCTCTCTTAAAAATTCTCTGTAAAATATCATTGATGAGATAAATGTCATTTGAGTTTCTGATAAGGAATGGAGCAATCTTTCTGCGGTGTCGTAAAAAGCTACTAACGTATTGTATCAAAAGTTTTGCCACGAGCATCACAGAGCAATCGGTAACTTTTGTAGTTTTCCCGCTCGAAAGCAGCCATCCGTTGCGCTGTCTACTTTCAGGGGATAAAAACAGACTGAAATATTAGGTTAAATAGTGTGACTGACATTTATGATGTTGTTCCAGTGTCTAGCCACAATAGCGACGGTGTACTGGCGGAGCAACGAGGAGAGCGTTCAGGGAGAGAGGCTGAAAGGCTACTCCAGGTCCCGGGAGCTGACAGAAGGTGGATCCAGGGCAGACCGGGTGCAAGCTGCGGGCAAGCCAGGCAGTGCCACGCCCGCCCCAGATATCACAATCTACCTAATTCTCATAAGTGTCATGATACACATATCACAAAATAAATTCCACTCGTAAAAGACCGATTGTTAAAAATATCGAAGTGAACTACTAGTGAAAAGTTAGCTAAATAAAGTGATGAAAAATGTGCTAAAACTTTCGAAATAAAATGCTTGATTCAAGACTTAGGCTTATACGAATGTATCCAATTTTGCATGTCTGACTAATGTAAGTGATGAACTTATTGATTAACGCCAGTAGCACACCTCCGCCGCGATACCATCACAGCGAAACCGCAGTAGTTAAATTGTACTGGTTCACGTCATGTTCCGCTACTCGAATCGGATGCGAGTAGCGAAACATGACGCGAACCAGTACAATTTAACTACTGCGGTTTCGCTGCTATGGTTTCGCGGCGGAGATGTGCTACCAGCGTAACCATTGTAAATTCTGTTTTGTGATGAAATGCGTGCCATCAATGTCTACTTAACAATCAGTATTTTAGTTAACACCTCATGCTTTTTTCCAAAGAGAATTTCGGTAACCAAAGTTAGAGCATTTAACTGATTTACAACTCTACCATTTTATATGAAGAATATATTTTATAATTACAAAGAAATGCAAGATTTTACGTGTCGTCATTCCAATATAAGGTTTTTTTAACCGTTTTTTTTATTGTATATAATTATAATTAGGTATGTCATTTTATAATGTTAACATATCACAATTGACTAACTGTAATATTAAGAAGCGAGTAATGTTGAATAGCATAGCCATGCATTTATTATGTGTACATTGAATAAGTATACAATTTGCTTTTAATCATAGTAGAACAGGTTCTGTTTCCTCACTTTACATTGCGTTAAAAAGGTACAAGACTAAGCTACCAATGCATCTTGAAGACTACATCCAAATCGCCCTTTAGGCAAATTCAGTTTTTCCTTTCATTAGCCTAAAATAGAAACAAATCATTTTAAAAGCTCAAGCAATCGCTAAATCCAGAATTAAAATACCATTCCCAATAATACCTTTTTGACCTTCAATAAAAACAATACTTAAATGACGTGTCGAGAAATACGAAATAATATATTGTCTGTCAGAGATGATCGTGCGTTTTTTCGTGTAAATTGCAGCGATTATCGACAGTGCCTGACGCACGTGTGTTTTATAGCGCCGAAGGTGACATCCATCGTGAATTGGAACGCACTGCGTTAAACGAGACTTACCATTTTATTTCTACATTTTGATCACTGCCCTCTGCGTTTTGGTTGTGTAAAGTTATTTATAACATCAAACGAATGAGATCGTTTGATCTGGCCTTTTCGTTAATACATCTCACGCTTTGCTCATATTGACAAGTATTTGATACATTTACGAATCGAACATTCGCGGTTATTTCTAAAGGATAAACGCATGTATCTCAGGTGATTGGTGAAGAGTCCGAAGAAAGCTAGTGGTGCTTAAGTTTCGAACTTGAGATATCAGGCAATACAATATAGTAGCTACAAGGAAAAGTTGGCTTTAAAGGAACACTACGGTAGACAAACTCGTCCATAACACTTTTGTGGCGAGAAGAAGCGATTCTTGTGTAGTTTTATAGTTTCTAGTACAGGGATTCAACTACTTGGAGTTTGTATTTTTGAAGTCGACATCAAAACTTCGAGTTTTTGTTTGGCCGTCATTCAAGAGTTCTCTTCACCGCGAATAACGATGTTCTAAAATTTATACAACTAATAAAAAAAACTAGTGAACCAATATAAGACTGGCCTGCTGGTCTTGTGGTCGTAAGCGGTACTGATGAGCATGAGGTTCTGGGTTCGATCCCCGGGTCGGGCAAAGTGTTTTTTCCATAAATAATTTCTCAGTAGCAGCCCGGAGTCTGAATTTGTGCCCGTTGATGGCAATAGGCTCATCCCCTATTACATGGGACTTACATAACATAACTGTCGGAAAGTGGGTGTACTATAGGTACACCTCTGCCTAACCCTTCGGGGAATACAGGCGTGATGATGTTATGAATCAATATACAATATTAGTTTTAGTATATGCGTTTCTAGTATTTTTATGTAAAGAATCTATGTACAAAATTTCAAAACTGTATCAAGAAAAATCATAACGTTATAAGGCGCCCCCGTGCCTCCAGGGTCGTCTTGCGCTCATTGATAATAATTTGGCAGTAGGTACCTAACCGTACGGCGATTGTATTGTAAGTAATTAAATGGTGATAACATTTTCTATCACACTTAAATATTTTTGGGACAAAATATAACATGGTGTAAAAAATATTGAAAGCGATTCAGTTCCTTCTTCTGAACAAACTGTCAGGTTTCGCATATACTAAAAATAATATTATATACCCGTGTATAAAGTATTAATTGCTTATCTAACGACATAAAGCAGTCATTTGTGATGTTAACGTGCGACAAGGCTTGTAAATTGGCCACTTTCAAAACAATTACACAGCGATTGATATAATTTTTACTGTATCAGAGCTAGGTAATATTTCGTCATCCCGTTGTATTAAAACATATCAGAAAGGAACGTAAAATTAATCTGAAACTGGCAAATGAAATACAATTTTAATGTATTCTAATCAGTTTGTTTATTCGTTTTGTGGGAAGGTAAATAAATTCAATAGATTGTACCCAATTTAGAAAAAAAATATTTATCTAATACTACATTATTTTAAATTGTTTAGTATTTATAGAACATTTATAAAAGAAATATAATTACAATGTATATATTTTGTAAATTACTAATATTTATATTTAGGTAAAGACTTATTTTATAAAATGATGCGTCACCTCTCCAATTTTTATAACTATATGTAATAACATTTTATCGAATGTTGTAACGTGTTCTGAAATAACTGGTTGGTCGCATCAATTTCTAGAATTCTGTCAATTTATATTTTACCTAGTCACCATATACATTTTAGATGTTGCTAAAGTGACTGTTGTTTTTATGTAAGGAAACTTTTATTGTCGTACTTTCGGTCTAAAATTATCAAAAATAACTATGTCTTTGCCATTGAACAGGTGTGACGATTTAACATATTGTATTCTGATAAAAATTAGCGCTAAATGTACAGGGATAAGTATAAAGAAAATACTTAGTTGAGAAAGAATAATATACAAAATTATAGTGAAATATCAAAAAAAAATATTATAAAAAAATAACTACATTATGTAGCGAAGACAAAATGAGAAAATCTGTAAAGTTAACAAAAAGGTAACATTATGCTAGAGAATATTTCCTTATTTTTCAAATGAGGCTTTGAAAAATTATTTTATATCATCACTGTGATTATTAGCTTATTTTTTCTCAAAAACATGAACGCGTTTTTCTTTAAGTTGAACAAAATATTTATCTACCTGCTACCGTAAATTAAACGCATATCAATTAATGTAAATAATGGAGATGCAAAGAAAATGGCGGACTTCAACGCAGCCACTGAAACCCCATTTTACCGCATTTGGCCCGTTCTTACCTGCTTCAAACCAGAATTTTGAAAGCTTTCATTCATCTAACTCATTCTCATTCATTTAACGTGGTTTTGTAAAAGCATTTCTGCCTACAGTGTTCAGAACTAAATAAAGGTGTGCTTCAATTATGTAGTTACCTAATAAAGAAGTCTATGTAAAAATAACGTCGAATATAAAATTTTATATCATCATAGGTTTACAGATGCATAAAACTGTCGGTAAGAGCACGGCATCGTAAAGCTTAAAATTAACATCGAAAACGGCCATTATGCATTAATTACAAAATTGAATGTGGCATACAATGTATATCGTCAATTTATTGGCTTGTGTCGGCTTGGGGTTCCGTACCAATAATAAGTCGGTAATGTGCGGAATTTCCGATATTCATGTTACTCATGGTCCGAGCGGTCGGAGCACAGGAGTTTTAGCCACACAGCCTTTGATTGTGAATACATCTTATAAATCGGCATGCCCTATTAATAATGTTGGATCTACTATATGACAACTTTACGGAACACTATCTTCAAAGTTAAAGATTATAAGAAAGTTATAAGAGATTTAATATGTTATGTATGTTCCATCTTGTTTAAATGAAAGATAGGTTCACATAAACATAAAGGTGATGTTTTTATTATGTATTAGTTTATTATTTCGTAAGATTATTTTTGTATTTTGTCTATGGGCCTTATGTTGCTTGGAAATAAAGCTATTATTATTATTATATATTAACGAGTTTCTTTTCATAATTATTTTAAACACATTCGCAACTTTAAAGTTGCTATTTTATTGATTCAAAAATGTTAATAAGGCATGGCGATATAATATAAATTACATTATGTAATATAATTATTATTAGGTATGTGTATAATTTTGTGGACTACGCAGTACGCAGTTATTGTTGCTTATTGTTATTAAATATTTATAGAGTATAATACGAGTTTGTACATAATGGATATACCGTGTAGCTCAAAAGAATTGAATATAAATAAATCATGTGACCTAATTATCGCGATGTTATTTTTGTTTGCTAACTTGTTTAAGCCGGGTCATTATACAAATAAGACCTTTTATTTACCCATTTAGACCCCACCTACTATTTATTTATCAAATACTAGCTTCTGCCCGTAAAAGCCAACTATACCATTAAATATATCCTATAATACCTACTCGGAAATAGTTTAGCTTTCTATCAGTAAAATAATTTTTGAAATCGGTTGAGTAGTTTCGGAGATTACCTCCTACATCAAAACTTACAAACTTTACCTCTTATAAATAATAAATATTCATGGAGATCTTGAATTAGTTCGCCTGTTTTTTTTTTTTTTTTTTTTTCTTTTGGCTTCGCACGGTTGTGCATTTAGCCAGTGTCATGTAAAATTAGGTAGCAAGTACAAAGTTATTTAAATAATTATGAAATGAACTCCACTCAATGCATGATAAAGATGATTGATGATATCCCGCCCCGCTCCCCTTGAGTTTAAGTAAAGACGCGGCACTTACCTGAAACCTCGCGCGGACTTCTTGAGAGAACTTAAAGTGATGTTGCACTGTTTTGTTTCATTTGCCTACATTAATGCAGGTTCACGAACACTTAATGGTTAATAATCCACCACTATTACACATTAATATTCGGCTAAACACAAATTTTAGAAAATAAAACAAAACTGCTAACATGACGCTTCACTTTCCCGCCAAGAAGTCTAGTTCGCCTGTTTATGTACTTAGTTCAAGAATTTCTTGATAATTTAATTTAATTCCATTTGATTAATTTCAGGAAACGCTTCTGTAATATAAAGTGGAATTTCTAAAGTACAACCCGTTTATATTATTTTAAATGTGAATTATGTTTACGTAACCTAAGTAGGTTAAACATAAACTATAAAGCCTCACAAGTGAACTTCTCAGTAAAAATAACATACTTGAAATGTATTACTTGCTACCAACTATTTATTTCCTTAAACCTTTGAACGTTACTGTGTTCACTGGAATAAATGCTTATACATTTTATTCTAATAGTTTTTATCCGCGGCCAGGCTGCCGTGAAAATGTAAAGATTTATCATCCCGCAGGAACCATGTATAATTCAAGTGATTTTTTAAATATTGAGCAGATTTATTTAAAGTCGAGTAGAAGGTATTTTTACACGCTGCTTTTATTTATTTATGTAACCAACAGCGATACATATAGTATGTTACAGAGTATGTGTATTACAGTGTTGTATGGCTAATAATAGGTTTCTCTGTATGACTAGGATACGTATAAAACATGCAAACGGACTACTACGAAATATTTAAATTCAAAAAGTACAATTTTAGGTATATCTATTTCTTATTGCTACAATTTTTTTTTTTAATTATTTATATTATTTTAAGTCTGTTAGCGTATATATACGCTAACAGACTTAAAATAATAATATGTACGTGTATATAAAAAAGGAGGGGGACAGAATCATAGGGCAACAAAAAATTCGTCCGCATCGCTGTCAACAGGAAAAGTGTCCCAAAAGGCTGGCAGCATTGCCACGTTGTATGGCAATGCTAATTCTATGCCCGAAAAATAGACCAGCCCTCTGGTCACGTGTAGAGTTGACCAACCGCTTGGCAATATCTTGAAAAACCAAGTGCGCACTCGGCCCTAGTGTTTCAAAACCAAATGGCTCGAACATATAACTCCCAATAAGATTGGAATATTTTCTTATAGTTAAGTTCTCAATACCTAAGTTAGCGTTATAGACTTTAAACTCACTAAACTGATCGCTGTTTTTCAGGTCGTAGCTCTTTGGATCCGCTCTCAACTTACTCCTTGTATTAAATATGAATACTTTTTGTAATTTAATAAAATCGGGGGACAAAACTAGGAGTAACTAAGAGCAATACGTGCCGGGACCCCAACACTGGGGATTAAATCTGTACTCGGTACTTTTACCCCTCTCGCTAAAGTTGAAAATAAGGGAAAATTATAAAATATTAGTGAGGTGCTCATGTTGTTCTAACCTACTCAATTTTTAAACAATAATGAAACTTTACAAGAATCTTTACATATTTATCCCAATACCTAACATATTGGTTTGAAAATGATCGCATAGATTTATAACCTAGATTGATCGCCTTGATTGATTGATTTTCTAAGCAAACGGAAGATACCTAATGACTGAATAATTAGCGACATCAGGCAGTCGATCAGTAAACTAGAGCAAATCAATCTAAAACTAAACCGCTATTAGCAGCCGAATAGCTGACACTCTCCGACTAGCAACATCTTAATTAAAAGTTCAATAGCTCGTTAAAACTTGTACATTTTCTAGACAACTATTATACTTAAACACTAATTATAACAAACGTGATAGTAAATTGAAAATATTTAAGCGGCCATCTTTGGTTTTTTTTTCGAGGCTTATTAAACTACATAGATTTTAACTCAGTGTTTTTAATTGCATCAAATCCATCCAGTGTTTGCTATGTGACATCAGTGAAATAAACTATGTCCTATTTGAATAAATTGGGTATCCCGTGTGTCAATTTTATGTCGAAGACGGGCTTAAGGATACTGATAGAACGACCCACATCTAGGATCTTCGGGCACGAGAAAACAATCCTTCGATTTTTTTCTTTTCCTATACGGATAGGAGGAGAGTTCTAGTTACACCAAAGTACCCTTAAATAATTTCAAAGATTACATTTGAATAGGAAGTAATTCAATACGTGAAGCTATAGCTAAATGTATCAGTTCTTTCATTCCGAATCCTACATATAGAATCGTAGGTACGTTCTGTTTTTCTTGTAATTCATCGAATTTATTTCAAAGAAAGGACGGGGGTAATTTGCGTTCTACAATTGTGATTTCCGGACCAATACATCAGACTCGGTCTTTGTATCACGACCCTCTGCTTTTCCCCTCGAGTACTCTAGCCTTTGTCATCATAATGTAAACCTACACGTGAATTACTACTTCCTAAAGCTGTTTATACAAAAGAAGACAACATAGGATATCCATTAATTTTCCCCGCCTTGCCAAGTTTTGACATAAAAATCGAGTTTGCACACAACACAAGATTATCAAATTACCTCGAATTCGTTATGAAAAAACATTTTCTCCTTTCATCCAAACCACGGATTCGTTGCACGAATAAAACTGATAAATGAATTATTCATCAAAATCTGCGTAAACTGGTTCAAATTAACTAGTTTAGTTGCTGACCTGAACGAAATAATTTATGAGTAGATGAAATATATTGAAGTAGTTTGTACATCCAGGCCACTTATCATTCAAGACAAACTTTGTGAAGTTTAAAATCCGGCTCATTCATGATTTATAACTACCTACCTACCTACATAAATAAAATTATTTATCTAGAACATGCCTAAATAAATAAACCCGACCTTTATCAAGAAACAATTAAAATCGACAAATAGTCAAATTAAAATTATAATATAAATATTCATTTGGCTAATGAATGCTGCGGGAAGTTTAATTTCTTTTGATTGATACGCCTGCTTTGTCGTCCCAAAATGAACGAGAACGGATGCCTATTATGTTCAGTAACAAGGTTTGCAGCGCAAAAAAATATGTGAATCAGAGTGCATCGCGTGTCATGCAGCCGTTAAGAGTCCCTGCATAATGTGGCGCGCGGATGCAGAGTCGTGCCGCGCCGCACCGCGCCGTGCCGCACTCTGCCGCACGGCACCGCGCACCTCCGGCACACTTGACCTGCACGCACGCCACCCAATCACATTATCGCAAATAGGGCAAACATATTCATTATTCTTAATTGTTTGTCATGTAGTTTACAAAACAGTATTAAACACTGGGTAATATTATTTTATGATGAATCACCACAATGACGGCTTTCCATCGGACATTTAATTATCTACCGTTTGTTACTGCGTGCCTTATTATACGTGGAACAATAAATAATCAATGTTCGCAGTTGCAAATGAAAATTAATAGGTCAGGTTGTACGAAGAGGGCCCCGGTTACCTTTTGCTGCCGACCTTGGGTGAAAAGTTCGCGCCCAAGTAACCCCGATGTAAGTAGTACAGTGTGTCCGACAGATATACCTACTTTATTATACGCATGAATAATGAACGTGGGCATAATCAATTGAGATTTATTTCCTAAGTTATTTGTTCTTCTTTCAGAAAAACTTTTTCGTCGAAATACCTATTGGAATTTAGGTGTCGATATGACTGAGATAAATTAACCTGCAAGTATAAGAATATTTTTCTTAGGCTCTTTAACCCGATATAATATTTAAACATATTAAAAGTACACTTTGTAAACAAGCATATTACAAGTTTGAGGATTATATCCAAGACAGGAATGCTTGGAAACATGCTGGTCCAGCTCCATAGGACAATCTAGAGTCTAGACAAAATCAAACTGGTTGCTCTTTTAATTGTATAACTTATTATTTATAGGACATTGATTTTACATCCTGTGATTACCTAAACTCACACACTGACTTATTATTTTAAAAATTTTAGGAAAAAATTATATTTTTACGATGTTTGTAAATATGTGAGCACCATGTATCTATCTTATAATTAAGTTATTTTTCATTGCTTCATTTTTAATTCGTTTTACCTATTGTGGTATAGTAATTTTATTCTAGGTACATCGTCTTCACGTCTTAATGTACTTAAGGACGCTATCACAAAATCTAAAAAATTGCAATAAGAGGCACTTTTGAACGTCTAAATTTACAAATAAAATAGAATTGATTCTAGTTGCCCCTTCTAAAATATAGTTTCGTATAGAGAAGAATGGGCAAGAAACTCCACCGTTACTCTTTTAAAAATAATTAAAACCGGCCAAGTGCGAGTCGGACTCGCGCACGAAGGGCCTTACCATTATCTATAAATACGGCATAAAATCACGTTAGTTGTATGGGAGCCCCCTTAATTTTTTTTTTTTGTTATTTTTTAAAAGTGAATATATAACTAAATATTCTGTGACTATTTCATGCGTCTACCTGTTGCCGTTATCAATATCGAGCTTGCAAGTATGTGACAAAGAGCGATATTCTCGTAGCATCTTCGTAGCACGCCGTAGCACTCCGTTAATACCGCGTAGCGGCCACATACGACATCAAAAGCGTCACAAATCTCTTGTAATTCTACAAACATTTCATGCGTTAACCGCTTCATCTTTTTTTAATTCATGGCTTTCAACAACAGTAGGTAGATATGGCAAAATAAGTTGCCCGTCTTCCTTTCCAGTACAAATATCTAGCCAATCTAAATATCTGTGACAGAGGAGTCTCGCGGGATGTCGCCGCATCCGGAAATAAGCCGCCATTTATAGGCTGGGTGGAACCGTACCGTGCAGACTTGATGAGTATTCTTGAACTGCATCATTTATTTATTTAAACCGACGATGATAGGTTGGTTATGAAATAAACGAAAGCCTAGCTTAGGTTTGATTGTCGAACTTATGGCTATGGCAGTCGTTGGTTCAAAAGTCTGAGCCGATAAGTTAGGTGGTTAGTAATTAGGTTTACCTATATTGAGAGAAATAAGTTGGGAGAGAAATCGGCGCGCAGCACCAGTTTCATACCTATGCATACGCCTACAATGGATGGGTTACTACCTACGCAGATCTAGAATATACATACAACAAAATCATAGCAAAGTCAAAACGGTACATTGAATATAATATTAAAAACCGGCCAAGTGGGAGTCGGACTCGCGCACGAAGTGTTCCGTGCCATTATCTATAAAAACGGCAAAAAAATCACGTTTGTTGTATGGGAGCCTCCCTTAAATATTTGTTTTATTCTGTTTTTTAGTATTTGTTATTATAGCGGCAATAGAAATACATCATCTGTGAAAATTTCAACTGTCTAACTATCTCGGTTCATGAGATACAGCCTGGCCATGGACAGACAGACAGACAGACGGCGGAGCCTTATTAATAGGGTTCCCGTTTCACCCTTTGGGTACGGAACCCTAAAAAAAGGTTATTGCTACGAGATCTGGGATCGATGTTACTGCCGAAAATATAGTCGTTTTTAGAATTTTTGTCTGTTTTTCTGAATGTATGTTCCAGCATCACGTAAATTCAACAGGATAAATTCTATTCAATTTTTGCATAGATATTTCCTATAAGTCTGGTCAGTTGGTAGGATATATTTATATTATCACGCTATTTGCTATGGGGGATGAGTAATATTGCATTATGTTTGTGTTCCTCTATAGTTGTAGGTATAAGATATATTATAATTGTACCTCTATTGTTGCAAATTGTAAAAAGACGAACCAAACGGTTAGAACATTGCAGATAGTTACAGATTTAACCTTTTAAATGATTATCATCACGCTATATATTTATGGGGCTAAGCAGTCAATCATCATGACATATACAGGATGGATTTTTTGGGGTAGTAATCTAAGCCGTTGTAGCTACACGAAATTGGTTTTATGAGACTGTCCATAACTTTTTGAGACATGTTGGTCTGTATACTTACACAGATTTAAAAAAAAAATACAAACCAGCAAGAAAATGGGCAATTGTCACAAAAAAACTTGATGCCAATCGATCCTGTTCCTTATGAGGTTCTAAAAACTCTACTAGACTAACTGAGGTTTGAGTACTAGGAGAGTCATAAATCGCAAAAAACTTTCCCATACATTTCGTTGGAAATGAAACTCCAACTTACTTTTTAACCGACTTCAAAAAAGAAGAAGGTTCTGTGGAAGGAGGATGTTCGTCTTTTATGTATTTTTTTGAAGTTAGTAATGTAATGAGAAGTTTTTAGTACAGACGAAACACGACGGTGGCTTTTAAAGATCTCTCATATCATGACTTAACTAATTCATTTCTTCACTACGATCGTATTCATTGTACATAAAAGTCGATTATTAAAAATTAAAAATGGTAGCTACGCTTGCCGCGGTTGGTCCGTAGATCTGTGACCATCTTTACATACCAAGACGCCTCCGTACCTCGGAAAGCACGTTAAGCCGTTGGTCCCGGCTGTCATTCGTGGATCTTTGACAGTCGTTACGGGTTGTCAGAAGCCCGAATGTCTGACTACCAGTCTTACCAAAGGATATCGTATTACCCAGTAACAGGGTTGTGGAGGTCAGATAGACAGTCGCTCCGTTTAAAATACTGGTATTCAGCTGCATCCGGCTAGACTGGAAGCCGACACCAACATAGTTGGGAAAAGGTTCTAGGCAGATTCAGTCAAACTGATGACATTTTAAAATCCTTCATTACTTTGACTTCCATTATTTTCATGATACGTTGTTGCACCTTTACCGCACATTGATCATAATTAAATTCGATATTATTGAAAGCAAGTAATGAAACATGATTTTTTCACAATTATTATGAATGATAATGGTCATCAACTCATCATCATTCACCTTCCCCATTTGAATTATTCAAGAAATTCACTTTTGAAACATGAGTTGTCAGAAGTCTTTTTATCTGTACTCGTAGAACTATCACTTCAATTGGCTTTCAAAGTGACCGATATTACTTATCCTCAGGTATATTGGAATCAGTTTTAGATTTTTTTTGTGGTCGACTATTTTCTAATTTGTAAAGTATTGTTTTCAGGGCTAAACTGAAGTTCGCATTTTGAATACCTAACTCGAAAACTAGAGTCAAAAATTAACTAGGAATTCACATCAACGGTGCTAAGCAAAAGCTCATAAATCAAAGAAACATTGGATCACACAAACATAGTCATTTCCGTGAGCGACGCGTCAACAACAAAAAAGTTGTTTACCTCTGCAATGTCACCTTGTCATTACTAATAATGCTACCCAAAATCACAATATTCGTCAACGTCACCCACACAGTTAATCTAATAACAACGATTTGTACACAAAATGCGGAAACAGAGAGCTTACCTTGGATTCTCGAAGAAAAATTACGACATAACTTATATCTCTTGACAACGGGATGCTTTTCCATAAAAAGAAAAGCGGAATTAAGCGGATTTGTGCCTACTTAGATTCTTTAACTTACATAAGTCAATTTGTTTAGATTTGTGGAATAAAATGACCTACAATGATTCATTATTTCAACACTGAAACTTTATGATGATGACTAATCTCTAAACTCATACACGACAAGATTTACTATGATTATTACAAGTTACTAGTAACTAACAGCGAGTTTAAAAAATTACATACCTGTCTACACAATAAAAGAAAACAGACATTTCGGTTAATATTACACTAACGGACCAGGAATGCAATTCATTATACCCCTGCGCTTTCTATGTATATGTCCTTTTCGCATTTCTGTATAATTCCAGTTTATCAGTTGTTTCAATACAATTTTAATGCCCGATATCTTCACAGAAATATTTAATCTACACTTGTATTCTGGCAAGTCGATACGATTTAGCATAAAAAGGCAATATTTAGTGTCCTTAGTAGCGGCAGACGTCATCGGTGGCGTGTGAGTCATCAACCAATCCCCTCATGTAATGCCCCGGCGCGTGTCTCTTCACGTCGACGCAACCCTCCCGTCGATAAGGAAACCGAGGGAACAAATTTAAATGGGAAATGCCTGGAAATGGCTCACGCTATTGTTGTACGATACCCAAAGGGGAGATATCGGGCCCAATATCTATCCGACTATTAGCATTGATATTTATTCTGTGTGAGAATTCAAAACAAACTCGCATCGCCCTCGCGCGTACTATGCGGAGATCAGTCCAGCTGATTGATTAGATTATACATATCGGTCTGCACCCGATAGATTTTATCGGACATGCATCGGTGATTTAACAACTATGTCGCCCCTTACTAAGTTAAAATTACAAGATATCAAAACGGGGTTTATTTTTATTGGGGCGATGTACAAGAAACGTATGAGGCATACTCTACATATAATATTTACGTATACGTATATATTTTCCCGCAGCGTGCCATAATATATCAAAAGAAGCTGCATTTATAATAATTATAATTTAAATATAATTCTCTTAGTTTGGGGTGAGTAGTTGGCGTGGTTCCGCCGCGCGCTGGCGCTCTCTGTGCTGGCTGCTAACTCCCTGGGCGCGGAGTGTGGATGCCGCGCGCTGGCGCTCCTTCCTGCTTGCTGCCAACTCCCCGGACGCGGAGTGAGGATGCGCGCACAACTTTTATTAAAACGTAGCGAGAAGTGGCAAGTTTTGAAATTTACTTATTACCGTGACGCCCGTTATGTTTTACGAAGGAATTACTTGTAAATTAGCTGGTATTTAATTTATAAAATAGCTGGTATTTAATTTAAACGTGTATTGATACTGAAAGCTAATGAAGGTCGACGATTGGCGAGCTGCCGAAACTGCAACATTTGCAGTAGGATTGTTTCTAGTCTGCGCGAAGTTAGAACACAAGTTTACAAGCAAAGTTGACCAGGTTCTGTAACGAGATTAATGAATATCTATGACTCTTGTTCGTGCTACTTGGCAAACTTCAATATTGCTCCACCAACTTTAGAATTGGAAGTTTTGCTAAATACAGTGCGCTTTGTGACTTCAAGCACAGTTTTGAATGCAGTTGGTTCGCAATAGTATTTTAGTTTAAAAAAAAGTAAGTTAATACAAGTCTTTTCTCTTGTATTAAGCAAATATGGAATCGTATGTATCAAATACTTCCTTTATGTTGTACGAATGTTTTTTTTTTAATACGTCATCGTCGTGTCCATAAATGTCACTCATTTGTTCGGAAAACCTGAGGGTGCCCTCGGTAGTCGCGACCATGCGTCCGGGATCACCGAACAAAATTAACGCGACGATTGCATATTCGCGATACGATCGCGTATGGACAAAATTTTCCTTCGCAATCATCATCATTCCAGCCGAAAGACGTCCACTGCTGGACATAAGCCTCCCCCAATAGGGGGTGGGATAGGTTGCCATAATCACCACGCTTGGCAGGCGGGTTGGCGATCGCAATATGGTGTTAAAATGCATAAAGAACGCTGCTGCCCATTCTTTAGTAAGTCCCTTAGTCGCCTTCGCAATAAGAAGAATATATTTCATGCTGCTAGGATCTAATCGATCCAATATCAGTGTTAATTAAATAGGTGAGACACTATCGCTAACTGAAAGTGAAAAGCTCAATACTGAAACACCAATAAGAACGAGAAACAAATATTGCAAGAAAGCAAAGGTGCACATAGTCACACTTTCAAATCGTTTGATAACTTCCCCGAAGGGGGAAAGTGGAACTTTTGGACTGTTCTGTTCCATTGCTGTCACCACAGTGCGCATATGGCAAAGATTTGTTCCATACAATGCGTTGTCTTTACATATTGGGCAAAATAACAACAATAATTTTCACTTTTCGCATAGTAGGACGCTGCTGCCCATTCTATAGTAAGTACCATAGTCGCTGTTACGGCTCCACAGCCGCCAGATGGCGCATGGCAGGTATTACCACCGCCATGCCTGCGTGCAGCCATGACAGCGGGCCGGCCGCGCGAGCTTTGGTCTTCGCGCCGCTAGAGGCGCCAGTGGTCGTAAAATTATCGGATTGCGGACGTCGCCCCTCATTACTTTTCTTATTCATCCATGATGGTCAATATGGTCATCCATCAGAATTAATCGGACTCAGAATCCATAGTTATAATAAGTTTCAAGTTTGTAAAGGAAAATACAACAAATTGTACCAGTTAAAAGTCCATTATTTCGAAGCCCTAACTAAACAATACACAGCGGCAGCAGCCGAAACAGTCGCCTTTTACGACAACCACGGGAATAAATAGGGTGGTGGCTAATTCTTTACGTCCGGCACCACACGGAACCGTCCGGCACCACACGGAACTCTCCGGCACCACATGGAACGGCAGTTAACAAAAGTTAAACAATCTGTCAGATTTTTTTTTACTTGATTAGCCTTTCATAAACCAGTTGTCAATATACGACCTGACGTACAGTAACCGTACTTCCAACCACTGGACCAAAGAGGCTGGTTTTCAGAGGTCTCTAATTAATCAACAGAGCTTTGTTTATCTAATTGGTGTAAATAATTACCAACTGTCAATTGAGCATTAAATTAATTTGATTATATATAACTGATGGTGATAATGTTATTAGATGTATGGAATATTCCCTTAGGAGCTCATTATCACGATTTATGAAGATGACCAAGATTATATTTGACAGCGAATTTTGCTCGTGTTAATTAAATGGAGAAATCAACATGGGCTGCCCAGTGTTGCCACCACAAATGGCTAGTGGATTGGTGACCACAACACAATGTATTTTCGTACACACTTTCACCCATCCAGGCCCTGATCGGAACCATAATTGGTCGTCGAAACAAATATTGGTTCCATGCAGAAATAAACCCGCAACTGTAGCACAGCAGCAAAACACCCAACTGACGCACTAATCTATCCTTCAATCTATCTGCCTAACCTTTTCCTAACTGTATTAAGGTCGGCTTTCAGTCTAACCGGAGGCAGCTGAATACCAGCGAGCGACTTCCTATCTGACCTCCACAACCCGGTTACTGGGTAACACCGATACTCCTTGGTAAGCCCGGTTGTCAGGTTTTCGGGCTTCTGAATACCCGTAACGACCGTCAAAGATATACGAATGACAGCCGGGACCAAAAAAAAAAAAATTTTTGCTTACTTAAACCTACATGGGCACTTATGAAGCGTCAAAAGCTAGTTGCAGGACCAAAGGCTTATTTAACCTGCCTTGCGACGCACGGACCAATCTACCAAGCTATCTAAACTCGCGGGCAAAGAATACGGTTTAGTACGAAAAACTAAAATTACTCTTAAAATAATAGAGCTAGCGTAATCAATGAACCTGTGGTATATGGTAGATAAATTAGCAGATAATAAAACAACAACAACAGACACCAGTTCAAACAAGGTATGATAGTGGTGGAGTAACACTGAAATAAGTGAATGACATTCGAGATCTGGTTGTGATCGTAGATAGCAAGCTAAAATTTACCACACATATGGGATAAAGCAGTGACAAAGGCCGCCCAAATGTTAGGATTTTTGAACCGCAATTCCAGAGGGTTTAAACACCAGAGAACCAAGGTGTTACTCTACACTGCCTTAGTGCGCAGTCATCTTGAGTATGCAAGCAGTGTGTGGACCCCTTTTTAACCGACTTCTAAAAAAGGAGGAGGTTCTCAAATCGGATGTTTGTATTTTTTTTTTATGTTTGTTTACGCATAACTCCGTCGCTTGCCAGCCGATTTGTAAAATTATTTTTATATATTTGTTGGAAAGGGTATACTTCCCAAAAAAGGTTTTTGAAAAATCAACAAACATCTAAAAGTGTATCGACATTGTCTACATTAACGATCTTTTCGTTTACTCTGCATTGCGTTTTTTGTTCGCGCATACCTCCGTCATTTACGAACCGATTTGGAAAATTCTTTTTCGGCACTAAAAAGCGAAAAATAAAAAATAAATTACAAAAAAAAATAACCGACTTAAACTTAGACTTCGAAAAAACACTACAAAGTGAAAAATAACTTTAATTTCGGAAGTCGGTGGCATAAAACTAAAATACAGATCCAAAGACACTGACTTCCGAAATTAAAGTTATTTTTCACTTTGTAGTGTTTTTTTGGAAGTCGGTTATTTTTTTTTGCAAAAAGTTATTTTTATGTAGTGCACTCGCTACGTGTGAAAAGCATACAGCGAGCTTTCACGAAGCATCTAGCTTTCTCTACAAGAGGCTTTTCCCAGAGAAAGCCATATATGGAGCGTTAAAAAAAAAATGATCACCCTTCGCGATCGCAGACGTCTGCTAGATTTATGCTTCCTCCATAAATTAATTAATGGAAAAATACAGTGCAGTAGCCTGTTGCAAAGTGTTTCCTTAGCAGTTCCAAGAATTTACCCAAGGGCCAAAAAAAACAAAGGGTATTTGATACACCTTTTATAAAAACTAATTTAGGTTTACAGTATCCAGTTATACGAATGAGCAAATAATACTGTGTTAAGCATACTGAATTAGATATATTCAGCGACAAGCTACTGGGATTCAGAAAGAAAATCACGCTATCCTTGCCAAGTCGTTTTTAATTTAAATTGTTTATTCTTAGCTTTTTTTTTTGTTACCCGTCTTATTTACGTTAGTGTGTTTTAGTTTATTTTAGTATAAAGGCAGCAAGATATTGTAACCAATGCTATGTACTCCGTAATAATTGTCATGTATATTTATATATTATATATATATATGTATATGTATATTAGTCCTTTAGTTATTAAAATAATTTCAAGCATAATTTTAATGTATGTGATGTGGCTGTGCTTTTTTTTAAAATAAATAAATAAACACCAAATGGTGGTACATTATTAGTTTAATTGTCAAAATTACATAGAAAAACAAAATATCAATTATTTTTACGTTGAAAAAAGAATGGTTCACATACAACACAAAAACGAACTTTAAAACAAAATTAGTACTTTGTATTGCCTCCACGGGCTCTTCTCGGCGATGTATATAAAGTTTCTTATGCTATATTGCGGGATATTGGTCCATTCTTCCACTACCGCATGTTTCAGGTCTCGAAGTGTAGCTGGGGCGGGATTTCCAGTTCTCACACACCTCCCAAGCTCGTCCCAAG